>CM074718.1:466824970-467424970 GCA_037306005.1 Rhinophrynus dorsalis | reverse complement strand
ACACAATACAAGCAGATACAGAGAGAGAGGGTGCTAGGCTGTTGTTCTGTGAGTTGTTTTGCAAAATTTAGGCAGGACAGACTCATAGTGACTGCTATCACTATGATCAAGTGGAATAATAATAAAAGGAAGAGCTGGATGGACTATTATGGATCCAGTAAGTCTGAGGAAGAGGAAGTGACCCCTACCAATATTAAAGGGTCTGGATGCCCTGATTCCTCAGACCCAGTGATGGCCAGTCCACCTACAACACCCCTAGGGATCTTGGGGAAATTTGTGTCATGGGCAGAGGAAGAATTGGGCAGCATTTTAAATACAACCACTGACTAACCACTCCTTGAATGAACCTGGCTTGTCTGACTGTCCTAGCTGGTGCTGACCTGTGGCTCTGTCTGTTCACTCCGCTGTGTGGCTCAGTTCCCCACAGACATCCATCCTGGTGCAGACCTGGGGCTCTGGCAGACTTCAACCTTACTGATTGCAGGCATGAATCAGTAGTCTCCATTGTTGCCATCCTTATTGGAGCCAAGCTCTTCCTTACTGAATGCAGGCATGAGTCAGTAGTCTCCATTGTTGCCATCTGTAGTGGAGACGAGCTCTTCCTTACTGACTGCAGGTGTGAGTCAGTTGTCTACTTTGTTGCTACATTATGGGAGACTGTAGGTTCTGTGTGCATTCCACCTACTACCCTGAGACTACCAGTTGGCTTCGGCCTGGTCTCCAGCAGACGTGGCTGACCTGTCGACAGGCTCCTATTTCTCATAGAGTCGCTAGCCTCTCCAGTCACCCTCTGCTTATAAGTATATTCACTTATTGCCTATTGTTTATTATCCTAATGAAGGTGATTTTAACTATACCGTCTGACTCCTTGTCTTATTTGAGAACCGGACACACACCCATGATTTTGCAGGAGGGGCAGGTAGAGAAGCATTATTGGCCAACTTCTTCTTTGCTCCACGTATACCTGAAGGGGTGGGGGATAGTTGTGGTGCTGCTACTGCTGTTTAAACAACTCGGCGGCAGCAGCAAGAACAGCAGCTGCAAATTCTGCAATTACAACAGGGCATTTAACAATGGCCAATGGCCACTGGCCACTAAAACATGACCTGCTGGCAACAGGCCACTAGGGACATTTTTATGTCAGGGTTTATTCTTTCAACAAATTCCCAAAGCCTAAAAAAAAAATTGGGGGGTATTATTCCTAGAAATCACTGATTCCTCAGGGCTTGTGATGCTAACAAGCCAAATTCATAAAAATTATCAATCTTTCCTCAGGGCTTGTGATGCTAACAAGAATGATAGGTAAAATTATCACTGGTGTGATTCCTCAGGGCTTTTTGACGTTAACAAGCCAAAGTGCTACAAATTAATGTTTCCTCAGGGCTTGGGTCTAACACAAGTCTAAGCCCTACAAATGAGTGTTTCCTCAGGGCTGATGCCTAATACAAGTTTAAGTCCTACAAATCACTGTTTCCTCTGGGCTTTGTCCTCTAATAACAAGTCTAAGTCCTACACATCATCCTATACAAAATACTCTATCCCATCAAGTATCAGTCTGCCCCAGTCGCTGCTTATGACAGGGGGTCCCTGTCTCTGTCATGTTACATACAAATTTCTTATTTTTTTAAATTTTATTTATTTTTTCTAAACTGTGCCCCCAATACCAGTCAACATAAAATCATTTTCCACTTTATTAAGAATAATCACAAGCAGATAAATAAGACACTTCCCAAACCTTTCCGGGGTCAGGCGTGAGGACAGTGTCCAGTCCACTATCAGTTTCAGCCTGGTGATTTAGTCTTTGATGATCTACAACTTGAGGTTGTACCATTAGTGGTGAGACTCGTCCAGTTGTTTAGTACAAAAGTATGCGCAAAGGTCTAGCATTTATTTCTTGACCAATGAGGCTGGGTCCCCATTTACTCATTATCAATTTGCCAGGATTTTTAAGCACAGCATTGCAAAGGTTATTCTGGGGCCAGCTTATTTTTGGACCCAATCCTTTCAGATTACAGTTACATTGTAGCACTTTGCAGAGGTCAGGTTGCTGGAAGTTTTATAGTAAAGTGGACCTCATTTATTGTGTTCTCACCTTTTGCAGGTGATGCTTCTATGTGATTGTGGCTTGTTGGACATTTCTATGATTATTGATTTGAAAGGAAAGCTACTTATCATCCATTATGGAAATATTTGGGTTGCCAAATGTGGTGGCACATTGGAATGGCATTGAAAGACTTTTGTGAAACTAGATATTTTCCTTTGATTTTTAACATGTTGTGTGGGATTGTGGGTACTGCGGTTCTAGTGATTCATTGTGTAGGAAATGTCCTAGCTCAGTTCAGGAACATTCACTTGATCAATAATATTAAGTGAGATTTGGATAGGTTCAGATCCATGTTCCTTACTGTCATTTTGGTTTGGACTGAGATCATTTAAGGGGCATTTGGAGGAAGTTCAGGGTTTGACCTGAGGTCTACTAAGAGATATAGATGTGAGCTTAATATGTTAGCGTCTAGACATGTGCAGCTGACTGGTGGGGCTGCAGTTTGGCAAAGTCAGTTAGAGAAGGTTGCGAGTGGCTTATTGAGATCGGATGAGGGCTCACCTTACTGTGATAGATTTAGATATCTTCTGTTTTGGGCTTCAAGAAGAAATTGAAAGTGCACTTTTTCTTTTGTTGTGGTGGAGTCCTCATTAGGGATACTGAGCCCTCCTGCTGAAAGGAGGATGATTCTTCCCTTGATGACATCTTCAGTATTTTTGGGTGGACAGGCTCATTGCATTATAACGACAGGCATTTATTAGGTCGTTCTCACATGTGCTTTGGCCCTGGAGCTGATGTGGGCTAGGGTGACGTATACATGTTTCGGTATTTAGGACTGTTTGCTGGTGTTTGGGGGAGAATACCATCAAGCAAAAGCCTTGTATCTCCAAGTGGTCTGCTGTGTATTTAATTTATCTGTCATGTTAGTTGTTTATTGTGTTTTGGGAATGGGGGTATCTTGTCAATATATGATCTCTATATACATTTCTTTGTATCTCGTATGTTTCATCACCTTCTAGATTGTAAGCTCATATGACCAGGTCCATCACTGCATTTTGTTTAAAAACCATGGACAGTACCTAGAAATGGGGACAGTTTGCAAGCATATTCACACACACATTCTCTCTCTCTCTCTCTCTCACACACACACGCCATACACACACACACATACAAACACACTGCAAATATATACAGTTAACAGTATAAAACAAAGCACATAGAAAATATGGGCAAATTTGCATACAGTTTATGTTTAATGCAAACTATTAGAAAAGCCATAGGTGCTTACACTAGGCTGACTGAACTTCCCTTCACACATAAGAAATCTGCATATATGAGGGAGGACAACAATGAAAAGAAAGAGCCCTGCAGTATGCATTTATCATATGTGTCCCAGGTGAAGTGTGGTCAGTCTAACACAGGTTTTACTTATCTGACATGCTTGGTCCTTCTGCTTTCTTCTCCTCCAACATAAGCCAAGGAATATAAGGAAGGAGAGGGGTGAGACACTTGAATTACCCATATCAGGGAATGAGCAACATGTGGCCCCACTGATGGTGTTAGACCAAAATGTCATCATTCATAACCAGCAAAGATCTAATGAGGATTATAAGTGTTGAAGTCTAAGGGTAGCTGGTGAGCATGGGGATGGATTCCACTGTGTTCTTTGGTAGAGCTGTCCCTGCTCCCATATGTCCCAAGTTTTTTTGTCTCAGCTCTTGCAACCAGTGATAGTTAAGACATTACAGAAGCCATCTGAACATCACCATGATGGACTTCACTCCATCTTTTTTTTTTTTTTTTTTTTTTTTTTTTTTTACACAAAAAAGCAAAAAAAGCAAAAACAGTATTGCAGGAGGCTTCTCTAGATGCAGTAATTCAATAATTTCAAACCATCACCGTTACCACAGTGAAATATTTTGGAAGGGTATCACTTTGTTCAGAGGCCCAATCCTGCCTCTTGGTATGATCGCATACACTGGTTCATACCCCCAGGCTAGTGTATCTTCTCATACACTGGGTTCCTTTGTTTTGTCCCCAATATAATGATGAAGTCTTCCCTAAAAGTGACTTGTGGGGTAACTGCCATAACTGATGGACATAAAATATCTGCTCTAATATAATCTAGCCTGTGTTTGCCTTGTTATGTAAAAATAGCAAGCAACACGTTTTTCAAGTGATTTTTTAAAGTGAAAGGGTTACAGCATCAAAATGATGACAACAACAGCAACTGAAGAATTTGACATATAACATGTTTTCCTACAGAAAACACATCAGAGACACTCCTGTGTGCGAGTCTGACAGGCCCAGTTTGTGCTCATATCCAGCCTTGTAGCTCAGAGTTGATGTGTGATTGTGAATTTAATAGGAATTAATGGGAAACAAGCAGGGAAGGAGAAGATGGTATCAAAATTATCAGCTCCCATCAGACTTCCAAACAACCCCTATTTGACTTTTCCCTGAAGCACTGTCAGGGACTCTGAAAATTTCCTGCAAACAAAACAGAACACAGAAAAGGGGAACTCGTATCAGATCAAATACAATTAGGGGGATCAATGCAGTAAGACACAACTAGCTGATTAAAAACTTCTGTGATTTATGTTGAGAGAAAGAACATATGAGATAAATAAGGACAAGGAAATATTGAGAGACAAAGACAGGGAGATTGCAGTGAACGATGAAAAGTCAAGAAAACAGTAACAGAAAGAGAGATGAATGAAAGGGAGAAATAAATATTGGAGATATACTGGCAGAGAAAGAGAAGGACATATCAGAGATAATTAAAGGGATAGTAACCCCCCCCGAACAACGTGACGCCAAATGCGAGCAATCATGGAAACATACTTAACTTCCTTAGTCCCATCACTCAAACCATTATGGCTTGAGAGATGTAAGACAAGAAAGACCTCCACTCCCTCCCCTTTCTGCCTGACGAGCTGTAAAGCTGTCAGAGGCAGAATCCGGTCGACCGACTTACGGCGGCTCTGCAGGAGCTCTGTCATCTAGATATCTCAGTATAATTACTTCATCAGTATGGTCTACAACATGTTCTTGCAAGCCAGGCACACGTTTTAGACCATACCGATGAAGTAATAATACGGAAATATCTAGATGACAGTGCTCCTGCAGAGCCGCCGTCTGGTCCTCGAAGCAGGATCTCATGGCGTCCTCTATACAGCAGATGCATGAGAAGGGGGAGGGAGCGGAGGTCTTACATCTTGTCTTACATCTCTCAAACCATAAAGGTTTGAGAGATGGAACTAAGGGAGTTAAGTATGTTTCCATGATTGCTAGCATTTGGCATCACGTTGTTCGTGGGAGTTCCTGCAGATCCTGCCGCTGAGGAGTATGAATCTCAGTTTTTTGTAGGAGATGACAAGAGTCATAGAGTGCACACACATGCCTCCACTGAAACCCTGGCCACCTCCGCAAGTCATGTTGTTATAGTAATAAAGTAACACAGTTCTTCTTCCATCTACAACCAGAAAGATTTGGAGTGCTCTGAAAGACTCAGAGGAATCATCATCACCACCATCTAAGTTCCTTGGTGACAAGGGTGATGCACCTGATGTGGCTCTACTGTAGTGCTTCTGCTGGTGGCAGTAGCAGTGGTATTGCTACTAACAATTGCTGCTTTGCTTTCAATCTAGCCAAGTGAGAGACCACCCCAATTTAGAGACAGCCTTGTGATACTGCTGCACAGCCCTGATTCTGATGATGCCCAACTTTCTCCCCATCTCCTCCAAGTCCTACTGCTTGTCATTGAGCACAAGTCTCTTAAAAAATATATATAACAAAAATTATGAAAAATATTATGAAGAAAAAAAATAAAAAAAAAGTATTATAATGAAAATTATTATAAAAAAGGCAGAAAAAAATATTTAAAAAGTGTTAAAAAAAAAAACATGAGCGTCACTCACACGTCATTGACCCTCACTGCCCTAGCACTAACTCACACAAGTTGACAGATCCTCTCTACTCTAACACTAACTCACACAATTTGACTGACCTTCACTAACCTCACAAACTTCAATAGTCTGATTTTTTTTCAGTGACAACTATCTTCTAATGCAACATCTCTACTTATCTCTCTTTACTAACAAAACCCACAGCATGGGAAATTCTTGGCTTTTATTGTATAGGCTGGCTGGTAATTAAGGGGGGTATCTACGTGGCAGGAAATTCACACCACCAAGAATCAATATTATAGGGGAGAGGAATTCCTGCCTGAAACAACCAATAGATCAGAAGTTTGTCTGCAAAGGTTTTACAGGAATTTGCCAATAGAAAAGCTGTAATTTGCAATACAGATGCAAAACTGAACTTTCACCCATCCATAACTGGAAAGGAGAATGAGAGTGGAAGGAGAATGAATGTAAGAGGGAGTGAGAATAGATGGTCAACACAGTGAAATGAGTGAGAAAAGACTAAGGATGGACAAAAAGTCATAGAAATTTCCTGTCAGGACTTTTTCACGAAAAAAAGATTTTCCCTTTTTTAGCAAATGTTTTCAACCAAGGACAATACATATAATGCTCTCTTTTTCACCACTGACAATAAATTTCCTCAGACTCACCTTGGACAGAGATAGCCAGATCATGAAGAAACTTAGACCATTGTTGCCTATGTCTTCCCAGTCAATCACACTGAAGTGTGGGTTATTTGTGGTAATTCTTCTTTGTTCCCTTCTCGTACATCCAGACTCCCTGACAGAGATAACAGCCAGATCAAAAAGGAACTTAAACCACAGCTGACTGTGTCTACTCGATCACACAAATTTTGGGGTATTTGGGGTATAACACACTTGCTCCTTTCTCAAAGTTTCGTACTCCAATAGGACAAAGATAACAGCCACATCAGGAAGAAACTTGAACCATGACTGCTTGTGTATCACGTTACCCGTGCTCTGGTCTGTCACTTTCTGTGTGGTGCGCTCCCATTGGCTGAGCTTAGTTTGGCCCGCCCAGTATGACCTTCTTATACCAGGCCTCTGGCACCTGTCAGGTTCCCTTTCGTGGTGTTCCTGTACCAGTGCTACTGTGGTGCTGTGTTCCTGCGTTCCTGGCAGACTGAGTGTTGTGGCCTCCAACCCACTGAGCCTTCCGTTAACTTTGCAGAGCATTGTTGCCTCTGGCACACTGAGCCTCCCATTACACTTGCTGAGCACTGTTGCCTCCATTATACTGATCCTCTGTTAACACTTGCAGAGCACTGTTGTCTCCGTTTACTTTGAGCCTTCCGTTAACACTTGCAGAGCACTGTTGCCTCTGTTAACTCTGAGCCTTCCGTTTACACTTGCAGAGCATTGTTGCCTCCGTTAACACTAAGCCATCCGTTAACCCTTACAGAGCACTGTTGTGCCCGTTACCGCACTGGTCGGGTGCAATTGGCTCTTGTCCATCAGCTCTTGCTGTGCACAGTGTCTCCGTTACTGCACTGGTCGGGTGCTATTGGCTCTAAGTCCTTCAGCTCTTGCAGTGTACAGTATTTCCGTTACCGCACCAGTTGGGCGCTATTGGCTCTAAGTCCATCAGCTCTTGCAGTGTCAGTATCTCCGTTACAGCACCTGTCGGGTGCTGTTGGCTCTAAGTCCATCAGCTCTTGCAGTGTCAGTATCTCCGTTACTGCACCAGTCGGGTGCTATTGGCTCTAAGTCCATCAGCTCTTGCAGTGTCAGTAACTCCGTTACTGCACCGGTCGGGTGCTGTTGGCTCTAAGTCCATCAGCTCTTGCAGTGTCAGTATCTCCGTTACCGCACCGGTCAGGTGCTATTGGCTCTAAGTCCATCAGCTCATGCAGTGTACAGTATTTCTGTTACCGCACCAGTTGGGTGCTATTGGCTCTAAGTCCATCAGCTCTTGCAGGGTCAGTATCTCCGTTACTGCACCGGTCGGGTGCTGTTGGCTCTAAGTCCATCAACTCTTGCAGTATCAGTATCTCCGTTACTGCACCGGTCGGGTGCTGTTGGCTCTAAGTCCATCAGTTCTTGCAGTGTACAGTGACTGCACTGCTGCACCAGTCGGGTACTCGTGGCTCATGGTAGTGCTAGCTCTAGCAGAGTATTGTGGTCTTCATTTCTGCTCATTACAGGGTAGAGTCTCAGTCCTGCTTTACAAACTAGGTGCTTCCACCTCGCACCACTGTCTCTTGCTACATTTACCATCATATTGGGCGTTGTCTAACACACCACATCAGAGACTGATTACTTTCTATGAACTTTAACCCATGTTGTGCTGAAATAGCCTGGATATGCCTGTCCTGTGACAGTATCTACTCTCTACCTTTGTATACTGGGCCTGTACATGATTGATATTTTCCTGTGATATTCTATAGCCCATGGTGGGCATTCTAATTGTGTCTTTTTTAATAAAACTGTGTTTTATTCTAACCTACTGTTTCTGAGTGTCGTACAAACCGTTACATTGTGTCTTCCCAGTCAGTCAGTTTCTTTGTGTCCCCCAGACTCCCCTAATACAGAGAATAGATTTCATGCCTACAAGACTCCCTAAACTAAGCTTCAACTCCACTTTATTAGCTTTCCTTCTCTAGCTCAAAAATATGCTGTAGGTCCCCGAGACTCTTTTATATGCTTGCAAGAAAAGAAGAGAAACTTGCCATGTGGTGGGGAGAAATTATGTCTTTCCATTGATTTCAAGCAAGGAGTTAGGTGAAACAAATAAAAAAAAACCCTACACTTTTCGTTAAATATTTTCCGCTTAAGGGGAAAACTTTCGCCCATCCCTAGAAAAGACTACTGGTGGTTGAAGTAAGAGAATGGCAATGGTGAGGATGAAGGATTGTGAGTGGCATGAGTGAGGATGGAGGATGAGATGAAAGTAGACAGAATGAGAGAGGAAATGATAATTCATTATAGCAGATTGGTAGAACAGCCATATTTAGAGTTTATATAGGGGTTCTATATTAAATGCTGATGCTTCATGCAAATCTGTCAGGGAAATGGAACGGTATTAAAAAAAAGTGAGGCTGTCACAAAAAAATTGTTCTTTTTCATTCAGTCACAGATTTTTTTTTATTAGGGCTACAAGCACATATATTATATATATACTGTATATCTACCGGGTTTTGCACAGAAATAGATCTTATGGGAGACTATTCACTTCCACGTACTGATTTTTGATCAGTAGTCCTGTTCCAGAGATAATGGCCCTGAATTTACCAGTTAATGCTGGTACAGTAAAAGTGTCTACATTTTTTTATGCACTTATGCAGTGGAGATTTGGGAGTCAAACAGGTCAAGTTCAAATAAATAGAATTAAGAAAAACTCAGTGCACCAAAATGTTTAAAGTGATAGTAATACTTGAAAACATGTACATTTAATTAAATAGATCATTTAAAAATACACTAATTGTGCCATTGTCGATCTCCCAAACCTTTATGGTTTTGGAGATATAAGTCTTCAAAGTTCCCCCTTCCCTCACCTTGTGCTGACATCAGCTTTCTAACTTAGAGACGGAGCTCACAGTCCATAGGCCATCCTTCGGCTCCTCAGCAGAGCCATGATTGCGGCAGTTACAAATAAATACTTCATGTGAATGCAAACCAGGCACACATTGTAGACCATTCAAATGACGTATTTCTTTGATCACTACTCTGCTGAAGAGCGGCAGGACGGTCTATGGACTGCAAGCTCCGTCTCTAAGTTTGAAAGCTGACGTCAGCACAAGGGGAGGGAGGGGGGAACTTTGCAGACTAATATCTCCCAAACCATAAAGGTTTGAGAGATTGAAAATGGCACAATTAAAGTGTTTTTAAATTATCTATTTAATTAAATGTACATGTTTTCAAGTATCACTATCACTTTAAGATGTATACATAACCAATGAAAAGGGGGCTCTTTATAAGGTAAAAAAAAACAAAAAAAAAAAAACTAAATTCTACATACATAAGTCAAATCAAAATTCACATAAGTAAACGGTTACTTCACATCATCAGTAACCAGTGTGAAGCATGTGAAGAATACTCTTCTGGCTGCATGAAGATAAACAAGAAAAATATTGGTGGATGTTGATCAGGCTGCCCTGTAATATTGCAACTGAACACTTGTTTGAATGTGTTTACTCCGGTGCTCCAAACAAAAGATAACTGAGACAGGAGTATGTTTATTGCCCTTATCCCAACATAACAAAGGATCTAACCATGTATAAAACCAAAGTACCCACTGACATGTTACAGAAATATATAATCTGTTACATGAAGGCATATAGTAATACTTCATTTTATCTTTATTTTATTTTGTAGGCATTAAAAAAACATGAAGAACTATATAAGTCTTATCTCTCAAACCATTATGGTTTAAGAGATATTCACAAGCAAAGTTTCCCCTCCCACCCTTTTTACCTAGTGTAAACCATCTCTTCTCAGATGTGGAATGCAGTCCATAGACCAGACAGATAACAGCCAGGGACAATCTTCTTTCTATGAGAACAATGAAAGCCCTTCCCCCCTTGACAAGTTTTTCAGGTTTTTCCCTTATCTTAATTGAAGATTGTCCCTCTCTGCAGTCTGCCTGGGTACCTCCCTACTGATCTGGCTGAACAGTGTTACATCAGTAAAAGGGGTGGGAGGGGGATACTTTATCATTAAATTACTCTTGAACTACAACTCTGACAGAACTGAAATAACATTCTCCAAAGTCCAAATACTATGATGATTAATTAGAGCTGCTTTTATTATGAAACATTACTATCCATTTAAAATCTCCATCCAACTGACACTATCTATACTGGATAGGTGGCAGCACATATTAAATAAAATAAACAGTATACCAAATACAATTTTATGGAATGTAAT
The DNA here is from genome assembly GCA_037306005.1 of Rhinophrynus dorsalis. Classification (NCBI taxonomy): domain Eukaryota; kingdom Metazoa; phylum Chordata; class Amphibia; order Anura; family Rhinophrynidae; genus Rhinophrynus; species Rhinophrynus dorsalis. Next base: position 467,414,114 of record CM074718.1, on the reverse strand, counting down.
AAAATGACACAAAGTAAGTGTCTAATAAAAATGTATTGATGTCCTAGCCTCAGAAAGAAATGTTCATCAATGTGTTTTTTTCTATTAGAGATTTTTTGTAGTATTTTAATAAATTCAGTACAATTCTATTTTGTATACTGTTTATTTATTTAATCTGTGCAGCCACCCATTCATTGTATATATGATAGTCAGTTGCACCCTTTAGCAGGGAAGGCTCACACCAAGATAACTTAAGCCATCATAGAAACATAGAACTTGATAGCAGATAAGAACCATTCGACTCATCTGGTCTGCCCATTTTCCTACTGTAAAAACCTCAAACCTTTTTTGGGCCTTGGTCTTTTCTTACGTTAAGGACAGCCTTATGCCTTTCCCATGCATGGTTAAATTCTGTCACTGTATTAACTTCTACCACTTCTGCTGGTAGGCTATTCCACTTATCTGCTACCCTCTCAGTGAAGTAAAACTTTCTTACATTACATCTAAACCTGTGTCCCTCTAGTTTTAGACTATGGCCTCCTGTCCTAACATATTTACTCCTTTGAAATATACTTCCATCCTGCACTTTGTTGAATCCCTTCATGTATTTGAATGTTTCAATCATATTCTCTCTCTCTCTCCTCTCCTCCAAGCTATACATGTTCAGATCCTTTAGTCTATCCTGATATTTATTTTCCTGTACACCAGTCACCATTTTAGTAGCCCTTCTTTGAATTTTCTCTAGAGTATCTATATCCATCTGGAGATGGGGTCTCCAGTACTGCACACAATACTCTAGGTGAGGTCTAACTAGAGATCTGTAGAGTGGCATGACCACTTCCCTTTTTCTGCTACTAATGACCCTAGCTATACAACCCAGTACCCTGTTTGCATTCCCCACCACTTTATTACATTGCCTGCCTACCTTTAAGTCATGATAAATAATTACTCCCAAATCCCTTTCCTCTGTTATCTCTGACAACACAGTAACCATAATAGTATATTTTTCCTTTGGATTTTTATGTCCCAATGTCTACCCTATTGCATATCTTAGTATCATCTGCAAAAAGGCATACCTTTCCTTGAAGACCTTTTGCAATATCACTAATAAAAATATTAAAAAGAATGGGCCCCAGTACAGATCTCTGAGGTACTCCACTAGTAACACTCCTTTCGTCCAAATATTCTCCATTGACTACCAACCTCTGTCTCCTGTCACTCAGCCATTGCCCTTTCCATTGAACTATTTTTACATCCAGACCCAAACACTGCAGTTTATTAATGAGTCTTCTATGAGGGACAGTGTCAAATGCGTTACTGAAATCTAGATAAGCTATATCTACTGCTCTCACTTGGTCTAATATTTTAGTTACCCAGACAAAAAAATCTATGAGGTTAGTTTGACAAGATCTCCCTGCTGTAAACCCATGCTGTTTGGTATCTTGCAAGCCATTTAAATTCAGATATTCAGCAATTCTTTTCTTTAGCATAGTCTCCATTAATTTTCCCCCTACTGATGTAAGACTTACTAGTCTGTAGTTACCAGACTCTTCCCTGCTACCTTTTTTAGTGAAGCAGTACTACATTTGCTAACTTCCAATCTTCTGGAACTATTCCTGTCATTAGTGACTGATTGAATAATTCTGTTAAAGGTTTTGCCAGAACACACTTAAGTAATGGATTGGTTACTAGTATCACATGTCCAAGAGTACTCTGTTTTGTACGTGGGTATATCAACACCTGGGAACTCTCAGTGTCTGACCCTGAAAATCTGGATTATGATCTACATCTCAAAATAGTGAAGGTTCAAGGAAAAAGCAGCCTTAAAAGTGGGTGTGGTTTAATCTATAGCCATATTTTATAGTATTTTCAGAAAAAAATGCTGATTTTGTACTTGACTGAACAAAAAGCAGTTGTAAGCAAACAAAAAATGATGTTACAGCTTCTTTTATAGTTCTCACTCAAGAAATCTAGAAATGACAGTTGCAGGTCTGAAAACTTGGATTCTATGACCTTACCATTTGATTGTTATTTGGTACTGTGAAGTTATCAAATGCATTATACACAGTGTGTAATAATGCTAAGAGGGGTAGGAGGGATCACACTGACATGTTTGCTCTAATTAAACAAATCCAACATAAATAGTGTTGAGCGAGCATGCTCGGCCGAAGCTCGGTTCGGCTCGAGCATCGCTCTGCTCGGCACATGGCGGTACTCGTACGAGTACCGCATGTGCTCGACCGCCATGTTCGGGTCTCCTCCCCGCACGTTTCGCGGCTGCTGCGCAGCCAATAAACGTGCAGGGAGGCTCTGACATCAGTGTAATGCCAGCAGCCATGTTGGCTGCTGGCATTACACTGATTGGCTGGCCAGAACCCATGATCGGGTGCTGTATAGCACCTGACCAGCGAGTTCGGCTCAGTCTTAGCCAGGGAGAGATGAGGATAGGAAGGGAAAGTCAGTGTAGGGAGAAGAAAAGCGAGTTTGTTAAAAAAAAAGACCCAAAAGTCCTTTTTAGGACTACTGTGTGTGGGGGCAGCAGTTTATTTTGTTTGGGGGGGCAGAGATATAAAAAAAAAAATCTTCAGATATTCTGTTCACTGTGCCTAGCCGCAGATTAGCAGCACATTCTGTTTAGTGTGCAAAGTTGCAGATTAGAGCACATTCTGTTCAGTGTGCAAAGTTGCAGATTAGCAGCACATTCTTTTTAGTGTGCAAAGTTGCAGATTAGCAGCACATTCTGTTTACTGTGCAAAGTTTCAGAATAGGAGAACATTCTGTTAAGTGTTCAAACTGTAAAATATCAAAGTCACATATTCCATTCACTGTGCGTAGCCGCAGTTAAGAAGCAAATTCTGTTTACTGTGCAAAGTTTCAGAATAGGAGAACATTCTGTTAAGTGTTCAAACTGTAAAATATCAAAGTCACATATTCCATTCACTGTGCGTAGCCGCAGTTAAGAAGCACATTCTGTTTACTGTGCAAAGTTTCAGAATAGGAGAACATTCTGTTAAGTGTTCAAACTGTAAAATATCAAAGTCACATATTCCATTCACTGTGCGTAGCCGCAGTTAAGAAGCAAATTCTGTTTACTGTGCAAAGTTTCAGAATAGGAGAACATTCTGTTAAGTGTTCAAACTGTAAAATATCAAAGTCACATATTCCATTCACTGTGCGTAGCCGCAGTTAAGAAGCACATTCTGTTTACTGTGCAAAGTTTCAGAATAGGAGAACATTCTGTTAAGTGTTCAAACTGTAAAATATCAAAGTCACATATTCCATTCACTGTGCGTAGCCGCAGTTAAGAAGCACATTCTGTTTACTGTGCAAAGTTTCAGAATAGGAGAACATTCTGTTAAGTGTTCAAACTGTAAAATATCAAAGTCACATATTCCATTCACTGTGCGTAGCCGCAGTTAAGAAGCACATTCTGTTTACTGTGCAAAGTTTCAGAATAGGAGAACATTCTGTTAAGTGTTCAAACTGTAAAATATCAAAGTCACATATTCCATTCACTGTGCGTAGCCGCAGTTAAGAAGCACATTCTGTTTACTGTGCAAAGTTTCAGAATAGGAGAACATTCTGTTAAGTGTTCAAACTGTAAAATATCAAAGTCACATATTCCATTCACTGTGCGTAGCCGCAGTTAAGAAGCACATTCTGTTTACTGTGCAAAGTTTCAGAATAGGAGAACATTCTGTTAAGTGTTCAAACTGTAAAATATCAAAGTCACATATTCCATTCACTGTGCGTAGCCGCAGTTAAGAAGCAAATTCTGTTTACTGTGCAAAGTTGCAGATTTGCAGCACATATTCCGTGTAATATGAAGAAGGCGGGTAAAAAGGGACGGGGAAGTGGACGTGATCCTGATAGTTCAGGGCGCGGGTCAGGACGCGTAGAAACTGTGCCTGGTGCCAGAGCACAAGACAGAAAGACATCCACCATACCTAGCTTCATGTCTCAGTTTACAGGGCGTCGCAGGACATCACTCTCAAGGTCCGACCACTGCGAACAGGTGGTCAGTTGGATGTCAGCTGATACTGCTTCCAGTCGGTTAATCACCACCCTGTCTTCCACCAAGTCCACTCTCAGTAGCCAAGAGTCTGGTCAACATAATCCTCACTCTGATCATCCTTCCTCCCACCATAGAGGATCTGGTCAAAGAAGTGATCCCACACTGGGATATAGTAAGGAGCTCGTCTCATCACCAATCCTTAATTTGAACCTCTCTCCAAGCACGCTTGCAGAGGAACATGACATCTTGTGCCCTGATTCACAACCTCTAGAGGGTACCCAATCACAAGAAGATGACAGAGGTGAACGGCATTTAAGGTCAAAGGAAGTGGATGATGATGATGATGAGACACAGTTGCCATTAAATCAACCACTATTACTGTCTCAAGACCTTGATGAGGAGGATGATATACAGTTGTCAATGACTGAGTATGTGGTGGGATCAAGACATGAGGAGGATGATCAGAGTGAGGAAGTGGAGGAGGACTTGGTGGACGATGAGGTGACTGACCCCACCTGGGAAGGTGTAGAGCCGAGCGATGACAGCAGTCCTGAGGGTGAGCCATCTGCAGCACCGCAACAGGCTGGAAGAGGCAGTGGTGTGGCTACAGAAAGAAGGCGGACCGCACCAAACCGGCCCGCAAATGTTCCACGGAGCACCCCCTTGCGTAAATCTCCCTTGCCAAGGGGTAGGTGTTCCGCGGTATGGCGTTTTTTTTAAAAAAAGTACGGACGACAAAAGAATTGTAGTTTGCAACCTGTGCAACACCAGAATGAGCCGAGGCATGAACACTAGAAACCTCACCACCACCAGCATGATCAGACACATGGCATCCAAGCACCGTAATAAGTGGGAGGAACGCCCGGATCGCCAATCTGTGTCTGCAGGCCACACCACTGCCTCCTCTTCCCCTGTTTTCGGTGCCGGCCAATCGCCTGTCGAAGGCGCAGGCCCGCATACCTCCCGCCCTGCACCTGTACCATCTGAAGCATCATCAGCGACCACATCCACTTCCCTGTCCCAGCACAGCGTCCAAATGTCGTTACCCCAGGCATTTGAGCGCAAGCGAAAATACCCAGCCACCCACCCACAGGCCATAGCACTAACCTCACACCTTTCCAAATTACTGGCCATCGAAATGCTGCCATTTAGGCTTGTGGAGACTGAGTCCTTCCGCAGCCTGATGGCAGCAGCTGTCCCTCGGTACGCAGTCCCCAGCCGCCACTACTTTTCCCGGTGTGCCATCCCCGCCTTACACCACCATGTATCCCGTAACATCACCCGTGCCCTGACCAACGCAGTTACTGGGAAGGTCCACTTAACGACTGACACATGGACAAGTGCTTGTGGCCAGGGACGCTACATTTCCCTGACGGCACACTGGGTGAATGTCGTGGAGGCTGGGAGCGACTCGGACCCTGGGATGGCACAGGTGCTACCCACGCCGAGGATTGCGGGCCCTACCTCCATCAGGGTTTCCGCCAGCACCTACGTTATTGGCTCCTCCTCCTCCGTTTCCACCTCCGAATTCTCTGCGCACAGCGCCACTCACCCATCAGCCGGTAGCTGGAAGCAGTGTAGCACTGCAGTGGGGAAGCGTCAACAGGCCGTGCTGAAGCTGATCTGCCTTGGGGACAAACAGCACACGGCCTCAGAGCTGTTGCAGGGGATTAGTCACCAGACCGAGCAATGGCTCTCGCCACTCAACCTGCAACCAGGCATGGTTGTGTGTGATAATGGGCGTAACTTGGTGGCGGCTTTGGAGCTCGGCAAGCTCACACACGTACCATGCCTAGCGCATGTATTTAATTTAGTGGTTCAGCGATTTCTAAAAACCTACCCCAATTTGCATGATCTCTTGACCAAGGTGCGCCGCGTGTGTGCACATTTCCGTAAGTCATCAACAGCTTCAGCCGGCCTGTTGAAGCTGCAGCAGCGCTTACAATTGCCAGCTCACCGGCTGCTGTGTGACGTGAGCACGCGCTGGAACTCCACCTTCCACATGTTGGCCCGGCTTTGTGAGCAGCAGAGGGCAGTAGTGGAGTACCAGCTGTTACACGGTCGTCGCCTCTCCGTTCAACTTCCTGTAATCAGAAGTGAGGAGTGGGAATGGATGTCAGACCTCTGTGAGGTTTTACGCAATTTTGAGGAATTGACACAGATGGTGAGCGGCGATAACGCTATTATCAGTGTAACCATCCCACTTCTGTGTCTACTGAAACGCTCGCTGCTCACAATTAAAACTGACGCTTTGCATGTGGAAGAGGTGGAAATGCGGGAGGAAGAGCTTACACAAGGTGATAGCCAGAGCACCCTCACTTCGTCTTCTCAGCGACAATTGGAGGAGGCGGAGGAGGAGGAAGACACGGTTGCCTCCGCTACAGAGGGTAGCCATGGAACTTTAGTTCCATCTCTTCAGCGTGGGTGGGCAGAAGAGGAGGAAGAGGATGAGGAGATTGAGAGTCATCCTCCTGGTGAGGACAGTGAAATCTTGCCTGTTGGTACTCTGGCACACATGGCTGACTTTATGTTAGGCTGCCTTTCCCGTGACCCACGCGTTATACGCATTTTAGACAACACGGATTACTGGGTGTTCACCCTTCTGGACCCCCGCTACAAAGAGAATTTCTCATCTCTCATTCCTCCGGTGGAGAGGACAAGCAAAATGGTGCAATACCAGAAGGTTCTTGTCGAAAAATTGCTCCAAAATTTTCCATCTGACAACGCTGGCGGCAGAGTACGTGCTACCTTGGCCAACCGAGAAGGGGAGAAAAGGGGAGCACACAGCAGTTCCGACAAAGGCAGGGCAACACTCTCCAAGGCGTGGGACACCTTCATGACACCCCGCCAGCACCCTCACCCTGATGCGCAGCCTAGTGTCACAAGGAGGGAAAAGTTTTGGAAGATGGTGTACGTAGCAGACCGTGTCAGCGTCCCCAATGATCCCTCTGTGCCTTACAACTACTGGGTGTCCAAGCTGGACACGTGGTATGAACTGGCACTCTACGCCTTGGAGGTGCTGGCCTGCCCTGCCGCCAGCGTTCTGTCTGAGCGGGTATTTAGTGCTGCTGGTGGCATCATAACAGATAAGCGTATCCGCCTTTCCACCGAAAATGCTGATAGGTTGACACTTATAAAAATGAACAAGGCCTGGATTTCCCCTGACTTCTCCACTCCACTGGAGGAAAGCCCCGGGGGAACATAAAGTGACTTTATATATGTTATTTACAATGATGGGAATACTCTGTATTCCTATTCACCCCTTCCACCCAAAAAACGGGTATATGGTTGACTCTCTTCCATATACCCTGGGATATAATTTTTATATAGGGTCAGCTCACCAGCGGGCCCTGTGATATAATTTTTATATAGGGCCAGCTCACAAGCGGGCCCTGTTTGACAATTTTTGTATAGGTCAGCTCACCAGCGGGCCTTCTCATATAATGTTTTATTGGGTCAGCTCTCTAGCAGGCCCTCTCATATAATGTTTTATAGCGTCAGCTCACTAGCGGGCCTTCGCATATAATGTTTAGGATGGTCAGCTCCGCAGCAGACCCTCACCCATAATGTTTTAGATGGTCGGCTCAGCGCACGTTTCCCTCTTAATCATGGCCCCAGTTCAGAAAAATTGAGGAAATTTTTGGGAGAATTTGCCTTTGCGCACGTTTCCCTCTTAATCATGGCCTCAGTTCAGAAAAATCGAGGAAATTTTTGGGAGAATTTGCCTTTGCGCACGTTTCCCTCTTAATCATGGCCTCAGTTCAGAAAAATCGAGGAAATTTTTGGGAGAATTTGCAGATGATATACAAGTAAATATACAGCAAATACTGTTTGGTAACAATTTTTCACCTAAAGTCGTTTTTATCTGCCTTTTTGTGTGTTTTACGGTCAGTCTGTAAAAATGGCGTACTACGGGTGAAAGATCGTTCCCAGCAGCGATGTTGGAGTCCAAGATGCATCCAGACATCCTCCCTATGCTGTCCCTGAACCATTTCTGTGGTGTTTCCATCATTTTCTGCCCTTTTCCTATGGACCAGGCACCCTCCCCTCATCAGAGCAGGGGGTGCCTGGTGTAATGCTCGAGTCCTCCCATTGACTTCAATGGGGCTCGGGTGCTCGGCCGAGCACTCGAGCCTCCGGGGGTGCTCGGTCAGAGCACCCGAACACCCGAGCATTGGGGTGCTCGCTCATCACTAAACATAAACACTCTGAGATTTATGTTGACAATGCTAAACCAACTTCACAAGAAACCAAGTGCTGTCACAGTGCCCCGTGACTATCACAAACAATGACAATGATGACCATATGCCCCAAAAACCCACAATAAAATGCTTATTCAACAACCCTACCATCAGCCTATAATTATGATGACATCATCATCTACCTTGTCTTCTCCTATTGCCTGGGACTGGGCAAGTTGTAAGATCCCAATGCCCTCTAGCTTTCCCAAGGTCCTCCCAAACACTGGCATTGCCATTAACATAACTACCAGCAGATGTGAAACTATGGAAATATGTCTCTACACATGCATATGGTAAGATGACCACGCATGGTAACATGAAGGAAGCTAATAGGTTACAAGGAATAAGGGAACATCTACAAACTATCTACCCTATAAAATATGTATGTCTCATTGCAGAGATACTATCACGGTTCCCGTGCTATGCTGTCAATCTTAACTGAATTACCTGTGCATTGGAGGATGCTGATTGGCCCGCCCAGGATGTGCCTTTATACACTGGAGCTTGGGCACTTGTGATTTGCCCTTTCGTGGTGTTCCAGTATCTACGCCTTGTTGCTGTGTTCCAGTTCTCCTGTGTACCGACCCGGCTTGTCTGACTCTTCTGCTGATCCTGCTCCGTGTATGACCCGGCTCTGGTTGACGACTCTGCTCCGTGATTGACCCGGTTCTGGCTGATGATCCTGCTCCGTGTATGACCCGGTTCTGGTTGACGACTCTGCTCCGTGATTGACCCGGTTCTGGCTGATGATCCTGCTCCGTGTATGACCCGGCTCTGGTTGACGACCCTGCTCCGTGATTGATCCTGTTCTTCGGCTGTTGTTCCTGCTGTGCTCCGGTTCTGATTATCGCCCAGTTCCAGCCTGCTGTTCCGGTGTTCCTGCATTGCTCCGGTCGCCTCCGCGACATTCTGATCACTTGGTGACTCACTGTGCCTCTCACTGCTCTAGCTGAGCTTGAGGTTGCTTTGCCATCCGTTGGTTGCTGCTGTCTCTCTGTACAGAACCTGTTAACTCCTGCAGTGCCTTGTAGTCTCCGGTCTTGTGCCTCCATGATCTTGCCAAGCATACGGTTATCCGTTAGAGCCGCTACTCTAGTACCTCTGATACGCCTCACTACCTTCTGCAGAGCATTGCCTGTCCGGTGTTCGGTGTGCACCGTGACCGCGCCTGTTGGCACTAGTATCCATTTGCTCTTGCTGGGAGAGTTACGTACGGCACCGGAGGGGTGTCCTGGCTCCGGCCTAACATACGTTCAGAGGGTACGCTATCCATTTGCACTATCCAGTGCTTCGGCTCTTAGTGCTTGTGCAGCCGCTATCAGTATTGACATCCAAGGGGTGTCAGGGCATTATCCGTTGGGCGCACGCAGGGTTAACTTCGATTCTCAGGAAGGGCGATTCTGGTTCTTGTACTTCAGCTTGGCAATAGCACTTCTCTACAGCCCACGGCGGTGGTATTAACTCAGCTCTGGCACTTTGTGCCTTCCTATCCTACTTGAGAGTGAATTCAGTGCAGACACTTTGCTCCAGCTTTGATACTCAAGAACTGTGTTCCAGAGACTGCTATATATCCTGGGCGTTGGCCAAACTAGGACTGAGTTTCTCCTCTTGCACTTGTTAACCCTTTGGGGTTATTCCCCATCTATTCATTGGCCATTATTCTTTTGCTGTATTGCATTCACTTTGTCCGTGTTTGCTATTACTGTTATTCCTGTGCTGGCCCCTAGGGGCATTGTATTACTCCTTGATTCAATAAACTGTGTTTTTACTTTATACCCTGGTCTGAGTGTCAGAAAACCGTTACAGTTACGCAGTTATTTTTATTAATTGATCAGTAATGAATAGTGACCCATGTGAAGTGCCAGACACCCACCACCATCACGTGTTGACTTGTTGTCAGTCCACCAGCCTATCACTTCATGAAAAATTATTTCAAGGCTTACCTTGCAGTAGGCCTAATCTAAATGCTAACAATGTTCTCTGCTTAATTATTTACCATGGGACTAAGCCTAACACATTTTTAAAGGCTTGCATTGCAGTCAGCCTCAACATGCTAACAATTTATTTGAGGCTTACCTTTTTTCTATGCCTTCTAATAAATATTGTTCAAGGCTCAACTTGCCAGTGGCCTCAGCCTTGAAAAACTTTTTGCAAGGCTTTGACCTATGACAAGGTAAGTCTGATCCTTTGTCATTTGATGCTCAGACAACTCAGCTGGAACTATATTAGCAAAGATCATAATGTCACTGCTGGCAATGTAACCCATACCAATCTGAAGATCTCTCTCCACTCTTCATTTGTCGAACTAAGAAAGTACTCACATCACTGTCATCAACATAACCATCATCACCGCTTCATTATAACAGACTCTTCCTATGCTCTTATTAGTGACATATATGATACACCTGGTGTCATGCTCTCAGTCGCCGCAGGCTCAGGTAGCAGTGTTTCTGTGCTGCTGCTGTGCACAACCAACTGAGAAAAATTAAAACCTCCCCTTTTTGGAAAGAATATAACACAGCTCCCTGAGGATGTGGTTACAGCAGTGCTATCTGCTTGTGCTAAGCTCCTCCTCCTCCTACTACTGCTACGAGTACTACTACTGCTACAGCTACTACTACTACTTGTGCTGATACTTTCAGCTGGGGATTTTTTCCGCTTCAACATTCAGCAGCAGTAGGATTGCAGAGGGAATTCTCGCAGCCATAAAAATCTAGGTAAAAACTTGCATGTTTTTGTGTGAATTACATTGGTGGTATTTTTAATAGATTTTGAACCTGAGGAAATTTCCTAAATAAAGTGTTTTTTTCTCATATAAAATCATGCAGGGACATTTTTCCCATTGTTAATGGGGGCTATATATAAGCGCATCAACAGGAAATTACTAGGTTTGTCCAGCATACATCCCGAGGCTTAAGTGCTAAGCAAGAGGAGAATTCTGGGGAAAGCCAATATTAGCATGTGGGAACAAATAACAGGTCCTATTGATCTAATTGGAGCTTTGAAATCGTTGATTGCTAAAGAGATCCCTAACATATTGCACTGGTTGTTTTCATTTGTTCCCCTATAGTACAATTGGTTTGCATCATAATTGCACAGTTTTACTTAGTACATCAGACCCTCTGAGCTAAGGCTGGTTGTAATTGTGTCATCCTGCAGAGTGACATGTTCATATATGTCCTAGATTTAAAGAGATATCTGGTCCACTTACATTAGTACCTCGTCTTCTTGCTGCTAATGTATCATTCTATAAAATCTAGTATGCTGTACTGCTTGCCTACCCTCAGTTTATCAAAAAAGATCCCAAAGTCCATTTCCTTTGTTGTTATTATCCCAAGACTTCCTTCTTTCAGATATAGTCTATGTATTAAGACAGTTCTCTCTCTCCCTAAAATATTCTTCTTTTCTTTACTGTGTTGAATACCTAAATTATGTAAAAGCTTCTAGCACATCTATCAATATATTGAAATGTGTTGCTCTTTTGTCTGACTACAGAGATTTAAAAATATAGTTGTTGCAATCCATTTTTTCTGACGAGTAAAAACAACAAATGCAAGAGTCCTGGCTGTTTATTGTCAAATGGGCAAACAAGCAAATGATCAGAACACAACATGGCACTGTTAATAATAGCATCCACAAATCTACAGAGCTAGGAAGACAAGGGCAGGCTGGGTGATAAGGTGATTTGACAACAAAAAGAGAGAGAAAGAAATAGAAGGGAAAACAGAAGGAGCAGTGTGTGTTGGGGGTAGAATTGGGATGGCCTGGACATTAGGAAGAAAAAGGCTATATGTGTAGAATGAATGTGCAGAAAAGTTAAAGGGATACTAATATTGCACAATAAAAGAAGCTCCACTTAAGTTTCATAGTATGTGGGTCATGGAGAGTGTTATTTTAATATTGTCCGAGTTGTAGCTCAAGAGCAATCGAATGATAAAATATCCCCCTCCCTCCCCTTTTACTGATGTAACACTGCTCACCTCAGAGCAGCAAGACTTTCTGGATGGATTGCAGAGAGGGACAATCTTCAGCGAGAATAAGGAAAAACCTGAAAAACCTGAAAGTTCGTTGGGGGGGGTTCCTTATGCACACAGTAAGAAGATTGTCCCTTGCTGTGAGCTGTCTGATCAAGTGACCAGATTCCACATCTGAGGGATGGGCAAACATTTTGCCTCAAACTGAAATAGGTGAAAAATGGCACTTTCAGCTTGGTGAAAATTTTCCAGTGAAAAGTGCAGTTTTTCCTCCTTTTTTCGCCTAGCTCATTGCATTGCATTCAATGGATAGAAACATTTTTCTCCACCTCACTAAAGTTTTCTACAGCCATATAAAATGCTGTCAGGCTCTCACAGCATCCCATTCTGTGTTTGTGAGAGGAGACAGCAGCATGTTTTTGAGCTTGAGAAAATATGCAAATAAAGGGGAATTGAAGCTTAGTTTTAGGGAGTCATTTAGATAGGACATTTGTTATCTGTAGTAGGCGAGTCTGGAGCACAATGGGGAGAAGAAGGGAGGAAGGAGACTGACGCAAAATACCCCAAAACATGGTGTGACTGACTGGCAAGACACAGGCAGCTAGGGTCCAATTTGCTTGCTGATTTTACTTTTATTGTCTCTGTGCTGGGGAAGTCTGGTGAAAGAAGTTGCTGATTTTGTTTTTTAGTTATATATTTTTTGGGGGACTAACTGTGATTAGATATGGTGAACAACTAAAAAAAAACATAAATAATTAAACAAATAAATATATTAGACAGCTGACTGGAAGTTCTGTGACTGAGGCAGACTTGATAGACAGCAGACAACATTGAGGATTTTGTTGACAGTCAAGGCAAGACATCACTCCATACTGTAGAGAGTAAAAACACACACAGTAGTTGAGTAATATCTAGCAAATGCACAAGTGAGAGGGGAAAAGGTGGAGGAAGTGCAGGGGCATGTGAGTAAAGTGTTAGTGCAAAAACTGGCTGCAGTAATTGTTGCTGCAGCATGTGCAATAAATGATGATGATCCCTCTCCTCCTGGGGTGGATGCAGCTTGTCAAGGTCCAACCAATCACCACTGCCATACACATTTTCCATATTGTAGGTTGTACATTATTTTTTTTAATCACTTGATATCATCATGAATATGTGCCAGAGTCACTTAAGCAGGAGGTAAGTGTTGTGGGCAAAGAACAAAGGCAGTCTGCATGCTAACACATTTTTTAAGGAATATATTTCAGTAGGACTTACACCTTTGACTTCAATCTACTTATTTTTCCACTACAGCCCTCAGAAGAAGTAATATTGTGCTGAGAAATGTTGCACCATATTAAACATAGGAAAAAAATGTGTTGGAAAAGGAAAAATGTGTTGAATAGGTGAAAAATGTGTTAGACTATGAGAAAAATGTGGTAGAATAGGAGAATAATGTGTTGGAATAGGTGAAAAATTTGCTGGAATAGGCGAAAAGAGGAAAATTTTGCATTGGAGAAAAAGATAAAACTTTAATGAAAAAAGTGGAAAATCGGCTGTTTTTTGCAAAAAGTCATTCGGGAAATTTTTCTATTTTTTCACCCACCCCTAATGGCTTGCACTAGGTAAAAGGGGCAGAAAGGGGAATACTTTATCATTCAATTACTCTTGAACTACAGCTCTGACAGTAATGAAATAACACTCTCCATAGCCCAAATACTATGAAGATTAATAGGAGCTGCTGTTTTTGTGAAACATTACTATCCCTTTAATGTAGAGCAATAACAACATTACAATCTGCAACTCGTTGAGCAAAGTGCTACTAAAATCTTGTACTGTTAATGGAAAAAGAACCCTCAATAAGTCCTTTAACCATTTTCATCTATATGCATATTTCTATTCGGTATTATTTTTTTCATGCAGCCTCTGCCTTTGTATAATGTTTAATTCCTGTAAGACAGTATTGTAGGTACCATCCATTTCAGTTTTGCAGTTGCCTCTACTGAGAGTTTGTGTCACTTGTCTTCTTGAGGACCTGATATGATGTCACTGCTTATACTCTGCATATGGCCCTGGGTGCTACTCTAGTTCAGTTGCACAGTAACATCAATAACCAATGTCATATCCAGGCAAGGCTGGAATATGCTTTTAAAAATTAATTTTGTTTAGAATATTCATTTTCTGTGTTTATTTGATATTTTTATTCCAAATTAGAATGGCTCCTTCTGTTTTTGGATTGAAACTCCAATCATCCTATGCTAGAGATTGACCAGAGGAGGAAAAGGATTGAAGTCATAGTTAACCCTATGAGGACCAAAGGGGTGTGTAAAGCATTGCAAAGCAATGTGTTGCACACCCCTCTCTTCCTCCAGGGATTAAAGCGGAACTTTCAGATAATAGCCAGTCTCCATGCATTCATTAAATGCATGGCGACTAGCTTGAAAAATAGATGTCTTACTGTAAAAAAAAATACATGTGTCTACAGGAATCCGTCCTGTTTCGGGACTGACGGGCAGGTAAGTGCGGTCCGTGAGCCTGCGCCTTCAGTCCCTTCCGGTGACCATATGGTGCAAAGCAGTCTACTCTATGGAGAACGGGACTGACGGCGCATGCGCACAGACAAGATGTCTGCACTCTAGCCTCAGTTCCTGTCCCCAAACGGGACGGATTCCTTTAGACACACATATTTTTTTATGGTAAGACCTCTATTTTCAAGCTAGTCGCCATGCATTTAATGAATGTTTGGCGATTTGCTTTTATGTGAAAGTTCCGCTTTAAACAGCATTCATAGTCATAAAGGGCCTATTTCATAAAACTGCACTTTAGAACTACAGCACAAATCAAACAATGATTTTGATTGAGTTTATAATAAAAATTGTCATTCCACCTTAACCCTTTGAGTGCCAGAGGGGTACGCAACGCATTGCAAAGCAATGCATTGTGTACCCCTCTGGCACTCAAAGGGTTAAAATGTAACAATGATAATAATGAATGTTGTTTCTGAAAGTTAGGTAATAAAAAATGTATTTTTTCTCAAAAGCAATGTTACAAGGCATCTAATGCTGTATTTATTTCTATGCAAATGTTTTAGAAGTATTGCAATTTTTATAAAGGAGAAATGCAATTATTTAGCACATTAACAAAAATGCAAAAGAATACATTATTAAATTAAGCACATAATCTATTTACCCTGCAATGTTTAGGCACAGGTTTAGTAAATAGACTCCAAAGAGTAATATTTGAGTGGAATTCTAATACAAAAATATGCACAAAGAAGAAAGTCTCTGTACTGTGCCTATTTGCAAAGCTGTTTGAGTGCCAAACTCACAGCTTTGCACTGCTTGCTATAAGGAGTGAAAAGCTCTGTGCAAGCAATGCAGGAACTGGGAGCAAAGGAAATCAATGAAAAATGCATTATTTTCCATACTTACCCTATAGGGTTACGCTATAAGGTTGATGTTAAAGGGTCAGTAATGTCCCCTAAAAATATTTATATTTAGGTAGAGATTGACAAAATAAACTAATAGCGGTTTGAGAGATAGGGTTTGTTGCAATTAGTTTATTTTAGGGATTCAAAGATCCCCCCTCCCCCCCTTCTCCTGATGTCATGACTAAGCGATGTAGTCGCTTGAAACGCGCTGATCTTGTTCATCGCCTGTAAGAGCTGTTGTCACCCATTCTGTAAGTCTCATCCATCTTATCCACAATCTTCTGAAATCGTTAGAAAGCAAGTATGTTTTTAAATGTTTCATAATAAAGTGTAGGTTGGCTAACAGGAGGTCGTTTGTACTTGCATAAAAGAAACAAATGATACATATGCCAGCGGTACATTTAAAGGGAGTTTGTTTGTTTTGTTTATTACCATCTGCAACCTTAGTTGCCTCTACTGCTGCTGCTGTAAGTGCTGCACCTTTAACACCCAGTAGTAGTTCAATTGCATCAACATCTAGTTCCAATAGTAGTAGCAGCTCTTCAAGAACTCCACAATCTATGAAGTCCACAGAATGGCGATACGTCAGTCATGATCCAAAAGCTAAGCATGTTGCTATCTGTTGTCTGTGTAAGAAGCTCTTGAGTAGCGGGAAAGCAGGCTCACACCTAAGCACCGCCCCAATGAGATTCCACCTAAAGCACAAACATAGGTATGATTGGGAGACACCATCAGCAGGTTAGAGGTGCTACAACTAGTAGCAGCAAAAGCACTCCAAAAGTCCCTGGGGTTCTGGGGCACATGATATAAGTAGTGATGTTATTGCTGTATCACAGAGTATGCCAAGGTTTAGCTCATTATAAATAGCACATATGGCTCCTGCTGGAGAGGAGTATGATGACTCTGAGTTTCCTGTAGGAGATACAAGAGTCATAGACTGACCACAGATGCTGCCTCCATCTTTACCACCACCTCCTCTAGTCCTGTTGTTAAAGCTATCAAGTTACAGAGTTTTTCTACCATGTACTGCCAGTGCCAACCCATATTTACTGACTTGGGAAGGAGTCAAAAACTTCACAAAAACAATCCCAAAGTACACTTGTGGAATGGCAAGGTTGCCAAGATGTTGGCAGTGAGTATGCGGTCATATTCTTTTGATGAAAACCAAGTATTTAGAGAACTGATGTCATGTGTAGCTCCTCACTGGCATTTCCCAAGCCGCAGTTCTTTTTCCAGAATGGCTGTGCCAGAATTGTACAAGCAGGTTGTGAGTGTGGTGAGCAAAGAACTGGAAAGTTTGTATGGCAAGAAAATCCACCTAACAACAGATATCCTGACACTTGGGCAGAGCACAGACTATGTGATTGTAGCTGCTCACATAGGTTTCCCTCCCACCACCACTACCAGTGGGCAGCACTACTAGCTTACAGCATCAGGTAACAGTCAGTAATCTTCCCTCAGGTTCTGGCAACAGCAGCAGCAGGATAGCCCATACCATTGGCATGCCATCTTATGCATGCAGAGTTTTGCGAGACAGTGCCACATACCTGCATATGTATTAAGTTAATCTGCTGCTACAATGTTTTTACTTAGGCGGGATGCAATACAGAGGTTTGGAACTACAGAAGAGACAGATAGACTACAGATTGACTTTGCCTTTAATTAAACTCAGTGGAATTAGAAAACCTTGCATATGTGCTGAGTTGATTATTAGGACAAACCAATCAAAATGTCTATGTAAATTAATTGAAGGGTGGTTTCAATTTAATTGACTTTTGAACATTCAAATATAGCCAGTCATTTGAAGAAAGACTTTGATCAAGATTAAGCACGATAGTCGCGCAAAACGCGTTGATCTTGTTCATCGCCTGTAAGAACTGTTGTCACCCACTCTGTAAGTCTCATCCATCTTATCCACAATCTTCTGAAAGCATTAGAAAGCAAGTATGTTTTTAAATGTTTCATAATAAAGTGTAGATTGGCTAACAGGAGGTCATTTGTACTTGCATAAAAGACGAATGATACATATGGCAGCTGTGAGTTTAAAGGGAGCTTGTTTGTTTTGTTGGTTACACTAAAATCTCGGAGAAAACTTTCCCAATCACACGCTGACTATATTAACTTATGAAGATTGGTATTGTCTTTAAGTCTGAGTCATATTTCATGAGATGATATTCACTGTTTGAATAGAGACGCTGAATCGTGCCGTTTGTTGTGCGGATGGTAATATCCTGTGTTGTTGTTGCTGCTGGTTACTGAACACTTATGAGTGTGTCTGAGTGTGGTTTGGACTTGGAAGAGGTGATGATGATGTTTGACAGGATGACTGTGTATTTATGGGCATCCTTGGTTGTCCAGGGTCACACTTTCCAATTGCTTTCTAAAATACTTTATAGGGAGACACAGTTCTCCTTTTCAGTGGTGGAAGATTGAGCCTTTGCCTTTCAGCTACGTTTCTGGCCATGTCATCATCTCTCTCACTCTCAAATTCATCTGTATCTGAAGAAGAGGAGGATGTTGGAGGGATATATTCTAGATCTACATTATCATCAGTCATCATTAGGTTATCCTCAGCATAACCCACCACTTTTTGCCCACTACCATTAAATTCCTCTGAGCTTTTAGAGGTCTCAAACAATTTCTTTTTACTGTTACGTTCACAACGTTCACTTCTACTTTCAGGATAGGGGTTTTTGTGCTTGTTTGTCTCACTGTCAGGTAGATAGTGGAAGCAAAGCACTGTTTACTAAACAGAACTACAGAACACAGTCCTTGAAATGTTTATTTAAATAAGATACAAATATTCATGCAAGTTACTTCAACTATTAAAGAGGTACTGATGAGTGTATGGTGGTAGACACCTATATCAGGGCTCAAAATTTCCACTCGCCACTAGCCAATGGCGAGTGAAAATTTAGCCCTGGCGAGTAGAAATTCAGCCCTGGTGGGTATGTTATGGCTTGCAGTGGCGAGTAACTTTTCAGGTGTGGCTAGTAGCAATGGACTTAAAATTATAAGCCCTGATCTATATGCTGTACCATAGTCATCAGGGGGAGGGAAAATAGCTTCCCCAATTATTGAAATGGCTAGGAGGTGAAAGAATTAAAAACTAATTTTAACTGTAGCAACATTTAATTTAAGTATGACAGTCTCTACGGATTGAAAGGGTATCTTCCCCTTTTAATTGCAAACTGTGTGACTTAGTATATCTCTGAGTAACATCTGAGTCACTTATATAGTCTGCAAACTCAGATTTTAATTTTAAAGAGCATGTTTCTGAACTGAAAATCTATGAGTTAGTTCTCCTATTATTCAGTTTCCCTGATAAGTTCTGTGCTTCGGTCACAAGCTTGATCAGTCTGTACTCATACTGTAAACTGTGGGTCAGTTATCCTTTAGACTGTTTGCTCTGAATATCAGTTTCCCTGTTGTTCAAGCACTGACAGTCAAAAACAACATGGGAATACTATGTAAAATAAAAGAAAAACGAAAAACTCTCTCTCTCTTTCTATATATATATATATATATATATATATATATATATATATATATATATATACACATTTTCGCTTCAGACTGAAGTCGGCGAAAAATGGAACTTCAAGCTTTGCAAATAATTTCCCGCGAAAAGTGCCGATTTCCATATTTTTTCTCCTAGCTCATTCTATTGAAATCAATGGGAATATCGAATTTACACACAACACATACTAACTAAATATTATTTTATTTTACAAAGGCATAGTATAAAAGGGGCATGAGGGTGCCTGTCTTGATGGGGTGTGAGGAAAGAGTCATTTGAACAGGGAATGTTTTTGGGAGGGGTTTGTTTACTGGGATTGGGGGGCAGTTAATGCAAAATAAATCCTAAATACAAATAAAAAAAACCCATACGACATGGTATAAAAGAGGTCTGAGGAGGGAGCATGTGTTAGTGGGTGGAGTCAGGTGAAATAATTAGTTGAACAGGGAATTTGTTTTGGTGGGGTTTTTGACTGGTATTGGGGGGACAGTTAATAAAAAATAGTAAAATAAAATAAGAAATTTGTATGTAAAGTAATACAGAGTATTTTGTAGAATATGATTTTTTAAATGCGTTTTTAGATGCCCAAGCCCTGAGAAATATTGATTTGTAGGACTTTAGCTTGTTTGTCACAAGCCCTAAGGAAGCATTGATTTGTAGGACTTAGGCTTGTTAGACACAAATCCCCCAAAAATTGTTATTTTTTTTTTTTAGGACTATGTTTTTTTTTTCTTTTTTTGCATTTTTTTAAAGCAAGAGCCCTGAGGAAAAAAAATGCCCTACTGGCCTTGTGCCAGCAGGTAATATTGTCAAGATGCGGAATTTGCAACTGCTATTCTTGCTGCTGCTGCTGCTGCTGCATCTGAATTGTTTGAGCAGCAGGATGGTTAGGCAGTAGTGTTGAGCGAGCATCCCGATGCTCGGGTGCTCTGACCGAGCACCGCCGGAGGCTCGAGTGCTCGGCCGAGCACCCGAGCCCCATTGAATTGAATGGGGCGACACGAGCATTACACCAGGCACCCCCTGCTCTGATGAGGGGAGGGTGCCTGGTCAATGCCCCCCTTCATCTCCACAATGTCCCCCTTCATCTCCGCTATGCCCCCTTCATCTCTGCAATGTCCCCCTTCATCTCCGCTATGCCCCCTTCATCTCTGCAATGCCCCCTTCATCTCTGCAATGTCCCCCTTCATCTCCGCTATGCCCCCTTCATCTCTGCAATGTCCCCCTTCATCTCCGCTATGCCCCCTTCATCTCTGCAATGCCCCCTTCATCTCTGCAATGTCCCCCTTCATCTCCGCTATGCCCCCTTCATCTCTGCAATGCCCCCTTCATCTCTGCAATGCCCCCTTCATCTCTGCAATGTCCCCCTTCATCTCCGCTATGCCCCCTTCATCTCTGCAATGCCCCCTTCATCTCTGCAATGTCCCCCTTCATCTCCGCTATGCCCCCTTCATCTCTGCAATGCCCCCTTCATCTCTGCAATGTCCCCCTTCATCTCCGCTATGCCCCCTTCATCTCTGCAATGCCCCCTTCATCTCTGCAATGTCCCCCTTCATCTCCGCTATGCCCCCTTCATCTCTGCAATGCCCCCTTCATCTCTGCAATGCCCCCTTCATCTCTGCAATGTCCCCCTTCATCTCCGCTATGCCCCCTTCATCTCTGCAATGTCCCCCTTCATCTCCGCTATGCCCCCTTCATCTCTGCAATGCCCTCTTCATCTCTGCAATGTCCCCCTTCATCTCCGCTATGCCCCCTTCATCTCCGCAATGCCCCCTTCATCTCTGCAATGTCCCCCTTCATCTCCGCTATGCCCCCTTCATCTCTGCAATGTCCCCCTTCATCTCCGCTATGCCCCCTTCATCTCCGCAATGCCCCCTTCATCTCTGCAATGTCCCCCTTCATCTCCGCTATGCCCCCTTCATCTCTGCAATGTCCCCCTTCATCTCCGCTATGCCCCCTTCATCTCCGCAATGCCCCCTACCTCCAGTCCCTGGTGGTCCAGCGGAGCGTCTTCAGATCTGTGCCTCCTTCGGCACAGATCCCCGCCACCCGAACATGCCGGGCGAGCACATGGCGGTACTCGTACGAGTACCGCCATGTGCAGAGCAGAGCGATGCTCGAGCCGATCCGAGCATCGGCCGAGCATGCTCGCTCAACACTATTAGGCAGCTGAAAGGGAATGGAATCAACAACAGCAGTAACATGGTTGATGGATGATGAAGGTTCCGCTTGCCATGACTAGCTCCAGTGATGCACCTGAGGCAGTAGCAACACAATAAGTAGCCCCCAGTATATTTGGAGAAAAATAAGAAGTTGGTCAATAATTCTTCTCTCCCTGCCCCTCTTCCAAAATCATAGGTGTGTTGTTATTAAAATAGAAATGTTTTCCCTTGAGAGCAGCAACTGTGGCTCTCATCAGCAACTGCAATGTGCACGGTGTGTGTGGTAAATAACAGCTGGGGGTACAACTGTATCCAAACACCATAACACCAGAACCAAAGTACTGCCACTGTCACTATACCCCTTGTCCAGACCCCGCTAAGGACACATAACAACTTGCTGACAGCTTAATAGCAATGACGAACCCTCCCTGTCAGCGTCTTAGCATATTCTGCAGGCTGGAATCTTCTCAGATGCTGCTTGATGCCCTGCTTGCATTTCTCCCCCACCACACTGGCATGTATGGTCAGTGCGCCACACAGTGTGTAATGGGTGGAGACGAACTGCTACATCCTAACATCAACAGAGTGGCTATCATTTGGCGGGGGAGGTAACAATGAGTGAGCTGGACTGGCAGAAGATGTATATACCCTAGAGGAAGAAGGTGATGGTGAGCTAGTTGTTTCATTTATCATGGAACTTCCAGTCTCTTCCTGGGTTTCTCTACTCTTCATCCTCTTTGATCTTTGCCTCACCTCTTGTTGCCTTTCTGGAGAGTCAGGGGGTGTTTGGCTATAACATGTTTGACATAAATGTCATGGTGTCTGTTTTTCATGTGTGATATCAAGGTGGTTGTGCCAGGGAATGTTCCCTCCTTTCCCCTTCTCACTGACTTGTCACAAATTGTGCACAGTGCCTTTTGGTGATGACTGCACTGTGCCTGCCCCAAAAGAAAAATAGTTACACACCCATGAATTCATAGGATAGGGAACAGGTGGAGAAGAATGGCCTCTTTCTTCTTCTCCTTCACATTCCCCTTCACTTTTTGTGGCAGCGGATGATGTTGCTGCTGTTGCTGCTACTGCCTCAGAATCAGCACTGCAACTAAGACCAGGAGTATTGCTACTGCTGGCAAGTGGATCCTGTCCTAGTCCCACATCACTTGTTGACCCCATTCCCAATGTGTCCAAGGTGGTCTGTGGCACACTAGCTTGGTCCTCAGCATCCTGCTGCCCTTGCAACTCTGCAGCAGAAGGAATTAGATCAGTTGCAAATTACGCAAATTCCAAAAGCTCATTGCTAGTAGTGGTGGTGGTGATGCCCATCCTCATCCTTGTCTCCTATTCCTTCTCGGTTTCTGCTAAAAAGACCATCAATGTCTCTTCCACCCCAGCTTCTCCACCATCATCATCACCACCACTAGTCCCTACGTGCTGCTGCTCTATTACAGACATCTCACTGCTGCTTGGAGGAGGTGATGAACAATGTGACAGTGGGTCCCCTAATGTCACACTTGGCATTTCTTTTTGACCTGAAGTAGCAGTAGCAGCAGACAGTGTAGTGAAGGGAAGGGGGGACTCCCAAAACCAGTGGAATGGTGTGGACTCCCTTGACTGCTTCCCCTTCCACTCCCCTAACACTAGTCCCACTGGCTGCTTAAACATTACTGCTATTACTACTAACACCAACCACATCAAGTTCAGCCACAGAGTCTTCCTCCTCACAGTCACTAGTAATATGAGGATATTGATTACCCTCTCCTTCACTCCTAACACTAACAATCTGCTGGACCTTCTTAGTACTGGCACTGGTGGAACTGCTTGGGAATGGCAAGTGTGACTTAGGGTATCCTTCTGTCACACTTGGCATCATCTTCTCCTTCTTCCCTCCTGAGTATTACAAGACACACTAGCAGCAGCTTCAGCACAGGTAGCAGCAGGTTCAGTACTGGAAGCAGGCACAGCACTGGTGGCAGCAGGGGCAGCACATCTGACAGCAGGCACGGTATTGGTGGCAGCAGGTTCAACACTGGCAGCAGGCACAGCACTGATTGCAGCAGGGGCAGCATGTCTGACAATAGGCACAGTATTGGTGGAGGCAGGTTCAGCACTGGCAGCAGGCACAGCACTAGTGGCAGCAGGGGCAGCAATGGTGGCAGCAGCAGCAGCACGTCTAGAAGCAGGTGCAGGCAGCTGACCTGTCCTGCTCTCACTAGTACTAACCTTTTCTCCCTCCCTTCCCATTACATTTCCCAAGATCCCTAGGTTTGATTTAGGGGCACTGGACAGCATTGGTTCAGCTGTGTTTACTTGCTGCTCCTCCTCCTCAGGCTCAGTGAACACATAAGTGTCCATCCAGTTCCTCCTTTCATTAGTTTTAAACCTACTCATAGTGATAGTAGTCACCATGAGCCTCTCCTCCCTCAATTTTTCTGAAAGATCACAGCAGAATAGCACAGCACGTCTACCTTACTCTGTAGCTGCTTCTGTTGTGTTCCACTTCTGCAAATATGTCATGTTTTTATAACGAAAAGGTGAAAACCATGTAAATCAATATGCAGAAACTTTATAGCCATTGAAAAAATGGCAAACAATTTTGGCCAATAGGCAAAAAATGCGAAGATTTTAACTGATGGTTTTAAAGCAGACAACAAAGTGGTTATCGTGGAATTTCTCGCTGGAACACGGAGAGAGCTTTTGCCCACCCCTAATAATCAGTAGATAACAGAAAAGAATCTGCACTCACAGGATTTTTAAATAAATAATATTTACTTTAATAAATGTCAATGATTTAAAAGTCCTGTGATGAAAACTTGTTTGACACATTGAAATGTTGACACTTATCAAAGTAAATATTCTTTATTTAAAAGTCCTGTGAATGCTGATTCTTTCCTAGCTGTTTTAGATAGATAGATAGATAGATAGATAGATAGATAGATAGATAGATAGATAGATAGATTATATACTATTTTCACTAATTCAACAAAATTCCTGCTTGTCATTCAGCAAATATTATATTGTGTGGTTTTCTTGTGGGCATTAACCCTTTGAGTGCAAAGCAATGCGTTCCATACCCCTCTGGCACTCAAAGGGTTAAAGGTTTTAAATTGGCAATTTTCTTCTGTATCTTTTATTTTCTTTCAGCTTCTGCTTCTTTTTCCTTTTTCTTCATTATTACATTTTATCTACTATAATAGCTCATATTATTTATCTTCTTTCCCTCCTTTTTTTTTGCCTACCTTTCACATGATTATGGGAAGATAATAATACACCACTTATAGGTTCCTCATTTCGTGGTGATTCAGCATTGCCCATGGGTGGGTTGCTCAGTGGGGGCAGTGATTGTCCTGGAGACCTCTACCCATATGCCCATTCCGTTTATTATTTTTCTTTTTTCTACCCAGTGTTTTCTCTACCATGGCAGCCAGTCAGCGGATCTCGTTGACACTATACAAATGAGCTATACCTTTTAATTGGTGTGTTACTAATATTGAATTTGCCTAGAGATAGACTTTTATACTTGTTCCCGCTGCTATTATATACAAATCTAATTGGCGATTGGATACACTGATCTTGATGGAGGACTCGCAATAGGCTTTTTTGTGTATGCCATAGAGACAACACATGTAGAGCCAGGGACTGACCGCACAGGCACTTTATTTAAAGGGATAGTAATGTTTTAAAATAAAAGCAGCTCTAATTAATCTTCATAGTATTTGGGCCATGGAGAGTGTTATTTCAATACTGTCAGAGTTGTAGTTCAAGAGTAACTGAATGATAAAGTATCTCCCTCCTGCCCTTTTTGCCTAGTGTAAGCCCCTCAGATGGGGAAATCTGGTCTTAAAGGGATAGTAATGTTTCATAATAAAAGCAGCTCTAATTATTCATCATAGTATTTGGACTTTGGAGAGTGTTGATTCAATTCTGTCAGAGTTGTAGTTCAAGAGTAATTCAATGACAAAGTATATCCTTCCCGCCCCTTTTACTGATGTAACACTGCTCAGCCAGAGCATAAGGGAGGTGCCCATGTAGATTGCAGAGAGGGACAATCTTCAATTAAGATAAGGGAAAAACCTGAAAAACTTGTCAAGTGGGCAGGGCTTTCATTGTTCTCATTGAAAGAAGATTGTCCCCTGCTGTTATCTGTCTGGTCTATGGACTGCATTCCACATCTGAGAAAAGATGGCTTACACTAGGTAAAAGGGGCGGGAGGGGGAAACTTTGCTTGTGAATATCTCTCAAATGATAAAGGTTTGAGAGATAAGACTTATATCGTTCTTCATGTTTTTTTAATGCCTACAAAATAAAATAAACATAAAATGAAGTATTACTATCCCTTTAAGACCAGACAGCTCACAGCAAGGGGCAATCTTCTTACTGTGAGAAGAATGAAAACCCTGCCCCCTTGACAGTTTTTTCAGGTTTTTCTTAAGCTTATTGAAGATTGTCCCTCTCTGCAAGCCATCTGGACACCACCTTTCTGTTCTGAGGTGAGCAGTGTTACGTCAGTAAAAAAGGTGGGAGGGGGATATTTTATCATTCAATTATACTTGAACTACAACCCTGACCCTGGAGGGGGATACTTTATCATTCAATTACTCGAACTACAAACCTGACCCTGGCCCAAATACTATGAAGATTAATTGGAGCTGTTTTTATTTCGAAACATTACTATCCCTTTAAGGTACTGACTAACACATTACACAGGGAGATATGATATGTGCGTAATCATTGTCTAACAATATTGTTTTACACTGAGAATGTTATACATAATTCTGTACATATTTAGTTTTTCTATTTTGCCTGGCTGTGTGCTGAGAGGACTGGATAAGCCTCATACAGTGGGGCTCTCCAGTTCCTCCTGGCGCCCAGGGGGTTAAGAGTTCATGGGATGGACATTTCTTGAGGAAATCTCTAGCTTTTCACTGTCGCTGCGATACTGGTCATCATACACCTGTTGGACAATGCTGATGACATTGTTGACCCCAGTTGGTGCTGGGCAGACATTGTCGCGAGAGATTAGATTGCGGCAGGTGCCATACCGGCACCGATGGGGTTAAATGTGCCTTCTACTTGGTTTTTGTACATTTAACACCTTAGTACTACATCGTACATGGTGATTTGACCTATGTATTCTCTGCATGTTATTTCACATAGCATTTAACTTTATTTCATTACTCTATATTGTTTGAATAAAAAGGTACACTGACGTAATATGACCAGTAACGTTAGAGTTCACCCCCACATGCAGTACTGGCATCTTCCATCAGAAGTGTATATAAGGTCACATTCTTTTTGTAGTCGGTTGTCTTGAGGAAGGCTTGTGTAATGGGGCCAAACGTTGACAATAAATATGTTTAAATTCTACCTTGTTCATGAAGTCCTTCTGAAAGCTCATTGGTAGTGCTATATATATATATATATATATATATATATAATGAGGCACACAAATTGAATATGCAATTTTATTCACAATTACTGTGTTTGTATGTTTTATGTCTATCAGCCTGTCTACCTTCTATAGCTGTAGGTAACAATTTGAAGAATGCATTAGGATTTATTTATTTTTTTTTGCAATGAAAGAGCATATCAGGTTATATCAAACCTTGCCCCATGTATTTGATCCATTAAGTTGTTTAACTACATGCCTAATCCAGTGTTGCCTTCAAACCATTACAATGCAATTTTCACTACCCTCATTCGTGTGTGCAGAAGAAAAAAGAACTTAGGAAGATGGCCTGAATTTGTTTGGAGCCTCTCTAGAGCCCAAGACACTATTGGAAGCTAGAATTATTTCATCTCACATTTTGAATAAGAGGGCCCCCCTCTCCTTCGACACAGTGCCCACAGACCCTTTCCTCCCTCACAACAGCGTCAGCTCCCAGCCTTACTTGTTGCTTTATGAAATATGACATTCCATTTTCCGGACCAGAATGGTAGAACATGGCACTCTTCATTTGTCTCTCTCTGTTACTTGTCATCACGTCCTTTGTATCCATATCTTATCAGTAGGCAGCTTTCCTGTGTTTTTTCCTTCTACCATCTGCTGGGGGCTGTGGGAAAAGGTGTGGTGTACTGAACCATATTACAAAACAGTATAAAAACAGAATTCTTTTCTCAAATAATTGGGGAACAGATTATTTGGATTTAGTTGTGAAATATTTAGATGCATAGGTCAATCCATGCTGCGACTAAGTGACAGAGAACTGATTACCAAACATCATACATCTATCATGAGCAAGAATATATATCTAAAGAAACATATGATTTGATGGTTGTTAAAATTGTTTGATCCAGTTTGATCATTGATAGTTATAGTCGGGATAGGTTTTATCAGGCTTTATTAAGCATTTTAGAATTATCTTGGTATTTTTGTGTCAGCTAAAAATCTCTTTTACAACTCACTATACCTCTAAAGTTTAGTGCACAAGGCACAGCTGGAAGGCAGCAGTGATGCTGGGGCCTTTTAATCAGCCCTTTTGCTCCCCCCTTGATCCTCTCATTGATAGGGATAATTAACTGACTGATGCCATACATTTTTGGTTGATTCCCACGTGGGCATACCAGTGATTGGATGTGAGGAGCACCACAAAATCAAACACACTTGCTTGAATGACCTGTGATAATTGCAAGGTAGATGCAACATACTATAACATGCAAAAGAATAGTTACCCATGTGACCCAACCCAATACAAGTGCAATGTAAAGCACAGGAGACAGTGCTGTGATATCACCATCCTCTTAAGTTTTTGAATAACATAAAACAATGTATTATTTCTAAAGTCATTCTATTGTTTTCTAAATCTAATGAATAATTTGCATTCGTTTTATCTCTAAATGGCATTATTTATTTATAACAAAAAGTGTTTTATCATGAAGAATGAATAGAGATGTCTTTCATTTTCACACACCATGTTAGCAGCTACATATCCCACTATGGAAGGAAGGAACAGATACTTTACTACTATGACACCTGACATTGACATCCTGAAATATCCTGATATGTAATTAGATTTACACATCTGTGTGGGTTTGGTACAGAGTTATATATAGCACTGAAAGGTCACTGACATGATATTACACAGGGACCTTTGTTCACAAGGTTTAATTCTTTTAAATTCTACTTGACATCCAAGATGGCTATAATTCCCCATCGTCCTTGCCCTTACCCTCCTCTACCCCATATCTCTAACCAAAGTCTTATTTTACCCTTTGCCAATGCCCTTATCCTATATTCCCCTTTCTCACCTTCCTTTTCATCCCTACTACTTTGCTCTATCCAGCTTCTCCCCTTTCTCCCCTCCTACACACGCAAATGTTTTTGGAAAACAGATATACAGTTTTATCTATAGGATCAATGTAACTATTGGAACTCTTTACCAACTGCGTCATTAACCGTTTTACTGCTAATAAGGTGTGTAACACATTGGTTCAAAACTCCTCTGCCTCTTAAAGATTTCATAAATGTCCCCAATATTTTTCAGGTCTCTTGTTCTTATACTAGCAGACACTGGCACCCAAACAATTAACCCTTTGAGTGCCAGAGAGTTACGCAACGCATTGTTTTGCAATGTGTTGCGTAAACTCTCTGGCACTCAAAGGGTTAAACTCTTTGACTCAGGGGGAACCAGAAAAGTTGTGTTAAGCTACAGAATGATGAAATATTAGGTACAAGATTTATATTATGAATATTTAGTTACAAATTGATTATAAATAGGTCTACTGTAAATCTAGATTGAGCTTTATATCCAGAAAATGTTACTGAATACCACGCATATCTCTTAGTGAAATGTGCTCAGTGCCTTTCTTGCTTAGCCAAATTTGGTACTGCTATTCATCTTTCTACACCCACATTGCATATAAATGGAAGGAAAATGACCTAAAATTGAAAACTGGCAATGATTAGAAGAAAGCAAAGCTGGCTGCTGAGTTACATGAAGGTCTGTAGGTTTTCTTCCTATAAATAGCACATTAAGGGTTTATATCAGTTTCTGCTTCTAACAAGCTTCGGTGTGCCATGAACAAAGCAGTTTTCATGGCACACAATAGAGCTCTGTTATTAGAAATGAGGAAGAGTTGATAGATACAGACATACCCATCTGGGACGACTACAAGTTTTCGTTAGAGAAGCAGCCGGCTTATTCTGCTTTAAAGTGGGGTGGCTGAATGCTGCAGTAAAAGATTCTTGCTGTTCACAACCATCCATCCATAAAGTTATCTTCTGATGTTCTTCCCTTGATCTCAGTGCCTCAGTCTTCACACTCTGCTAAGGTGCAATATACCTATTACTTTAACCCCTTCCAAGCAAGGATAGTTACAGGTCCTTCCTGAAAATAACATTAAGAGCTTTAACAGTTACAGGTAGATTGAAGACCAAAAGTTATTTGGATAAGATTAGGTCTATTCTTAATGTAAAAAACCACCCCAAGAATCAAAGAGGTTGAAAAGTTATAAAGTTATTTCAGTGTATAGTCAAGTGATACTTGTATGCTCCCGGATTAAGGTGCATTTAACAGAACGTGGTAGATTGAAGCATATATCCCAATCTGGATATTTATGAATCAATTATCTTTCCCTACCCAGTGTAAAATATGTAGGCAAATACACTAGGAAATAAACATAGCTATGGCTTTCTACTCAGAAAGTACTTGTGTATGTGCCCACTTTCAAGCTGATATGCGTGTATGCTCAACCACCACTGACACAGTGAAATATGCCAGCCAGAGACTTGTATGTGGAAACAGGATATTTATCAAATCTTTGTACTTTCTTGTTTGTACGTTTGCAAATTCAAACCCATTAAAAGAATATGGGAATCCAAACATGCAAAGTGTATGTACAATCTTAGAACTAAAAAAAGCTTTTGTTCACTGCAAATGACTATATAAAGTTGTGGGCAGTGTGGGACTGTATGGGAATGTTGGGGTGATCCATTCCTCTGCTCCTATACTAATATTACAGAGCATATAAGCTCAAGATTTTTTTTTCTTACACCTGCAAAAGGGGTAGAATTAACCCGATAAGGACCAATGATGTGTCAAGACTGTCACACAATTTGGTACTTTGAGGACCAATGGCTATCCTGGCATATCATGGTTTAATGATAGCATCATCAGGGAGCACTGTGATCATTGTGGGGAGGCTTTAATTGTTTGCTCCAGGTTCCCTGGTGGCTCAGCAGATGTGATCACATCACACATCACATGTGCCAGTGGATCCACTTGACAAAGGCAATCTTTACAAATGTTGCCTTTGTCATTGATCTCTACCTCAAGAGAAGAGAAACAGAGAACAGAGCTCCTTGCAGGTCACCAAAGAGGTGACACTTATTTTATGTGGTGTTGTGGGGACAGGAGTGGCGAGTAGAGTATATTTGGTTACTTCATGACACCTCTTTGTGTAGCTGAATAAAGTATTTAGAGCAAGATCAAATTATTTTTTACACTGACTAATTTATAAACATATACTGAAGTTTTAACAAATGTGAGTATTATTGCTGTGGAGCGATGTCACACTTATATACCTGCCACACAGTCTGATCTCTTAAAAAGAGGAAACTAAGACTCGATTCAAATGTTGGCAATAAAAAAGACAGTAAGGCAAAATGGATAGATCTACAAAAGAAATGTCTAAGTCGGTATTCAAATGTCCTACCGGCTAAAAGCACAATGAACGTTAGGCCACAGAAAAGGTCTTGTGGCCAAACGTCGGTTTGTGCGTTAAGTTCCCAAAACGCTGCTAAATAGCAGCAGTATTGGGAACTTTAAAGGAAAAAAAGCTGACATACTGCCAAGCACCGATCATTAACTAATCTGTGTTAAACTTACCTGTCATCCATTGTCCTTCTCTTTCTATCTTCATTCTATTTTCTCTTCTTTCTTGTATTTTCTGTCTTCTCTTCTTTCTAATATCTGTAAATAAAAAATATCCAGAGGACACGGACGCCTCACAGCGCCTCAAAGCTCACCCAGGCCAGGCACCACCAGCGACACTTGAGAGGAAGCCTCAGCAACATTGATGCCTCCTGCGTCATTACAGACAGCTTCTCTGGAACTAGGTACTGTAACACACTTGCTAGCAGCAATACACTTGTTCCTAGTTGTAGTGCTGCTTCTGAGGCAGCAGCAACAGAAACAACATCATCTTCTGCCCCAGGCAGTGAAGGGGAATATGGAGGAGAAAAGGAAAGAGGCCATTCTTCTCCACCTCTCCCCTCCCCCTGAGGTCCTGGGAATGGGACTATTATTTTGGGGAGGGCAGGCACAGTGCTTTCATCAGAGATAGCACTGTGCACAATTTGTCAGTAAGTGAAAAGGGAAAATCAGGGAATGCAGCTTGGCACATTTGCCCTCATCATACGTATGAAACAGACACCATGACGTTTATGTGAAGCATGTTAAAGCCAAACCCCCACCAAAGAAATTGAGCACCACTGTTGCTGTACCCCCTGTTTCATCCCAAAAGCAACAAGAGGTGAGGCAGACATCAAAGAAGAGGAAGAATAGAGAAAACCTGCCAGAGCCTTAAAGTTCAAAGGCGAGCAAAACACCTGGCTCGCCATCACCTTATTGCTCTAGGATCTGGGCATAGGAGGATGTAACTACATCTTCTGGTGATCTGCCTTGTTCATCGTTACCTCCCGTACCAACTGATAGTTATTGTGTAGATGTCAGAATGTGGCAGTTCATATCCACCCATTGAACACTTTGTGGTGGTCTGACCACACATGGCAATGTGGTGGAGGATAATCATAACTAGGGCATCAAGCAGCATCTGAGGAGATTCCATTCACAGAATATGCTAAACTGATGGCAGGGAGGGTTCATCAATACTACTAAAACTGCAAGTTGTCACATGTCCTTTGCGGGGAGAGGACAAGGGGCATAGTGACAACAGTAGTACTTGATTTCTGCTGGGATGATTTCACATTGGGTTCCCTTAGCATCATGGTGTTTGGTTAGAGTTGTGCCAGATGTTTGTCTTTTCCTTATTTACTGCACACACTGTGCATATTGCAGCTGCTGATGAGTTCCTTCCTGCTCTCAAGGGAAGCATATCTATTACAACAACACACCCATGTATTTGGAGGAGGGGTAGGTGGAGAAGCATTATTAGCCAGCTTATTTTCTCCACATATACCTGGAATAGTGGGGGCTAGTTGTGGTTCTTTTATGGCCTCAGGTGCATCA
The DNA here is from genome assembly GCA_037306005.1 of Rhinophrynus dorsalis. Classification (NCBI taxonomy): domain Eukaryota; kingdom Metazoa; phylum Chordata; class Amphibia; order Anura; family Rhinophrynidae; genus Rhinophrynus; species Rhinophrynus dorsalis. Next base: position 467,381,628 of record CM074718.1, on the reverse strand, counting down.
CTGGAGCTAGTAGTGGCAAGTGGAACATGAACATCCATCACCCATATCACTGCTGTTGTTGCTCCCATTCTTTTGGATCTTCCTAATCATGCTGCTGCTTAAACAACTCATCAGCAACAAGAACAGCAGTTGCAAAGCCATGACACCAGGTCATTTGATAATGACCAGTGGCCACTGGCCACCATAACATGAACTGCTGGCACTTGGCTAGGCATATTTTTTCCTCAGGGCTTGTTCTTTCTATACAAAGCAGAGGCCAAAAAAAAAAATTCTAACAAGCCTAAGTCCTACAAATCACTGATTCCATGGGCTTGTGACAATCACAAGCTGAAGTCCTACAAATCAATGATTCCTCAGGGCTTACGCCTAACACAAGTCTAAGTCCTACAACAAATCAATGTTTCCTCATGGTTTGCCTCTAATAAGTCTAAAGCCTACAAATCAATGTTTCATCAGGGCTTGGGACTCTAACAAGTCTAAGTCCTACAAATCATCCTTTACAAAATACTCTATACCGACAAGTATCAGTCTGCCCCATTCACAGCTTACGTCAGGGGGTCCCTGCCTCTGTCACATTATGTACCAATTTCTTATTTTAGTTTTATTTATTTTTTTTATTAGCTGCTCTCCCAATCCCAGTCAACAAACACCCCGCCCAAAAACACATTCCCTGTTCAACTGATTCTTTCCCTACACTACACCAACACAGGCACCCTCAGACCCCTTTTATACTATGCCTTTGGGAAGTAAAATAACATTTGCTATGTGCTGTGTGTAAATTCAGTATTCCCATTGATTTCAATGCATTGAGCTAGGCCAAAAAAGCAGGAAAATGCACTTTTCGCTGGAAATCATCTATCATGCAGGAAATACCATTATTTGCCAATTTTGGTTTAAGGCAAAATTTTTCACCCATCCCTACTTACTTGTTACTTACAAAACAGTCACTCCTACATCCACAATAATAAGAGAGACAATAATATACTGAGGTGTGATAGTCTTGCATGTCTTCACCAACTGCTGTGCAGTCTACTTTATCCTGTATTGCAAGAACAGGTCTTGTCCTGTACTGTACTTTAAAAAGAAAACACTGCAGTAAAGTTAAAATTGCAAGAGAAAATACTTCTAAAATCTCGATACTAGCTACTTGTTGTATCAGAAGGGAAGAAGGGAAGCTGAAATTGTGGTTGCAGCCAGGGAGTATGGTGTGATTTATTTGCAGATACAATAGGAAATACGTTTGAAAAGCCAATATATATAAAACACTTAGAGAGAATTGAAAATGGGATAATGTCCAGTAGACAAATATTTATTTAAAAATATATAAAAGCAAATGAGCTACAACCTCTTCTACAAAACTGCAGCCTCAGAGTCTAAAATGTGGCTCTCTATAATAAAGTTGGAATATGTCTGTGTCTCACAGTATATAAAAAAGAGAAACAGGTATGGAAGCCGGATAGAGATGGGCAAAAGCTGACCCCATGCCCCCACTGAATAGCTTAAAGAGTAAGCTGATTGAGCTATCCGGAGCAGGACTGAACAAAAACAAACCACTAAACCCAAATAAAAAACTAAATAAAAAGGAGAAACAGTCCTTTCTGCACCTCTCTGTGATACAGCTATGCCTCGAAACTAAGCCACAGAGAGGGGCACATATACATATGCAGAGTGTAAAAGAAGAATACCAGCATGAAAAAACAGTAACACACTATATAAATGTTGTTTGGGGAAAAATAATAAAAAAATTATAAAAAATAAAAATAGTAATATATGCAATGCAATATCTGAATAACTGAGTCCATAAATAGCTGTAAAAATAAAAATATATATCCAGCAGACTTGTGTAATACCAAAAATGTGAATGGTGATGCATAACGGTGAATACGTAGAATGGATGTGATAAATAAACATGATAAAGTGATGGATCAAGAGGAAAAGGTGATAAATAGAACCGAATAGCTACAATTATTTCAAATGCCCAGAAAAATATCATAAGTAACATGTGATGGAGTGGAAATCCAGTGTGATTAGTTCATTGATTCAAATGCCCATATTCCACAATAAACAATCTGAGATTCACAGATACAAATCATGGAATAGACTACACATCCTTGTGATATTGGTTATCCATGCTTGGCAATATTCAGGAAAATAACCATCTAAGTCCTGGGAGAAGCTCACACAGACTAATTGTGTCTGGGGTGTACATAAGATGGAGTGGAGAGCTGCTCTAGTAGTTTTTTTTGTGATAGGCAGAGACAGTTTAAAAGAAATTAAATAATTGGTGGATTTATTGACTTGAGCTGTGACTGAAACTGACACTGACAAATTCTAGAAAAAGAGATCTGTAAAATACATTAATTTCATATTGACAAAATATCACTCCATATGTTAACAGCTTTGTCATGTACTTTACAGTAAAAATGAAAATTACTTTCATTATGTCCACCAAACCTAGTAGAAGCATGAGTAAGGAGAAAATCAGAGGAATACATGGATATCTTTGTAATAGTAAAGTGACAAAAATTAACGCAACTTGGGATATGTCTGGTGCTCTGCACGGGTTAACAGCTCGATAGAGAAACACAGCTCGGCAGAAATCAGTGGCAGGAGTCAGCACAGCACAGAACCGTACTGAACAGCAGGAGGCACAGTCACAATGTCGCCGTGGCGACAAGGCAGTCAGGAACGGAGACCGGCCACAGAGACTGGAACAGGTCAAGGAGCAGGAACGTCAGCCAGGCCGGGTCAAATCACGGAGCAGGTTCTCAGACAAGCCGAATCAGGAAACGAGCAGGAACGTCAGCCAGGCCGGGTCAAATCACGGAGCAGGTTCTCAGACAAGCCGGATCAGGAAACGAGCAGGAACGTCAGCCAGGCCAGGTCAAATCACGGAGCAGGTACACAGGATCGTAGTCAGGGCTAGCCAAGTCGGTACAGCGGAGATCAGGAACACAGGAACACAGCATAGCAAAACTGGCTCAGGAACACCACGAAAGGGCAAATGACAGGTGCCACTAGCCCAGAATAAAAAGGTCACCAGGGGCGGGCCAAAGAGGCTCAACCAATTGGAGCGCAGCACAAGCGAGAGTGACAGCACGAGAAGCTGCACCGTGATAATGTGGTACTTGTGGGGACTGTATGACTCTTGTCATCTCGAAGTAACTCAAGCTCAGCCTTCCTTAATGCTTTGCATTTGAACAAAAGCAGTAGGAGATATGGATGTTATTGTTAGTGAGGAAAGTGTTGTGTCACTCCCGGAGGCATCTGCAATGTTACTATCATATCCCGCTCAGCCCCATGCACTTCTGTTGTAAGTGATCATACTTCTCACATGCTGCAGCTGTGTCTCTCAGTCAGACCTGTGGTTGTTCTTCATGTGAGATCTCAATGAGGATGTACTTACATGTGATCATGATTTCCCAGTTGACTTATCTTTACAGAGAAATCAGATAGCAACATGTTTAGCTTTTGGATCATGAGTGATGTATCTCCATACTGTGGATTTCATAGACTGAGGGATTCATGAGGCACTACTATTTATTACATCATCACAACTACAAGGGTTAGATGATACAATAGTGCTAGTAGTAGTATGCTTCAATGAACCTTGAATAACAGCAGAAGCACTAATAGCTATGGTTGGTTATGATGATCTGTGTTAATTCTTAACCAAAAAAACTGAAAATGACTAGTTGGCTTTGGACTTGGAAGCTATAACAGTGATTAAGATGACCATGATGACTGTGTATTTTTAGGCATGTTACTTGTACATCTGATCTTTCACAGAGTTTATAAGCAGACATATTGCTCCTTTTCAGTAGTGGAAGACTGAGCCTTTTCCATTCGGCTATGTTTTGCCATATCGTCATTGTTCTCTACTGGATCGAAAGATGGGAAAGAGTATGGAAGGACATATAATTATGCCAGCAGCTTAAAGGGATAGTAACACTTCGTTTTAACTTTATTTTATTTTGTAGGCATTAGAAAAACATGAAGAATGATATAAGTCTTATCTCTCAAACCTTTATGGTTTATGAGATATTCACAAGCAAAGTTCCCCTCCCCGCCCCTTTTTCCTAGTGTAAGCCATCTCTTCTCAGATGTGAGTCTGGTTGTATGACAGTACAGATAACAGAAGGGGACAATTTTCTTTGTATGAAAACAATGAAAGCCCTTCCCCCCTTGAAAAGTTTTTCAGCTTTTTCCATTATCTTAATTGAAGATTGTCCCTCTCTGCAGTCTACCTGGGCATCTCCCTTCTTATCTGGTTGAACAGGGGGGGGATACTTTGTTTGTGAATATCTCTTAAACCATAAAGGTTTCAGAGATAAGACTTATATCATTCTTCATGTTTTTTTAATGCCTACAAAATAAAATAAAGTTAAAATGAAGTATTACTATCCCTTTAAGCATTATCATGTGATTGTACCAAATGCTTTTCCATTCCACTACTTTAATATCATTGTAAATTTTAAGTCTGATAAAGTTTATTTTTACTTTTCCTGTTAGGAAGATTTGCAGAACATTGGCATTGACCATTAGCTTGTGGAGAGTGTCACTGTTAATTTGTGAAGTAGCAGCTGGTCTCACTTCTGCTGCATACTTCTCTGCAATGGCAATGATTTTAGAAGGTAACTCATTGTCATTAGTATTAGAACTTTAGTAGTACTACTGGTAGAACTTTTCATATCACTTTTACAAACAGCCTCATTGGGAGGAGAAGAGTTGACAGAATTTATTGCACAATCTGCAGCAACATGGCCTTAGTCAGCTTTTTCAGTCTTACTTTACTATCACCAACACATCCATGCATTCCTGTTAGTCCTTTCCCTTTTCTCATTCTCACATTTGGTGGATATAATGATAGTAGTGTTGATTTTTTACTGTAAAGTACATGAAAGAGCAGTTAGCTTCAACATGTTTGTAGTATATAATTAGTTGCACAGGAAAACACAGCATAGCAACAGCACTAATATATGATTTTTAGTTTCTTGTCTGAGTAATGTCTTGCTGGTTGTCTGTCTGAAAATCTTTGATTTATGTTTCTGTCTCTAGTATCTGATACTATCACTCTCGCAGTCTTTGCTCAAGTAATATCACTTACCTATCTGTCACCTATCAGTCAAAAATATTGTTTTAAATTTTTATTTTTAATCTGTCCCTGTCACCATCTACAAATCGCACCCACATTCCCTCCATCTCACCTGTCTAGAGAACAACTGGCTACCATCAGTGCTCCATAAATCATGTAATTCATTCTGTCCCAAGTTAAAAAAAAGTGGGGGAGGAAAAAGGATAAAAGCACTCTAAGTTTATTAGCAAATACAAATATAATATTCTTGAGAAAATGCATAATACCCATGGATATGCATACAAAGGAACAAAGAAAATATTGACAAAGACATAACCTCTAAATGGTGGCACAGTACATAACAACAAAACACATTAAGCAGTATACTTTAACAGTGAAGAAGACAAGTGGCAGTCAAATTATAAGAGTGCACAGCAAATGAAGCATCTGATCTCCACCAAAGGTATACTATATTATCTACAAAGGGAAGATTCACTTTACAATAGTGATAAACACTCAATGGTTATTACAGCCTGGACCATCTATTAGAGGGATAGTAAAAAAGTATTAACTATATGTTAATAATGATTTGAGATATATAGGAAAATAAAGTCCTCTGCTCCCACCCCTTTCTGCTTGACGAGCTATAAAGCTGTCAGAAGCAAATTCTGGTCACTTGACAAGACGCGGCTCTTCAGCATCGCTGATATGATATCTATGATATGAAGTATTTATTTTTAGGTATCGTTATATCGGCGCTGCTGAAGAGCTGCCATCTGATCTAGGAACCAAAATCTGCTTCCAACAGCTTTACAGCTCATCAAGCAGAAAGGGGAGGGAGCGGAGAACTTTATTTTCCTATATTTCTCAAACCATAACAGTTTGAGAGACACGAATAAGTGCACATACTCTCTTTTAGTTGTATCTACTATATAGTTATTACTTTTTTTCTGACATTACTATCCCTTTAAGCCTCCATTACCCACTATATTCGTGTTATAGATTTACATCTAGGGAACATTTGCTAGAATGCTATACCATTTTTATAGGAGGCCCAATTACCTTCATTTTGGGCCTCTAAGTACTGATCTAGTCATGACTAGTATTCTATTTAACACATGAGCAATTTCCATCTTCAGAGACACTAAAGGATTTATTCTAATGTATCTTTAAGCATCATTCACACCTTTTTTAAAAAGTCTTTATTATTATTTTATTTTGTTCATTTGTATGTACATATATAGAGGTTTTCTGCTTTTTAATCAACAATATTATATTTGTCTTTGTTAATACATTTGAGTGATTTTTTTACTCACTGAACTTTGATCATTATCATCTTGCACTGTTCTTTACTGCTCATGTTTTACATGCGATATATATCCTCGCAAATGAGAGACATTCAGGACAAGCAAAATTAAAAAAGTGGAACATTTGTCATCATTTATAGGTATCATTTACCGCCAGGTTGTTGGCCAATAACCAGTATAGTAAATTATTTGGGATATTTTCACTGACTGCATTTAATGAATAGAGTGTACTGATATTGCTGTGGTTGTATACATATTCTCTCGCCCCCCCCACCCCCACACTCAGTATCGTTTGGGCTGGCCTGATTAGCACCAGTATTTTTCTATTATTTTTGTATATTTTTTCCTCTCCTAAGCACAGACTTACAACAAGTAGCAACCTAACACACTTTTCATACTGATGATTTAGCATGGAGGGAATACATGTGAGCAACTTTTCATATTGAAGGGAAATTACATTATTATCTTGGATTTCAATGATAAGCGAAAAATTTACTTTTCACAGAAATTTCAACAGAAGGCATGTACTGTTTTTTACGTTTTGGTTTTAAGGCAAAAACTTTCATCCCTCTCAGATTATGAACCCACATAAACCAGTACAGACATGCAACAGGGCATCATAAAGTAGAGAACTGTATTACTTGAGCATGTCATCATCATAATTTCTCACAACCAAACTTCACAACAGACATTTTATAGTCAAGATCCTTAAGGGGAATTTCAAGAGCATATGGGAAAGAAAAATCTGCTAACTTATTTTGATAATTGTCTTTAAGAGCCATGAAAAGGACACTCATGATTCATTGTCCTTTCTGTTTCCATGTTTCTTACAGATTAAGAGCTTTACTAAACTTATCTTACTTTGGAATCCTGCATGCTTTTAACTCACAAAATCTGTGATTAGTACCACTTAGTACTACCTGACTTCATGAAATAATCTCTCAAAAGCTTACATTAAAATATATACTTTTAGTCCATCATCAATACCGAGGTACTCATATATTTTCACAAATGAGTATGCCACTTTTAGAGGTAATAGCTAAAAATGCATCAATAGATTTAATGAACAAAACAGAGGTATCTAAACTATATGAACAGGAGTTGAAAGCTCTACAAAATTTTATGAATTTCAGTGTATGGATCAGAATAAAACATGTTGAAAACAAAAGTCAATCAACTTTTTTTTATCACTATGACTATCAATAGACATTTATTGAATATTTTGGTGAAATGGAAGCGCAAGATCTAAGTAAACATAGTGCACATTAATATAACTATACTTTAAATGAAAGCTTTATTCAGTTTGTATAATGGAATTACCTTGATGAAACAAAATCAAATGGGATTATTAATTCTAAAGAAATGTAATTCTTGTCCTCTAGAGAAGAAGTTATCTCTATCTTTTACTATTTCCCAAAAGTCCAAAAGGGTATGCAAAATCCACCCTGAAGACTGATCGTTCTTCATATTTGATCTCTTACCATGATGTTATTGAAAAATATAGATTTTTTTCCTTATTTGAAAACACTATGGATACATGGTTGGCTTTATATAATATTATTTGAGAGTCTCACTGTTATTTAGTCACTATGGATGAGAGTTCTATTTGTACTTGTATAATTCTTAATTTGGAACGCAATGCAGTTTTATTAAAAAATTTTAGTACCTACTCATGGGAGCACTTTTTGTTTATTGCAGAATGGTTAAGGTTTGAGTATGAGGAAGGAAGAGAAGGTTGGACATTTACACCTTAAATGGCCAAAGGATAATTCCACTGTAGGCCACATAAAGTGGAGGACTCTCGTTTCTACTCCCCCTCATTGTGAAGGGCAGACCCTAGAACAAACCAGGGAGTATGGCCTCCACAACTGGAAGGGAAGCTGGAGAGTGGAGGAAGTTGCTCCCTCAAGTGGTAGGAAAAAATGGAAGGGTTATAGAGTTTAAAACTGAACCCACCTGTTTTAGCATAATGATATTTTTCTCCATCTCTACTTCCCACTGAAATTTAAAGACCTCAAATCATAGTGTCAGTTTGAAGGTATCAGACTGGTGTAGAGCTTACTAAGAAGCATCTGGCTTGCTAAAGGGAAAGGTAGTGTGGTGCTCCTGGTCCCTCTGACTGTGTGGCATGCCAGAAGGCTCCAGATTCAATTATAAGGTGGACACTGGCTCCATGGCTAAGAGTACTTGCAGCTTGCAACTAGGGTTGGGCAAAAATGTTTGCCGCAAAAGCAAAACATGAGAAAAATGGCACTTTTCGTATAGCTGCAGATTTTTAGAGAAAGTGATGATAATAATTTCTGTAAGATTCATGAAATCTCAGTCACACCAGGGGCATGCACATCTGCCACATTCATTGTAGGATGTAACATTATTATTATTTATTTATTTATTTGTTTATTTATTTATTTTAATCTCTTTCAAAATAATGGTTAGCCAGCATAGTAGCAGGCTTACAGAGCAAAAAGAAAGGTTAAAACAAGAAACAAAAAAGACAGCGCACAAAAGATCTCTAAGTGTAGCGGTTGTCAAGCACAATAAAACATATGCAAATAGATAAAACAAATAATGTAGTTTATTAATCCATAAAACTGTCTGATCATATGACCAAAAACATCTTTATATGCTGAGAGAAAACATACAGCATGGGTCGGGAGATAATCTCGGAATTGATAGTATGTAACAGAAGTATCAGACGGGACCTATGAATCTAGGGTATGGACTGGAGAGATGACTAATAGTCACTAGATCGTTATAGTCATTCAGAATGGACATAATAGTCAAGTTCGTACTAAGCGCTCACCGGATGACTTCTTGTATAGTGGGCCCGTAGTGTGAACACCTTGGTGGCCGGGCGCGTATCTCTGTAGTCCGTTCGGTCCCCTTGATTCTCCATCTTCAAAGCGATACTGTTGTTAAGATGGATGTTCCTCAGCGAAAATGTTGGTCCACAATCCAACACGTCACTTGAAGGAAATGTAAAACTTCGATGCTAAATGATCGATGCTAAATGATCAACGCGTTTCAGGAATCTAGGTTCCCTTTCTCAAGATATTGATTTCATCCTCCATCCAAAAACTAAGTACTAATTTGCCTATTATCATATCTCAAGTTATTTTATGGACTGAATACATTTTTTGGTCTGTTTCTATTATATACTGGTATCATTAAGTATTGTTTCTCCTGTATTGGGGCACTATTTGGAAAGCATGCTGATATTATTGATTTTTATTGTTTAATACTGAGTCTGCTTTTGTATACGTGTGTACTAAATACTCAGCTTACGTTTCTCAGTCAGCGCCACCTATAATTTCATTTACAGTATTAAAAAGAAAGGTTAGCCAAATAAAAGCCTTGAGTAAATAATTTTTTGAAGGACTCAGGCTTGCAACATATACAATGCCAGATCATTTTTTTTACTTAATCAGGGCTGTTGTGCCAAGGTCTTTCTTCTCCGTTCCCTGATGACTGCACTGTTCCTGCCTCAAGGGAAAATATTCCTATACCCATAATTTTAGCGAGGGGAGAGGTGGGGAAGAATGGCCTTCTTTTTCACCATAATCACCTTCACTGGCTGGGGTAGGTGATGTTGCTGCCTTAACATTATCACTACAGCTACTAGGATTATTGATGGTATGTGGAGCAGTCCCTGGTTCCATATTGTTGCTTGAAGAAGCCAGTCCCATGGTGGCCGTGGTGCTCAGACTGTGGCACACCACTATCCCTCTCATCACTATCTATCTATCTATCTATCTATCTATCTAAGAAGCTGCAATGCTTAGGCAAGTATATTAACGCTGATTGAACTTAATTATAGGACTACTTGTTCATTCGTACAGTACCGTAAAATCTCAGGTGTATCAGGGCATTATCATTGGCTGTAGGCGGAAGGTCCTGCAAGCCCATTGATGGAAGCGGGCGGCAAAGGGAAGCGTGCCGCCCGCAAGGAAGCTGTGCAGAACTATTTATTTTGCCTCATCCACAGAAGAAGTGGACTTCAAGCTAGTAAGGCTTGTTTTGAGAGCGGGTTTGACCCGGGGGAGGGAAGGGATCGGCCATCCTTTATAATTTTTTTAGCAAGGGGGGAAAACAAGGGTGCGTATTATACATAGGCACTCTTGTTTTACCCAAAATCTTTGGTATAATATGCACCTGCGTATTATACACAGGTGCGTATTATACCTGAGATTTTACGGTAATAGGAAATAAAAGTTATTTCTTTTCCTCTGTAGCCTATGATTGTGGAAACAATTGTCCATTTCATCTACACACATCAAAGCATAGAAGGAAGTTCCAGATTTTATAGTAGTTGGACAATAATTATCACTGCAAAAGCATTGCATAGGCAATAAATAGGAAAATTTATTGAGGGAAAATCATTGGCAGTAGCACAAAGGTAGTGATATTGTGCATATTCTATGTGGAAAATGTTCCATGGAACAAACTGGGTTTTTTCTATGAAAATTCCCACAAAACATCTTGGGACTTTTCGCTCATCTCTTCCTGTGACCACCCTGCTAAGAATGTGTTTGTGATTACTTGTGCAAAATATTAGTTCCTTCTTGTGTGTACTGTACTGTGTGTACTATTATTAAAGTTAATACAATGGTCATCCATGAAGTGTCCAGCTTCAGTGACTGTACACCAGGCAAACCAATCTCTAGTTCTGCACTTAGCCTAGTGACTAGTACAGACATGAGAGATGAAATCTCCATGCAGTTCAAGGAATAATCCATGCATGCTCCAGATAGTCAATACATACTAAGACATGTACTTGTTCCTGAGCATGTGCACCTTGTTCTACAGAACAATGGAACAGCACAGGTGGCATTCAAAATATTGGAAGGCTGGTGTTTTGGGGAAAATTGGAACCAGTCCACTGTAAGAATAGATTGTCAGCTCCTTTTTCCACAAATTTCTGCAACTGATAGAAAATTTTGTCAGTTCCGTGATTGATGGGCCTGTATTTTTCAGGAGGAAGGGGGAAAACAACCTTGTGTTGGTCATTGGTGGGACCTTCAAAACTGAGAGGAGGAAGCTGTGAACTGGCCACAGGTTAGGTAAAAGAAGAGGGTCTGCATCACAGCCAGTTGTGAATAATTTTTGGTGTGTTCCTGAGGGTTGGGCATATGATCATCCTGGTATGTTCCAGAATGTGCAATAAAGACTGCTTACTGTAGCTTTCCTCCAACCTGATCTTCATTTGTTCACTGGTCTAGAGAACCCACAGTCTGGCATGGGGCTTCCGCCTCAATGATACTGTAAATAGATTATGAAACCTTAAATAGATTATGATACAAATGTACTTAGGCATCTTATTTCAGTATTACCATGGTCATTAGGCATAATCTTTATTAATTCAGGCAAAGTGCTCTGTGATTGGAGGAAAGCAGATGTAGTACTACTAATGGATAATATTCAGGATTATATGACTACCACCAATATTGTTTGCAAGAGTCAGCTTGGTTTTGTGAAGAATATATCATGCCAAACAAATTTACTCTCATTCTATCAAATGGTAAGTGGCAACTTGAAAAGGGATATTCCTGAGGATGTAGTACATTTTAATTTTACAAGACCCTATGATACTATGCCTCAGAGTAGTTTACTGAATAAATTAAAAGAAACTGGCTCGGGAGATTATATTTGTGTGTGGATAGAAAACTGGTTAAATGGTAGAATGCAATGAGTTGCTGTAAATAAAACCTTTTCAAGCTGGTCAGTAGTGAAGTGCGTTAGTTTTCAGTCCTGGAACCAAAGCTTTTTCATTTGTTAACTAATCATCTTGAAGTGGTTATAGAAAGTAGTGTCTGAATCTCTGCTAAAAGCACAAACTATGTAAGGAGATGCACATAGAGCAGAATATGGTGGACTGTTTTAGACACCAGTCCATAACCAATTAACCATGCCTATCGAAATGTTGCACTCACTGGTTCTAAGTTCCATATCAATACATCCAAAGCACTTAAATGTGTCCAGTGTTAGTAGAATTAACTCACGGGTTTAATCTGACTAGCAACAGCCTCTGAATACAAACACTTACCAGTAATTCTGATGTCCAGCAGGGTCTTCAGCACCATGGTCAGTTACTGCCATCTTCTTTTTCTGTCTTTCTTCTTCTCTTTCCTTTTGTCCGTTCCGTGATTCTGGTGAAAAAATAAAAAAGACACATTAAATGATGTGTCCCCAAATATAACCCTGACACCCGTGCACAGTTTAACCCTTTGAGTGCAATGTTGCATACCCCTCTGGCACTCAAGGGGTTAAACTGTGCATGGGTGTCAAGGTTATATTTGGGGACACATCATTTAATATGTCTTTTTTATTTTTTCACAGGAATCACAGAACTGAGAGAAAGAAGAAAGACGATGGAGAAGAAGAAGGGAGAAGACAAAGATTAAAGGAAAAAAAAGAAGGCAGATGGAAAAAGATGGACAGTGGATGACAGGTGAGTTTAACACAGATAAGCTAACAATCGGTACTTGAAAGTATCTGAGGCACTGATCGTTAGCTTTTTCCTTTGATGTTCCCATTATTTTGGGAACTTAACCACAAAACAGACGTTTGGCCACAAGTCCTTTTCTGTGGCCCAACGTCCGTTGTGATTTCAGCTGGTAGGGCAGTTGAATAGCTCTCTAGCACTTTTTGCTAACGGGCCATTATCCAATTTTTCCCTACCGGCTGTTTTACTGGCATGAATTGAATTGAGGCCTTAGTTGTTAGCCACTGGGTGACAAATGTGGTTTGAATCATTGTTTTGTTAATCTAACTTTTTATGAAGCTCAATAAATAGAGCTATTCATTAACCCTTTGAATGCCAGAGGGTTTTCAATGTGTTGCTTACCCCTCTGGCAGTCAAAGTATTAAAAACTAAAATTATTACAGGAGAGGCACCGATCGTTAGTTTTTTTCCTTTGATTTTCCCATTATTTTTGGAATTTAACCACCAAACAGACGTTTGGCCACAAGTCCTCTTCTGTGGCTCAACGTCCATTGTGATTTCAGCTGGTAGGGCAGTTGAATAGCTCTCTAGCACTTTTTGCTAACGGGCCGTTATCCAATTTTTCCCCTACCGGCTATTTTACCAGCATGAATTGAATTGAGGCCTTAGTTGTTAGTCACTGGGTGACAAATGTGGTTTGAATCATTGTCTTGTTCATATAACTTTGTATGAAGTTCAATAAATAGAGCTATACATTAACCCTTTGAATGCCAGAGGGTTTTCAATGTGAGGCTTACTCCTCTGGCACTCAAAATGTTAAAAATGCATTTGTCATCAGTTTACTTGGCAAGGGTAGCATCCCCTGAAACTTCTTGTTATTATTTGTAAATCTCCAACATGTTCAACAGAAAAGTGCATTTTGCTAGAAAGAGGGACCAAGATGTCACATACAATTATGTTTATCACTAAGAAAAACTCTGCTTTGAAACAGTTTGCAGAGTTGTTAATGTACAAATATGTACATATAGCTTTGTTTCTACATAATATGTAACAATAGGAAAAAAACTGCACATTTTACAAGCAATTCATTAAAGTGGATCTATCATATATAGATATGTAATGCTCATTAGACAGAACATTTAGAGAAAAAGTTTAATATGTTAGTCATTTAAAAAAAAAAAAAAACGTTATCTACGCAAAAAATTCAAGTTTAAAAGGTGCCCAGCAGCCTACTTCAGCCTGCCACTGCGGCAAGCATGCTTGCTGCACAGAGACTGCTCTCGTCCCACTACCCAGCATCCTCCGATGACAGAGGATGTCTGTCTCTAAACTGGAGCGATCTCATTGCCAGAGATCGATATCTAGCCAATGAGATCACTCCAGCTTAGAGACAGATATCCTCTGTCATCGGAGGATGCTGGGTAGAGGGACGGGAGCAGCCTCTGTATGGCAAACAGCTTGCCGCAGCGGCAAGCGGAAGTAGGCTGCTGGGCACCTTTTAAACTTTAATTTTTGCATAGATAATGGGTTTTGTTTTAAAAATGACTAGCATATTAAAATTTTTCGCTAAATGTTCTATCTAATGAGCATTAGATATCTATATGTGATAGATCCACTTTAAGCTCCACAGGAGCAATTCAGACGCAAACCAACTGCACCATAGGGGACACAAATATTTCCAAAGTTCTTTTAGATTTAAGTGGTATTTTTATCCTTTCAAATATTACAAATACATTGGGGAGCTCTGTAGCTTTCAAGGGGTTAAAAAACATATCAAACAACTGAGTGCCAGAGGGGTTTGCAACGAATTGGGAAGCAGTGAATTTTCCTTTCCCCCCTATGCTTCAGTTGGTCTGCTCTAGAACTGCCCCTTTCTACCCATTAAATGCAAAGCTGGAGCTAACCATGTGCACCATATAGAAGAAATAAGAAAATCCCACATTTTCCATTGATTTAAAGAGGGCTTTTAACCCCTTGAATACTAGATAGCTTTCTAATGCTTTGCTTTGCAATGTAGTGGAGATATGTAGCAATCAATGAGTCAGAAGCCCCATTCAAATCAATAGGAATATTAATCCCCTCCTCCAACACACACACACACACACACACACACACACTTCCATTGTCAAGTAGGTTTGATTCAGAAATGAATTTTTTTAGCTTAATTGATTTGCAAGTTTAGAGATTTTACAAAAGCTCTCTGTCACATCATTAGGATGTTTTCATTGGCCTCAGACACAGCAGAAGATAAAAAGAGTGCTTTCTGTATGATTTCTTGTTGATCTCTTGTTCCTGCCTCTCTTGTAATAATGTTAGTTTCCTGTGACCAAATCAGTATCCCTCTGGACATAGACATCGCCTGCTATGGAACTGTAACCTGTTTTAATGTCAACAGCATCTGTGGGGGACAAGCTATAAGACACAAACAGAGCTATCCATCTCTTTCCGACTCCAGCCGTTTCAGGAAGGCTGTTTCTGCTGTGGTTTACAGTAGCAAATGAAGGAACTACTTTAATCTGAGGAGAAATTGATCTACCCCCAGACAAAGCATGCCGAACCATAGACGGGAGTGGTGGTTTGTTTATCCCTTGGCACTTTATGAATGATGGGAAACAGTTCTCATGTGTATCATGAAGGAAAGTGTGGCAGACAAATTAAGCACACTGATAACTTTGATCTAAGTCCAACAGGACAGGGTTTCTAAAAACATGTTGTGCTTGATCTGATTTTGACATAACGTTGGTTAACATTCAGCTAGGTGGCAATAAGAATGAATAAATCTTAGAGGATATGTACTAAGCAGGCATGGGGATAAGTGGGCAATTTCAACGGAGAGCTATATCTACATATGCAATAAGGTGCATTCTCCTCCTCCTCTCCCATATAACTCTGCCTATGCAAGGCCAAAAACTCTTTTAAAATACATATGTTACCTACACATTGTTTAATCCCATTAAAGGTATTCAAACTGACTTTACCTTGTACTTTTTGTTTTTCTGTCAATTTCCTAGCTTTACCCTTTGAGTGCCAGAGGGGTACGGAACGCATTGCTTTGCAATGCGTTCCGTACCCCTCTGGCACTCAAAGGGTTGTTAAGGAATTTTGGTTTATTTGCTACAGAATCTAATCTCAGTAGCACTGATTGCTGACCTGTCTGATAAAGCTTACATAATTATTTACTTGCATATTCATAAAATTACCTCCACTTTCACAGGCTGCCAGAATCAGTTTACTCCAGGGCTGGAAAAATGAATGGGGAGGAATAATCAGGAAAAAGCCTTTCAAGATGGAGACTTCCACTGAGGGGAGGATTTGGAAAGGTGACAGGTCCTCCTTAAAGTGTTAGTAATGTACAACAAAAAAGTTTTTTGCATTTAGAAGAGCTTAAAAAGCTGAGTTAATGCAAAAAAAAACGTATCTCTCAAACCACTATGGTTTAAGAGATGCAGGCATTTAAAGTTCGCTGTCTCCTACTGACAGCTGTAAAGTTGTCAGCAGGAGATTCGTGTCGGTCGAAAAGGAGGCGCTTGAGAAGTGCCGCAATCTCGTTACTTACAAGGAATCCCTTCCTTGGAATGGTCTAAAACGTGTGCCTGGATTGCAAGCTGTCAGTAGGAGACAGCGAACTTTAAACGCCTGTATCTCTTAAACCATGGCAGTTTGAGAGATATGTTTTTTTGCGTTTAGCTCAGCTTTTTAAGCTCTTCTAAATGCAAAAAACTTTTTGTTGGACATTACTAACACTTTAAATGCATACATTACTAGCTCTAGTAAAACTGCAGAGGTTACATTAGATATAATAATTCGCTAGGATGTTTGTAAGAAGCCCTCATGCACAGTAGAGACTGTCCGAACGCATGGAGTGCTGGGAGGTGTAGGAATGCTGGGAGTTCTGTGCTGAGACCACTCTGTGCTTTCAGGCAGTCTCTACAGTGCAAAACTGCGTCGGCAGCAGGGCGCAGAGCAGGACCAGCCTCTTAACCCTTTGAGTGCAGAGAGGTACGCAACACATTGATTTTATCATTGTGCCCATTCAGAACTAATGTTTATACAAAAAACAGAAAAGAAAAGGGCACCCAATAGTGTTTATTATCAATATTATTTATAATTATCAATGATAATTATAATACTCATAAGAGTGGTGGATGTGAATGGACTTATGTACACTCACAACAAATCAGGCATGCAAGGAATTTTAAACCTGACCCTGCTCAGGTTCTTGGAATAGAGATGGTAATTCAATCCAATAATCTCAGCATTCAAATTACAAATTCTGGTAAGAATCTCAAAAAAGCTGCTATAGTCTCAAAAAATATATTTAATTAATAAAAATAGGGTCATAACCTTTTAAAATTACCTTAAAAGAATATACAGGCAAGCAAATTTAACCAACGTTTCGCAGTTATCAAACTAAATTCAAAGACAACATAGCAGCAGCAACAAGATCCCATTTAAATTCCCCCCTTTCACTCTGATTGGCTAATTGCCATTCCACTAGGAAGTTGGTCTAAACAACATCCCTAATTAAAATTTCCAATTTTCAATCAATGCTCACCTATTCTCTCCACCTATTAACTATATAAAAAGCTTTTTGCCTTAATATAAACATTATAACTCTTGATTTTTACAAACCAAAAATAAACGATTTCACAGGAAGTTGTCATCCATTGACCCCTTCCATTACTACCTGGAAGTGCTTTTCATTTGAAATTTCACTCCAACTGCGATAACTTTATCCAAACTGACTCAGTAAGTACACCAGACTCCATCTTTGTACTCACAAAATGACTCAGGAAGCACACCAGATTCCATCTTCATACTCCCAAAATAACTCAGGAAGCACACCAGACTCCATCTTTGTACTCCCATCCTGCTTAACCAAGTTTACTTGATGCAGGAGGTGTATGGGTATGAGTAGTGATGATCGAGCACCCCAATGCTCGGGTGTTCGGGTGCTCTGGCCGAGCGCCCCCGGAGGCTCGAGTGCTCGGCCGAGCACCCGAGCCCCATTGAAGTCAATGGGAGGACTCGAGCATTACACCAGGCACCCCCTGCTCTGATGAGGGGAGGGTGCCTGGTTCATAGGAAAAGGTCAGAAAATGATGGAAACACCACAGAAATGGTTCAGGGACAGCATAGGGAGGATGTCTGGATGCATCTTGGACTCCAACGTCGCTGCTGGGAACGATGTTTCGCCCGTAGTACGCCATTTTTACAGACTGACCGTAAAACACACAAAAAGGAAGATAAAAACGACTTTAGGCGAAAAATTGTTACCAACAGTATTTGCTGTATATTTACTTGTATATCATCTGCAAATTCTGCAAAAAATTTCATCGATGTTTCGGAACTGGGGCCATGATTAAGAGGGAAACGTGCGCAGCGTAAAGCAGGTGTTCAACGTGGTTATGGCCCGGGTAAGGTACAGCATTCAGGAACGGAGGCCGCAGCTACCACAGGTTTTACAACATGTCCGTTTGCCCTTGTTAAGTCCAAAATTTATAGTCGGAACAGTGGGGTCTGATCCATTCAGTAAAAGTGACGAAGTGACTTAGTGGATGAAGCCAAGAACTACCTTCTGCTCTGTCGAACACCCCAGCCCTATTTAATTCAATGGGAGGACCTGAGGCACTCCGATACAACCTGTATATCACAAAATGGAGGGCCTCATTCACATTGTGATACAATAGTTCAGGTAGTGGTCCAACACTCATAAAGCCTATGCACTAAGTGAAAGGGCTGCCAAAAATTAGACTGAAATGTCACTCCAATACACCCGTTATTACACATAAAGGAGGGCATCATACACAGCCTTGAAAAATTAGGATTAATGGCCTGCTGGTGACCCTCTAAAACATTAGGGGCGAGGGCATGCCGCTAAGCTGACCATCTAAAACATTAGGAATCAGGGTCTGCTGCTGAGCCGACCATCTAAAACATTATGGGTGAGGGTCTGCTGCGGAGCTGACCATCCTAAACATTATATGCGAAGGCCCGCTAGTGAGCTGACGCTATAAAACATTATATGAGAGGGCCCGCTAGAGAGCTGACCCAATAAAACATTATATGAGAAGGCCCGCTGGTGAGCTGACCTATACAAAAATTGTCAAACAGGGCCCGCTGGTGAGCTGGCCCTATATAAAAATTATATCACAGGGCCCGCTGGTGAGCTGGCCCTATATAAAAATTATATCACTGGGCCCGCTGGTGAGCTGGCCCTATATAAAAATTATATCACTGGGCATATGGAAGAGGAGGAGGAGGATGAGAAGATTAAGAGTCAACCATATACCCGTTTTTTGGGTGGAAGGGGTGAATGGGAATACAGAGTATTCCCATCATTGTAAATAACATATCTAAAGTGACTTTATGTTCACCCGGGGCTTTCCTCCAGTGGAGTGGAGAAGTCAGGGGAAATCCAGGCCTTGTTCATTTTTATAAGTGTCAACCTATCAGCATTTTCGGTGGAAAGGCGGATACGCTTATCTGTTATGATGCCACCAGCAGCACTAAATACCAGCTCAGACAGAACGCTGGCGGCAGGGCAGGCCAGCACCTCCAAGGCGTAGAGTGCCAATTCATACCACGTGTCCAGCTTGGACACCCAGTAGTTGTAAGGCACAGAGGGATCATTGAGGACGCTGACACGGTCTGCTACGTACTCCTTCACCATCTTCCAAAACTTTTCCCTCCTTGTGACACTAGGCTGCGCATCAGGGTGAGGGTGCTGGCGGGGTGTCATGAAGGTGTCCCACGCCTTGGAGAGTGTTGCCCTGCCTTTGTCGGAACTGCTGTGTGCTCCCCTTTTCTCCCCTTCTCGGTTGGCCAAGGTAGCACGTACTCTGCCGCCAGCGTTGTCAGATGGAAAATTTTGGAGCAATTTTTCGACAAGAACCTTCTGGTATTGCACCATTTTGCTTGTCCTCTCCACCGGAGGAATGAGAGATGAGAAATTATCTTTGTAGCGGGGGTCCAGAAGGGTGAACACCCAGTAATCCGTGTTGTCTAAAATATGTATAACGCGTGGGTCACGGGAAAGGCAGCCTAACATAAAGTCAGCCATGTGTGCCAGAGTACCAACAGGCAAGATTTCGCTGTCCTCACCAGGAGGATGACTCTCAATCTCCTCATCCTCTTCCTCCTCTTCTGCCCACCCACGCTGAAGAGATGGAACTAAAGTTCCATGGCTACCCTCTGTAGCGGAGGCAACCGTGTCTTCCTCCTCCTCCTCCTCCGCCTCCTCCAATTGTCGCTGAGAAGACGAAGTGAGGGTGCTCTGGCTATCACCTTGTGTAAGCTCTTCCTCCCCCATTTCCACCTCTTCCACATGCAAAGCGTCGGTTTTAATTGTGAGCAGCGAGCGTTTCAGTAGACACAGAAGTGGGATGGTTACACTGATAATAGCGTTATCGCCGCTCACCATCTGTGTCGATTCCTCAAAATTGCGTAAAACCTCACAGAGGTCTGACATCCATTCCCACTCCTCACTTCTGATTAGAGGAAGTTGAACGGAGAGGCGACGACCGTGTAACAGCTGGTACTCCACTACTGCCCTCTGCTGCTCACAAAGCCGGGCCAACATGTGGAAGGTGGAGTTCCAGCGCGTGCTCACGTCACACAGCAGCCGGTGAGCTGGCAATTGTAAGCGCTGCTGCAGCTTCAACAGGCCGGCTGAAGCTGTAGATGACTTACGGAAATGTGCACACACGCGGCGCACCTTGGTCAAGAGATCATGCAAATTGGGGTAGGTTTTTAGAAATCGCTGAACCACTAAATTAAATACATGCGCTAGGCATGGTACGTGTGTGAGCTTGCCGAGCTCCAAAGCCGCCACCAAGTTACGCCCATTATCACACACAACCATGCCTGGTTGCAGGTTGAGTGGCGAGAGCCACTACTCGGTCTGGTGACTAATCCCCTGCAACAGCTCTGAGGCCGTGTGCTGTTTGTCCCCAAGGCAGATCAGCTTCAGCACGGCCTGTTGACGCTTCCCCACTGCAGTGCTACACTGCTTCCAGCTACCGGCTGATGGGTGAGTGGCGCTGCGCGCAGAGAATTCGGAGATGGAAACGGAGGAGGAGGAGGAGGAGCCAATAACGTAGGTGCTGGCGGAAACCCTGATGGATGTAGGGCCCGCAATCCTCGGCGTGGGTAGCACCTGTGCCATCCCAGGGTCCGAGTCGCTCCCAGCCTCCACGACATTCACCCAGTGTGCCGTCAGGGAAATGTAGCGTCCCTGGCCACAAGCACTTGTCCATGTGTCAGTCGTTAAGTGGACCTTCCCAGTAACTGCGTTGGTCAGGGCACGGGTGATGTTAAGGGACACATGGTGGTGTAAGGCGGGGACGGCACACCGGGAAAAGTAGTGGCGGCTGGGGACTGCGTACCGA
Source organism: Rhinophrynus dorsalis (assembly GCA_037306005.1). Classification (NCBI taxonomy): domain Eukaryota; kingdom Metazoa; phylum Chordata; class Amphibia; order Anura; family Rhinophrynidae; genus Rhinophrynus; species Rhinophrynus dorsalis. The sequence goes on along the minus strand of CM074718.1, from coordinate 467,360,415 downwards.
GGGACAGCTGCTGCCATCAGGCTGCGGAAGGACTCAGTCTCCACAAGCCTAAATGGCAGCATTTCGATGGCCAGTAATTTGGAAAGGTGTGAGGTTAGTGCTATGGCCTGTGGGTGGGTGGCTGGGTATTTTCGCTTGCGCTCAAATGCCTGGGGTAACGACATTTGGACGCTGCGCTGGGACAGGGAAGTGGATGTGGTCGCTGATGGTGCTTCAGATGGTACAGGTGCAGGGCGGGAGGTATGCGGGCCTGCGCCTTCGACAGGCGATTGGCCGGCACCGAAAACAGGGGAAGAGGAGGCAGTGGTGTGGCCTGCAGACACAGATTGGCGATCCGGGCGTTCCTCCCACTTATTACGGTGCTTGGATGCCATGTGTCGGATCATGCTGGTGGTGGTGAGGTTGCTAGTGTTCATGCCTCGGCTCATTCTGGTGTGGCACAGGTTGCAAACTACAATTCTTTTGTCGTCCGCACTTTCCTTAAAAAAACGCCATACCGCGGAACACCTAGGCCTTGGCAAGGGAGATTTACGCAAGGGGGTGCTCCGTGGAACATTTGCGGGCCGGTTTGGTGCGGTCCGCCTTCTTTCATTAGCCACACCACTGCCTCTTCCAGCCTGTTGCGGTGCTGCAGATGGCTCACCCTCAGGACTGCTGTCATCGCTCGGCTTTCCACCTTCCCAGGTGGGGTCAGTGACCTCATCGTCCACCAAGTCCTCCTCCACTTCCTCACTCTGATCATCCTCCTCATTTCTTGATCCCACCACATCCTCAGTCATTGACAACTGTGTATCATCCTCCTCATCAAGGTCTTGAGACAGTAATTGTGGTTGATTTGATGGCAACTGTGTCTCATCATCATCATCCACTTCCTTTCACCTTAAATGCCGTTCCCCTCTGTCATCTTCTTGTGATTGGGTACCCTCTAGAGGTTGTGAATCAGGGCACAAGATCTCATGTTCCTCTGCAAGCGTGCTTGGAGAGAGGTTCAAATCAAGGATTGGTGATGAGAAGACCTCCTCACTATATCCCAGTGTGGGATCACTTCTTTGGCCAGACCCTCTATGGTGGGAGGAAGGATGATCAGGGTGAGGATTATGTTGACCAGACTCTTGGCTAGTGAGAGTGGACTTGGTGGAAGACAGGGTGGTGCTTAACCGACTGGAAGCAGTATCAGCTGAAATCCAACCGACCACCTGTTCGCAGTGGTCTGACCTCGAAAGTGATGTCCTGCGACGCCCTGTAAACTGAGACATGAAGCTAGGTATGGTGGATGTCTTTCTTTCTTGTGCTCTGGCACCAGGCACAGTTTCTACGCGTCCTGACCCGCGCCCTGAACTATCAGGATCACGTCCACTTCCCCGTCCCTTTTTACCCGCCTTCTTCATATTACACGGAATATGTGCCGCTAATCTGCGGCTAGGCACACTAAACAGAATGTGACGCTAATCTGCGGCTAGGCACAGTGAACGGAATATGTGACGTTAATTTGTGAATTTGCACACTAAACAATATGTGCCGCTAATCTGCGGCTAGGCACAGTGAACAGAATGTGACGCTAATTTGTGAATTTGCACACTAAACAATATGTGCCGCTAATCTGCGGCTAGGCACACTAAACAGAATGTGCCGCTAATCTGCGGCTAGGCACACTAAACAGAATGTGACGCTAATCTGCGGCTAGGCACACTAAACAGAATGTGACGCTAATCTGCGGCTAGGCACAGTGAACAGAATGTGACGCTAATTTGTGAATTTGCACACTAAACAATATGTGCCGCTAATCTGCGGCTAGGCACACTAAACAGAATGTGCCGCTAATCTGCGGCTAGGCACACTAAACAGAATGTGACGCTAATCTGCGGCTAGGCACAGTGAACAGAATGTGACGCTAATTTGTGAATTTGCACACTAAACAATATGTGCCGCTAATCTGCGGCTAGGCACACTAAACAGAATGTGACGCTAATCTGCGGCTAGGCACAGTGAACGGAATATGTGACGTTAATTTATGAATTTGCACACTAAACAATATGTGCCGCTAATCTGCGGCTAGGCACACTAAACAGAATGTGACGCTAATCTGCGGCTAGTCACAGTGAACAGAATGTGACGCTAATTTGTGAATTTGCACACTAAACAATATGTGCCGCTAATCTGTAGCTAGGCACACTAAACAGAATGTGACGCTAATCTGCGGCTAGGCACAGTGAACGGAATATGTGACGTTAATTTATGAATTTGCACACAAAACAATATGTGCCGCTAATCTGCGGCTAGGCACACTAAACAGAATGTGACGCTAATCTGCGGCTAGGCACAGTGAACAGAATGTGACGCTAATTTGTGAATTTGCACACTAAACAGAATGTGCCGCTAATCTGCGGCTAGGCACACTAAACAGAATGTGACGCTAATCTGCGGCTAGGCACAGTGAACGGAATATGTGACGTTAATTTATGAATTTGCACACTAAACAATATGTGCCGCTAATCTGCGGCTAGGCACACTAAACAGAATGTGACGCTAATCTGCGGCTAGGCACAGTGAACAGAATGTGACGCTAATTTGTGAATTTGCACACTAAACAGAATGTGCCGCTAATCTGCGGCTAGGCACACTAAACAGAATGTGACGCTAATCTGCGGCTAGGCATACTAAACAGAATGTGACGCTAATCTGCGGCTAGGCACAGTGAACGGAATATGTGACGTTAATTTATGAATTTGCACACTAAACAATATGTGCCGCTAATCTGCGGCTAGGCACACTAAAGAATGTGATGCTAATCTGCGGCTAGGCACAGTGAACAGAATGTGACGCTAATTTGTGAATTTGCACACTAAACAGAATATGCCGCTAATCTGCGGCTAGGCACACTAAACAGAATGTGACGCTAATCTGCGGCTAGGCACAGTGAACGGAATATGTGACGTTAATTTATGAATTTGCACACTAAACAGAATGTGACGCTAATCTGCGGCTAAGCACACTAAACAGAATGTGACGCTAATCTGCGGCTAGGCACAGTGAACAGAATGTGACGCTAATTTGTGAATTTGTACACTAAACAGAATGTGACAATAATCTATGGCTAGGCACACGTTTAAAATGGCCCTTTTTGTCACTGCGTTGTACAATATTTGTCCCTGTGCACCTAGTACAATGTCACCTTACTAATATCCCACCTTAAAAAAAAAAAAAATGAAATTGTGCCCCCCCAAACAAAATATAAATGCTGCCCCCACACACAACAGTCCTAAAAAGGACTTTTGGGTCTTGAACTACTACCAACACTTTTATTCTCCCTACACTGACTTTCCCTGCCTGATCGCATCTCTCCCTGGCTGAGAATGAGCAGAACTCGCGAGTCGGGTGCTATACAGCACCCGATCACGAGTTCTGGCCAGCCAATCAGTGTAATGCCAGCAGCCAACATGGCTGCTGGCATTACACTGATGTCAGAGCCTCCCCGCACGTTTATTGGCTGCGCAGCAGCCGCGAAATGTGCGGGGAGGAGACCCGAACATGGCGGGCGAGCACATGCGGTACTCGTACGAGTACCGCCATGTGCCGAGCAGAGCGATGCTCGAGCCGAACCGAGCTTCGGCCGAGCATGCTCGCTCATCACTAGGTATGAGTGCTAGATTAGTAGCACGAAGCGCGTCGGAGGCAATTACATGTTGGCACAAGAGGAGAAACTCCTATAGCTAGTTGCTGAACTACAACATCTGACAGGAGGTGGACACACAATACACAAGGCACTCTGAAGGTACTGAGGAGGACGGGAGATCAGTATGGCTACTGAAACTTCTGCCTGCGAATTAACTTCACAGCATCCGTGATCAAGACCGGAGATTACATTACTATATATATATATATATATATATATATATATATATAGACCCAGTTGGGGGTGATTATTTGAAGTATCTGCAGTCGGGAGAAATAGTTTCATCATACAGTAGCCTTGGATCTGCCTGCTTTATATTAGAGACTGTGTGAGGCACATACTACATATCTCTATCCTCTACCAGAGACATTTGAAATATCCACCTGCCCGCTATCTTTTGTTGGATTATACAATTTTCAAGCAACTAATTATAAGACCAGAAAACATATAGATCGGATTTCCATCAATATCTATATTTTTCATACTGATTAAAAGGAGACTTTTCATCTAGGAGAACCAAAGAGCTCTATATAATATATCTATATATATATATCTTTTTAAGTGCACTTCCATTGCTCAAAAAAGTTATACAGGTAACAAGCTAAGATTAGGAGCACTCTCTTAAAGTGAGTGCTTCTAAACTCAGCTTGTTACCTGTATAAAAGACTCCTGTCCACAGAAGCAATCAATCAGATTCCAAACTCTCCCCCAAATATCCTTGGACAAAGAGGTGTCCAAGGATATTTGGGACAAGATCGTAGACCTACACAAGGCTGGAATGGGCTACAAGACCATCGCCAAGTAGCTTGGTGAGAAGGTGACAACAGTTGGTGCGATTATTCGCAAATGTAAGAAACACAAAATATCTGTCAATCTCCCTTGACCTGGAGCTCCATGCAAGATCTTACCTCGTGGAGTTTCGATGATCATGAGAATGGTGAGGAATCAGCCCAGAACTACACGGGAGGATCTTGTCAATGATCTCAAGGCAGCTGGGACCATAGTCACCAAGAAAACAATTGGTAGCACACTACGCCGTGAAGGACTGAAATCCTACAGCTCCCGCAAGGTCCCCCTGCTCAAGAAAGCACATGTACAGGCCCATCTGAAGTTTGCCAATGAACATCTGAATGATTCAGAGGAGAACTGGGTGAAAGTGTTGTGACCAGATGAGACCAAAATCGAGCTCTTTGGCATCAACTCAACTCACTGTGTTTGAAGGAGGAGGAATGCTGCCTATGACCCAAGAACACCATTCCCATCATCAAACATGGAGGTGGAAACATTATGCTTTGGGGGGGTTCTGCTAAGGGGACTGAACAACTTCACCACATCAAAAGGACAATGGATGGGGCCATGTACCGTGAAATCTTGGGTGAGAAACTCCTTCTCTCAGCCAGGGCATTGAAAATGGGTCGTAGATGGGTATTCCAGGATGACAATGACCCAAATCACACGGCCAAGGCAACAAAGGAGTGGCTCAAGAAGAAGCCATTAAGATCCTGTAGTTGCCTAGCCAGTCTCCAGACCATAATCCCCTAGAAAATCTGTGGAGAGAGCTGAAGGTTCGATTTGCCAAACGTCAACCTCGAAACCTTAATGACTCGGAGAGCATCTGAAACGAAGAGTGGGACAAAATCCCTCCTGAGATGTGTGCAAACCTGGTGGCCAACTACAAGAAACATCTGACCTCTGTGATTGTCAACAAGGGTTTTTGACACCAAGTACTAAGTCATGTTTTGCAAAGGGGTCAAATACTTATTTCAATCAGTAAAATGCAAATCAATTTATAACTCTTTTGAAATGCATTTTTCTGTTTTTTGTTGTTGTTGTTATTCTGTCTCTCACTGTTCAAATAAACCTACCATTGAAATTATAGACTGATCATTTCTTTGTCAGTGGGCAAACGTACAAAATCAGCAGGGGATCAAATCATGTTTTCCCTAACTGTAAGTGACAGGGAATTGAGTCCAAAGACCAAGTGGAAGGATACGAGAAGACAAGAAACTTTTGCTTCTGTCACTGGTGTGAAAGAATCAATATTGGTTGATGGAGATTTAGGGAGACAGAGTTTAGAGACTGAATAAAGGAAGGGTAGGGAAGACTATGAATAGATTGTACCTTGTCTTTGAAATGCTTAGCAAAAGCTTGTGGTGAGTGTACAGAGGAAGAGACAAATGTAGATTGATTGATTGATGAAGCAGAGTCAAAAATGAAGAAGAGATGCTAGGATTAGATTTGTTCTTGTGGATAAAGAGTGTAGGTATCCCATATGGATCTTTTGGGGGGAGTGATAGGTGAAGGGGAGAGTGAGATAAAGAAATGGACCTGAGGTGTTGGTTTGATAGCTAGAATGTGGGAATTGCCAAGGGAAGAGGGGATTTCAAAGACCTTGGTGAAGACAAGGTCCAAGTAGTGACCATCTTTGTGAGTGAGGAGTCATATAGATGACAGTTAAGGTCACACAGAATAAGGACGGTGTTATCCACAGCTGTGTCATATTCAGACAGCTGAGATCCTGTGAGGGGAAATAGATGAAGGTATTGTGCACAAAAGAGCCTAAATTACTGTTGATTTATTTGATAATGAATAAGTGTTCAGAAGAGCACAGGAGAAGGGGAGAAAATATATAGGAAGAAGGGGAATGGTAATGAGATTGGAAGGATTGGATTCATTCAAGGAACTCTGGAAAGACATCAGAAGTCGAATGCATTAGCTGGTGCAAATGGATTTTGGACCAGAATTAGTGGTAATATCACCAGCAGCAAGCAGCAGGATAAAAGAAAGGACAGAAAAATAAGAGTAGGATTAATGCCGATGCTCTGTGTTATCCACAGAGCACCGGCATTAATCCTACTCTTAAGAGCAATCTTGATTAATGGGGTGGAACGAGATAGAGGAATAGTTGAGGCTGAAGAGAATCTTAGGTAGAACTGAGAATACAAAAAGCAAAATGGTAATACTAGAAGAAAAATAAATAATGAATATAAACAGGCAGGATACAGTGAACTAGCTGGTATTCACATACACACATTCAATCTTCAACAATCTATAAATTTTAATTTAGAGGAGGGACTGGGAGAACCTTTCATTTCAGATTGCAGACTCCTAACATCTTCTAATAATATATGATGAAACACTTGAACATGATGTAAAAAGTGAGCATTTATTGAAGACACGGCATAAAATTAAGAGCAACAGGACTTACATACAATCACCACAGCCGTCCACTCTTTACTGTGTTTTAGAGGTGTATAAGCCTCCTTCATCAGATGATGAAGTCAGGAAGTCACGATTCAAACAGTGCTGTGTCTGGGTTTTCACAGGACCCTGTTTCTCAACTAGGCCTCAAGAAGAGCCCTAATTGTGGAGTTATGATTTTGGTTCTATGTGTATATGTTGCTTACATACTTACCTTTCACGTATGCCTGTATTTTTGTTCATATTTTATGAGATCCTTCCATTCAAGTTTATTATTTTTAATTTATATATGTGTGAACACGTTATGAAGAGTAGGAAGGATTAGAAGTGGGCACACATGCTCTGTCTGCATGATGACAATATGTCCCTCAGAAATCAGGTGGTGTTAGTCACCTGGCCTATTTGTCATCCCATAGTTGACTCTTCCAATAGGATATTACCACTCCATCTTGTTCTGATAAACAACTTCCATTGACTTGCATGACGATTCCTTAACACAGAATGCTAAAGTCATAGATACCTCATAGCAGAGCTAAGAAGGGATTCTCCATGACCTCATCCAACATTACATCTCCATTTGGCATTAGTGATCGCAACTACAGTGTGCTAACACCTAAAGCACAACCATACTGCGGCCTAAGCTAAAAAATTCAGATACCCCACCCCTACTGGTTGACCCGGATGACAGGATCAGGGACATGTAGAAAACAGTGCTAGAATCAACAAGGAGCTAAATCTAGAAAAGCCAGAATAATGCAAGAACTATGACTTTACACTAGGGATATCCTGAAACAGAGACTCTCATAAATCCAGGTACTAGATAACAGACTTTTAAGCATATTTATAAACAAACAGACTAGAAGAAGCAAAGTATGAGCCACTGAACAGATCAGAGGGAAAAAACGAATACTTGGACAAAATGCTGCTAAGCAGAGAAAATAGAAACACTGAAACAAACCCAGTCGACTAATGCACTTCTAAAATGAGTTATATACGGATTTCTAGCAATGTTACAAGGTAGTGCCAGCCAGCATATACAGGTTACTACTATAGGCTAAACATACGACACGGAGTAAGAACAAATAAACAAGAGAAATAAAACATTACCTTGTGGCTTAGACCAGAACAAGATTGATTCAGCGACAAGGCCTCCAGTAGATGATACTTTGTTTGGGAATATCATGGACGTCTAAGAGACACTGAAAAAGACACTGAAAAGTAGTTACAAACAAAAACCAGTATACTGGAAGCGCAATGGGAACTCTAAGTAAATGCCAAGAGCCAACACAGGAACAATACTGGATATATAGAGCAATAAACAGCAAGTAGTTGAAATAAGGAACCTTGACTTTATATGAGCACTGAGGAACCAGATGGGGAGAATTTAAAGATACAAGGAAAGACACAAAAACAAGCAAGAACAAGGATGAAAGTAAAACCATGGGTTTGATTTTAAAGAAAAGAAAGGAAAATCATGGGCAATCAGTATGGCTACATCTATATCTGGTGGTGATTGGCTCTAGTGTCTCTGAGTCACAGGGGATATGGTGGAGGTGCTGGCAGCACTATCTGATGCTGGTGGGCTCTTTCATCTTTGAGTCACAAGATATGTAGTGGGGTTGGTGGCATGGCAGCCTTATCTATTGGTGGACTGTTCTGGAAAATTCATGGGTGGCACCAAAAAGGCAGAAATTGTATGGTTTTTCAATGTGCAGGAATTTCCAAAGACAAATCAGCAAATTGTGCACTCAAAAATCCCAGCAAAAAACCTCCAGAAATAGTTGTCTCTCAATACTTTTAATATCTATGTTCATTTCCAGAAGTTCCCACTGCTGATGATTATTATTATTGTGGTCAGGGCTTCCAGAATTATAGATGGAGAGAATAGCTAGGAAGTATGGAATAACCTAGATTTTGATAAACCTAGGAACGATGAAAGAGTGGCCATCTTGATTAGAGGGATGGTCTTAAATAAGGAATGCTGAGAAGGTAGTATAAAAAAGTAGGGGGGATACTAGGGGCTTCCTGGCAGATGCGCCTGTAGGGGAGAGGCTGCTGGAAGTATAAATAGCCCTGCAGCTCCTCCCACAAATACAGACTGGCCTTATACTTGTGGTCAGGCCTTCCAGCATTCGAGATGGATATAATAGTTAGGTGGTGTGGCATAACCTAGGTTCTGATAAACCTAGGAACATTGATTAGAGGCCTAAAAGGAGGAGCCAAATACATGTTAAAAGATTTATTCATGCTGTAAAACTATCAATGAGATAGAGGGGAAAGGCCGAACTAACCTCTTGAAGGGGTTTCAGAATGTACCTTGAAAAGCAGAAGGATTTCCAGTGCCCAAGCATTTGGATGATGTGGGGATGGACTTTATTTTTGGAAGCTGTTGAAGCAGCTCCAATGTGAAAAGAGTGCCTTGAAAAGGATTATAACCTAAGTGTGTGAGGAGGGTTCTGATTAGGTAAGGGGGCCATCGGGAATAGGCAGGAGAGGACTGTCCTAGGCCTGACCTTTAATAAGTCAGAGAGATTTTGGAGGCCATGCAACATCTGTCGAAAGTAGGGTAAAGGTGAATGAGGGAAATGACTCCCAACTGGTCTGTTTTGGACCAGGAAAGCATAAGGGTAAAGTGGTCGTGGTGAAAGGAGAGATCCTTTCAAGGTAAAGGATAGGAAGAAGCCAGAAATTTGCCAGTTCTCAAAAAGTAAAAAAACCTCAAACAAATGGCTAGCAGGATACAATTAGTGTGACTATCAAATGGTCTTGAATTTACAATATTGTAGAGTTTCTGAAAAATTGGGCTGTCTATTGGAAGAAAAGTTCGAGGAGGAATACGGGTGATTTTCAGAATACCTTTGAGGAAAAGTTTAACTTGGGATGAGGAGAATATGGATGCTATATTAGGGTGAAGAATTGCTAAATGGTGTTGAATTCCAGCTGGGGTTGCTGACGGCTGAGGGTTGTTTGAGGGAACCATACTATATAACCTCTGCTATTTGAACTGAGAGAGTGAGTCAGCAGTTTGATTGAGAATACCAGGGAAAAATGAGCTATGAATGAGAAATTTATTGTAAAGGGACAGCCATGTTAATTTACACAAAAATAACATAATTGCATGTGAGGAGGATCTGCCTTTCGTAATAAGGTGGGAAGTAGCTTGATTGTCTGTCATGAATGTAACTGTTTGACCGGACCATGATGGGCCCCAAAGGGAAGCTGCTGACATGATGGAGTTTTGCTCAAATAGAGATGAAGCTGAGGGATATTTTGCACTTCTGGGGGACAGAACTCTGAAAACCAATCAGGCTGGTGGATAGCTGCATAGCCGCATGAGGCTGAAGCATAAAAAAACAAATGGAAACATTGATCAACCATTCCAATAGCTGGGAAAGGAAGACCACATAGCAGTGTCTGATTTGGCTAGATCATTGAAATGAATCCTCAAGAATTCATGAGGGGCGGACATGACAAGGGAGAGTAGGTATGAAATAAAGGATTTTCCTTGAGGGATAATCCGATTAGCACAGTTAAGGTGCCCAAAGACTGATTGCTACAACAGGATTTCTCTGAAGCTGGATATGATTGACTTTAGTTAAGGGCAAGCTGGCTTCTATTCTAACTGAATCTATGGTAATTCCTAATAATTCGACTGAGGTGGCTGGGCCTAGAGTTTTGTGCTAGCAGAATGCTTAACTCTTGATAAAGGGTCATACATTTAGTCAGGCTGGCAGGAGGTTGGTTGGATGACTCTATCAGGAGAAAATAGTCCAGGTAGTGAAGGACCACGGGGCACAGAGAATAATTGAAGAGTAGCTAATTCAGGGTCTCGGCGAAAAGATTGAATAGCTTGGGACTACTCTTAGACAGAAAGGTGATGTGTACAGCAAAATAGTAATCTTGATGCCATCTGACTCCTTGCAGACAGGGCCAGCGCCACCTATAGGCGAGGTAGGCACCAGCCTAGGGCACATTCTCTGAGGGCGCATCGGCCCCCACTGCCGCTCACCACTTAAAAAAAAAAAAACGTACGTTTTGGTGCCCTCCCTCAGCTGGCTATTTTTTTAATGTAGCACAGCGATACCTATTTCTCTCTTTCCCTCCGCTCCTTCAATTCTGAACTAGGATTGAAGAAGCGGAGGGGGAGAGAGAAACAGGCATCGCTGTGCTACATTAACACTTTCAGTGCCAGAGGGGTACCCAACGCATAGCTTTTCAATGAGTTGTATACCCTTCTGGCACTGAAAAGGTTAAAAAAACTAGACAGTCAAGGGAGAGCACCTTAACGTACTCACTGGGGGAGAGAGAGACGTGCACCGGAAACAGTAAGTGGAACAGGGGTCAAGAGGGGATAAACAGTCAGACTGGGAGAGAGAGAGTCAAAGGGGGGATCAGCAGTCAAGAGGGGGAGAGAGAGAGTCAAATGGGGGGGGATTAGCAGTCAAGAGGAGGATCAAGAGTCAGGCAGGGAGAGACAGTCAAAGGGGGAGCAAGAGTCAAATGGGGGAGAGAGAGAGTCAAAGGGGGATCAGCAGTCAAGAGGGGGATCAAGAGTCAGACGGGGAGAGAGAGAGTCAAAGGAGGGTCAACAGTCAAGAGGGGGAGAGAGTCAAAGGGGGTGAGAGTCACATATAGAGAACATACACTCTGTCACACTGATACACATATAGAGAAGCACACACACATACTTACACACTGATATCCTTACAGAGACTCACACACACTGACACACTTATATACATATAGGGAACACACACTGACACACTTATATCCATACAAGGAACACATACACATATAGAGAACACACACACAAACTGACACATATAGGGAACACACTGACATTTAAACACATACAGAGGTGGGGCATAAATGGGTAGGGCACAAGGGGTGGAGTCAAGGGGTGGCAAAATTAGGTTTTGCCTAGGGTGGCAAATATCCTTGCACCAGCCCTGCTTGCAGATGCCATAGGGAAGGGTGTAAGTGAAGGAGTTTGAAGGCATCCTCAATATCAATTTTGAATAACCAACAATTCCTAGCGGTTTGCCTGATGAATGTCATAGCATCTTCTGTACGATTGCAATCTACAGTGAATTCGTCAGTAGGGACAAGGGGATTCATACTCGGATCTAATGAAGAATGGCGGGACGAAAAATCTATAATTAGGTGTTTCTTTTGGGGAAAACATCCTAGTGGCAATGCCTATGGGCTTGATGCACCAGACTGGAAATGGGGGGGGGACTGGAAGGGGCCAATAATGAAACCGTTCTCATGTTCTCTGGCTAGCAGGCTATCTACTAGTGTGGGTTCAGACAAGGCAGATAAAAGATTAGGGCATTCCAATGACGAGGAAAGGCAGGCCATGATACCTGTATTGATCCCTTGCTGGAAAACTGAAATCAGAAAGTGTATGAGGGTCTGGATGATGAGTGAGTAAAGACTACAGGAGACTGATATTAGTACTTGCTAGTCATTTATTATGAGCCGTGTTTCTCGGACAGATTGCCAGAGAATAGGACTTGCGGCATAAGGAACAGATATGAAGCATATGACAGGCACTGAGGAAGCATCCCCTAGCGTTAAAATTATTGCAGATTGGTGAGAAACTTAGATAATGGATAGTACATCCTATTTTATCCCTGGAGGAGAGTGGGCTATTAAACATAGGGTGGGAACCCATATTTGAAGAAGGGGCTGCTGAAGAGCTGGTAGAAAGACCAGGAATGGCTACTGGCCAGAGGTTAAGTGAGTGGTTGGCTGACTAACAGACTTAACCCAAAGGATCTTTTAGGCCATCCAAGTGTCTGCAAAAGAGCTCGTTATCTAAAGTGCCCCACTCAGACACGACATTAAACTGTTGTAGGCCGCTGCCGCTTTAGCCAAAAAGGACCTGCGGTAGTTGTAAAAAGATGACCCGTTGCATCTATAACCTACGTCTACCAGGAGATAGATGTATTGGTCTAATTCTGGTCTACGGGCCGGAAATTCTGAGCATAGGATATCCCAGAAAATACTAAACACGAGTATAGACTCTGAAACAGACAATTTGTTTTTAGCCAGATGAGGGTATTTTGCTTTGATTGTCATGGACACATCTCCACAAGTCATAGTGTGGTTCTTTGCCATATCTTGTGTGGCGATGAGTAAGGATACTAGACTGACATCTCTCCCTAGATATATCCGAGGTACCTTGAAAATGAAAGGGGTCAAGTTTTGAGTCCATCTGGGGAGGGTAGCGGGAATTGTTTTACAGGGTAAGAAGCCTGAATTGTATATCGGAGACTGTGGATTCTAAGTCAGTCCTCATCTGCGTGATATGTGCCAGTTGGGATGTGGAAGTTGGGGAGGGAGGGGAGTAAGGCAATGGGGAGGGAGATGGAATACTTCTGTGGGCTGAGGTGGGATAGGGAATGTGTCTTCGGGATTGTCCATTCCCAGAAAGAAGAGTTGAATCCGAGATAGCTTGATGAGCTGAGTCTTCCATCATGAATCAAAAATTGATAGGGTGATTAAACTCTATGCCCTGTTGGCGTTGTTAGTGACGTAACAGTGGGAGTACCAGTGAAGTGCCAGTCCAGCAGGCAGTGAAGGGATGGAAGTCTCAAACCTGCTGATCCCAAGCAGAGGAAAGAAGATGAGCATGACTCAATCTTACTCTCAGAATACCTCCGATCCGGGATTGGAATGCTGGATTCGAAGTACTTGTATAGAGATGGAGATAGCCATTGACCCAACCTCTGTTTAAGGAAGGAGCGGATATACTAAAACCTACGAAAGAAGAACCTGTTGAGCAAGAAGTTCTGAAGAGAATCCAGATCTAATGTCCTGAATGTCTTGAGCTACAACGTGCAGTGAACTATATAATAAATGCTAACTATGTCCCGGCTAAAGGCCTGGTGATTGAGGTAGGGAGATTTAGAACGTGGCTCTAGTTTTGGCCTCAGATATAGGTGGTACTAATGGGTAAACTTATTAATATTAATATTCCTCGGCCTCAGCAATTGAGATGGGACAAAATAACCTGTACTCCAGCCTTCTCCAGATGAATATGGTTTATTGCAATTGTTGGGTATGAGTGCAGTCTGTATTACTCCAGCTTTCCCCCAACTGAATGTGATTTATTACATTTGTTAGGTATGAGTTGAGCAACTGCTCCAGCAGAGGTTGGCAGTATACCAAACAACTGCAATAAACCACATTCAGCTGGGGGAATGAACTGTTAACAGAGGCTGGAAACATATTTAATAATTGCAATAAACCCCATTTAGCTGATGGAAGGTTGGGGTAGCAGAAGTTGGACACATATCTAACAATTGCAATAAGCCACATTTAGCCAGAGATGGCTGCAGTGCAGACCTAGTGCTTGAGGGTGCAAAATCATTTTAGGCCATCAATTCACTGCAAGCTTCTAAAAATCTAAAACATGTTCTATTGTCATTTAATGGGGATGAGGAATGGGAAAAGGTGCCATAAACAGCCCGAAATGGGCCTACTCCTTAGGTAAATACTGCTTTTTAAAATTAATAATCAGTTTCCATTTTATACTTCTTACTCCTATCGTATGGGGTTTCTAGGTTTCTGCTTCCTTGCACAGCACATTCATCTTGCACTGAAGATTTCATTAGTGGAAACTGTGTAACAGAGTATGTGAATATGAAAGCAGTTAAGCAGAAATGGATCAAGAGTGCTTCTTAAATATAGAAAATTGCATATTTCAAGGCTAACATGCTAATTCCATTTAAGAATAAGGACCATGTTGTGTTACAGTTTATTACAGTTGAATTTTCTTTAAATTTAAAAGAAGGTTATCAGAAAAATAAAGTTGTCCTACAGAATTTTTGTGAAGTTCTTGAGCTTATTGGTCAAAAACCTAAATAGTATAGCTTACATTAGAGTGTATTCACTAAGCCAGGTTGGAACGAAGGGTAGACAATTATTAGAAGTCCAGCTGTTGTTAGTAGTTTCCAACAGCTGGCAGTCTATCAGTTGGCTGCCTCTGTTGAAAATTGTCAAACAGAACTACAATCATTATTTTTTTTAAGCAACAATTTTAAAGCAAGAAATGTGACAAGAGCACAAATGAAAATATTTAAAAAAAAACATATTTTCAGGTATGGTGCCCCCTAAGAGGCTGCTCCATCACATTTTCCCCATGTTACACTGCATAAAATACATTTACACTTATGGAGAACATGAAACAAGAGTTGTGACAAGCACATCCTGACAATTAATAAAATGCAGTAATGTATTCTTGGGAATGGTCTGTGGAGACATGATGTACTGTAAAGTTTAAGTGGCTGACTACATCCCAATCACTGGAAAGGAGTAATGAGAGTGAAGCTGTCAACTTCAAGGTCAAATGTCCAGCCCCAGTTGTTACAGGTCCACACCAGATCCATAAGCTTAGTAGTGTCAGAGACTTCTGGAACACTAAGTTTGGATAACAACAAAGTACATGGAGGCTCCTATTATGCAATGATTTCCTTCTTTACTACATAGCAGCAAAGTTTTATGAACATTAGAAAAGAATAACACAAACTTGACAGGTGATAACCCCACCCCTTGTAACAGATACCCAGTCCCATTCAATACAGGTGTATAATAAGTTTAACCAGAAGGCCCACTTCCTCTTTCTTTGGCGAAGTAGGTGAGTTGATTGTAGAACATCTCATAACAGAATTTCAAATGAAACCAATGGGAATCTTTCTCCTGGTTAACTTTCTCAGGTTAACCTAGAGAGGGTGATACAAATAAGGGTAGGGTTAATAACAGGGAGGGATAATATTTGCCTCTGTGTCTTTATTAAAATCCTGATTTTCCATCACTATATTAGGAAAATCTATGAATTTTAAGGCAATACACGTACATATTATGCAAGTTTAAAGCTGCATTATAACATTGGTTGATATATGTTCAACTGGCTTAAAATAAAATGATTTGAAAGTGGATTCCCTGGACCAATCTGCTGCTTTAAGGATGTCTTCCAATCTGCCCCCAGTTAAAAGGGATTTGGAAGCCATGGCTCTACGAGACGAATGGGCCCTATATGAGGAAATATCAATGCCTGCAGCTTGCATGATCCAGCGAACCCATCTAGTTAAAGTAGCAGAAGATACAGGTAAGTAGGGTTTAACAAAATAAATAAATAGTTGTTGAGAGTTAGGTTGTCTAAATTTGGAAGGTATGGATTTGTAACTTTTAAGGCAGCAAACTACACAGAGTTGTGGGTTAAAGGGATAGTAATACTTCGTTTTAACTTTATTTTATTTTGTAGGCATTAAAAAAACATGAAGAATGATATAAGTCTTATCTCTCAAACCTTTATGGTTTATGAGATATTCACAAGCAAAGTTTCCCCCTCCCGCCCCTTTTACCTACTGTAAACAATCTCTTCTCAGATGTGGAATGCAGTCCATAGACTGGACAGATAACAGAAGGGGACACTCTTATTCCTTTGAAAACAATGAAATCCCTGCCCCCTTGACAAGCTTTTCAGGTTTTTCCGTTATCTTAATTGAAGATTGTCCCTCTCTGCAGTCTACCTGGGCAGCTCCCTTCTGCCCTGGCTGAAAAGTGTTACATCAGTAAAAGGGGCGGGAGGGGGACACTTTGCTTATGAATATCTCTTAAACCATATAGGTTTGGGAGATAAGACATATCATTATTCATGTTTTTTTTAATGCCTACAAAATAAAATAAAGTTAAAACGAAGTATTACTATCCCTTTAAGAGGAAAGGTAGGATAAAAAATTTCCTTAGAAGAGGATTTAGTTCTCCTAGAGATCAGAAAATGGACCCCATCAGGTTCATAGAATCTGTTAGAGATATCCAAAGCATGAACATCAGATACTCTGTGGAAGGATATAAGGCATAGAAGAATGGTAAGTTTAGCTGAGATCTGTTTAAGGGATAGCATTTCATTAGGAGGCCAATATTCAAGGAAAGAGAGGACTATATTAACATCCCAAAGGTTAAAATATGCAGCTTTGGGTGGTCCAGAAATTTTGATGTCCTTCATTAATTTACAAATTAAAGGGTGTTAGCCTGAAGGAAGGCCTTCAATATATTAATTAGCCTCCAAAATAGAGGATCTATAACAATTAATTGTTCTGTAAGCTTTCACTTGTTGTAATCAAGAGGAAAGAAAATAAAGAATAGAATTTAGAGTGAAAGAAATGGGATCCAAGTTCCGTTCCATGCACCAATGTGTCCATATCTGCCAGCATGATCGGTAACATGCTCTAGTGCCTGTAGCGCAAGCTTCGGAGATGAGAAATTCAGCTGTTTCCGAAAGGCTGTCAGTAATAAATCTATTCCTGAAATCTGCCATGCTAAAAGATGAAGTTGGTTTTAAAGTAAGAGCTCATGTGGGTATCCTAGAGGTTCCAGCAATCGCTGGGGAAAAGGTATCAGATATCGCGGGACATTTCTAGAAGTGGAGGGAACCATGGCTGTGTTGTCAAGAAAGGTATAATCAGTACCACCGTGATTTTCTGTTTCCTGACCTGTAATCTAACCCTGGGAATCATGCTGAAGGGAGGAAATGCATAACCCCCTTGAGTGGGCCAAGTCTGTAGAAAAGCATCCAATGCTAGAGCTTCTGGGTCTGGTCACTAGCTGAAGAAGGGTGGTAGTCGAGCGTTGAGTCTGGAAGGAAAAATGTCTATAGAAAAATCAGATTTATTTGTGCAAAGGTTACATGGTGGAAAGTCCAATCACTGGAATCTCTCAAATATCTGGAATTCCAATCTGCAACTGAATTGGATAGACCCGGGAGGTATTCCGCCTAAATAGAAATGTTTCTGTCCAAGCAGAAGTGCCAGAACTCCTTCGCCAGGATTGCTAGTGTCCTTGATTTTGCACCTCCCAAATGATTGATGTATCGTACTGCCGATACATTGTCCATTTTCAGTAGTATGCAACAATTTGAAGTGTTCTTTGAAAAGCTTTTTATGGCGAACGTTCTCGCAAGCAATTCCAAACAATTGATGTGCATAGGACTTTCTGAAAGAGACCATTTCCCTCCTATGGTGAGATTCCCGCACAGAGCTCCCCAGCCCATTGTGCTGGTGTCCAATTCGATAATTAACTTCGGAGATGTTCAGAAAATTGCTCTCCCATTCCATGCTTCCATGTGGTTCAACCACCAGAGAAGCTCTTCCCTTGTTTCTACCGACAATGGAATAAGGTCTGAATAGCCGAGACCTTTGCGAAGATGCATAATCTTTAACCTTTGAAGGGCTCGATAAAGGAGAGGGTCTGGGAATATAGCTTGAATTGACAGTTATATAAGAGCAGGCAGAGTTCAACTGTAAACAGGCCACAAGCCATTAGGGCAGGCAGAGCTCAAGAGTAGTCAAAGAGCAAACCAAAAACCAGAATACCAGAACAGAAAGAGGATGACAAAGTTATCACCAACAACAACTAAGCATCTGCCTAAGGCTAACAAGGTGCTTAAATACTTCTGATCAAGTTGCGGGATGTGTGCAGTTGTGCATGTGCAATCTCTGTCATAGCAGCTGACCATGCTCAACCCGCATATCCTTGTGCACATAAAGTAGGAGAATCACACGTGTACAAAAGGCATATGGCACAAATGCAGGCAAATGCATGCATAACAACACTGGACAATAGAAAGCCCGTGATATGGACCCCCTCTAAGTACACCCGCAGTGTGGCAGATACAGGAAAGGAGTGATGGAATAAGTGAAGAAGGTCCTCACTCAGCTTCAATAAAAGAGAGTGGTTCCTAGGAAATCTCCTTTGGACCGTAGTCCATAGAATGAATCAGGTACTAAAGTCTAGCCCTGCGGATATGGTAATTCCCTGAGAGCAAGAGGGGCATCAGGACCCCTCCTGATATCCCCCCTAGCATGGATCACCTATCCAGCAGGTGTTTGCAGCCTTCCCTTCTTACTACTTCAGCCGCTGTTAAGCAAGAGGCTGGAGTAGAAGTGCTAGTAATTAACCCTCTCACCAGGTTCATTCATGAGAAGTGCAGCGCTGCGCTTTCATGAATGAATCAATCACTGGACCAGTGAAAGCAACTCAATTGTAATCCCCTTCAGACATCTGAGGATTCCAAGACCGGAGAGGGGTGATTTTCTCTGACTGCCTTTGGAGTCAGTAGACAGGGAATATTTATATTGTGAAAATTATATCACAAGTGCAATATATTTCATTTTTGTATTTTTAATTCTGTTTCTGCAGTACTACTCTGCTGGGCACCTTCTTTTTGTTTTGGTTTTGTATGTAAAGGTTACTGGGCTGAATAGATCCTGATGGTGTTTAATAGGACGTTGGTGACCTTGACCACTGCTACAAGCAGCTCAGATGTATGGAGTCAGCTCTGACTGTATTCTTGCTGTGCCAGTGCCAGAGAGTAAAGATGCAAATAACAAAGTTGAATGTCCAACCCCAGCTGAGATGGAGCTAGACCAAGAAGAACAAGAGTCAGTGATAGGACAAATTAAAGGCAGGCATAATTCAAGCTTAAAAGGTTCTAAAGCCAGAAGCAGGGGTAGGCAGAGCCTGGAAACAGAATATCAGTACAAAAAGATGACAACCCATTTCTTAGTGCAGAGTGTAACAACTAAGAAACTGCCTACGTCTAGCAAGGTGTCTAAATAATTACAGATTAGATATCCACATAACATGAATGCTTACCCATGAACAATCACCATGTAAGCAAATTGCGCACACAAATCCACACATCCTTGAGCACAAAAAGTGAGAGATTCCATTTATATATTGAGGTTTGACTGCATCAGCTGGAAATCAGAGCAAATAAAGACACCTCCATCTTGTTCCATTGCCAATCACACAGGAAGCCACTGACCTAACCTGTGCATTTGGGACAGTATATAAAGCTAATACTTATTTTGGATTTCAGTTGATCTGAGAATGCCTAGGCTAATGGATAATTATATTAATATTTTTGTGGTATTGTCCCTAGTTTCCCAGGAAAGAACAAGACCTGCTTGGTCACAATGGATATGGTTGGATAGGAAAATGTTTAGCTCAGATATTTGCAATTAGGTTCAAGTCTTACAAGTACTTACAAGCATAACTGGCATATAGAAAAAAACAGAAGTGGCCAATAGCTAAATCAGGCAAGGAGGTCTTTACCCTCTTCAATTGCAATTTGAACTTGTAAAGCTAGGAAATCTAATGTTGTTGATACATGCATTGTCAGCTTCACAGAACATAGGAGCTAATATGTACTTCAATTTTATTTATAATAGGCTATGAGGAAGCAATCAGGACTGAATCTTTCACTAAGCAGAGAGTGTTATAACTTACAGCAACCTTGTAAGTCAAAAACAGCAACAATGAACCAGAAAGTGTAAAACGGAACTACTATGTAGAGTTACCCTTCTAAAAGGTGAATGACTTCAGAAGACACAGCATGGAAAGACAACATTTGTTCCATCTCCTACAAAATAGTCACTAACCGGAGATTCCCCAATGATTTATGGTGGGTCTGCTGTGTGCTTGGATCATTCCAATATCTGATTGTGAGAACAGAATATTAATTATATCTAAAAGAGTGGGTTAAAATGGGGTTCAAGAACAATTTAAGGTCCATGGCTTTGATGCAAGGTATGAAGAAAAAGGCACCAAAAGATAGTACTTCATTAATTAAAGAGATAATGTACAAGCCAGGCACCTTCAAAGGAGGGACGTGCAGTAAGACATCATGGTGCTTGTAATGATGGCAGGCCCCCATGACATATAAATGCTTATCCAAGGTGAAGATAATATTACACAGAGGAAGAATACGTGAGACACCAATAATCAAGACTCCATATGATGTGTGCAAATGGGACAATTTAAAAGGAAGAGGGTAAATTATGAAACCCCACAATTTATTCTTCATCAGGCAAAATAGCTGGGTGTCTCATAGTTTAGTAGTTTTAACTGAAAACAATGAAAAAATTACCTGAACTTGTGAATAGCAAATCTACTTGGTTTCAGCAGTTAATGTGGGGGATAAAGCGGGAGAGTGACCTCTTAACATGTGCGTGGCCGGTATTGGGGGAGGTCATAATAATTATCCCCAGTTTGGGTAATGGTACACTGAGGGAGTAGAGGTAGAAAGTTAGGACCTAAAGTATATTAGATTTCCACATGGGACTCAACTGAGCATACAGTCGATTGGTGCTGTGGGAGGCTTTGAAAACATATGAATAAAGAAGTATCCACTATCTCAGCAGCCCAAGCCCCAACCCAGTGCAAAATGGTACCAGATCAGGTGAACCTCTCGGGACTGCCATCTTCCAGTCTTCTGGGCTTTCATTCAGAATGGGAAACCCCATTGGTATGCTGCATGGTTATTGCTGGAGTTTTCCCTGCTGTTGGAGGTTTCTCTGCTGTTGGGTCATTGCCCATGTGATGTCCTGGAGCTCTTCAGGGCCTTCCACAGTATCTGGTCTTTCAATAGACAGTGGTGAATAAAACACACAATTTCACAAGTTTTATCAAATGGTAGGCATAAGGCACTAGGGCCCTGTGAACCCTGTCAGAATCATTTGGAGTTGTAGATGGGTAAGTTTCAGCTCCTCAGGATTCCAGAAGGCTCTACCAAGACAGGGAGAACTTCCTGAGAGGACATCATCTTGTTTTGAAGTGTAGGGTTTTTTAATCTGTCCTTGTCTTTGAGGGAAATTTAAGTGGATATTTTCTGCATGTATTTAGCATTTTTGGGGGGTCTACCTACTGCTGTGCTTCATTTAGCCACTGTTGTCCATTTTTCATTGTTGTTTAAAAAACTGCTACAACCAAAAAAGTAATAATTGTTTTTCTATTAGAACCCTGGTTCAGTTACCAAAACTCTTAGCTCTTATTTATTTGTTTACCTAAATTATTAAACCTTACATTGTTCTTACAGTATCACTTGTATTAATAGATGGATCATGTACAGCTGCCTTTATAGGATGCCGAAATATTTTTTTTTACTTATGCTGGTTAGGAGTACATAATGTTTAAAAGGGTATAATTCTTATAAATATTTAGGTGTCGATAAAAATAACAAAAAAGTTGTGATAAATGTAATAAAACATCAGCCTTCAATATATTAAACTAGAAAATATAAGTAAACACAGTCAAATGATGGGGGTGCACTCCCAGAGGTATAATTACGCATAACAAAATAAGGACAAAAAAAGAGGGAAAAGGGAAGTAAACCATGCTGATGGAGGCACACACCAATGCTGATAATAAAAATAATTGTAATTTATTGGTCACTTAGCTAGAAAAATAGATTAAGATAACATACACAAAAAGACATCTAAGATCATACCAAGGACAAGCCACTCTCATAATAACCCAGTGTAAATCCCATATGATGCTGAATCAAGATCATCAAAAGGGAAGGATCTGGATCTCAACTCCCCAGTTCACATTATCCTCCATTTGGATCATTATATTCCCATCACTAGCATGTGACTAAATTTCCGATGGAGAGTCGTAAGCATCAGCTCTGTCAATTCAACAGCGATTGGTATTCACATAGAGGATGGGATTACATGGTGGGAATAGCCATGTATGTATCCAGACTTCTACTCTTTTTCATTGGTTAATTAACTCAGAAGATTCCACATAAAGACCATTTGAATGCTCAGTACTTCACACCTGTGGAAGCATCAGGTGGGAGACGTAAAACTCTTGTCGGGTGTTGGATCTCCTTGGACAAGTTTCTCTCTGTATAATTTACTTTCAGATTGTGCCAGGACTGGTTTATACATTTATATATCATGTTTTTCATTTGTTTATTTTCTTTTTTGAGTATTATTATACATTATTGCACAGTTTGCTAGTACTGGGGAGTTGGGACCCAGATGCCAGATCCCTCCCTTTTGATGATCTTGATTGGTCATCATATGGGATTTACAGTGGTTTATTATATGAGGGTTGCTTGTCTTTTGTGTGTATATGTTGTTTTTTATCTATTTTTCTAGCTATGTCTCTGACCAATTAATTAAAATATTTTTTATAATCAACATTTGTGTATGCCTCCATCAGTGGCATTTTCTTCCTTTTTCCCTCTTTTTTTCCTTATTTTGTTACCAGTTTGGGGACCATAAGAGTAACATATAAATGAGCACTTACACATATTTGGTACTTAGGAGAAATGCAGTATTTATATCTCATACTTTTTTGTGCAGTGAAATGTGTCTTTAATCAAAATGTATTAAATAAGACATTTAAGGACAAATCATCCAGTTTGTGATACTTCATGTTGTCTACTTCCAGGAAAAATGATTTTATATGGTTATCGATTTGCTTTCAGTTTTTGTTTTTTTTAACATGAAACCAATGGAATCTGCATTTTAAGCTGGTAATGTTGAAAAATGCCAAATAATAATAAACAAAGTATAAATACACATATACTTATCTCTCTGACTCCAGGAGTCACACAGTTTGATCTTTCCCTTGTGCTCTTACTTCTATTCATGGAGATATGTATATGTGTATTCATACTTTGTTTATTATTATCACTTTGCACTTTATATGTATGATAATATTGCACATTGCTAATAGTCCACTTTGGATTTTGTGTAGATACTTGGTATTGCACGTTTGCTTTACATATACTTGCTCTCAGTCTATAGAGGCATTATTCTATTGGGAAATGTCCTTATAACTTCATATACCTGCGCTGGATGGTTTGTAATTGATTTGATGTATTCACCTGATTAATTTTATTTTGTCTGATGAAGGGTATTTCTATTTTTGTATACTCTTGGAGTGTGCGTCAGTTATTAGGTTTCTTTTTTGTGGGGTGGGGGGGCACCGCCTAGTGGTTCTCCGGTTGGATTCCCCCTTCCTTTCTCCCCTTTCTTCTGTATCATTGTATATTCCTAAGAGAGCACCTCAGCTGATTGCAGTTTTATTTTGAGTAAGGAGTTATGTACAGAGCTAGTACGATTCCACCCGCTTTCTTTTGGTATTATCATTATGACCGCATGAACAACACCTTACTGCTGTTTAAAAGTGACAGTCCACCCTCCTCAGATGTAGTGTGAGCAAGACACTGACAGAGAGACAGACCAACAGCAGTATGTACACATGCTTGTACCTAAGATGACAGTGAAGGCGAAGGTGTGAGAGGGCTAGGGCTCATCATCCTCCTCCTCCAAGCACCCCTGTCCAACAGCTGTCACCTGCTGCAACTGTTCATGCTCCGGCTGAAGGCCTGCCATGCTGAGTGAGTGTGTAGCACAGTGAATATGCCACTCCATTGCATGTCAATGTCTTGTCTAGGCATCAGGACCATGTGAGGTGCCCATCAAGGGGATGGCAAGCAGACATATGTATGTGTGTGACACGTAAACTGAGCACACACCTCATCAGTATGTAGATCGCGATCCAGGAAATAGCTCCTCTGTTTCATGGGTCTCGGTTTACACACTGATGTGTGTGCCCACTCACATATACATATGTCTGCTTGCCATACCTGTGTTACAAACCCCATAAGGTCATGATGGTTAGACAACACCCTGATAAGCAATGGAATGTTCACTCCATGTCAAGTAACCAAGCTGTACCCGTGGATTTCCAGTAAGGTCTCCAAAGCATTGCAGAGCAATGTGCTGTGTACACCTGTGGTACTCAAGGGTATGATGATGTGTCAGCAATAGCATGCCTGTTGTGTTCATAGTGCAGTTTCCAATCTTGTTTTCACTCTCTGCAGGCATCCATGGCATGACCGCTCATGGTCCAGAAGTTTGTTCCGGTGGCATGTTGAATCCACGTCCATGAGGATCACCTGTTAGTGTCCATGTCAATTACACATCTGATCACATATGTCTATCTTGTGTCATTGATCACCTCTCCCTTGTCAGTGTTTTAAAGGGATAGTAATACTGAATATGTTTTAGAAATCTATATAGTATGGTTTATCCCCCTGAGTAAAACAAGGGAACTCCCACTGCTGAAAGGTGTTTCATTCCAAAGTTATTCCAGCTCAAACCATCAAGTCATAGATCAAATATCACAGTGGCCTGAAAGTGTCAAATGGCGCTGTTGCTATACCATCCCATGGACAGCTCTGGTCCCTGCACCATGAATCTCCAACGGATGGTATAGCAACAGCTCCATTTGACACTTTCAGGCCACTGTGATATTTGATCTATGACTTAAAGCTTTGAGCTAGAATAACTTTGGAATGAAACACCTTTCACCAGTGGGAGTTCCCTTGTTTTACTCAGGGGGGTGAACCCTACTACATATGTCTTGAAACATTCTAAGCATTACTATCCCCTTAATTGTGATCATGTTTTTGATCTGTTGCTCTATCTAATGTGTACATGTTGTTCAAGTTCAAGTCACATCATGGAACAACACCCTGATGTTGTTTGGCTTTCATATGTCTGTGAGTTGAACTTGTACAAACATGTCTGTATGTGATGTGTGTGTTCACCCCTGCTGTAAAAGACAACATTCATCATGCATGAGTTGTATTCACTGCATAGCTTTGCAATGCATTGTAGACAACTCATTACCTGACACCCATGTTAGATGTGCATGATTTGTGTTCACTGCATAGCTTTGCAATGCATTGGAGACAACTCATCCAAACAATCAACATCTTGTATAGGAAACATGCATGGACACAGATGTTATGAAGAAGTGCAAATATTTATTGAAAGGGCCTGGAGAAGGTTGGCCTTACTTCTTTTTCTTGGGAGAGGCTGGGGGGGCTGCAGAGGTGGATTTCCTTTGACTTCGGTGGGTTACCCGAGGGGGTCTGGTTGGCTGGTGGTGGTGGTGGGGGTCTTGGATCACTGCTGGCTAGTGATGCATCACTTGACCCCTCGCGTGATGGCTGTGCCATTTCCTGCCGCTGATTCTTTCTGCGGTTCGAGTCACACATCTCCACCAGCATGTGGCTGAGGACCTCCATCATGCCGGTGTGGAAC
This sequence comes from Rhinophrynus dorsalis, assembly GCA_037306005.1. Lineage (NCBI taxonomy): Eukaryota > Metazoa > Chordata > Amphibia > Anura > Rhinophrynidae > Rhinophrynus > Rhinophrynus dorsalis. The sequence goes on along the minus strand of CM074718.1, from coordinate 467,334,621 downwards.
TGTAACTGCTGTGTGTTGGAGACCACCTGCTGTCCCTCAATGGCCGTGAGGCACCCCATGATCCACCCTAGGGTCAGCTCCATTCCTCTCATGTTCAGGCACAGCTCCGGATGACTGTGAGCTAATCCCCCTGGACGGCCACATATGTTGCATCAGGAGCTGCTGTGCCCGTGGGTGTCACCAGCGTGGAGGCAATGGAGGCTGGCAAAGGTGTGGTGTGGGGGGAGTGGACTCCCAGGGAGGGCCCCGGGAGGAACAACACAAGCTTGAATGCTGTGGGGTGACAGCTGATGCCCGGACCCCTCACTCCCCTCTGAGAATGCAGCCTCTGAGTGTCGCTCATGTGTTGGTGTTGTTGGGGGTGATGGCGTTGGTGGGGTGTGAAATTGGTGCGGCCCTGTGGCCGCTGTGGCTCCCCAATGGGACCAAGTTGGTAGTAGTCCAGGGGCCACACCTCGGATGCCTTCTGGCTGACTGCTGTACACGTGGGTGGCTGAGACCTGGCCCACGTGCGGTACTCCGCCTGGCCTGGCATCGTGATTGTCTGTGGCATCCTGTGCCTCGCAACAGGCTGTGGTGGTGGAGGGACCTGGAGGGCAGGACTAGACAGGACAGGACTAGACTGTGGCTGCTGCTGCTGGGGGCCATGTTGGGGCCACTGCTGCTGACCCTGCTGGGGCCACTGCTGCTGTGTCTGCTGGGGGCCATGCTGGGGCCACTGCTGCTGGGACCATGCTGGGGCCACTGCTACTGATGACACTGCTGAGGCCACTGCTGCTGCTGATGATGACTCTGCTGGGGCCACTGCTGCTGCTGACCCTGCTGGGGTGTAACAGTTTGTTCGACACACAGACACAGTAGGTTTGGATAAAACACAATTTTATTAAACAGTTAAGATCACAATAACCCTCACAGGTCTTGTAATATATACTCAATATAGTACAGCCACTAGACAGGTTATACAGAGGTAAGCCCCCACCGGTCCAGTATAAGTAAAGAGTCCATAGACCAATATACTGACACAGGTTAGGCAGATCTTGAGTGAGTCCCAGTATATTGGTACTGCATGGGTTAATAGCAGACAGAGAATGTTGACAGGCCCTTGTGTGGTAAGGCCTTTTAAGGAGCTCAAACAGAGGTGAGAGCTTTAGTACGAGTAACGCCCAAGAATATGGATACCAGACAATAGTGGACTGCCTTAGCAGTAACGGAGGCTGAGTAACTTGAGCACTGCCGTAGCAGTAATGGAGACTAGGCAATGTGAATACTGCCGTAGCAGTAGTGGAGACTGAGTGACTTAGACACTGTCGTAGCAGTAACGGAAACCAGGCAATTGAGCACTGCCGTAGCAGTTACGGAGACTGAGCCACGTGAGCGCTGCAGTAGCAGTAATGGAGACTACGCAACTGGGTACTGCCATACTAGTAAAGGAGACTAGGCAACTGGATACTGCCGTAGCAGGAACGGAGACTAGGCAACTGGATACTGCCGTAGCATTAACGGAGACTGAACAACTGAGGCGCTGCCGTGGCAGTAACAGAGACTGAGCAATAGGGGCACTGCCGTAGCAGTAGCGGAGACTGAGCCACTTGAGCACTGCCGTAGCAGTAACGGAGACTAGGTAACTGGACACTGTCGTGGCCGTAACGGAGACTAGGCAACTGGATACTGCTGTAGCATTAACGGAGAACTGAGCAGCCTGAGCACTGCCGTAGCAGTAACGGAATCTGAGCAACTCACCCTGAGAGGCACCCAACCTGGAATGATTCATAAGGCAGACCAATAGGAATGTCGCCGGGGCAACACGGAGGCAACCGAGACCAAACTGCACAGCTGTACACAGACAGGGAGAGATAAGCACTACCCTTAACCGGAGACCGGTCAGGGTTTGCAGAGGAGGCAGCAGCCCAACCGGCGGAGTCACACAGAACAGGAACGTAGAATAATCCAAGTTGGTACACAGAGCAGGAACCTCAGCCAATCCAAGTCGGTACACGGAGCAGGAACGTAAGCCAATCCAAGTCAGTACACGGAGCAGGAACTTCAGCCAAGCCAGGTCAGTACACAGGAGATGAGAAGCAGTATGGTCAGGCAATCTGGGTCGGTGCACAGGCAGGAAACGAGACACAGAGTTGTCAGGCAGGCCGGGTCGATACACTGAGAGCACACAATAATCAGGAACAAGCGCTGGTACTGGAACACCACGAAAGGGCACCGGAGATGTGCCAGAACGCAGTATTTAAGGACAATACTGGGCGGGACAATCACAGTTCAGCCAATAGGGGGAAAGCAGGAGTGTAGACTGACAGAATGTCGCCGAATAGCACGGCACCGTGATATGGAGCCACTGCTGCTGATGATGATGACTCTGCTTGGGCCACTGCTGATGATGACTCTGCTGGGGACACTACTGCTGTGGCTGCTGACCCTGCTGGGCCACTGCTGCTGTGGCTGCTGCTGTGGTTGTGGTGGCAGCGCCCTGGAGGTGGTGGCCTCTTCAGAGGAGGTTTCCCCTGACTCCTCCGCTCTTGAAGACTGGTGTGCTCTGTGGGTAAAAGACATGATGTAATTAGTGATGTGAGCTATGACAGGAGTGCTGCAAGACTATAACATTGACATGTGAACCGTTGAGTAGCAGGATGGTATCTCTTGCATTGCTTTGTTATGCATTGGTTACCATCCCGACACACATTGCTGAGCTTGACATGATTCCATACATTGATTCTACTAACCTACAGTGGTGTAGATTTGGTCATCATGTGTATCCTGAGCAGTGAGGATGGAAAGGCATATACCTCCTTGCTGTCCCCATTCATCAGGATACATGTGGTGAGCAGAACACCTTGAGTGGCACAAACCCATTGCATGCCCTACACCTAGGCCTCAACAGCAAACACACTAGAACCTCTAAACACAGCAATGACCAATGACTACAGAGTCCAACCAATGATGTCAGCAACAGTAACAGACACACTAAGCACACCAACCAACATGATCTGTACAACCCTACAGCCCAATCAGCTGGAGAACACACGAACACACCCCAGGACAGCTAAACTCCTAACACACAGCAAACATGTTCATGGTTATACTGAACTACTGGAGGTTACTTCTACCTTTACCTATGTTATACTATAGAGCCTAAGCACTGGTATGTCACGAGTTGTTTAGATGTCAGTGCATTGGCTCCAGAATAACACAGGGATTGCAGGTGTGATGACACTGCAGTTGTCATGTACACATTGTCACCTCTTTCTGACACCCTAGTGAATGTCCCCCCATCACGATTGATCCTTGTGAATCACATATGTCCTGCAAAGTGGTAATGGCGGTGAATGCCCCCTGGCCATCCACACTCTGCAGGCTCCATATGATGCAGAAAACTGAACTTTGGCTATTCCACTTGGACTTACTACCTACATGTACAACGCCTAGCCCTGACATACAGTAACAATACAATAGGAAACACACCAATTCCCCTCCTTGCTATTCTCTGGTAACCCTTTGGGTGCCAGGGGACTAGCCAATGTATTGTCAAACAGTGCATTGCTTATCCCTGTGGCACTCAAGGGGTTATGTGCTGATCTCTTTGTCACTCTATGTATGACATTGTGATACATACAACAGTTAGATCTTTGACTGACACATGACAGTGTGCATTGTTTTTGTGCTGTACATGATGTTGTTGTGGACAGCATGAAGGGGGTTCAACAGGGACTTCACCATTACCAATCAGACTGTGTTTGTCAAGTATTCTGTCCTTGTTTGACATCCCTCCAGGCTTTGTTGTTGAATTGTGGTGTGGAATGCTGTCCATGTGTTCAGGTGTCACTGTGCTGGCTTCTGTCTAGTAGGTGTCAAGGTTTGTCTGATGTGTGTGTAGGCCTTGATGCACTTACCGGTGGACTGGAGGCTCCTTTCATCCCTGGTGTCACGCCATCCAGGGGTCCTGTGCACCGATATGGAGGATATCATCCTGTGCACAGCCTCCTCTCACTCACTGTACTCCACGCGCAGGGGTGGATCACCCCCTGTGCCGGCAGCATGCAAGGCCTCCTCTCCCATCTTCTTTTTCACCTTCACAATGGTAAACAGGAATAGGAAAAGGGTTGAAGTAGATGGACGCAAGTCTTTTTTCAACCTAGATTACTATGTTATTATGTTACCTTGGCCTTGCAGTCTGTCAACCATTTTTTAACGGCTTTCAGCGACCAGCTGCAGTTGGAGACAGCATTCACTGCAGCCAGGGCCTCCTTCCAGGAAGCCTTTCGTTTGACCCCCATACCAACAACCTTCACCTTGGGGAATAGGAGCCTCTCCCTGGTGATGACTGACTCATAAAGGACGAGGTTCTCCACCTCTGAGAACTTGAGGTCTCTCGTCCTGTCCTCCTCCTCACCCCCAGAGGTTCTTTGAGAGCCTTGGCTCTCAGGCCCTGCCTGTGATGGCCCTGGCTGAGTGTGGTGTTCCCCATGCCTTACCTCTCGTCCCACTGACAGCTCTTGCCCTGCACTCTGTGTGCCTCTTCTACTTTGGCTCCCCCTCCTCCTCAGGGCTCTTTATCTAGCCTCCGCTCCTGGGTCCTGTGCTCTAGCTCTAATGAACGCGATACACAGACAAAGGTGCGTTGATTATTTTGGGTCTATATGTAGTTTATTGGACTGAACTTGATACTTTGGGGTGCTGTGATTGGCTGGGGCATTAGGTAACGATGGGCGTTTCGCTTGTGTTTTTTTTTTTTATTGGGACGTTTCTCACGTTTATCCTTTTGCGTCGATGATGAGGTCAGATTTTACTCCAGTTTTGTAGTTTTGTACTCCAGTTTTGTAGTTTTCGTGTGTTTTGTGGGCCGTCGCACATTAACCTTTCCAGGTAAGGAAGATTTGAATCTCACGTTACCCGGTCTTGGTTCACTCGTGAAGGCAGTTTTTGTCTTCACCTTGGTTTTAACTCCAACATTTGAATCGAGCCCTTAATCCTTCAAATACTAGAAAAGTCTCCATTACATTGCAAAGTAATGCATTGGAGACCTTTCTGGATTCATGGAGTTAAATTCCCTGTGTAAATCAGTGGGAATTTTAGGAATTCTTATCCACACCCCCCCCCCCCCATGGTGCAATTGATTTTCTTGATTTAATTCCCATTAATTGCACTTTATGCTACTAAATTAATGTTATGTTATGAAATAAATAAATCAATTGTTTTCTGTAAGTAAGCCTTCCCTTCTTGAGTTATCAACCGCAGGTGTGGAAAGAGGAGAATTTATGGAGCAAAAGGTGGTTTGGTATAAGCATGTTTTTCCTATGTCAATAGACTAAACATATTTACAGGAGTATGATGTTGCGTAATTTCTTCCACCGTCTCATAGGTGGTAAGTTTCTAGCCAGCGTCAAACAGTAAGTTAAGCTAATATTTACTAAGCTTTTTTTTGCGTTTGTAAATGTTTCATCCTTGAAAGTTGTATTGTGCATCAATTATCAGCATAACTGCAAACCTTTGCAACAGTGGAAAATCCTGAGCTTTGTGGTTTCCAGACTTTTGGTTTTGACTGTGCTTTTTTTAAAGAAACAATACATCCCTGCATAAGAAAAAGACTAGGATCTGTATGCACAGTGTCTGTAACACGAACAAAACTTGCCATACATGTAATCATACAGCATGCTATGAGGTATATCTATATATCCTTCTGTCTGGGTGTTTGTCTGGCTATCTAGTGGTCTAGCTATCTAGCTGTGTAGCTGTCAAGCTGTCTCGCTGTTTGTCTGTATATCTATATATATATTTATCTCAAACCATCTGCACCAATAAACATTTCCATTTCAGTAATGCTAGAGAGGTCCCCGCCCATTGCTCTGAAATGGTTTAGAAACCTCTCTAGGATCTGAGGGGATAACATTCCTATTCAAATCAGTGGGAATTTGTATTTGTTCCATATGGTGCTATTAATTTGCTGTAGATTTGTTTTACTCTTCATGTTACACTTCTGTCCTTATGCTTCTGATGCCCAAAGTAATTCTGGGAAATTATATGGAAATTCACTTGTGAAAAAATATAGCTTTTAAATAGATAAAGGTGAACAATTCTGCAGCAAATCAACTGCGTTGTAGGGAACAAATGAATACATTGATGTAATCCTTTAACCACTTGAGTGCCAGAGGAGTATGCAACGTATTGCTCTGCAATGCGTTGTGTACCCCTCTGGCACTCAAAGGGTTAAGATAACACATTTTGAGTGTAATCCCCATTTACATGAGTTATTATTATTATTATTATTATTCTTTATTTATATAGCGCCAACTAATTCCGCAGCGCTGTACAATTGGGGAATAGACATACAGAGGTATTAAATAGTACAATCAGATGTGTAGAACAGGAGGATCAGAGGGCCCTGCTCGTGAGAGCTTACAGTCTAGAGGAAGACAGATCTGACACAGAAGGAGTAAGTGCTATTGTGTTTAAGTGCCTCCTGCCACATGAACTGCCAGTCAGTGGGTGGGAGTGAGAAGTGCCATTGAGTGCAGTAGTCCGTGCAAGGGGTGAATCTTGGTGATGATGTTTATGGAGGCAGTTGATAGGCCTCCCTGAAGAGGTGAGTCTTCAGGGAGCGTCTGAAGATTTGAAGGCTGGGGGAGAGTCTGATGGGGCGGGGGAGGGAATTCCACAGCTCAGGTGCAGCACGGGAGAAGTCCTGTAGGCGGGAGTGGGAGGATGTGATAAGAGCTGTGGAGAGCAGAAGGTCATGTGCAGAGCGAAGATGGCGGGCGGGAGTATATTTGGAAATGAGAGATGAAATATAGGGGGGTGCAGTGTTAGTGAGGGCTCTATAAGTTAGCACCAGAGTTTTGAATTTTACTCTGTATGCTAACGGGAGCCAGTGTAGGGACTGACAGAGGGGTGTGGTGTTAGAGAAGCGATGAGTGAGGTAGATTAGTCTTGCAGCAGAGTTCATTATGGACTGTAGCGGGGTTAGTCGGGTGAGAGGCAGGCCAATTAGTAAAGAGTTACAGTAGTCAAGACGGGACATGATGAGTGTTTGGATTAGAATTTTGGTAGTGTCTTCTGTGAGAAAGGGTCGGATTCTAGAGATGTTGCGGAGGTGGAGGCGGCATGAGTTGGAGATTGACTGGATGTGAGGAATGAAGGATAGGGCAGAGTCAAATGTGACCCCCAGGCAGCGTGCTGTAGGGGTTGGTGTGATGGAAGTGTTGTTAACGGTGAGGGTAATGTTTGGGATAAGGCTGGTTGTAGATGGAGGGAAGAGAATTAGTTCAGTTTTGCTAAGGTTAAGTTTGAGCTGATGGGAGGACATCCAGGAAGACACAGCAGACAGACAGTCGGACACTCGGGACAGGAGGGAAGGAGAGAGGTCTGGGGAGGAAAGATATATTTGGGTGTCATCAGCATAGAGATGATGGTGAAACCCAAAGGAGTTTATTAGTTTTCCAAGGGAAGCAGTGTAGATTGAGAAGAGCAAGGGTCCCAGTACTGATCCTTGGGGCACACCAACAGACAGTGGGAGGGGTGGGGAAGTGGAGCCGGAGTATGAAACACTGAAGGAGCGGTTGCAGAGATAAGATGAAAACCAGGAGAGTGCAGTGTCGCAGAGGCCTAGGGAGTGGAGGGCTTGGAGGAGGAGTGGGTGATCGACTGTGTCAAATGCGGCTGACAGGTCCAAAAGAATGAGTAGGGAGTAGTGGCCTTTAGACTTGGCTGAGAGCAAGTCATTGGCCACTTTAGTGAGGGCAGTCTCAGTGGAGTGATGAGGGCGGAATCCGGATTGCAAGGGATCTAGCAGGGAATGGGAGCAGAGGAATTTAGTGAGCCGGTTATATGCAAGGCGCTCGAGAAGCTTGGAGGCAAACGGGAGTAGGGAAATTGGCCGGTAATTTGACAATGAGTTTGGGTCCAGGGAGGGTTTTTTTAGGATGGGAGTGATTAGTGCATGTTTGAAAGAGGATGGGAAGGTGCCGGTTGACAAAGAGAGGTTGAATAAGTGAGTAAGGATTGGAGTTAGTAGAGGGGAGAGTTCTTGGGTGAGCTGAGATGGGATTGGGTCGAGAGGGCATGTGGTTAGGTTTGAGCGAGTGAGGAGAAGGGAGACTTCATCCTCAGTGACAGGTGGGAAGGAGCTTAGTGTGTATGTGGGAGAGGCGACAGGGCTGGGCTGGCTGGGTGGGGGTGGTAGTGATGAAATATCATGTCTGATAGATTCAATCTTGTTCTTGAAGTGGTTGGCGAGATCTTGGGCAGAGAAGTTAGTGGAAGGTGTTTGTGTTGGTGGGTTTAGAAGAGATGTGAAGGTTGAGAAAAGGCGTTTGGGGTTGGAGGAAAGATTAGAAATTAGAGAGGAGAAGAATGACTGTTTAGCCAGGGAGAGGGCAGAGCTATACGAACGGAGAATGAATTTGTAGTGTGTGAAGTCGGCTGTGGAGCGCGATTTCCTCCAGTGCCTTTCAGCAGTGCGTGAGCACCTTTGGAGGTATTGCGTTAGTCTTGTGTGCCAGGGTTGTAGTGGGGTTGTGCGTGGGTGGCGTGGAGTTGCAGGTGCAGCGATGTCAAGGGCTGAAGTGAGAGTGCTGTTGTAGAGAGCAGTAGTTTTGTCTGGGCAAGTAAGTGTGAGGATGGGGTTGAGGATAGGCTGCAGGGAGGTGGAAAATTGTTGCTTATCAAGAGAATGTAGATTTCTCCGCATGCGCTTGATTGTGGCGGGGGTGATGGGTTTGCGTGGTATGATGAGGTTACCGGTGAGGAGGTGGTGGTCAGAGAGGGGAAAAGGGACATTAGAGAAGTTGGAGACCGAGCAGAGGTTAGTGAAGATCAAGTCGAGGGAGTGACCATCACTGTGTGTGGGAGAGCTGGTCCACTGCGATAAGCCTAAGGAGGTTGTTAAGGAGAGGAGTTTGAGGGCAGGGGGGGTATTGTGATTATCTATAGGGATGTTGAAGTCACCCATGATGAGAGTAGGGACATCAGAGGACATGAAGTGAGGGAGCCAGGAGGTGAAGTGATCAAGGAATTGTGCAGTGGGACCAGGTGGCCTGTATATGACAGCGACACGCAGGGGGAGGGGAGAGAAGAGGCGAAGTGTGTGAGCTTCAAATGTAGGGAAGGAAAGAGAGGGAACAGTGGGGAGTACCTGAAATATATGGTTAGGGGGCAGCAGGATGCCTACTCCCCCTCCCTGCCTGTTGCCAGGCCTCGGTGTGTGTGTGAATTGAAGGCCTCCATATGAGAGTGCGGCAGTGGAGGCAGTGTCTGATGATGTGAGCCAAGTTTCAGTGATGGCAAGGAGGTTTAGGGAATGAGAAATGAACAGATCATGAACAGCTGTTAGTTTGTTAGACACAGAGCGGGCGTTCCAGAGACCAAAACAAAAGGGGGGGGAGGAGGTTAGGTGACGGGGTACGGTTATTAGATTGTGAGTGTTGCGTGTGTGAGTGGGTTCTGTGGTCCAAGAGAGAATGGAAGGGGGGCCTGGGTTAGGTGAGATGTCACCTGCAGCAAGTAGGAGGAGAAGGGACAGGGACATAAGGTGAGAGTGAGATTTGAAGCAATGGGTCTTTTTTGCAGGGGTAGAAGGAGAAGGTGATAGGGAGCGGAGGAATGAAAAAAGTTCATGGGAGCAGAGAAGTGGTGAGTGAAGAATTGAGGGTGCAATGTGAATGGCGTGACACTTAATGTGGACACAGGAGGAGGAGACTCTTATGCATGTGAGAATGGTGATGACAAAACAAGGAGTTAATTTGCCCATAGTTGGGTTAATGAATGGGGCAGTAGAGATGTGCAACAGTCAGTAATCCAGGAGAGTACAGATGACTTGGCAGTCAAGGGTCAATCCACGGAGCAGAGGGTATAGGTGCCAGGGATGGTGAGGAGAGTCAGTAGCAGAACTGCAAAGTACTTGGTGAGGGTAGGAATCAGTGCAGGGTTAAATGAAGTAGTCCAATGATGATCAGGAGAGGCAGAAGTTGTAATGGTTAATGGTGGCTGGAAATCCTGGTTTCTTGCATCAGGTGGTCAGTAGTTTCAGTAGTGGTCAGAGTTAGAATATGAACTGCCCCCTAAATTGCAACTTGTTTTCTGAACCTCTTCAGCTTCCTAAATATGATTCTTTGTATGCTGTATTAATTTGGGGCAAAAGGTTAGCCTAACAGCTTATGTGAGACTAGAATTTGTGGTATAAAAGTGTCCAACAAAACAACATTGTACACATAACTTTACAAAAGCACACTGGCCCATTGCAACATAGTTTATAATTATTCTAGAAAACAATTGTGTCCTAGCAGATTTTATTACAGATCATATCTCCTGCCCAGTGTATTTGAATCTGAGACAGCTCTCCCTTCATATACTAGTCCATCTCTCTCTTTCTCTCTCTTTCACTCTGTTTTAGAACCACTGTATGCAGTTCACATTCCTGCAACCCCCCCCCCCCCCTACGATTCACCCACTCGATCCCCTGAAACAATCAGCATAGGCCGGCATACACAGTGACATAATTGTAACATGCATAAACAACATTAGCCATTAAGGGCTCCTTTTAATGAGAAACAGAGCCCAGCGAGGAAGCATCAAAGTGACGCTAGGAAGGAAACTGCCTGAAACAAGATCGCCCTTTGATGCCCCAATTAATACGTCCCTTAACTTGATTTCCTGCACTTGTGGCAATGCACAGAAAGCTCTTTAATCCCTCCGCAAAGACGGGAAGGATGGAGCCCAGGAAAAGAAGCGTCATGGATGGCTAGAGATGCAGGCAGTGAGCGTATTAGGACAAATTAGAGAATTCAATGAAGGACTGAGATGGCTGAGTGCGGAAATGTCAGGCAGGGAAAATGAGTTTAATTTGTGCAATTCTTTTTTCAAATCTCTGGAAAAAGAAGCATCAGGAGAGCAGTTAATTAGAGTGGCATCTCATATTCAAGGGCATAAATATTTACCCAAGCCTAGAGAAAATGTACATGTTACATTGTATAAGAATAATGAGTACCTCTTTTTTCTTCCAGTTTAAACATAACTACAAGTGCCAATCAGACATAAAAGTAAGAGAAAAATAATTGCAATAGTGTATTTATTTAGATGAAATAATGCACATATTTTGTATTTATCATGCATGTAAACATCTAAGAAAGCATTTGTGTTGAGTTATATCTCTTTGCGTACCTGTATATATATGTTTTTATATTTGTGCAGTTACCTATACAGATATAAGTGTGTGTGTGTTGAATATTTTTTTGCCCATAACCTTAGTTCAAACTGGAGTACCACCAAATTCTTATAATTCCTTCAAAAATAAAACATAAAATGGAAGATGGTACCGAGCTCCTTATATTATCACGATCATGTAGGCATGTCTCCATTGCTTGACTTTAACAGACCCAAACTATATGCCTTGACCAGCGTGTATTTAATTTCTGCAGTGTTCATTAGTATCAGGAAAATGTGCGTTGGAGACCTCTCTAGTAGTGTTGAGCGAGCACCCCGATGCTCGGGTGTTCGGGTGCTCTGACCGAGCACCCCCTGAGGCTCGAGTGCTCGGCCGAGCACCCGAACCCCATTGCATTAAATGGGAGGACTCGAGCATTACACCAGGCACCCCCTGCTCTGATGAGGGGAGGGTGCCTGGTCAATGCCCCCCTTCATCTCCACAATGCCCCTCTTCCACAATGTCCCCCTTCCACAATGTCCCCCTTCATCTCCGCAATGTCCCCCTTCATCTCCGCAATGGCCCCTTCATCTCCGCAATGCCCCCCTTCCACAATGTCCCCCTTCCACAATGTCCCCCTTCATCTCCGCAATGTCCCCCTTCATCTCCGCAATGCCCCCTTCATCTCCGCAATGCCCCCCTTCCACAATGTCCCCCTTCCACAATGTCCCCCTTCATCTCCACAATGTCCCCCTTCATCTCCGCAATGCCCCCTTCATCTCCGCAATGCCCCCTACCTCCAGTCCCTGGTGGTCCAGCGGAGCGTCTGCAAGATCTGTGCCTCCTCCGGCACAGATCCCTGCCACCCGAACATGGCGGGCGAGCACATGGCGGTACTCGTACGAGTACCGCCATGTGCCGAGCAGAGCGATGCTCGAGCCGATCCGAGCATCGGGCGAGCATGCTCGCTCAACACTACTCTCTAGCATTCAAGGGGTTAAAAGCATAATTTAAATTTGTGTTCATTTTGATTCCTTTCCTAGGGTGCAGTTGGTTTGTTTAAGAATCAATGAATAAGGCCCTATGTGTTGTTTTTTGTAGTGTTTCATGTCCATGCCTTTATTATTCCATAAAAAAGGAAAAATGGGTTGAATTAATTACTTGGTACACACCATTATCTTGAATGTGCCAGTAGACACACAAAGGTTGGAGCTCACTGGTGAAGACTGACTCATTTTCTGCCCAACATGACAATGCTTAGACAGCCTTTTCATTGTCCCAGCTGTCAGATGAAAACTAGGCATGATGGGAATTGTCTATTTTCGATATATTCTAAAAGTAATCACTGCTGGATAACCACAAAATGTGCCCCCGGCCTACACCTTTATAGTCTAAGGTGATCCCACATTCCAGTTCTCGAGAGCACACCAACAGATCTGGTTTTCAGGTTATCCCTAATTAAAGGGATAGTAATACTTAAAATGTAAAAAAATATATGTTGTAGGATTCATCCTCCTGAGTTAAAAAAAGGAATTCCCACTGCTGAAAGGTGTTTTATTCAAAAGTTATTGCAGTTCAAACTTTATTTTTTTTAGGTGCAATATCTCAGTGGCCTGAAATTGTACAGTGGCGCTGTTGTAACCCCATCCTATGGACAGCTCTGGTCAGTTGGTCATAAATCACCAGAGGATGGTGTAGCAACAGCGCCACTGTAAAATTTCAGGCCACTGAGATATAGCGCCTAAAATTTCAAGTTTAAGCTGTAATAACGTTTTAATAAAATACCTTGCAGCAGTTCATTTGTTTTACTCTGGAGGATAAACCCTACAACATTTGATGTTTTACATATTAATTATTACTATCCGTTTAAGCACAGGCATGACTAAGCCGATGATTACTCACCTGTAATGAAACAAGGATATCTTGGGAAGCTGATATGCTGGTGTAAGCAGAGGAGTAACACTGAGAAAACCTGATCTAGTGCCAGGCTGGCAACTTTAGCCATGGTGGTCAGTTTACCCAGCTTACAAAACTGTTTTATGAATTGCATTTGATGGTGAACAATGGTGCATAGAATATGAAAAATACAGATAAAGGGAAAAAACAAGATTACAATATATGGAAACTGGACAACAGTTGTTGTTTTTTTTGGGGGGGTTGGTCCAAAAAGAAACAGAACCACAGGTTTGGAGAACAAACTGATTCAGCTTTTTTTCATCTGGAATCCCTCTCATATAATAAATATAATTTTCACCTTTTCACTAACACTAATGACTGTTTTCTATGGCTAGAGAATGCTAGCCACTATAATATATGTAAGAACCCAAAACTTCTTGCCTTCCTGTGTGGTTGCAGATAAATGTCACAGGCAGGGGTGTATATGTGTGTGTGTGTGCACGTGAGAGAGAGAGAAAGAGGAGTTGTTAGGATACCTTTGATTTAGAAAGGTAGTGGGAGCCCACTCAGCCCAGCAGATGCTGACACTCCCACAACACCCAAGGGACCTGGGGAGAGATTTTAAAAAGGGGAATGTTAAATGTTGTTGTGTTCAGTACCAGCACAGTGCAGCTGCCTCGGCCTGAGACTGCTGCTGTTGCTAAGAGGAGGAAGGGACTTGTGGTGATGAGGACTTTGAGGGTGATGAAAGCAGTATGAGTGCTTTCTTGTTTCAGACCAATGAATAGTGGGGGAGAGACATGAGGAAGGTAATTGGTATCACCACCAGTGACATAAAGGTGTCTGTCAATGTAATTCCTGCTGACTTGAACATCATATGTCAAAGTAGGATCATCAGGCTTCCCATGGGTAGTAGTAATGGCGGTGGTGAGAGGTGGTGTGATAGTTAGTGTTCAACATTCCTAGTACCCTCCTAGTACTAGAGCTGATGCAACATTAGCAGCAGCACCACCACAATCAGCTACAGGTACATCCAGTCAACAACATCCCTCCCACTGCCCTGAAATCATACATCCTAGAAAAAAACAGTTGCTATCGCTATGCCCCTTGTCCATCCTCAACATTGAAAACAATGTGAGTCAAAATCCCACACAAAAGTGCGCAAGTCAAGTTCCAACCACCTCCCCCCAGCCACATGCATCACTGTATTGTGATAGGGTCTGGGTCTGCCTAGGGGTAGATGGATAGTGAGAAAAATTTCTTGCATTACTTTTCGTGAAAAATTGACGATTTTTCTCTTTTTTTTGCAAAAGTTTTCTCCTTTTCTCCAATTCAAAATTTTCATCCTTTTTGCCTATTCCAGCCTGTTCCAACACATTTTGTTTCCCATTCTAACTCATTTTTCTCCTATTCCAAAACCTATGTTTAATACGGTGCAACATTCCCAGCACAATATTCCTTTTTTCTGAGGACTGTAGTGGAGAAATAAGTAGCCGAAAGTCAAAAGTTGTGAGTTCTACAGCAACATATACCTTGAAAAATTTGTCAGCATGCAGAGTGCATTTGTCCTTTGCCCATAACACTAACGTCCTGCTTAATTGACACTGACACATATTAATGAGGATGTCAAGAAATAATAAAAAAAAAAAAAAGTACAACCTGCAATGTGGCAGATGTGTATGGTGGTGGTGGTGGGGGACTGGAGTGATTTGATTGGTGGGTCCTTGACAAACTGCACCCACTCCGGAAGGAGAGGGATTATCATCATTTACTGCACACGCAACAGCAACTATTGCTGAAGTCAGTTTTTGCGCTACCACTTTACTCCCACATCCCTGCACTCCTCCCCCTTGTGTGTTTACTGGACATCACTCAACTACTCTGTGTGTTTTTACTCTCTACAGTATACAACTGATGGAGTGTAATGTCTTGCCTTAGCCCTCAATAAAATGTTCAGTGTTCTCTGCTGTCTATCACAGAGCTCACATCAGGCTCCCAGTCAGCTGTCTGTCACCTAATATGTATTTGTTTAATTATTTATGCATTCGTTTTTTATTTATTTATTTTTTTATTTTAAGTTGTCCACCCTATGTTATCACAGGCAGTCCAAAAAAAAAAATTATAACTTAAAAAAACAAAATCAACAACTTCTTTCCCCAAACTTCCCCAGCACAGAGACAATAGAAGCAAAATCAGCAAGCAAATTGGACCCCAGCTGCCTGTGTCTTGCCAGTCATTCAATCTGAATGTTGGGGTATTATTTGGGGTCAACCTCCTTCCTCCCTACTTCTCCCTCAGAGTGCCCCCAGACTTCCCTAATACAGAGAACATATGTCTTACATTAAAGACTCCCTAAACTAAGCTTCAATTCCCATTGATTTGCCTATCTTCTGTAGCTCAAAAATGTGCTGGTTTCTCCTCTCACAAACACAGAATGGCTTCTGTGAGAGTATGACACCCATGTATATAGCTGTAGAAAAGTAGAGAAAACTTTCATGTGGTGGGGAAAAGTTTTTCTTCCTAATGATTTCAATGCAAAGAGTTAGGTAAAAAAAAAAGCTGGAAAATGACACTTTTCTCTGGTAATTATTCTCAAAGCGGGAAGTGCCATTTTTCTCCGATTTTGGTTTGAGGCGAACATTTTCGCCCATCCCTAGGTCTGCCCCCCTAGACCGTCAGGGTCCTTTTTGGCACTGCCATTCATACCACCAGCAGTTAATCTGCAGATGTGGGGATATGGTTATATGTTTCAGTTATTAAATATTGTAATGTTGTGGAGACCAACAGAATGCAGGAAATTATGGAGCATATCCAGACTTTCCATTCTGAAGAATATGCCAAGCTCATAGCAATGAGGGTAATTTGTGCTATGACCCTTGGTAATGGGGGAGTGTAGTCACAAACCACCACCACTGTTACCACCACCCAGTGACTTTTGTGGAATGGACAAATGGTATTTTGTGGAATGAACAAAAGGTCACACTGACTGTCAGCACCTAATTTCTTAGAGGGGTATTTAATATCTTCAACATAAACCTAAAGGTAGTTATTATATTGGTTGTGCTTAATGAAACCAGACCTGCCAAGCGTGATGCCAGTACATCCCTCCTTTCCCAATGTTTTCCCACGCTGTGCATATTGCAGTTGTTGATAATCACACAGTCCCTCCCTGCTCCTAAAGCATCCATGGTTTTAGAGGAAGTGGAAGAAGAGTATTATTATGGTGAACCATCACCAACACTTGGCCCATGTCACAGCTACAGCTGCTTCTACCACCACAGTCTGTAAGGATGATAATCCCAGTCCAACTCTCACCACCATTCTATTACCCATGGGCATGGTGGCTACAGCAGCCTAGTCCTGTGACATCTGATGCTTAGCAGCAGGAACTACATTAGTAAACACTTAATGTCTCTGGATGTGACTTACCACCACCTGGCACTGCTGGCAGGATGCTCATAGGCCTGCAAATGTTTTTTTTTTAAAGGCTTGCATTTCAGCAAGCCTGCAACAAATTGTTTTCCAAAAAGATAATTAAAAAAAAATAAACGGTTGATTTTAACAAATGAATGGTTGTAGTGATGAAAATATGATAATGATGATGATGAATGGGAAGGAATGCTAGACAAATCATATGCAGTATCATGTATTCCATATATTATATTAACCTCTCATTTTGATTTGTCAGTCATTCATCAGTGTCCATAGCACTGGTCCCAGCTATAGTAGATGGTGACAACTGTGCAAATACTTCTTCCTCCTCCTCTTCAGTTCTGCTGTTTCCACTATATGTGTCATACTCTTCTCTGTCTTGTGAGTTTTTTCCATTCCAGCTAGATGATACTTGTACATCACTTTTTAATTAATTTTTAAAAATGTAATTCTATCCACACTGTTGCTGAACGTATGGGTTATACAGCCATTAACTATATAGCCAGCTGCACTGAAAACCAACTCTGGATGCATGCTTGCTGGTGGACATCTAAGTGCTTTCATGGTAGCATGTGTCAGTACTTGTTTTATTTGCCGGCACTCAAGTGGGTCATCTTTTCGGCCCAGAACATTGTTATTTTACAAGTGTGCTATAACCATCTTACTTGGAGATAGACAGTCTTTATGTGCATCAGTAACAAACCCATATTCTGGGACCAAGTTCCATAAAGATGTGCCAGTGCCACCACCAAAAAGACTCCCCTAAGACACATTATTTGCTTTCTGCGGTGATGATGACATGCCCCACAAAATGTTGGTATATTGTTGTTGCAAATGCTGCCGAGGGTATAAAACCTTTGCTTTTTTTTCTCACTACAATTTTTTTGTTGTTTTTGCCCCTACCTTTCTCTTTCTCATCCTCTACAATTCAATTTTCCATTCACTTTATAAGGATATCTTTATATTCTCTCAAAAAATTTGAGTCCTCGGAGTTCTGCTGTGCACTCCTTGACACAAATTCAGAAATTTTCTGTTTTTAAAGCTGAACTTTCACCATAGTTAAAGTCATTATGCAGGTGGCGACTAGCTTAATAATAGTTATCTTACCACTCAGAATGAGCCAATTCTAAAGAATTCCTTAATCTTCGGAGACTGACGGCCAGGTTAGTGAAGTCTGAGCACCTGCGCCATCAGTCCCTTCAGGTGGCTTTCGGGACAGTGCAATGCGCTGATGCCTGGCTTCCGGTCTCGGAAGATTAAGGATTTCTTTAGAATCGTGTAGTTCTGAGAGGTAAGATAACTATTATTAAGGTGGTCGCCATCTGCCTAATTATTGCAGGGCAACTTTAACTATGGTGGTAGTTCCACTTTAAGTGATGGTCCAGCAAAGTAGCAAGAATTTATTCCTCATTGCTTTTTATGCGACTATGTGAGTATCTTGCCCAAAGCAAGCTAACATGTTGTTCACAAGCTGGTTCATATCTGTCTTGTTGTTACTGTAACAATCATCAGCCATGCAGTTTACATTTTATTTCCAGTAAATATGTATTAGTAGAAGTATCAAACTGATTCCTGAACCAGTATGACTAACCAGAAAAGGGGCATTCTTAAAAGGCTTCAGCAGATCACATAATTCACACATTAGCTGCCATTGACCAGGTGACAAAATAGCCCCCTCTAAAGCTTTCCAGTTATGCATATTGGAGGAAGCTGCTAGAGGGCCGCGATACGCATTGGGTGGATATTAATTGTATGAATAAAATATTGGTGCCTCCCGGGAAGACTTATGGCCAAGTGATACGATGCAGACACAAACAGAGGTAGAGTCCAAGGTCTATTGATTGAGGAAAATCTGATAATCAAAAGCTAATAGGAATCCCTCTATGAAACAAAGTATCGGGAGAAGAAAGGTTATTGTCTATATGCCGGGAGGCTTTTGAGCTTGTTTATTACATGCATCTGGTGAGTGCAATGTGTATATTGTGCAGTAGAATTTTTTAATAAAAGATAGTGCTCTTAGATTTTGTTTCTTTGCTCTCCTTTTTCCAGAAATTCTGTTTGTTGCAAGGGGTGGTTCCCATTTTGGATGCGTCATTGAAATTGAAACTATTAAGCACTGATATTGCAAGAAGGATTGACATCATAAGGAATTCAATATTAGACTGTATAGAGCATCATATCATCTCCATTTACAATTCATCTATCCGGACTTCATTCTTACTCATACCGGTACTCATTTTCATTGTTCCATTGTCATTACTGAAGTGGTAACGATCTGTCAAAGGATGGAGTGATACGTATATTGACTATTATTGTTCTCTTATTTCTGCACCTTTGGGACTGGTCAAATGGTTACTTGGAAAAGGACTGCTATATTCCCTATAATTATTATTTTATAAGTATATGGTAACACTGAACCCAAACTGAGCGCGGGAGATCTGAGTTTGAGAGTGTGGAGAATTATGGAGGGTTTTTTTTAATTTTTATGCATATTTACTGCTGGTCTTCTACTCTCGCATATACACCAATGTTTATAATATAGAATTACACATGGTAGGGAAATCCATCTTAAGATGGTAATAGGGCAGGTGGTTACCCTCTTGTTTGGAATTTAATGCATTGCATGCATTGTAATCCTGTCTAAAATGTGTACAGAGTTTCAAGGCAATATTTAGCATTTCACTGTGGGATTTTGATTCTAAGAGCACCTGAAGAACATATAGTTTGCAGTGGGGTGTCACTGTCTGACACAGCAGTTGGTCTCACTGCTATAGCACTACACTAGAATGCGACTCCCTATCATGTCTTGTGTTGCTAGAAGGTGTAGTGCTATTATTACTGGTGATGGAATGTTTTATGTCACTGTCAAAGACAGCCTCCTCAGGAGACTTTTCTGCTACTAACACTTACATGCACTCCTCCTACTTTCTCCTTATCTCTTCCCCTAGTAAATTTGGTGAACATAATGAAAATAGTGTTTATTTTTATAGTATGCGACAGAGCCATAAAAATGTGAAATTATATTTTGTTCATCTAAAAATATTGTAGCTCTAGAATATCTCTATTACATGTCACTGTCAGTTTCAGTGACAATTCAGGTCTACCTATCTCTGTCACCAATCATTCAAAATGTTTTTTTTGTTTTTTTTTGTTTGTTTTTTTTAAATCATCTCTGTCTCTCTGTGTTTACAAAGAAATCACAACCATGCTCCCTGTGAGCAAGTCCAGCTCCCCTTTTTTTACCTGTCTGTCTGCCTCTTCAATTAGTTAGAGTCAAAATTTCAGCAGCAGATTTCTCTTCCTAATGGCTGCAGTGTCATTTTTTTTTTTTCAAATAATTTGTATTGGATTTTACAAATTTTTGTACAAAGCAATATAACAAACAGTACACACGTTTTGGTTCTGATAAATCAAAGGAGTATATCAAGGAAGGTCTCCAATCAAAGACAGACAAGGTCATATACATAGTGCAATCTACAGTAGTCAGAGCTTGGCATGATCATGGTACACAATAAGGCAATGGATACAGTCTCACTGGGCATATGTACACATTTATCCATACATACACACTGCGGCAGACATACAATACAATCAGTCAGATACTCACACACACAAAAAAAGGGGAAGGAGGTGCGTATGAAGTCTACATAAGGTAGAGCTCGGTACCAAAAGGGGGACTAAGGAGGCAAATCAGGAGCCCTGGTCAAATCGAGTAATTATGTAAACACTCACAGATCAGACAGTACTGAAGATTCCAATGCTAGAACTCAGATGCTCCAAATTGCTTGATATTTATTCACAGAGCCCCTAAGTTTAGCATTCAGATATTTCATAGATTTAATGAGAGATACATGGAACAGGAGTTGGGGTAGGGATGGAAGAATGGTAGATTTCCACACCTGTATGATCAGGCATCTGTCAGCAATGAGGACATGAGATATCAGTACTGAAGTATGTTGTGACAG
This sequence comes from Rhinophrynus dorsalis, assembly GCA_037306005.1. Taxonomy (NCBI): domain Eukaryota; kingdom Metazoa; phylum Chordata; class Amphibia; order Anura; family Rhinophrynidae; genus Rhinophrynus; species Rhinophrynus dorsalis. Next base: position 467,314,185 of record CM074718.1, on the reverse strand, counting down.
GCCAGGTGGGGATGCCCCTAGTATCAGGATGACAGGGTCTAGGGGTACTGTGATTGAGAAAAGTTGGTTGAAAAGTTGCACCAATTTGTTTCTGAAGGTCTGGATGAGTGGCAGGACCACCAAATGTGATGGATATCCCCACTAAAACACAGCCTCTCCAGCAAAGATCTGAACAGGCACGGTTCAGGGAGTGTAGTCGAGCAGGAGTATAGTACCAGCAGCTTAAGATTTTATAAGCATTTTCTTTGGTTACCTTACAAATTGAGGATTTAGATGTATTACTCCAAATCTGAGACCAAGTTGCCACGGGAATCTCCAAGCCCAGATCTCGTTTCAGTCCAACATGTACTATGTTAGGAGGACACCGTGGAGGGATCCAATGGATTATACAGTGTAGAAATGCATGTCTTAGTGGTAGCCTTGATTACACAACACCTCTCGAAGGGGGTCAAGGGTGGGAAAGCAAGAGTAGGAGATAAAGTGGACAGAAAATGCCATATCTGTAGATATTGGTAATAAGCTGATTGCGGAATTGGATGCAATTCACGAATGCGGGAGAAGGAGCACAGCTGCGCCCCATCCCAAACAACATGAAATAGATAAAGGCCCGCAGTTTTCCAAACTGCAAAAGATCTACAGTGCATACCTGGAGGGAAGGCCAGATTGCCAAACAGAGGAATGATCCTTGACGGAGAAGCGAGTAGCGAAGGAGCGAGCACCCTCGTGGCTCGTAGAATCCCCAGTTGAAAAGAGACCATGGGTGACAAGGTAGGATTCGGGGTGAAAGTAGTTTTAGAGAGTCATAACAAGCCCAGGAGAATCAGTGGGGCCACGGAATCCCATTTCATAATAGTCCATTGAGGGACATTCTCGTTCTGGAACCAAAAGATTAGTTGTTTAAGATGAGTAGCAATATAGTAATGATAAAGATCTGGGACCACCAACCCACCCGTCAACGGAAGTCTCATTAGTACTGAGCGATATATTCAAGGTTTTTTACCCTTCCAAATGAAATTGAAGATTGTAGATTGAAAGGGTTGCAATATGGAAAGCGGAATCTTCACTGGCAGGGTTTGGAAATGATACAGCAATCTAGGGAGTATATTCATCTTTACTGAGTGGATGCGGCCCACCCAAGAGATGTTGAACTCCTGTCAGCAGGCCAGGTTGCTCCGCAACTGACCAAGTAAGGTTGGATAATTTGCTAAAAATAGTGAAACATAGTCAGCAGTCAAGTTGACACACAGAAAGCATAGGGAGGAGGGTTGCCAAGCAAATGTGTAGTTATCCTGTATGTGCTCTAAGTCTTCACTGGAGAGCCCGTGAGATAATGCCTGTGACTTCATAGTGTTTATCTTGTAACCGGAAAGCAGTTGAAACCATCGGCGCAAAGAAAAGAGATTAGAGAGATAGATATGGGGCCTAGAGAGTGTCAAATGGCATAAAGCAAAATCTTTGTGTTTCCATTGGGGAGCTCAATACCCACAATATCTGGGGACAATCGTATCGCCTGTGCATGCTATTCCACCGACAGGGCAAAAAGCTGGGATGACAAGGGACAGCCCTGCCGAATCGGAGAAGTCTGTTTTGACTCTGACGGTAGTTGCAGAGTTGCAGTAGGGCATGAGTATAATGATTGGATCACGCAAAAGAAGGGACCTCTAATCCCAAAGCTATGGAGGACTTCAAATAAGTATGGCAAATGGATCCAATCAAATGCCTTCTCAGAGTCCAAACTGAGAAGGAGCGTATATTCCACGAGTGTACAGCATGAAGAACGTTAATAATTATCCTGGTGTTATCGCCAGCTTGCTGACCTGGAATAAATCCCACTTGATCAATATGAATCAGCTGGGACAGGAGAGGGGCAAGTAGCAGGGTCAGGATCTTACCATAAAGCTTCAAATCTGAGTTAAGAAGAGAGATTGGCCTGTAACTGGCACATTCCAGAGGATCTTTACCTGGCTTTGGGATTAGAGCAATTTGGGCCCTGGCAATATCCGTAGAAATATGTCCAGATGCCATAAAACAATTGAAAGCACAAAGGAGTGGGGCAGAGATCGAATTACGAAAGTGTTTATAGAAGGCGTTAGGAAATCCATCAGGGCCAGGAACCTTGTCTGATTTAAGTTGTTTAGTAGAATAATGTAGTTCGTCTAATGATATCGGCTGCCTGGACAGAGACCATGGGTAGCGAGGAGGAGTGAAGAAACTCCCTAATAGCGTTGAGTGTGTGTGGGGGGGGAGACTCTGCAGGTTGCTCCCACAAGTTGAACAAATTAGAGAAACGAGAGGAATGTGTCATAAATATCCTGAGGTGAGTGCAACTGATGACCTGCATAACCATTAAGAGTTAGGATTTGAGAGCGTTGTCTGATCCTATGTAGTTTTTTAGCTAGTATTCTGTGGGGTTTATTAGCTCATTCGTGAAACAGCTGCTTCATCCATGTCAATTGTGTTGCAACCTAATAAGCTGTATGATTATTGAGAGCCTCTCTCACTTGGAGGAGATGGAGATAGTTTTGAAGTGAAGCATTCTTTTTTTGTATACTATCTCATTTGCCCAATTGTGCTTGAAGTTTCTGTAACGTGATGAGATGGGATTTCCTTTTTTTGGCTTCATAAGTGATTATAACCCCTCGGGTATAAACCTTACAAGCATCCCAAAGCACTGCAGGGTCAGACACTGAATCCAAAATGGTCTCAAAATAAAAGTCCATTTGGGACCGGACGTGAGTGTGGAACAATGGATCACGAAGAAGCTTGGTGTCAAAGCGCCAAAAGGTGCTACTGACCATCGATCTGTCCAAGTCCACTGTGAACAAAAATGGAGCATTGTCCAACCATGAAAAAGGCAATAAGAGGACATCCAGGAAGGCAGACAGCATTGCGTGAATAACTATGGTGGATGGGTAAAAAGTAAGTATAATCACTGGATGTCAGATTGTTTAGTACCCAGAAATCTTTTATTTTAAATCTCTAGACTGTAAGCTCTCATGAGCAGGGCCCTCTGATCCTTCTGTTCTCCAAACTTGATTGTACTATTTAATACCTCTGTATGTCTACTCCCTACTGTAAAGCGCTGCGGAATTTGTTGGCGCTATATAAATAAAGATTAATAATAATAATCTTTTAGGGCCACTTGGGAGAGCAGGGTAAGGAATTGGGAAGTTTGGGAGTGTTGTTGGGTCGCCTCTGAAGCAGAGGGATTGCCTGATTTACCCAGAACCTGATTGAGTACTGTGTTAAAGTCATCCCACCCAGCATGACCCTCTGGGGGGGGGATGATGCAAGTTTCTTAAAAAATTAATTAAGAAAATGGATCTGCTGGTCATTCAGAATGTACACCGTAGCAAGCACTAATGGGGTAAGGTGGATAGTGCCAGAGAGAATCAAAAACCGACCCTTTGGGTCCGCATAGTGGTCTAAGACCTGAAAGGGAAAGTCATGTCTGAGAAGAATGGCTATGCCTGATCTTTTCTTAGAAGAGGACGCTAGAAATGTTCTAGTGTATGGTTTGCACTAACACACACCTAACTCACACGTCACAATGCACACACTCAAGCACTGAACACTCTAAACTACAATAAAGCAGACAGCTAAGAAACAATCAACAGTATTAACTCTAGTAGCGCCAGAGGCTAGACTGAGGTAGAATTAATAAACAAACAACTGAGAATGCAGTTGGGCGACGGAGTGACCCCTTGGCATATAAACAAGTGTACCCCCAGGCAGATCCAAGCCCAAGAGCAAGTTCAGGCACTAACAGTCGGTGATCCCAGCAATGTGATTCTAACCCAGACCAGACCAGACCAGAATAGTCCCGTCTGGGAGACCACAAGCCCCTGATGTCCGAAAAGAGATACAGGTAGAATAATTTATACAATGAGGCACAGCAGCTTAAATAGAAATAAAAAGCAAATAACTGAGAATGTAGTTGGGTGACAGAGCATACACAGGGCACATAACTCAAGGGGGGCCCCACGCAGGTCTGAGTCCAAGTAATAGTCAGGAACTAATAACCATGACAATCGGTGATCCCGGCAGTACAAACCAGTCCCAAACCAGGCCAAAATAGATCAGATCTGGGGGGGGGGGCTGCAAGACACGGATGGTCAGGAAGAAGGCCTGTCTACTAGAGAGACAGGCAGGATGATTAAAACAACTAAGCACAACAATGATCAAATATAAATTGTAAAATAATAACAATACAAGATAGCACAATAGTATAACCAGAGACGAAGTCCCAGAGGGCAGTGTTATTTTTTGATTTTTAAAGTACAATGCAAGATACGGACAGACCTTTTATCTTCATAGTCAGTAGTTTACAATAGAGACCTAACTACACCACACAGCAGCTGCTAGAGGCATGCATCCACACCACTTATCCCTCTTGTTTATGTGGCTGTTTGTATAAGTACAGTGTATGTCAAATCAGTTGTACTTGTATGAGTGTCTCCTGAATGTATGATGTAGTATGTCTGCAAGGTATATTTGTCAGCCAATTGGATCACCTGCCTATCTGACTCACTGTTACTTATGAACCAAAAAAGTGTTTTTTGCTTTTTATTTTTTAACCCTCTTTTCTCATATCACACATATCCAGAGAACAACTGACTCCTACCAAGCAATTCCAGCTCCTCTTTGCTTTCTCTCTCTCTATCCCAAGCACAACTGATATGTAGGAAACTGACCTACTAGCATGCCAGGAAAACATTGGCAAACTCTTCAAGTGGGGCGGGGGAAACATAATTATCATTGATTTTAATGCAATGAAAAACCTGGGGGCAAAAAGGCAGAGAAACACCACTCATCTCTTGAATTTTTCCATAGGATGAAAGTGCAAAATTTCATATATATAGCTTTTTAAGGCAAAATGTTTATCCCATCTCAAAAAGGTAAATAAATGGAAACTGAATGTTACTTATTTACGTCCATAACTGTGCCTACATACCCTGGTGCCCATGCATCCCAGTGCTTGCATACAATTGTTCTTACATAACCCAGTTGCCACTAAATATTCTTGTCTACATATCCCTATACCAAAGCCCACATTTCAATACTCATTCAGCCTAGTACCAGAACAAACCTCAGTTATCACTCACATGTGCCTGTACGCACTGAAGTGCTGACACACACCTATTTTTTTCACATACCATGTGTCCCATATACCCAGTGCCTGCAAACACTCACATATAGACAGACATATTTATGTTTTTCTGCCCCCAAGCTCCCACACATAACTCAGTGTCTGCATCTACCTGTAGAGATCCCAGTACCCACACTCACCCACATACACAGACTCACATCGACCCAAACATACACCCTTGAGCACATACATACCCCAGCATCCCAGACACACTTGTATGCAACACAGTTCTCTCATATTTCTGCCTGCACACAAGTCCACACACACACACATGCACACACATGCTAACTAGTGTCCACGCTTCCACTGATGTTCGTACATGTGTACACATCTGTGTCCGTACACATATTTTTTCCCATACACACTCCACTTTGCTCATGCTCCCATTTGCCCACACACATATAGCCCTATGTCCAAACATCCAACATATCTAATCAGGTATGGATTTATACAGCCTATTGTTGGACTGCTTCTCCCACCAACCACAGTGAGCCATTGGTCATCCGAGGATGATAAGAGCTGTAGCCCTATAATAAATGGGGAGCCATAGGTTGCCCACCGTCTCTCAATTATTATGTATGGCATGGGGAAGAATTATCACTGCCAGTTGTTTGGGGCTCACAGCTGGTTCATTTCATTCTCATTATAAACCTCCACTAATGCCTTCTAACAGAGTTTATGATAAAATGGTATAAGGATCGCACTGTAGTATACATAGCACTTGAAGCCCTAAGTTCTTGGTATACTAATACCTGTCGTAAAGTAAACTCATAACATCTGAAGAAGAACTCAATCTTCATTTATATTTATAAATTCTACTAAGGAATCACTGCACTGTCACTCACTGATTCGGTCACTTTTTCTGGAGCTGTATGTGAGTCTAGCATAGCTGTAGGGCCCTATGTTGCTTAATACTTGACTCACACACTCTGTTGTCGTACATACAGTAGTTAAATTTCTGTTTAGGTGTATTAGTGCATGGCCAATACAGATAACTGCATATTTAAATATGAATAATTTTATTGATATGACACCACACAATGTACTCAGTCCTTATATAGGAGAAAAAAAATAACTATAATACGGGTTACAATAAATTAGTTTGGAGTTACATTATTGCCACAATCTTAGAAAACATAGGAAGGGTTTCAATCACAAGGGTCTGATCTGACTGGAGTCAAAAGGATACCGACATAACTAAGTCCTTATGTTAACCCTTTTAATGCCAGAGGGGCATCAAACACATTGCTTTGCAATGCGTTGGATATCCCTCTGGCACTCAAAGGGTTAAACACATTAAGACATGTATTCTACAAACATCCTTCCCCCGTAATTAAAGGGACAATACATATTACAACAAATATGTATTCATGTTAAAACATGCACTTAAAGGGATTTATCCCCCAAAGTAAAACAAGGGTACTCATGCTGCTGAAAGGTGTTTTATTCAAAAGTTATTATAGCTCAAACTTTAATTTTTTAGGTGCAGTATCACAATGACCTGAAATCTTACAGTAGCACTGTTGCTACATCATCCTATGGACAAATCTGGACCAGATCTGTCCATAGAATAGTGTAACAACAGCGCCACTGTACAAATTCAGGCCACTCTGATACTGCACCTAAAAAACTCTAGTTTGAGCTGCAATAACTTTTGAATAAAACACCTTTCAGCATTGGGAGTACCCTTCTTTTACTCAGGGGAATATATATAATTTTTACATATTAAGTACTACTATCCCTTTAATTTCTTTAAATGCAAGGTTTGAACTCTAAATAAAATTCTCCCATAGCATTATAAGCAATGTAAAAACTAAAACCACATTCCCCTTCATAGGTGCACCAAGCAAAAACAAGAGTTTCAGGTGCACATGAAGTTCAGTTATCTGATAGTAACTCTCAGCTATAACATTTTGTATGATTTATTATGTACTCTATAGCATTTAGTATTACTTATCCCCAGCCACCTAAAATGCAGGGCTCCCAACTATCCTAGGTTAAAGGAGGACTACATTAGTGCACAGGAGTCTTCATTGCCACCATCAAATCTCAGCAGAAAAGAGGACTTCACAGTTGAAAGGTTACTTTTATTCTCGCTTGAGGTTGCAGCAGGAGTTTCTACAAAGTAATACATATAATTAATTACAGGCAACATCAGGTTTGTTAATTGCAAGTAAATAATTATATGATTAGTAGAAACTCCCACTGTACTTTCGGTTTAGAGAACTCAAGGTGACCCTGAAGTACCCTTTACTCACTGAGAACAGACAGATGAAACAGCCATGAAGCCATTGGAATATGACCACTTGTGGGCACTGCTAATGTAAAGAAAAACACAGGTTTAAACTGTAATAACTGGAAATATGCATCTCGCAGCACCCTTATTTTGCTCAGCAGGAAAAGCCCTACAATATAAATATATTTTTTATAAAAAAAACTTTACTGCTCTTTTAAAATTATAGTTTATGAGATTTTTTTTTTTATTTATTTTTCAGTTTATGCACATTAGGCAAAACTGTCTGGCACATCATGATGTGTCAGATACTAACTTTCTGCTCGACCTCCCAAATGCCACGCCCTACCAGTCAGTACTGGCTAATTTGTATAAACTGGTAAATAAATTATCTTTGAAACTATAATTGTAAATAAAAAATGGCTATTATAAATATAAGTGATTTTGAAAGCTATTTCAGAATCCCCCAAGTCATTATGAAGTGTTAGATCCACTCTAAATCATTGGAACACGTGGAGCAAAAGTGAACAAAATAAAAACAGATTTATGTGATTGGTACTCTGTACCTCATTGCTTTATATGATTAATAACATACATAAGTAGGTTGATTGTTACATAGCAGTGTGCACTATGCAGCATCATGCCCCTATTCTTATAGGCTATTTTAATCCCTGACGAGCTATACTAGATACAATCCTCACTAGATACAAGTACAAATATTTGTCATTATAATCCTGTGTACCTGCATTTCTTATTCCATATACGCATATTCTGTCTGGCACTTATAAGGAAAGAGGTCATAGACTCCTATAATGTGTGTTTTGGGGGGCATGTTAACCCTTTCAGTGCCCTCTGACACTCATAGGGTTAAAACGAGACTGTAATGGAGGAAGTATACAAATAAAGGGGTGGCTAATGAGAAGATATATTTATTTGTAGCACAAAAACCACAGAATAAACAAATGCAGGCCATAGCCTTTACTTATACGTATTTACAAAAGTCAGGAGATTTGTGGGGGTGGAAAGAGATGTTAGAGAGAAAAAGGACAGAGAAGTGAAGATGGAACAGAAGAATAGAAAGTGGTGAAGAAGACAATGAAGTAAAAAATAACACAGAAAACTGAGACAGACAAACAGCGAGAAAATAAATAACAACTGTGACAGTGAGCTACTATGTGAGATGAGCTAAGAAAGCCCTTAGCAAATTTTAAGAGTGTCCTGCAGCAGTAAGCAATTCTCCATCTCTCCCCTAGAAATCCCCAAAGGGAAATGGCTGGGACACTGCAAATATTTACCAATTCTATTAAAAGAGAATTTAAATGGTTGCCAGGGAAGTCTGTAATGAGGAATCACCCCTTCCTTCCCTCTCCTGTATGAAGGTATCCTGCTTGTATGCACAGTTGCACGTGTCTGTGTATATATATAGAACCGTATACATCATTTTTGTAAACACACGTAATTATTCTTACATGTAGCCCATGCGCAGTTTCAAGAATGTAACAGTGGATGGTCCCACTTTACAAAAAAGGAGGATACGTGTAATAGCTTCTACGAAGCGGTGGTAGCAGCTTATTCAGGAATGAATTGAAATCAAAGTCCTAAGGTTGTCATATTGTCATAAATATGCTAAATAAAAATCAAGTGCAGCAGGCAAATAGTTAAGCTGTTCTTATCTGTTTATGCATCTCTGTCATATGCCAGTACTGTGCAAACTATTTTTGCTCTTTATTTAAGAACTGATTATAGCTGGTGCTTATACTCTTTACACTGAGATATTTTCCATGCTTCTATTACCTTCAAACCCGATTAGTGTCTGCTCCTTGTTTCTGCATTGTTGCACATAGAACCTGGTGTTACAATGCAATGTCTAGCTGCAAAGAACAAGAAGCAGCCACTAACTACCCTTGTCTGAAGACGACATACCTTCCAAGTGTTCCTCTTTAGGAGGGGCAGTCCCTCTTTGAGACCCAAATCCCTCTGTGCCTCTTTCTCACCCTCTTTTTAGGAGGTCAGACTGTGTGGTATATATATAAGTGCATCACATTACTCCACAGCAAACTCACATTAATGTTTGTATAAACTTCAGTATATGTTTATATATTAATCTGTGGAAATAAAATACTTTGGTCTTGTTCTAAATCATTTATTCAGCTATACAAAGAGGAGTCAACAGGTCATGAAATAACATAAAAATTCTTGGCAATGCCTGCCCACCAGTCACACCCCTAGCAAAACCACCAACAACACAAGTATCCCTCTTTGATCATTTGGAATGTTGGGACGTATGAGAAGAGGCACAGGAAATGTCTCCCTGCAAAGTGTATAGCACAGGTATAGCAACCAAGATGGCATCCTAGCAGGATTGGTATCAGGTTTGCCTCCAAGATTGACCTCATAGCTTTGCTTTGCCTGCTAGTTGTGTCCTGCTGAAGTACAAATATTTCATTGTAATACTGTGTTTAAGCTCCTTAATTCCTCACTTATTAACTCTTTGAATGCCATAGAGATATAATTCATCAGTGAATAACCATGTGAATGCGATTGAAGCGCACAACATATTGCACATCAACGTGTTCTTGTAGAGATTAACCCACACCATAATTTGTCATTGATTAACCCTTTGAATGCCAGAAAGGAACCGGGCGGGATGGAGCACAAGTGGGCAGAGTTTCTACTTAAACTCTGCCCACCCGGAGATTCACGCGCTGCCCCGGAGACCCGGTAATTCAGTTTGAAATCCAGAGTCACCGGGGCAAAACCGGAGAGTTCCCAGGTATGCTGATAAGAGACACATTTCCTTCCTGATCTCAAGGTAAAAATGTATATTCCAACAACACACCCATGTATTTGGAGGAGGGGCTGGTAACTTCTTTTCTCCACATATACCTGAAGTGGTGAGGGCTAGTTGTGGTGCTGCCTCAGGCACATCACTGGAACTAGTAGTGGTAAGTGGAACCATGACAATCCAACACCACCCATATCATTGCTGTTGTTGATCCCATTCCCTTGGAGTTGCCTAATCATGCAGCAACAGCAGAAACAACAGCTGTCGCAAATGTCGCAATGACACTGGGGCATTTGACAATGGCCAGTGGCCACCATAACATGACCTGCTGGGACTAAAAATGCAATTCTGCAATTCTGGGGGCTTGTTTCTAACAATCCTAAGACCTAGAAATTACTGATGCCTCAGGACTTGTGATGCTAACAAGCAAAATTGATAAAAAATATATGTGATTCCTCAGGGCTTGTGACTGTGACAAGCCAAAGTCCTACAAATCAATGTTTCCTCAGGACTTGGGCCTAACAAAAGACTAAGTCCTACAAGAAACCAATGTTTACTTAGGCCCTGTGCCAAACAGCAATAAATCCCACAAATGAATTGTTCCTCAGGGCTTGGACCTATAACAAGTCTAATTCCTACAAATCAATGTTTCATCAGTGCTTGAGCCTAACACAAGTCTAAGTCCTACAAAAAAGTAAATGTTTCCTCAGGGCTTGGGCCTAACACAAGTCTATGTTTGCTCAGGGCTTGGGTCTAACACAAGTCTAAGTCCTACAACAAATAAATGATTCCTCAGGACTTGGGCCTCTAACAATGAGTCTAAGTCCTACAAATCATCCTGTACAAAATGCATTATCCTGTCAAGCAGCAATCTACCCCAGTCACAACTTACATCAAGGGGTCCCTGTCTCTGTCACATTATGTACCAATTTCTAATTTTATTTTATTTTTAATTGTATTTTTTTATTTTTTATTAACTGTCTCCGAATACCAGTCAACAACCCCCACCACCAAAAAAATCCCCGTTCAACTGATTCTTTCCCCAGACTCCACCTACCATCACAGGCACCTCCTTAGACCCCTTTTATACCTTGATTTATTTTTTTTATCTATTTTTTATTTTTTCATGATTAATTGTCCACCCCAATCCCAGTCAAGAAACCCTCTCAATACAATTCCCTGTCCAACTGATTGTTTCCCCATACTCCACCAACACAGGCACCCTCATATCCCTTTTATACTATGCATTTGGGAAATAAAATAACATATGTGTTGTGTATAAATTCAATGTTTCCATTGATTTCAATGCAATACACTAGGCGAAAAAAACATAAAACTGGGAAATTATTTGTCAAGCGAGAAGTACTGTTATTCGCCAATTTTGATTTGAGGCAAACATTTTCGCCCATCCCTAATCCTGAGAGCATGTCTTTAAGATGGATATGATTAGTGCATGCTTGAAAGAGGATGAGAAGGTGTTGGTTGTCAGAGGAAGGTTGAAAATGTGAGTAAGGGTTGGAGTTATTAGAGGAGAAAGTTCTTCAATGAGCTGTGATGGGATTGGTTAAAGAGGGAATGTGGTTACGTGTGAACATGTAAGGAGAACGGTAACCTCATCCTCTGTCAAAGGTGAAAAGGAGTTAAGTGTGTTTGTAGCAGAGGGGTCAAGTCTACAATGACTGGGTGGATGTCAGAGTATGTAAAATGAGGGAGCCAGGAAGTAAAGTGGTCAAGGAACTGTAGATATGCAAGGGAGGGAGGAGAAGAGGCAAAGTGTATGAGCTTCAAATGTAGGAAATGAGAGAGAGGAAACAGAGGGGATTAACTGAAATGTTTAGTTAGTGGACAGCAGAGTGCCTACTCCACCCCCCACTCCATGTTTGTTACTAGATCCAGGGTGTGGGTGAATTGTAGGTCACCATAGTGCAGCAGTGGAGGCAATGTCTGATGATGTAACCCAGGTTTCAATAATGGCAAGGAGGTTTAGAGAGTGTGAGATGAACAGATCATGAACAGCAGTTAGTTTATTGCACACAGAGCAGGTGTTCCAGAGACCGAAGCAAAATGGATGGAGGAAGTTAGGTGACGTGGTACAGTTATTAGGTTACAGATTTTCCATGTGTGAAAGAGAGTTGCAGTACAAGAGAGAATGGAAGGGGGGGTGTTAGGTGAGATGTCACATGCAGTAAGCAGAAGGAGAAGGGTGAGGGACAGAATGTGGGAGTGAGGCTTAAAGCAATGGAGCATTTTTTCAAGGGCAGAAGGAGATAGTGGGGATAGGGAAAGGAGGGGGAAAAGTTTGTTTGAGAAAAGAAATAGTGAGGGAAAAGGTGAGTATACAATATGAAAGGAATTACAGTTAATGTGGGCATGGGAGGAGGAGTGTTTGATGTAAATGAGTATGGTTATGAGACAAATTGGACATGGTGAGGTTAAGGCATGGGACCGTAGAATCTGTGCAACAGTCAATTTGTGTTCCAATAGAGTACTGGTGATGAGTTATCAAGTCAGTCATGGCTCATTCAAAGAGAGTAACAGGTAAGGAAGGTGCATGTGCTAGAGAGGGTGAAGAGAGTCAGTTGCAGGACTGCCAATTATCTGGTGAAGGCAAGAATCTGATGCAGGCTGAGGCAGTTGAGACATTGCAAGGTTAAAGTATATAATCCGTTCAGTATGAAGTGTAAGTTGTGTAGTTAATCGGGGTTGCCACAGAGAAAATGATGGGGAAATGGGTAGACTGGATTGGCCAGCTGGTTCTTTTCTGTTGTCAAAATCTATGTTTCTATGTGAAGTGTAAGTATCTGCCATATAAATGGAGGTCACAATTTAGTAGGAAAAAAGTAAAGATGAGCTCCAGTCTAAACTAATGGGACACTGCAGAGTCATATGAGATAAATACCCATCTGATTATGAAGTGTTCTCCAGTCTAATATTATGGGACACCACAGAGTCATATAAGATATATACCCATCTAATTATTAATTGTTCATTATTAATTGTTCATTACATTTGTGCAGGGATGGATTTATCTTTTCTACAATAGACAAACATTTTTTAAAGCTGTCTTAACTTTAACCCTGGTGATTAGATTTTATCAGTGCATAAATACAATTAGTTTATTATTAGTGCATTGATAAGTAATATAACATTATAACTGATAATCCCTACATATATCTTTCATTGGTATGCAAATTTACAATAAATACCTTTTTGTATCAAACAGAGTGCACAGCAGAGGCATAACTACAGGTGATGGAGAGAATGCAGTTGTGACAGAGTCTGGACTCACAGCGGACCCATCAAAAACACGGCACAAAAGGTTTTAGTTACTCCCCTGGTAGAAATTGTTTGTATGAGGGAGCCCAAAAATAGCATTTGCACCAATGCCCTCCAATTACTATCTATGTCACTGGTGCACAGCTTTATTTCTAATAAATTTTAACTTTGAGAAAACTGGGAGAGGGATCCTTTACTTTGAAAGTTGAAGCAAAACTTGTTACTACTTAGTTCACCAGTTTTTACTAACCCCCACTCCCACACACATATACACACAAATGAAAAAACAGAATCCCTCAACTTTAAGGCTATATCCACGTGGGTGACACCAATGTAGCACCTGTGGAAAACATACTATGAGAGACTAATAGGAATGTTCACTCAGGTGAGTTTTGCTTCTCATGAACTCAGATTTATTCATCTTGTATAGCACAGGAACATTTGCAGCAGATCTTATCTGCATGGTGAAGTCCCACACTGGAGGTTTAAATGGACCTACATGGTCATCAGACTATCACCTATGGTTGATGATTGATCAGTCACCCACTCCCCCAATACTGAGATTGCCAAAGTACTTCAAGACAGATCAGGTAAATTAAAGGGCAGAAATATGGAAAAAGGTACAGAGTTGTTAATGTGTCTCTCTCTGAGGTGTGCTCACTCTTGGTTCAAATACTCCTCCAAACTGTGTAGATGATAGCTTTCCAGGCCTCACATGTGGATAGCAGTCAGTAGCTCAACATGTTTTGGAACTCATCCATGTCTTCTTCTGGAAATAACTGTGCCCAATTAATTTTCCCTTATAACTGATGCAGCCAATGGGGTTGTGATGTGGAGGGACTATTAGGGATATTTCTCAACCATCCCAAAAATGTTACATGAGTAATATATAATAATAGATAATTAAATTAATTAACATTACCATTGTAGAATGGCAACTTGTAGCTCTGAAACAATGCATAGTGTCTACCAGAGGTGAAGAACATTATGTGTTGTCTAAACATGCGGTTAATGGGTATTGGTTCCGCATTTAGATATATACATTGTAAATTGATACATGCATTGTGTAGTGATCACACACACGTGATCTCGCAAAGGTTACATTGCCATAAACGTCATAGAAACAGTATTCATAATGGCATTGTGCTAATTGTTGTTATCAGAATGGAGGGAGGTCTGCCTGTAATGTCCATGAATTCCACAGCAATAATACTTATAGACAAACAACATGTAATGACACGCAAACATAGGAGTTAAAAAATTGTGTATAGTCTGAACACATGGATCTTCCCTTGTGAGATAGGTGGTAGCTCCAAATTGCAGCACATTCATTATAAGTAGACCACTGGGATATGACCACATAAATGGTCAATTAGGCATGAAACCTAGACTATTTTCCATATGACAGTTGTCAATAGTACTCCACTTGGTGTATCTGTTAATTTTATAGTGACCAAATTTGCAGTATTTGGGGAATGAGAGTGTAGCTCAAAATGTAAAAGGGCAATTAGAATACTACAGTACTGCTGCCTGTTTCTAATCATCCATCTGTACTATGACTTAGAGTCATACTTGGGTACTTGAGATCCAATCATTTGCTGTATACCATAGTTTATGCAGCAATACTTAAACCTACATGCAAAACCACTAACACATAATATTATATTTTATGTCCAACATTTAATTTTTGACCTGGTATGGCTTTGTAATACCATCTCCTGTTTGTCACCTCAGCTGCCATTTCTCCAGTGTGACAAATCCAGTTCATATATCACTTTCTTTGTGACTTATTATGAGCTCCCTGTTACCATTCAATTTACTGCTGGATTTGTTATTGCAATGTACTCATGCCCAACATATTGACCCTTGAGATCCCTCCTGTTTATCCTTTTACAAATAACTATTTTACTATGCATCTCATTGTTTTAATAACATCTAAAACATTCCAGAATCATGTATCTTGTATAGGGTTTAAATTGTATCTTTCGCCTTAATTCAAGTTTGCATATTTTAAAACTACATTAAAAACTGCACATAAATCATATTAGTCAAAAATTCAAGTAGATGTATAGTTTATGAGGTATTCACACTTTTATTTCTGGACAAAGTGAAACTGAACATTTCAAATATGCAAACAAATTTAGGTGAAAGTTGCACTTTAAAGATCAGGTGTCACCTTTCCAAGTTCTCATGTCAGTGGAGCATGCATCTCGACAGGATTTGCCTTCTTCCACAGTAATTATTGGAAACTGATATGTTGTGGGAGCATCAGAAGGAGGAGTGACGTTGTTTTGGAACAGATGAATAACTTTTGCAGCCTGTGTGAGAGACAGATCAGAGAGCGCAACTCCCCGAAAGAGAGACCCTAACTACTGAATCTTAAATCTCTCATGAATAGATGACTATACTAAAACCACTATACCTCATTAACTGAAAACCACTACACTAACTGAAAAACAAAAAGCCCAAGAAATAAATAATTTAAATATATATGTTTTTGACACTAAATTATGATAAATGGGAGGAGTGGGAGCCAGGGGAGAAACATAAATGGGTTGGTGGAGAAGGGCATTGGAAATGTGATCAGAAGAAGAGCCTCCTTTATATGGTCCCAACCCAATACATACCCAGTGAGAATCATAGGGCTTATTAACCCCCACACAAAAATGGGGGATGGGGACTGACTTCACCAGCCATGGATCCATGCAAAGCAGCATACAGGTTTTGGGAATGTGTGGGAGTGGGCAAGTTTTAACTCTAGTGAACATGTTTTTTTTTTCCTTTCAAATACTTTTTGCCTTGCATCAAAATCTACAGTATAAACATTTGCATAAATCCAAATGCAGATATAGGCAGAGATTCACTTAGCGGTTATAAAATGTTATTCTATGGAGCCTATGCACTAATATTTCTTCAGCTTTGGAGATCTTAAAGGGATAGTAATACTTAAGTATAGCAAAATACTACTTAAAAAAACATATTGCCCACAGTGTCATCAACCTTTATGGTTTGAGATATGAATGCTTCTAAAGTTGCCCTCTCCCTCCCCCTAACCCGTAGTCAGCATTCTAGCTGACTGAAAGGAAATGAGTCGTATGACTTTCAGGTGGCTCTCCAGCACAGCCAGATTGCGTTACTAAAAAAGAAAACTTTCACTGAAATGGTCTTCTATGTGTGCTTGGCTTGCAAACACACGTAGAAGACCATTTTAGTGAAAGTTTTTTTTTTAAGTTAACGCGATCGTGGCTCTGCTGCAGAGCCGCCTGATGATCTCTGACCGGATTTCCCTAAGTCAGCTAGAATGCTGACTACGGGGAAGGGGGAGGAAGAGGGCAACTTTAGAAGCGTTCATCTCTCAAACCATTAAGGTTTGAGAGATGACACTGGGGGCAATACGTTTTTTTTAAGTAGTACTTTGCTATAGGGATTAGTAATACATAAGTATTACTATCCCTTTAATGAATGGGCTCTATAGGATAAAACAGGAACTAGAGAAGTGATAAGCTGGAGAAGTCATCTCCACTTTATCACCTCTTTATCACCACTTTATCACCTCTTAGTGAATCTCCCCCTTTGTCTAAATTCTCAGCCACATGTTTACTTTTATTTTGTAAGAGCTATATCATCTGAGCATCTTTCTAAGCAAATAAAAATGTGTTTTGTCTAAATGCATACAATATGTTAACCATGCTCACCATTTGGCATTCAGATATACCCTGACCTAAAGCATCCATATTTCCTGGCCAATATCTGTGATATGATTATGATACCAAACAATTATTCACTACATCATATCTTTTGTCTTTCCCAAAAACAACCCATCTGATGTGATCAGTGCTGGGAAAATGATGCACTTCCTCTTTGTGATAGGTTTAGTTTATTTACTTTATCCTTATGACAAATTTCACATTTATTAGTAAAAGTCTGCTCTTTGAGGAGAGAGCTGAGGTAACTGCAGATGGTTAGAGTGGCATTCCCTTAATGTGTTCCTCGGTCTTAAAATCCTTTGAATGCCAGAGGAGTCCGCAACACATTGCTTTGCAATACGTTTCGTACCCCTCTGGCACTCAAAAGGTTAACTCTTTGGGTGCAATGAGTTGGATACAACTCTGGCACGCATATGGTTAACAGATAAAGATTACTTGCAGTACTTGTAGAATAAAAATATGAATAGTAGCCATAGAGTATGCTATGAAAACTAACAAATCATTATTTTCTCTTTGTAAGTTCACTGTAAGTTGAAGGTTCACAAAGACGCGGGGTGTTTTGGAAGTTTAACAGACAAGGCACGAGAGACAGATGAGAGGGGTCTGGTAAGCATTGCTTCTGCACACTAGACTCTGCACACCACACTGCTCAATTCTTCTTTCTTTCTCTTTTTTTTCATCTTGAACTTTTTTGGAGTCACCTATTATTGCAAAGTAAATACAAAAGTATGAAAGGAATTAAAAAGAAAAATGTCAAACCCTTTAGTCAAGGCCAGATTTACATCTCAGGCTCCAAATAGACAAGGCATTCTAGTATCCCTTAGCTCCGCCCATGGCCACACTCCTACTCTTCACATGATCCCCCACCCCCCCAGTCCCATCCACTGTTTTCTGTCAAAGGAAAAAAGCATTAACACCTTGGTTGCTAGAGGTATCTCTAATGCACTGCTTCTCATTGCATTGGAGATCTTTCTTGCAAAGGGGTAAAATAATAGCCTCTAAAGGGATCTATAACTGGGGCAGGGACATTGAGATGGTCCTGACCACATCCACAAATCAGAATGTGGGTGTGGCCAGAACAGCTGAGGTATCCAACAAAGTTTGAAACTCTAGGCAGCTGCCTACTCAGCCTAATGGGATATCCATCCTTGCCTTTGGTATAGTGTAGATCAGTTATTCTCAGCTCCAGTTCTCAGGGCATACCAACAGGTCAGGCTTAAAGGACATCCCCAATTAGGCACAAGTGCAGCAATCATAATGACTGAGAAACTGATTACACACCTGTTAACACGCAGGGATATATTTAACCATTTGAGCACCAGAGAGGTATCCAAACACAATGCTTTGGAAACCTCTCTTCCACACAGAGGGTTAATACCTGCACTGTTGGTGTGACATGAGGAATCATGTATGGAAACACTGATGTAGACCACATGTAACTAAGGAGCTGGGCCATTCTAAAATTTGTTAGAGCACACTCTATTATCTTATCCTGTTATCAATGCTATTAACCTATTTTTAAATTGTCAAACTGCATTCTAAATGGAATATTTCACAGATACCATAAGGTATCCTAAGTAAATGAAAACACCTAAACATGAATAGGGGTCATAAACTGCAACTGCATCACCTAAACATGAATAGGGGTCATATACTGCAATTGCATCATGCATTTCCCCCTGTTGTTTTTAACTGTGCAAGTGAATGAGAGAGGTTGGTATATTTTCTTCAATGCCTTGCCCAGTTACCCCTTTTTTATTATTTATGTAAATTCTACCATATACACAGATGTTATATCTTTGAGACCCTGATGAAAGGAGTATATCTCCAGAAACGTGTTAGTCCTTTTCTTAAGACTTTTTATGCACATAAAGTGTTACCTTATTTTATATTCACCCTTTTGTTGCACACGGATCACTAATTATGTTAACTATCTTGGAGGTGAATTGTTCTGGCAGAGACTGGAGTGCCTGAATAGGGGCAGTTCAACCCCTGATGCTACATACCAGTTGAGACTAATACAGCCACAAATTGTGAGTATAGCTATCTTCCATATTGGAGTTTATTTATTATTATTCTGCTATCGTTTGAAAGCCCCTCGCTGTCGTTTTTCTTCTTCTGATTCACTTTTTATTCCTTTTGAAGAATATTATCTGGATATCAGCTGACCTGAAGAACATCTGTGTTATGGGCATTATAATATCCCCGCAAGCTTTTACAGCCACTATACAACATATTGGTGACTATACACAAATGTGAGAACCTAATCTCTTATGGTTTTCAACATTCTGCAAACATATTAGCCCTATGAGAGCCTCCTTGCTTCTTCATTAAAGAAACCTTCTGTAGTTATAAAACTTTCACAATGAGGTAATGCTCTTCTGGTGTCATGTTTTTTCTGAGGTACTGTTCTGTTCGTCTAATATAATGGTGTAATGACCTGCTTGCCTCGTGTTCAGAGCTAATGCGATTATTGTCACTATTAGTCTCCTAAATGGCACAATGGTTTGATTATCTCATGATATGGGGTAATATTCTACTGGTCTCATTTTTTGAGGCAATGTTTCATGGGGGCTTATGCAGTTCTAATAGCTTGCCAAGTTTACAGAGAGCATTTCTCCCTTTATATCAGTAAAGAAAAATTATATTCTGAAGCTGTAGTCTGGAAAGTACTGATTTATGCTTCCAGCAACCAGTGCTGTATGTAAACATGTACCAATGTGTTCTGTTTTTATCAGGAGGCTGGTAGTTAATAAATGATGTATGCAATTTCAGGATTTTCAAATATTATATAACCACTAAAAATGAGATAATAATTCACAATATGTAAAGAAAGCGATGCCATAGTTTACAGATCAGATTTTAGACAAATTCATATAAATAATTACTTGAGATGCCACTTACAACATATTTTTCACATTTTATTACTGATTGTAGGATTGTATGGATTCACTAATGATAAAATCCATTACTGTTCTGTAACATTTTCTTAGTTCTTGGTAGCAAAGGGGCTTAAATCCCATTAGCTTTGAGTGGCACCAGAAGCAGCTAGTGGCTATTCTATCGGACATATAAAACCAGGCCACCCAGATTGCCTTTATAGCCAATAAAATTGGACACCCCTCTCCACCTCCTTTACTAAGCTTACTACTATTACATTTCGATTACCACCACTGAGATTCTGGGGACAGGGTACCCAGGCACGTGGAGATAAACAACTGTGCTCACAAAAATGTACAAGCCATTAACAAAAAACATTTCCTATAAACGGAAATTCATCATAAACTTACAATTTGCAAGGTGATGAGATCTGCTAGGCCAATGCAGTCTTCCATTTTCCCACCTGCAGTAAAACTTTGGACCTTATTTGATTCTTGTCCTACTTTGATATTTTAGGCTATACACACAAGGCCAAAAGTGGAGCAATTCTACAGGCTTTAAACCTCCTTGAAAGTATGTGCAACTTCAAGGTTTTGCAATGCTTTGGAGACATCTCTAGCATTCCAGGTCTTAACCCCTTAAGGACCAGGGAGGACCAAGGGTTTTTACACTACAGGAGCAGAGCAATTTGGCCTTTTTAGTATGTCTTTGTTCAACTGTATTTTCCATCTAATTCATTTAGTCCACCCTAGTGATGAGCGAGCGTGCTCGGCCGATGCTCGGATCGGCTCGAGCATCGCTCTGCTCGGCACATGGCGGTACTCGTCGAGTACCGCCATGTGCTCGCCCGACATGTTCGGGTGGCGGGGATCTGTGCCGGAAGAGGCACAGATCCGAAGAAGCTCCGCTGGACCACCAGGGACTGGAGGTACGGGGGCATTGCGGAGATGAAGGGGGCATTGCGGAGATGAAGGGGGACATTGTGGAAGAGGGGCATAGACTCTATGCCCCTCTTCCACAATGTCCCCCTTCATCTCCGCTATGCCCGTCTTCCACAATGTGCCCCTTCATCTCCGCTATGCCCCTCTTCCACAATGTGCCCCTTCATCTCCGCTATGCCCCTCTTCCACAATGTCCCCCTTCATCTCCTCTATGGCATAGAGGAGATGAAGGGGGACATTGTGGAAGAGGGGCATAGCGGAGATGAAGGGGCACATTGTGGAAGAGGGGCATAGCGGAGATGAAGGGGCACATTGTGGAAGACGGGCATAGCGGAGCTGAAGGGGGACATTGCGGAGCTGAAGGGGGCATTCGGAGATGAAGGGGGCATAGCGGAGATGAAGGGGGCATTGACCAGGCACCCTCCCCTCATCAGAGCAGGGGGTGCCTGGTGTCGCCCCATTCATTCCAATGGGGCTCGGGTGCTCGGCCGAGCACTCGAGCCTCAGGGGGTGCTCGGTCAGAGCACCCGAGCACCCGAGCATCGGGGTGCTCGCTCAACACTAGTCCACCCACACAAATTATGCACCATTTCTTAAGCACAAGTAGGGCTTTCTTTGGATACCCGATTTATATGGATAATCCACAATTTCTTTTTTTAATAATAAAGACCAAATAAATAATTACACAACTTTCTGTTGGTTTTCCTGTGATAATGTGTTCTCATTTGGTTAATTTTTAATAGGGACTGCATGAAAGGCAGAAACGGTCATTCATACCTCCCAAATATCCAGTTTTATGGGATATCCAGTTTCTATCTCTTTGAGGTGAAAATCCTCATATCCCTCATTCCCTCCCTGGTGTCACTCTCCTTTTTTGAGATAAGATTTGTGGTGAGTGTATATAAGTGTTTGTTGAAATTTCAGTGTATGTGTTTATAATTAGTCTGTGTAAATAAAATTATTTGGTCTTGCTCCAAATCATGTATTTGGTTACACAAAGAAGTGGCAATAGGTCATAAAGTGACCTAAATCGGATCATGCCCCCAACACCGCTAATTTTAATAAAATTGCCCACATCTTTGGCAGTATATGGAACTTTCACCTTAATTCAAATTTTCATGTCATGCTAGCCAAAATTCCAGTAGATGTATAGTTTAGGAGATATTCACACTTTTATTTCTTGGAAAAGTGAAAGTAAACATTTTCTGGTACTGCACAGGGCTTAATTAGCATATGAAACATCACTGGAACCTTAATTTGCATATGAAATGACTCTGTAAATACTCCATTAGCATATGAAATGTAATTGACACGCTTAATTAGCATATGAAAATTTCACTGGTACCACACTGCAAGCATTAGCATATTTAAGAAGTGTATCTCCTGAACTGTACATTTGATGGTCTTTTGGTTAACATGACATATAGGCAGTTTTAATGCCGTTTTCAAACATGCAAACTTGAATTAAGGTGAAAGTTCCACTATTACAGTGAGGAAGGGAGAGGCAGAGAATAGTGGCAAAGGCAATTTACAGTATATATTGTCTTTGTCATTGGCTCAGCCTCTACATGTGATCGCTGCAGAAGCGATCACGTCCCTAGAAAGCTGGAAAGGTCTTCAGCACATTGCTTTGCAATCCATTGGCAGGGGCATCTGCATAAATGTTTCCGGGGGAGCAAAGTCATAATATGACCCCAGGCCAGCCCATCCAGCCCCTATATTTATATGGAGGGTGCAAATGTACAGGGGGCAAGTGCCCCCTCCTGATGCCCACATGTTGGAGACCTCTCTAGCATTCAAGGGATTATGAGCCCAATTTAAATCAGTGGGAAATGTTATTTGTTCTCTCTCACAATTACCCAGGTTATTCTTAGTACATCAGTTTGTTTGTGCTATACTAGACACTTCGAGTGCAAGAAGGGTATGCAGTGCATTGCTTAGCAATGCATTGGATATCACCATTTCCTAATATTATACCTGCAATGTCCTGTTCTCCTTCCATTATTAACCCCTAACATTTCTCTGATGCCTCTCCTGCCCCTTCTACCTCCCATTACTATGTAACCTTAAACATGTGTCATCCTTCCAGCTAGAAGCTGATTGGCTGGGAGGTGTGGTTACTGCAGAGCATGTTCTGTGCCCTGCGTAAGCCCACATCCCAGCTAATGAGAGCACTGGAAGAAATTTGAACAAGGTCTGGCCATTTAAAAGGCAGTCCCAGTTCACATCTCCCTCAGTTAGCATCAGGCATCGGTCCAGAAGGTATCAGGAGGGGGCTTTTTCTGCTGTTCTGTCACTTCCGCCATTGGCATGGGAACCTTCATGGCTTCCGTGATTTTAATAGCTATTTTTTTTTGTTTCAGGCTGGAACAATTTTAAAGAATCGGAAGAAAGAAGAGCACAGATGAAGAACAAGATGACAGATGAAGAAAAGAAGATAGAAGTTTACAGAAGAAGAAGGAAAGTGGAAGACTAGGAGACCCTGCTGGATGTCAGACATAAGTAAGTGTCTGCTGTTCATGGGTTGGTGTTACCTTTAGGGGGATCAACTTATCACACGGTGACAGATCCAGTTTAAACAAGTTAAGACCCACCAATTCCAATAGATATGGTTCTATTCATAATGGTTTAAAAGAGCCTGAGGGTTTATAATTGTGGCCTGTTCTGTCACTGTCCCTTCAGTTCCAGAGCTGTCTCTCACCTTTTTTTATACTAAGATGAAAGACATTGATCCCTGCGCACTGAAGAGTGTGTTTAATGACAGGACTTTTGTAAGTTTAGGGTACATAACTCTGACTATGTTTCTTTAATTGTAGAGCACATGGCTGAACAAGCTGTATCTCACCAGCTCCAACATTTATAACCACAGGGGTAAATCAGTGCATTATAAAATTTTAAAAGATGTATTTAAAGTTTCAGAAATCTTGGCTCTATAAAAAAAAATATAAAATAATTATTAAAAAAGAAAAGCAGAAGGATGGCAATAGGGCTGAGTGTTTTCATTTGTTATGTTTAGCTTGCAGAAGCACTCTCTCCTTAGCACACAGATAATAAAGATATATGAGAATCCCCCTCTTTAACAATCCTTGCAGCCAGTAGTGTCCCCTGAGGCATTGGACCAAGTTGTGTGGTTGATATACCCAGAGAAACAGATGCTTTCTGTGTAATTCTAACCTAATATCCCCCCTCCCCAAACCACCTTCCCTCCCTGGGCGCCTGCAGCTTACATGCCTTCAATTTGTTACCTATAACCGGAAGGTCAGGGTCCTGCTGGCTCCAGCACAAGGGGCCTCTACATCCATGGGGTTTGAGGAAATATGATGGGCCTATCTGAGAGACAGATACTGAACATCATCACTGAGAGGGGTGAGGGGTTGTATTAATAATGTATTCACTTATGCAGACATATGTTACAAATTATACTTTTTCTTTAAAAAAATGTATTCTTTTCTGACACTTAGGCCTGGTCTTTATATCTGTGTTGTGTTAAACATTTAAGAATACAGTCTTGTTGAAGTGTCTCAGTAGCAATATTTGGTTATCTACATCTTATGCTGAGATGAATCGAACATTATTATTTTAATAGGGATTATAATGTGCTCAGTGGTTCAATAATTTATACAAATTAAGTGAGAGACTGGTAGAGTAAAAGTGATACCTTTATTGGCTAACTAATCAACTCTAGGACGAAAGCTTTCAAGACAACTTAGATCTCTTCTTCAGTCATATATTGAATGAAGGGTGAATACAAAATACATGACAGGTTTTTCAGTCTTCATTTTAAATATGCCGGAAAAAGAACTCTATGCTGTCTTAAAAGCTTGCATCCTAGAGTAACTTAGTTAACCAATAAAGGTATCACTTTTATTCTACCAGTCTACAGCTGTTTCTATAACTAACATGTTACCACCTTTTACCTATATTCCAAATTAAGCGGAGAGTCCTCTACAAGAAGCTGACAGTCTTGTTACGTCATAATGTTAGTTGTGCAATCTAGAACTTCATTTGATTATATGTAGTAGGCCTAATGTGTGCTCTGACTGTAGTTTGTTATAATATTAAAATATTTATCTCTGCCCTCATATCCAATTACTGCCCTAACCATCCTTTACACTTAAAGGGATAGTAATACGTAAAATGTAAAAAAAAATATGTTGTAGGGTTTATCCCCCTGAGTAAAACAAGAGTACTCCCACTGCTGAGAGGTGTTTTATTCAAAAGTTATTAATTTTCAAATTTGAATTTTTTAGGTGCAATATCACAGTGGCCTGAAATTGTACAGTGGCACTGTTGCTACACCATCCTATGGAGATTTATGGTCCCGGGACCAGAGCTGTCCATAGGATCGTGTAGCAACAGCGCCACTCTACAATTTCAGGCCACTGTGATATTGCACCTAAAAAATTTCAACTTTGAAAATTAATAACTTTTGAATGAAACACCTTTCAGCAGTGGGAGTACTCTTGTTTAACTCAGGGTGATAAACCCTACAACATATTTTTTTTTACATTTTAAGTATTACTATCCCTTTAACCTGTGGTTTGCTACACTCTCCTTGTCTTTATCACACACAAGAGTTTTCCATAGCTGCATCATATTTCTGGAGCTCCCTACCCCGTTTGTTTAGAAGTTCTTCATGCTTTCCAACCTTCACATGCTCCCTTAAAGCGGAACTACCACCACTAAGCAACTTTGTTTCTAATAATTCCCTATCTGGCGACTAGCTGCTTAGTAGTGCTAGTCGCCAGAATTATTACCTGGTTATGGAGAAATATGCATTCATCCTCGGCTGACAGGCAGGACGGAGCACGGACATCTTGCCCTAGTGACGTCCGCGTTGCTGCACTGTCAGTCCCTTCCGGAGCCGAATGGCTCCTATCAACGCCTCCTACAGCCATCTGGGACTGACAGCGCAGGCGCGCGGATGTCACTAGGGCAAGATGTCCGCTCTCCGTCCTGCCTGTAAGCCGAGGATGAATTCATATTTCTCCATAACCAGGTAATAATTCTGGCGACTAGCACTACTAAGCAGCTAGTCGCCAGATAGGGAATTATAAGAAACAAAGTTGCTTAGCGGCGGTAGTTCCGCTTTAAGAATCAGGTCTTTCCACAAACCTTATAACATCTCCAAAGCTCAACTTCTTTGCTAAGAGAGAAAGAGAGAGAGAAAGACGAGAGAGAGAGAGAATTGGGGAGAGGGAGGCATGAGGGACAGAGGAGCATAAGGGAGAGGAATGTGCATAGGCAGAGAGAGGAGCATGGCAGAAAGAAATAAGCAAGTGGGAGCTGATGAGGGACAGAGAAATGGAAAGAGAGAGAAGCAACAGTGTCCACACCCAGAGGGATAACAAATGCTTTACATCATAAGAATGTTAATTTTATTAATGTACTTTACCCTTTGCATGCCAGAGGGATGTCCAATGTATTGCTCTGCAGTGCATTGAACACACCCCTCTGAAAATGAAATAGTTAGAAAATCACAAACTGAAAAATTGCATAAAGCTAACACATCACACTATTCTTTACATTCATGTCCTGAGTCAAAGGAATAGTCAGCAGGGATGGGCATTTTGCATCAAATGAAAAACATGGGGAAAAACAGCACTTCCTGCTCTGTGAAGAAATTCAAACGAAATTGGTTTTGAGCTCATGACATGCATCCAAAAAATGTATTGTATTTTACCTTTCGTTGGCTTAAATTAACTTCTTCAGAATAAAAAAAAAGCAAATAGGAAGTACAAGGGGGTGGTGAGACATATTAACCCTTTGGTTGACAGTGAGGTGTGCAAAGCATGCTTTGCAACGCGTTTCTCACCTTTCTGGCAATCTAATGGTTGAACTGCTGAACTCTAATAGCCTGAAAGCACAATTACTGTCCAGGCCACCCAAGTTTGCATGGTCCTATGCAGGCACCTACATTGCCTTGCCCATGATTTGGCTCCAAAAAGAAGCATGGCATCTCACGTATAAGATGTGTCATGCCTTTTCTAATGTACCACTTGCCCCCGGCATGTGCCACAGTCACTATGGTGTCTCCTATGTACAGTTGTGCTGCTGCTCCCTTCTATATAGCAATAGCCCACTCCTGTACCACAGTTCCTTATGCCCTCTGTCATGTACGACTGGCCCATTAACTCCTATGTGCTAGTGGCCCTCACTGGTAACATTGCCCTCTCCCATGTACCAGTGCCTTCTGGCCTTTCCTATTTAACACTGGACCCTCCATGGCCTATTCCATGGCCCAGTTTCACATGCCCTCTCCCATGTAGCGTTACCTCTTATGGGCTCTGACCCCAACCACCCTGCCATGAGCACATGCCTTCAGTAATGTACCATTGGCCCCAGGGTTACCAGTGAATGTGCAGCTGTTTCCTCTCCCATGTAGCATACCCCACTTGGGCTGTGACATGTACCCATGGACCCTTGCCCTTTCTAATATAACATGGTACGTATGCTGCACCCTCCACCACCACCAACCCCACCACCACCACTGCCGTATAAGCATACCTGGGAACTTTCAAAATGAGCTGACCCTGAGATTGTGTAAATATTAACCCTTAACTTTCCCATAATATAGATTATCTGCGATCTATCCTGGATCGCTATAATCGAGAGTCGCTCCAGTCGGCATTCAAGCAGCCATTAATACACAACAACTTACAGATATCACTGCATGAATACACACAGATCAAGCAGGACTTCTCCCTCTGCCTTTCTGGTACAAGTGGCACCAATTTAGAGACTAAAGAAGCATTTAACTGGAGCAGAATATATAACAGGTAGCACTGAACTCTCTCACCCTGAGATTTTGGCTCTTCACCCTGAGACCCTGAGATTTGGGCCAAAACCCTGAGTCTCAGGGTCAAACCCTGAGAGTTCCCAGGTATGCGTATAAGATTTTCCATTGGCCCAAACCACAATGTCATGAGCACTTGCCCTAAGTTATGTACCACTGGCTCCAGGAGAACACAGTGTAAGTATGGGTGGGACGGTGATAATGGCTAACTGATGTGTGGAAGCATGGGTGTAAGTACAGGTAGAAGGGTAATAACAGATGTGTTAGTTCACAATTTTAATTTCTGCTGGGTTTGGTTGATGGTAATTTGGGTTGTTGTGGCTGCTTTACGGTATAGTTTGAAGCACAGTCTTCATGGATGTCTTCAGGGGGCAATAGGGGGCATGCCCCCCATGGGGGACACATTATCAAAGAAATCTGAGGACTGCCATGATCGTCTTCATCTCCACACAGTTCCAGCAGATGGGAATAAGGCTGAATGGTAGGCACGTGAAAGTAGTTTATGAGAGAAGTCAGAGAGGCAACGTTTGTGGGGTGAAAGGCTGAATTAGAGGGATAGGACAAAAAGTGCTATGCTTACAGTGGGCTGAAGTAGAAAGAGGTAAGGTGGAGCGGTGGTGGAGAAACAAAACAGAGAGAGACTGACAATGCGAAATACTGAAGTCTTCACAGAGGGTGGATGGGAAAGTGGTTGGATCTCAGCAGGCAGAAAGGCAACATGCAAGAGAGAGGGTGAATGGTAGAGATGGAAAATTGTTTGGAATACGGCTGGCGTAGATTCAAAATTATGTATGTTGTGGGAAAGCATTATGGAGGAGATTAGAATATCCCCTCCTCACTGACCCCTTTGGATGTGGCTGGCACAGATGGAGAACTTTGGTAATGTGCCAGCGTTCTTCTTTTACTAATGCGGATAACTTTTGTCAGAGGATAGAAGTGGATTCACCAGCTAGATGTAACCTTCCCACTTCACTCCTGTTCTGCCTTGTTACACCCACTTCTGTTTATTTTAGATGCAAACCCCCACACTCTCTACTCCCCACCCCTTCAGTTAAGCCCCACCCATACTATGATGCAAATTTCACAATTTGGACATTTCCAACTCAAGGCCCTCCAGAGGCCTTAAATAAGAAGGCTGCCAGGTATGCCAATATCAGATTTGTGTTGTTGCAATTTCTTTATTGAGAAGTGGAATTACTGAATGAAGCTTAAAAATGTTAATGTGCATTTTATTGTTCTTGTGCAATGTGATACACATATACGTTATATATTTCAGTCTCCTAAACAGAGGGGCACCAGGGTAGGAAAGTGGGACACAGGGATTTGAGTCTGAAAGAGGACTGTCCCTCCTAAAGAGAGACACTTGGGAGGTATGGTATAGTAGGACTCTATTTCCATCGTCTTTTTTCTATTTCTTAGCTTATTTCCCTTAATTATGTGTGTTGGTTACAGTAGACATGGAAATATGCTTAGCCATCAGTTACAACCTGGAAAGAGCAGCATTTTTAACATGCTGCTTTCTCCTTTTCTTAGCAAAAGTAAGAAAACATTTGTATGAAATGGGAATGTAACACATGCTATGCTCCCAACTGGAATCAGCAGTAACACATGCAACACCCTCTGCATGTTGTAGTACATACTGATGGGGTTAAAAGCTTCATTTGAATCAATGCAGAGTGCAAATGATTTGCCCCAGGATTGCTCCAGTTTGCTTTTATACATGAAGCACAATGTATTTTCCTATTGTCTTGAACTATTGTTACTCCGTGTATTGCACCCTGAAATTTGGAGTAAGTACTCAGAAGGAGGTTGGGAGAAGCTAATTTTAATATTGGATGAAGCAAATCCTGCATCTGTGTATTACACCATTTTATATCCTGAAAGAAAAGACTGATAACCTTGTGTAAATGAAAGCAGAAACAGTACACAGTGGATATAACGTGCACAGCATGCTTGTGGCTACAAAGTCTGTCACTTCCACTGTTGTTTGCATTGGCATATTGAAAACTGCAGTGTTCTTTGGTACATCATGTGCTGAAAAGTGATGTTAGAAGTGTGTAGTTAACACATTAGGAGTCCTTGCTTATCTTATCAGGAGGTCCAGCTCTGCTTTGCTCTGCAGCCAGCCTGTGATACCACGATAACCTCTGGACCTGTGGCTTGTGTCAAGAGGGCTTTGTCCCCAGAGTCAAATCTTAGGACTTAGCTAATATTGACTCGCTGGGAGCTGGCTTGCTTCTCTGATTAACCTTATCCTTACACATTGCCCTTTTCTTAACCCTTTATTGCAGAAATTGTGTGTTTGTGACTTCTCAAGTCATTTTAATGCTAACCTTTTCTATGATGAAAGGAATAAAGGAAAGATTTACCAATACATGTCTTTATATGTAGGATTGTCGGTTCATTATTTTAACAATTTTTGATCACCAGATGGCCATGTGTTGGACACTCTGAGCACTAGTACATAAAAATGAAATTTGGTTATATACACTTTAATACCCTGTACTTTTTGCTAGCCTAACTCTCTTTTTTGTTTTCCAAGGCCTAAAATATAGCCTCAAATATATGCTCTGAGGAAGCAGTCATTTCTGCATTTTTGAGGACTCCCACTGGTTGTCCAGGATTATCCGTAAATGGGCTGAGAAACTATGAAAGCCTTTCGGGATATAAGAGCAATGTGCACCAATCACAATCATTTAACTGACTTTATCTCTCAATGCAAAAAGGCACAAACAACATTAAATATGTGCTCTCTGAATAAGACAGTTTAACCATGCATTGAAAATCAAGTTTAGGGTTATATTATAGGGATGCAACATATAAATAATTAATTTTTCATATACTAGCTGTAAGTAAATGGTATTCAAAGGTATATCAACCTGTTCCTTTTTTTGGTGCTAGTTTTCCTTTAATACTTTTTTATTTTCCATTGTTTTTCCTTTCTTTTTTGATTGGTGCATACTGCATGGCTGATAGGAACCAATACCTATCTAAACCATAGCAGGCATCAGCAGCCTTTGGATCTCCAGCTATTGTTGAACTGCCACATCAGTTGGCTTCAAACTATTGTTGAACTACAATTACCAAAATTCTCAGGTGGTGATAGTACACCAACAGCAGCTGTAGAGACAAAGGTTTTCCACAACTGATCTAGAGCTGTAATTATTCCCATGCAGTACTTTTGAAAATATCTTATAGGTACTCCCATTACTAGGAGGTCCTTCATTCAAATGTTATTACAGCTCAAAGTTTTTTAATGAAACTGTTAGCAACATTGCCACCTGGCACCCAAGAGGTAATTTTTTATACTGGATTGTATGGAAGAGCCTGAATTGTTGACTACAGCTAAGTGATAGAAACAGTGCCATCTGGTGAAATTTTACTTTAAATAAAAAATAATAATTTCAGCTTTAATAACTTTTGAAGCAAACATCTTCCATCACTAGAAAAGCATTAAGATTCCTACTAGTATATTGGTAAGTAGCTTGACTTTAGACTTACTTAGGTTCCTTATACTGATAAATTAACATCCAAACTTTATCCAAAAGTAGGGGATCTTTTAAGAAACAAATCCATTCTCTAAGTCCTCTAAGAAAACATACCATGCAACATATTTTATATCTATCTATCTATCTATCTAGAACAGTGCATACCACCTCCCTTAAATACCCAGTGTAATCTAGAGAAATAAAAAACCTCCAAAATGTGTTAACAGCAAGTAAAAACACATTTAAAATAAGTCACATTAGTACAGTATATAGACCCTGATCTAAATAATGGGGAAGATTCTCTAAGCGGTGATAAAGTGGAGATAGCTTCCAGTTTATAATGGCCCCCATTATCTCCACATTGCCCGCACATTTCCCCCATCTGCTCCAACTTGCCCCCCATCATCTCCACATTGCCGTCACATTCCCCCCATCAGCTCCACTTTGCCCCCACCAGCTCCAACTTGCCCCCATCAGCTCCACTTTGCCCCATCAGCTCCAACTTGTCCCCACCAGCTCCACATTGCCCCCATCAGCTCCAACTTGGCCCCATCAGCTCCAACTTGCCCCATCAGCTCCACATTGCCCCCATCAGCTCCAACTTGCCCCAATCAGCTCCAACTTGACCTCACCAGCTCCAACATGAACCCACCAGCTCCAACTTGGCCCCATCCGCTCTACTTTGCCCCCATCAGCTCCAACTTGCCCCCATCAGCTCCACATTGCCCCAATCAGCTCCACATTGCCCCAATCAGCTCCAACTTGCCCCAATCAGCTCCACTTTGCCCCATCAGCTCCAACTTGCCCCCACCAGCTCCACTTTGCCCCCATCAGCTCCACTTTGCCCTCCCCAGATCCACTTTACCCCACCAGCTCCAGCTTGTCCCCATCAGCTCCACTTTGGCCCCCATCAGCTCAACTTTAGCCCTCATCAGCTCCAACTTTCCCCCTATCAGCTCCAACTTTCCCCCTATCAGCTCCAACTTGCCCTACTACTCTCATTTTCTACCTGTAGAAAGAATAGAGATAGAAAGAGATCTCTTAAACAGCACCAGTCCCACTCCTATATATTCAGCATAGTGAGTGATTATGGTGTGAGTACATAAGAGGGGGAAAACCAGTTAAAATAAAATTATTAAAATTTAACCTTCATTCCTACCCTTCTAAAATGAGCGAATTAAAATCAAAGGCTATCCTAGTATCATTAACTTGATATATTGCAATAGAACACTATCTTCCTGGTATTAGACTAGTGTCTCTCTTAGTACTAAACATGTATGGGTAACTCTGTCCCTATTAGCTGATAAACAGGTGTATGCTACTCAACTAAATTAGCCGTTTACTTGATATTGTTGTAACATAATACCAGACAAACAGATTACTGCAGTACTTCATAGACAGATTATAAGGGATAGCTCAGTTATATACTCCCTACTCGTAAGCGTAAATGCAAATCGGAGTAAGAAGCACAGGATGAAAATACAAATCCTGTGTTCCAATTATCTCCAGTTACCGATCCGACTTACACAGTGTCTACTGGTATATATATTCATGTCTCATATCACATTGGAGATAACAAAGTATACCTATGTCTACCTGCCTATAAGTAGCTATAGTTCAAAAGGACAGAGAGAAAAGAAAAGAAACAGAAACAGCCACAAAAGTTAACCACTTAAAAATTGAAGCTTCACGCTTCCAAGAACCAAGTGGTTAAGTCCGCAAAAATCATTGGGTAATGAACCCGCTGGGCAAATGATAAGAATAAAAGAGAATTTCTAGTTTTACACTAATTCATGATTTATCTAGGATAGCACAAATAACTGAAACACAAGGTTTGCGCTCAGAACCCTGACGATCGTTTCACCTTTCAGCGAGACATGAATATATATACCAGTAGACACTATGTAAGTCGGATCAGTAACTGGAGATAATTGGAACACAGGATTTGTATTTTCATCCTGTGCTTCTTACTCCAATTTGAATTTACACTTACGAGTAGGGAGCATGTAATTGAGCTATCCCTTATAATCTGTCTATGAAGTACTGCAGTAATCTGTTTGCCTGGTATTACATTACAACAATATCAAGTAAACGGCTAATTTACTTGAGTAGCATACACCTGTTTATCAGCTAATAGGGGCAGAGTTACCCATACATGTTTAGTACTAAGAGAGACACTAGTCTAATACCATGAAGATAGTGTCCTATTGCAATATATCAAGTTAATGATACTAGGATAGCCTTTGATTTTAATTCGCTCATTTTAGAAGGGTATGAATAAAGGTTAAATTTTAATAACGTTATTTTAACTGGTTTTCCCCTCTTATGTACTCACACTATAATCACTCACTATGCTGAATATATAGGAGTGGGACTGGTGCTGTTTAAGAGATCTCTTTCTATCTCTATTCTTTCTACATGTATAAGTAATCTCTAGCACCTTATTCTGTTGAATAACCTATTAACACTCAATCAGGAGTGCCTCTAGTATCTCTTCTCATTTTCTACCTCCCTGATGGCGCAGCGGCCTGGCAGGAGAGGTCTGTGCTGGAGCTCCCACGCGGTCTTCTCTTCAGTAATGCAGAGCGCTCTGGGAGATGATGTCCATGTGAATTACTAAAGAGCAGACGGCGACGAGGGAGCTCAGTAGTTAAGGGTCTGTGCAGACCTGACTGTGTTGCGGCCCGGGGCAGGGGAGTCCTCTAGCAGGAACAGCATTCCTGCTCTGGAAAATGTACAGGAATGCCGTTTCCATGCGTTCCTGCAGGACTTGAGCCCTGAATCTAAAGTGGGTGGGCTGGTGGGCATGATTGGGCATTGCTAGGTGCTCCTAAAAATCGGGCGCCCTAGGCAAGTGCCTCATCTGCCTATCCAGGCCTGGCCGTTCCCACGGGTTCCTGCAGGACTCGAGCCCTGATGCTCTCCATACTTTCCTGTAATCTCCATTCCTCTGCGCAATTCACTGATTATTGTGTAGTTCCTGAGCAGTATGCTCACTCCAGCACTCCATGATTCATGTAACCTCTGCTCCATTGTCACTGACTTTTCCAAAATACAAGAAAGAAGTAGGTCAATCTCCCTTCTCCCGCAGAACAAAAGCCTAGAATATCCTACTTGAAAAATCAGGTCTTCTCTGAGTTTAAAGCCCCTAAAAATAACTGATTGTTTGTTTTTAAAAACAACATGTAACTGTACCTAAATTATTTTTAAATTATTTTTGTTACTATTTTTTGTTTCTATTTGTATATAATTGTGCAACTTTGTACTGTGAATGCTCTCCAGAAGCCAGAACATTCTTGAAAATGAGAGAACTCATTTAAAACTCATGGTAAAATAGTTTCTAAATAAATATAGCATAAGTATGGCATAGAGGTTTACCATTTCACTGGAGATATGGAACTATTATGCCTCCCACTTGGCTATTTCCTAGCCTGCTATAATATTTAGGTTTTAAATGATCCTTGACATTTTTCTTCATTTAATGGGCAATTATTACATTTTACTATGCCTTTTACTATGGAAGACTGGTATAGTAAAAGTGAAACATTGATTGACTTAGTAGCTTTAGAATGCAAGCTTTAAAGACAACTTTGGTCTCTGTATAGGTTCCACATTTGTTTTGTAGACAGGGAGAAGTACCATTTTCTGTTGCATTCTTAAGGGAGCTCTTTACCAATAGTTTTTCAGTTTGGGACTGTTTATAGGAGAAGAGTGGAGGTTTTGGGAATATTCTCTTTAATCTGGCTTCAGTATGTAGTATTGTTCCGTGTACGCATTATATTTTTTTCAGTACTCAAGCTGGGGGTTGTAGGTGACTACTACTGGCATTTTGTTCTTTTCCTGTGGTTGTTTGTGTTCCAGGAGATCTCTTCTTTTTACATTGGATGTCAAGCAAGGAAAGGTGGAGTTGCAAGCAGTTACAGGGAGTTTAGGTGTGTTTTATAGACAGTAACACCAACAGTGACAGACAGTGACAATTGAAAAACAAAAAAAACAAAAAAAAAATTTTGACTGATACGTGACAGACAGAAACAAGCAGGATTTTCTTCACCTTAAGTGTAATTGAGAGTATCAGTAACAGAGAGAGACAGATTATACATTATTTTCAGTCAAAAAAAACATAATTATGCATACTAACAAGTGTGTGGTGTAGTTTATCATAAATCAACAATACTGTCTTTATATTTGCTGATCATCCTAGGGACAGGGATAAGGGGAAAGGAGTAGGAGGAGGGCATGGATGTGTTGGTAGTAAAGATGTACTAAAAAAACTGACTGTGGCCATGGTTGTTGCAACTCGTGGAATAAGTGATGATGATCACCCCCTCATGAAGAGGCCGATTGTAAACGTAATATGAAAAGTTTCACTATCGATATTAGTACTAAACCTAAAGATGAGTAGCATTTTAGTGTTGTTGCCAGTCTGCCATAGAGGAGAAAGATTTAGCCGTGAGTCCAAGTGCTTTGTCAAACAGTGACATTAAATCCCATTACAAACTAGAGGTCAGTTTATTATAAACCCCTCTAAGGGTCAGAGTGAAAACAAAGTATTTTGAGATGATGCCGCTTCTGTTGCTGCTGAACCATGGCCAAACTGGGAATAAAAACCAGCCCTGGAAAAAATTGCTTACCAGCCCCATAGCATGACCAGCCCCCTGTGTCACTTTAGTCTCTCCTCCCAACCCTGTGTCACTCTTAGTCCCACAGGTCCCCTGTGTCACTCTTCGTACCCCCAGCCCCCATGTCACTCTTAGCCCCCAGCCCCCTGTGTACTTTAGTCTCTCCTCCCAACCCCCTGTGTCACTCTTAGTCCCACAAGCAGCCTGTGTCACTCTTAGTACTCCCAGCCCCCATGTCACTCTTATCCCCGCAGCCTCCCGTGTCACTTTAGTCTCTCCTCCCAACCTCCTGTGTCACTCTTAGTACTCCCAGCCCCCATGTCACTCTTATCCCCGCAGCCTCCCGTGTCACTTTAGTCTCTCCTCCCAACCTCCTGTGTCACTCTTAGTCCCACAAGCAGCCTGTGTCACTCTTAGTACTCCCAGCTCCCGTGTCACTCTTATCCCTGCAGCCTCTTGTGTCACTTTAGTCTCTCCTCCCAACCTCCTGTGTCACTCTTAGTCCCACAAGCCCCCTGTGTCACTCTTAGTACCTCCAGCCACATGTGTCACTTTTTGTACCCCCCAGCCCCCTGTGTCACTCTAAGAGTAAGTCCCCCCTAGCCCCCTGTGGCTGTTTCACTCTTAGCCCCCACTCCCCTCCCCTCTCCCAGCCACCTGTGTCACTGTTAGTTCCCCCAGCCCCATGTGTCACTCTTAGTCCCCCCTCCCAGCCACCTGTGTGACTGTGTCACTCTTAGTCCCCTCATCCCACTGTGTCACTCAGAGCCCCCCAGCCACCATGTAACTTTTGTCCCTCCTCCTCCTAACCCCCTGGCCCTGTTGCTGTGTCATGACTCTTATTATTATTATCTATTATGCCACCATTGCCTAGTAAAAACAGGAGGATTATTATTATTATAGAGGAGAAAGATTTAGCAGTGAGTCCAAGTGCTTTGTCAATCAGTGACATTAAAACCCTATCACAAACCAGAGGTCAGTTTATTATAAACCCCTCTAAGGGTCAGAGTGAAAACAAAGTGTTTTGAGGAAGCAGATGATGCTGCTTCTGTTGCTGCTGAACCATGGCCAAACTGGGAATAAAAACCAGCCCTGGAAAAAATTGCTTACCAGCCCCATAGCATGGCGTCATTATACCAGCCCCCTGTGTCGCTTTAGTCTCTCCTCCCAACCCTGTGTCACTCTTAGTCCCACAAGCCCCCTGTGTCACTCTTCCTACCCCCAGCCCCCCTGTCACTCTTAGGGCTAGATTTAAAGCCAGCCGTTAACATAGCCGGTAGGGCCAAAGTGAATACCGGCTGTTAAACTAACAAGTGTAACGCGGTATTCAAAGGCCCTACCAGCTAGAACTCCAAAGGACGTTAAGCCACAAAAACAGTCTTGTGACTGAACGTCCGTTTGCAGGGCCGGATTTCTAATTAGGCAGAGTAGGCATCTGCCTACAGGCGCACCCCACAGAAGGGCGCCTGTCATTGGGATCTTTTTTTTTTTAAATTCGCCTCGCCTGCCCAGCAGGATCGTTCTTTGTTTTTGTGTTAAATTAGCCTCCCCTGCCCAGTGCCGCAACATGGTGAGGTCTATGCCTTCTTCGGCACAGACCTGTAGCTGCTGAGCTCCCTAGTCTGATCTTTAGTAATGTTGAGCGCTG
The DNA here is from genome assembly GCA_037306005.1 of Rhinophrynus dorsalis. Lineage (NCBI taxonomy): Eukaryota > Metazoa > Chordata > Amphibia > Anura > Rhinophrynidae > Rhinophrynus > Rhinophrynus dorsalis. The sequence continues at coordinate 467,276,663 of CM074718.1, read as the reverse complement.
GGAGATGACATCATCTCCGCTCTGCATTACTGAAGAGAAGACCATGCGGGAGCAACAGCAGCTACAGGTCTGTGCAGAAGGAGGAGCAGACCTCTCATGCCATACTGCTGGACCACCAGGGAGGTAGGAAATGGGCACTGGGGGAGGCAATGTGAGGGTAATATGGAGATGATGGGGGCAATGTGAGGGCAATATGGAACTGATGGCGGGCAGGTTGGAGCTGATGGGGGCAATATGGAGCTGATGGGGGCAATGTGGAATTGATGGGGCAGTATGGAGGTGATGGGGGGCAATGTGAGGGCAATATGGAGATGATGGGGGCAATGTGGATATGATGGGGCAGTATAGAGCTGATGGGGGGCAATGTGGAAATGATGGGGGCAATCTGGAGCTGATGGGGGGCAATGTGAGGGCAATATGGAGATGATGGGGATAATATGGAGATGATGGGGTCAAGCTGGAGCTGATGGGGGGCAATGTGAGGGCAATATGGAGCTGATAGGGGGCAATGTGAGGGTAATATTGAGATGATGGGGGTCAATGTGAAGATTAGGAGCATTGTGGAGGTGTCCAGTGGAGATAGCCAATGGGGGGGGGGCGCGCTTCAGATTTCTGTGCCTACAGGCTCCTGAGCTGTAAATCCAGCCCTGTCCGTTTGGTGTGTTTAGCTCCCAAAACGCCGCTAAAAGCAGCGATATTGGGAATTGAACAGTGAAAATCTATTAACTATCAGTGCTTGACATACTGCCAAGCACCAATCGTTAACAGATCCATGTTACACTTACCTGTCATCCACTGTTCTTCTGTCTTCTTTCTTCAGTCTTCTGCCTTCTCCCTGTGAAAAAAAAGAAATATATTAGCATTAAGCATGAACAAATACATTGCAGAAACCTTTGAGTGGCAGAGGGGTACGCAACGCATTGCAAAGGGTGTAATTTTAGTGTCCCATAGATATAGCCACATATGCCTCCATGTAATGCCCAATAAAACACATGCCCATGAATAAAAAGATGCATTGATACAGCAATCAATGTAATTCACACATGCCCAATGTCACTTAGCTTATATCTGTTGTCTCCACCTCTTGGAGCAGCTGCAAAGGCGGCGGCGGCGGCAGACAGAGAAATGTCCCACGACGATCCTCATTAGCTGTGTACAGCCGATGCCCGTAACACACTGAGGGCATTTGAAGTGAGCCTTCAAGCGGCTGTTCTTGAATCTGGTTGGCTGGGATGTGAAGAACATCCCAGCCAATGGCAGTGAGGGCAATAGAAGTGAGCCTGCCCATATATAAAGGCAGGCTCACTTCAAATGCCCTCAGTGTGTTACGGGCATCGGCCCGTACACAACTAATGAGGATTGTCGTGGGACAGTTCTGTCTCCGCCGCCGCCGCCCACGCGGCCGCTACAAGCGGCAGAGACAACAGATATAAGCTTAGTGACATTGGGCATGTGTGAATTACATTGATTACTGTATCTATGGATCTTTTTATTCATGGGCATGTATTTTATGGGGCATTACATGGAGGCATATGTGGCTATATCTATGGGACAATATAATTACACCCTTTGAGTGACAGTGAGGTACGCAACGCATTGCTTTGCGATGCATTGCATACCCCTCTGCCACTCAAAGGTTTCTGCAATGTATTTGTTCATGCTTAATGCTAAAATATTTCTTTTTTTTCACAGGGAGAAGGCGGAAGACTGAAGAAAGAAGACAGAAGGATGAGAAGACAGAAGAGAAGGACCAGCAAGCCGAGGACTCCGCTGGACATCAGGATTAATGGTAAGTGTAACTTGTAATGTGATGTTGTTTCTCACTTAGTCGGAATAACCCCATGAATGCCGGCAGGTACCCTGCTGGCACTCATAGGGTTAATTCTACTAACTTTTGACACAATTTAGGCACTTTGGATGTATTGATGTGGGGCTTGGGGCCCCATATCAATACATCCACTGAGGACTTTGTTTTTTTTTTTGCCAGTTAACAGCTGTGTTAGCTGGCAAAAGATCCGATGAGGGACTCTACGGCCAAAGAAACTGTGTCTTAAATTTTAGGCGGTAATGAGTCCCTCTTCGGATCATTTTCAGCTAACGCAGTCTATTGAATGGCAAAGTGGAGCATTTTTTTTTTGTTCCTGTGGGCCAAAACACACGTTAGTGTAGCGGCCGGTACACTGGATGAACTGCCGTTAGCAGTTCATTACATGGCCGTTTTAATGGTCTACTGCATGTAAAGACACCCATTAGTCTTTTTTTGGCTAACTGCTGCCTTTAAATCGAGCCCTTAGCCCCCAGCCTCGTGTCACTTTAGTCTCTCCTCCCAACCCCTTGTGTCACTCTTAGTCCCAGCCTGTGTCACACTTAGTACTCCCAGCCCCCATGTCACTCTTATCCCTGCAGCCTCCTGTGTCATTTTAGTCTCTCCTCCCAACCTCCTGTGTCACTCTTAGTCCCACAAGCCCCCTGTGTCACTCTTAGTAGCCCCAGCCACCTGTGTCACTCTTTGTACCCCCCAGCCCCCTGTGTCACTCTAAGAGAAAGTCCCCCCTAGCCCCCAGTGGCTGTTTCACTCTTAGTCCCCACTCCCCTCCCCTCTCCCAGCCACCTGTGTCACTGTTAGTTCCCCCCAGCCCCATGTGTCACTCTTAGTCCCCCCTCCCAGCCACCTATGTGACTGTGTCAGTCTTAGTCCCCCCATCCCACTGTGTCACTCAGAGCCCCCCAGCCACCATGTAACTTTTGTCCCTCCTCCTCCTAACCCCCTGGCCCTGTTGCTGTGTCATGAGTCTTATTATTATTATCTATTATGCCACCATTGCCTAGTAAAAACAGGAGGATTATTTCTTGCCTCTGTGCTGCTGGAAACACTTGACTAAGTTTACTGTGTGTCAGTGCTGCTCCTGCTCAGACTCAGCTCAGCATCAGCTCAGCCTCTGCAGTGCTTAAGCATTAGGGTGCTTGCGGCCGTCCAACCTGGTGTGCAGATGCAGTGATCTTCTATCTTCATGCGTCGCTGCGTCTGACGTCACTGGGTCTAGACCTGGCCTGCCTCCACTGAGTCCATTCTTAGTTCTGTGCCGTGTCATTAGGGTTGCCACCTTTTCCTCAAAAAAATACCGGCCATAGTTGTGGGTCAGTGAGGGCGGAGCCACAAAAGGGGTAGGACCTTTCTCAGACTAAGCACACTCTCTCACTGTTTCTCAGACTAAGCACACTCTCTCACTGTTTCTCAGACTAAGCACACTCACGCTCTCTCTCACACACACTAGGCACACTCTCTCTCACACAGGCTAAGCACACTCACTCTTTCTCTCTCTCTCAGTCTAAGCACACTCTCTTTCTCTCTCAGTCTAAGCACATTCACTGTCTCTCAGACTAAGCACACTCACTCTCACTCAGACCAAGCACACACTCACTCTCTCAGACCAAGCACACACTCTCTCTCTGTCTCAGACTAAGCACACTCTCTCTCTCTGTCTCAGACTAAGCACACTCTCTCTCTCTGACTAAGCACACTCTCTCTCTCTCTCTGACTAAGCACACTCTCTCTCTCTCAGTCAGACTAAGCACACTCTCTCTTAGACTAAGCACTCTCTCTTTCTCAAACTAAGCACACTGTCTTTCAGATTAAGCTTTCCCAGGACAGGACCAGTTTGGTATCTGCCCCCTCACCTCCATCACACATGCCGACTCTCCTATCACGATCTTCTCCTTATCCATGGGAGTTTTCATGGTAACCCAGATCTGTCCAGCCTGAGGACAGCACAGTGGCTCTGATCTGCCATATTGCAACACTCTTATTTACTGTACTAGGACATTCTTCCTCTCTTATTGTGATTGTCTGGGCCTTTTTGATAGGATACCTCAAACCTACTTGGTCTTCCTTTCTACAACCCTCACACCCATGAGCTCTGGTAGGATATGGGGTAGAGTTCTGCCACCCTGACTGGCATGGATATAGATTGGCATTTCTGTACATATAGATAGATCCTTAAAGGGTTAACCCTTTGACTGCCAGAGATGTATCCATACCTTTCTGGCTTTCAGAGATGTAAAGGTTCAGACAATCCACACAAGTGCGTTTCCAGAGAGAACCAATGTGACAAGGGCCACTGCCCTATAGCTTACAATCTAAAGCAAATAAGGGAGGTATACTGATGGTTAAAGGGATAGTAATACTTCGTTTTAACTTTTTTTTTATTTTGTAGGCATTAAAAAAACATGAAGAATGATATAAGTCTTATCTCTCAAGCCTTTATGGTTTATGAGATATTCACAAGCAAAGTTCCCCTCCCCGCCCCTTTTACCTAGTGTAAGCCATCTCTTCTCAGATGTGAGTCTGGTTGTATGACAGGACAGATAACAGAAGGGGACAATTTTCTTTGTATGAAAACAATGAAAGCCCTTCCCCCCTTGACAAGTTTTTCAGCTTTTTCCATTATCTTAATTGAAGATTGTCCCTCTCTGCAGTTTACCTGGGAACCTCCCTTCTGATCTGGTTGAACAGGGGGGGTACTTTGTTTGTGAATATCTCTTAAACCATAAAGGTTTCAGAGATAAGACTTATATCATTCTTCATGTTTTTTTAATGCCTACAAAATAAAATAAAGTTTAAATGAAGTATTACTATCCCTTTAAGAATACTTTGTAGGGGATCAGGTCAGGTTAGGGTAAAACATAAACTATAAGTACCATGGCTGTATTTATACACACAAACTATATATTTATATACACTCTTTGACTAGCCCAGACCAACAAGTACAGGAGAGGGTTAGCTGCAGTAGCAGAAGCAGCCCAGTGATCTCCAGTCTCTTTTTTTAGGAGTTTCTGCAGCAACTGACGTTGCTCAGTGCTATAAGGGGCCCTGGGCATGAGGACAGATATCAGTGTCCAGTGCCATTTTGGAAGAATGAACCTTTTCAGTGCCAGATGGGTGACTAATGCATTGTTTTGCAAACACTGGCATTGATGGGTTATTTTGCAACCCAGATCAGAAGCTGCCAGTCTGCCCACAATGTACATGGCACAGTCCAAACCACTAAAGTGTTTCTACCCCACTAGTGCCCCCTGGTGCCCCAGATCTCACTCACTTGGCATGGAAAACACATCACTTTGCCGCCGTCATGAAGTTTCTTTCCCTGTCTGATCCCACCCACGGGCACCGAACACATGGGCTTGTGCCAGCCCGGAGAAGAGCTGGGGCTGGAGGGCTAGTGAGTAGGGGGCTGGTGGAGGATAGATAGTTGGGGAGGAGGAGAGAGAGATGGGGGGGTTGCTAAAGAGCGATAAATTGTTTCCACTGCAAACAAAAAGCCACACATGACCCGAGGGGAGAAATGTGGGCAGGGCATCATCCAAGAGAGGGGGGCAGACATGGGCTGGGGGAGTGACACCCAAGGGGAGGAGGGGGAACACACAGACTGGGGGAGAGACACCCACTGTGAGGAGATGGGTACACATAGACTGGGGGGGAGACACACCCATGGGGAGGAGGGGGTACACATAGACAGGTGATAATAAGGGTTGGCATTATGGGGGCAGACACATATGGGGGAGTAAGGGAAGGACTGTGAGATGATCCTGACCACTATATTAACCCTTTAACTGCCAAACGTGGCAGCCCGAGGTCCCCCATTAGAGAAGGCAGCTGTGTTTTATGGGCAGAACTGAGTTTTTTTACCCTCTGTGAAACATTTTCAGCACATAAACATGAATCATATTCCTACATAATGATTGTTTGGAATCAACAGTTGTCAACAGTGCCAGCTCGCTCCAAATTCAACCCAGACTTCAGAGTCCCGGCCAGTGGAAGAGTATCAACAGATTCCTGGGTGCCAACCAAAACCAGCCCAGCCAATCACCAGTGGAGTCAAGAGTCCCCCCTGATTCTGTGGTCCCTAGTAAATACCAGGAGAGGTGGAACAAGGGGGCGCTACAGAGCTCACAGCACCCTGATACAGCAATGATATTAATAACACTCCGTGTGCCATAAGAGTGCCCAAAGCATTACATTGCACATTCTTCTAGCACTCAGAGAGTTAAAACTTGCACTGCCATGTCAGACAACAGCCTCCACACAAAGAATACTCACTGTGAAACAAAGTAACCCCAAATATCCAGCGAAAGGCAGTTAAGTCCTGGCAGTGTCCTTTCTAGCTTGCTGGCACACATAATAGCTTGTGACAAATTAATTGAATGGCTCCAGTAAAGGTTTTAATGATCCCAAACATCCTACTGGTGACTTGTCAAATCCTCCCACTGACCACTCAACACAGTCCACTGTAGGAGGAGCAACAGGAGGTGGAGAGCCTGCTAGAAAGGGAAAGTCTCTTCTTGCCACCCCTGCGTTTCCCTATCTCCTAACCACTTCTTAGTGCAGCTCCCCCTGCAGGTCTGGAGGATATAGAGCACACTATGTGGGCATCTGGCCTGCTGCATAATTTACTCTGCCTTTCCATGCTCAGTCATGTCAGCTGTGCACAGACGCACACTCCAGACACGGCCCTGCGGCAGCTGGACCCCCAGCTTGCTGTAAGCACCCCAGGGAAGCCCAGTGCAGGTGGCATACCTGGAATTTTCCCTGTATCCCGTTAGGCCAGTCTGGCCCTGTGCTGAACTAATTATTAATGATTATGATTATGTTGATTTAGAATATGTCCCTCCACTTATTTTTCACATAAAGAGCAAAAGTGATGATGATTTGACCCATAAATAACTCTATGAAAGATCATCTGGAAAGCCAGGACAAGTAAACATGCCTAAAAGTATACAATGATCTCGGTCAACATAATCATCAGTGTCACTTCTTCCAAGTCCAATCTCACACTCACTATTATTGACTACTAAGTAGCAGCATAGGTCAATGGCCACAATCTTAACTATGATTTGTGCTTATGCATCTGTCCAAAGTAGAGAACCAATGATTGCTACTGCTAGAACTATTGCAACATCTAGCCCCTATAGTTGTAGTAGTCCCTCAGGAACCCCTCAGTCTATAAAATCTCCAGTACATAGCTATTTCATTCATGATCCAAAAGGTAAAATGTTGCTGTCAGTTATCTCTGTAAATAAAATCATGTGAGTATGGGGCAAGCATTATCCTATCTAGGCACATCCTCATTGAAAGCCTACCTAAAGTACAACCACACGTCTGATAATGAGACACTCCATCAGCACGTCAGAGGTATGACAACTAGCAGTAATAGACACACTCCTAAAAGTTCACAGGGCCAGTTGGCACATAATAGTAGTGTTGCAGATGTCTCACAGAGAGTATGACAACGTTTTCTACAGTAACAACAACACATGTCCTACTGCTGCTGTACAAATGCAAAGCATGGAAGAATGACATGGATGTGAGTTAGGTGGAAATGACAAGATTCCTAGAGTCCCAACACATGCCATCAACACCACCATTATTCATATTGTTAGCAATGTATTGCATACCCTTCACTCAAAGGGTTAAAACAATAACTTTCTGCAGTTCTTTTTCGTTGTGCTGTCAACCCACCCTTACTGAGTTCTTAGAAAGAAATCAAAAGCTGCAAAAAAATAATCCAAAAGTACATCTGTTGGATGGAAAACTTGAACAAATGTTAAAGCGGAATTTTCACTGCAATAACATAGTGCTTCAAAAGATTATTACATTAGTGATATGCAACACACTTATGTTTATTTTCAAGTATAATTGTTCCTTTAAGAAAAAATATAACCTTTCTTGCAGGAAGGCAGCGGCTGGTATATTACAGTAGGCACTCTGCACCTGTGCTGTCAGTCCCTTCCGGTGCCTTTCAGCACAAAGGCTTCAACTTAGCAATTGAAGGGGACAGACAGCGCATACGCATAGATGCCGTCTCTGCAAGATGTCTGTGCTGTTCCCCGGTGCCTGCCTGCATGAAAGGTTACATTTTTCATTAAAGGAGCAATTATACTTGAAAATACACATAAGTGTGTTCCATATCGCTAATGTAATAATCATTTGAAGCGCTATGTTATTGTAGTGAAAGTTCTGCTTTAACGGTTATATCATACTCTATTTTTTTTTTTGTTGAAAACAGCAGTTTTAACCAAGGGCCTTGCCAGAAATGTTTCCAGTGTGGTGTAAAGCCATAATATGTCCCCCAGGTCAGCCTAACGAGCCCCTATTTTATCCAGGGTGGGCAAGTGCAGGTGGGGGCTATTGCTCCCCCATGGTTGCCCATAGTTTTAACCCTTCCAAGAGGGTTATCTAAAGTGTTGCAAAGAAATGCATTAGATACACATTTGTCAATCAAAGGGTTAAAGAACTGATGTCATGTGTTGCACCCTAATGGAATATCCCAAGCCTCAGTTTATTTTTCAAGGACAGCTATGCCAGAGTTGTATAAGCAGGTGGTTAGTGTGGTGGGCAAAGGGTTGGAAAGCAAGAAAGTTTACTTGACCACAGATATGTGAACAAATGGCCAGAGTACAGACTACATGACTGTCTCTACTTAGTATCTTTTCCATCAATGTTCCCTCTGGCTAAGGCACAAGTAGTAAAGGCCAGTTGCAGGCTATCCCATATAATCGGCATGCCACTTTGTGCATGCAGGGCTTCGAGAGACAATCTGAAATCTGTAGATGTATTAAACAAACTGCAGCAAATCAGACAAATGGCTTGTACCCTATTCATAGAAAGCTGGCATTATGTCTGGTGACAGTGGCTCCAATATAATAGATGCCTTGTACCCTGCTTCATTCATGTCCTAAATCTGTTACTCTCAGAATCGGGAAAACCTCAGAAAAAATATTAAACATTGCCCTCAAACTCTGTGCATATTTTAGCCAGTCCTACATTTATTGCAATGCCTTATATTCCATACAAGAGAGCAACAACCTTCTTATCAGCAGCTTAAAATAGGGGATCCTACCAGGTGGTGTACATGCTGTAGCCTTTTCACATAGTGCTATATTCTGGAAACAATTATGCACACTGGACTAGAGGCAGAAACGCAAAAGATCCTTCATTTGATGCAGTGGGTGTTCTTCTTTCTAAAATGGTATGTCCCACCTATCATATCTCTAGTTAATACATATTTTTTAGTACAGAGAGGGCAAATCTAAATAATGTCAGAAAAACAACAAATTTTAAGTAAAGTATTTTTTTTGCCTCTGGCACCCCATGTGTTAAACCAGCACTTATCAATGGGGTGTCATTTCTCTCAGGAGAGGAGCTGCTAATTGATACAGTAGGAAATTACATGGTTTTCAAATATTTCATTACCTTTGAAGAGGTATAAAATTAAAAGTATATTTGACTTTTTAGTCAATTATTTATATATTTTTTCTCATATGAAGATTTCATAACAAACCAGCTTTGAGTTATAAATGCAGATGACCAATCCTTGACACTGGAATTTTTGTACTTTTAATAATGATATTTGATGTGTTTAAATTGCCTATTTCTCATTATTTTGTGCCTGAAATGGAGGATGATACAAAATGGAGTTTATAACTTTTTATTTTTTACAGGTAGCTTTGTTGCTATTGCAGTCAGTTGGTCTATGACACAAGTTTGCCATAGACAGCAACATCACAATCTGGTCTTTACAAATGTTAAACATTGAGTTGTAATAACAGATTGAGGAAACATCTATCAGCAATGCAAGCATGACTAACCTTATTTTACCTGATATAAAAAATCCTGCAATGCATGATTTACTGCCCCTACAATGTATGTGAATGTTTGTGTGGGTTCTCTCTTCTCTCCTTCAAACTACAAATTTGAAGGTCCAACAGTCTTTTGTGGTTTGCCCATAAATACATGGTAAAGTGTGTACCACATTTCGGACGTTATGAAGAAAGCAAAAGATGGGCAACTTTGGAGAATACCAACTAGACCAGGGGCTATCCAAGTTCAGTCCTCAACTGTCACCACCAGGTCAGGATTTAAGGATTTCCCTGATTAAGCACAAATGAGTAAATCAGGTTGCTCATTCATTTTGAGTAACTTACTTGTGCTAAAGCAGGGAAATCCTTACATCCTGGCCTTTTGGTGGCCCTTTAGGACTGAACTTGGACAGCCCTGACCTAGACCATGGGAGAAGGGGGGCATTAAAATCCCTATTGACTTAAATGGGGCTTTTAATCCCTTGAATGCTAGAGGTCTCCAGTGCATTATGAAACAATGTGTTAGAGACCTATCTAGCAATCAAGCTTTTAACCCCTTAAGGACCAGCCACGCACGTACAGTGCTGTCACTTAAGGACCAAGGACCATTTTTGTTTTTTTTCAGAATCGGATTCTGGACTCCCCGAACGGTGTTCAGCCGCGCGGGGAGCCCGGAATTCCATGACGGTCCAGGACCGTCATGGGTCCTTAAGGGTATAACAACCCATGACGGTCAAGGACTGTCAAGCTTTGTTTGAATTAATGGGACACTAACACCAAACGATAAACATGTCCCCATTAGTTATCTGTAACAAATTAAGCATCCTGGAGCCTCCTAACATTTTTTTGTGGAGCTCTGTGTTTCTCATGGAGCCCCTGCTGGAGCCCTGTTGCAGACCAAAGAGGCAGCCATCTTCCCGGTTTGATGGGCTGTCGGGCTCCCCATTATCATGATGATGCACATGTATGAGTACATCTGGGTGCAATCTCCCTTTTTTTCTTTTTTTTTTTGAAAGCAATAGGTGCTTTTCAAATGGCACACGGAGCCTCCACAACACTTTAGTATGCTTCACTTATTACAAATAGGTAATAGGGACAAGCTTATAGTTTGGTGTTAGTAGTGTTCCTTTGGAATTTGTATTCGTCCCCTATGGTACAGTTGATATATTCCAAACTTGTATGCACCATTTCCTTCTCCATAAGGCCCTTCGTACAATCATAGAACAGATGATTAAACAGATAGATAGATACATGGCTTAAAATTTGAAGTCCTTTGCTACTAGCCAGACCTGAAAAGTTACTTGCCACTGCAAGCCATAGCACACCCACCAGGTCTGAATTTCTACTCGCCAGGGCTAAATTTTCACTCGCCATTGTCTAGTGGCGAGTGGAAATTTTGAGCCCTGATATATGTATCCTATATTATGATTCCCTAAGGATGTTTGTCAGAAGCCGTCATGCGCAGTAGAGACGGCTGCATGCACTGCAGTCATGCACAGTACTGACTGCCTGTGCCATGGCAGTCAGTACTGTGCATGATTGCAGTGCTGCCAGTGTTGGCCCGTGTACACGGGCTTTAAAACTAGTAGATATATAAATCGAAAAAGTATCACTAGTAATTAATTATGCTTAAAAATATACTGAGCAGGTTTACCCTTATATTGCTTTACTACAAAAACGCCAATGAATTTCCTTTTTCTGTCTATAAATAAGTAGTGATAGAAAACCAGACATGCTAACAATGAATGGATCAACTGGCATTTTTTACTAATATTTACAGACAATAAGAGGAGAAGAGTTCTTCCATCCGTGAAGGAGCCCTCTACACCTGCCATCTCCAACCACTGTGCTGCATAAAGAAGGTAAGATGAGGGCACTGAGAGAGATGAATAAATAAATGATCTAAGGCAAGCACATTAATATGTAATTATGCGCTCTTTTATGTCTGCATTTGGTAATATTTATGTACATATTTGCATGAGGTTTACGCATGTATAATGATTGCATTAACACTCTGAGTGCCAGAGCGGTACTCAACGCATTGCTTCTCACTTTGCACTCAAAGGGTTAACCCTCTGAGTGCCAGAGGGGTACGCAACGCATTGCTTCTTACTTTGCACTCAAAGGGTTAACCCTCTGAGTGCCAGAGGGGTACGCAACTCATTGCTCTGCAATGCGTTGCATACCCCTCTGGCACTCAAAGGGTTAAAAAAAAAAAAGCCCCATGCAATTTTCTCCCTATTTTGAAACAAAGCTTATACATGTCTTTTACACAGAGACCCTTCAGATTACTTTAAGAAGGGGGTGGCAGACAACTGAAACACTAAAGTTATCTTAACTCTCTGAGTGCCAGAGGGGTACGCAAGCTTTGTAATGCGTTGTGTTCCCCTCTGGCACGCAAAGGGTTAAACCTTTAAGAACCTTTAAGAGGGGGTGTACAACCCATTGCTTTTGAAATGCATTGCACACCCCCTCTGAAGCTTAAAATGTTAAAACTGACTTGGCGATTTGTTAAACATCAACTGTGAGGAAATTCTTAGCACAGCCACGCCCACTACTGATGACATCAAAGGTAATTTTTGCAAAGTCATCTCTGTGTCATGACAAAATACTTGCCTTTCTGAATAAACACAAACTGGATCATTTCTTGGGCAAAACAACTACACTATACAGGACACATAAACATTACCTGCATTCCCATTGATCTAATTAGGGCTTTTAACCCCTTGCGTGCTAGAGGCATAGATTTTTTTTCACTATGCTGTGCAAAAGTAAAGTTTGTTTAGTTAACCCTTTGAGTGCATTGCTCTCAGGTCAGCTCCTGGGGACGGGACTCCCCAGTGCACAAGTGAGTTATTGGATTCCACAGTAATGTTTCGGTTGCAGGGAGCTCATGCCCTCTCCAAATGTTTCTAAAACTGAAACTTGGTGACAAGGAGATATATACGTGTCTTCAGGGCTTGAGTCCTGCAGGAACGCGTGGGAATGGCGTTCCTGTACTTTTTCCAGAGCAGGAACACCGTTCCTGCTAGCAGGACTCCCCGCCCAGCACCACAACACATTCAGGCCTGCACAGACCTGTAGCTACTGAGCTCCCTCATCACCGTCTGCTCTTTAGTAATGCACATGAACATCATCTCCCAGCATGCTCTGCATTACTGAAGAGAAGACCGCGTGGGAGCTCCAGCTGGGCCACCAGGGAGGTAGGGCCGCTGGGCCACCAGGGAGGTAGAAAACGAATGCAGTGGGGCAGTTTGGACCTGATGGGGGCAAGTTGGAACTGATGGGGGGCAAGTTGGAGCTGATGGGGGGCAAAGTGGAGCTGATGGGGGCAATATGGAGCTGATGGGGGCAGAGTGGAGCTGATGGGGGGCAAAGTGGATCTGGTGGGGGCAAAGTGGAGCTGATGGGGGCAAAGCGGAGATGATGGGGCAAGTTGGAGCTGTGGGGGCAAGTTGGAGCTGATGGGGCAAAGTGGAGCTGGTGGGGGTAAAGTGGAGCTGATTGGTGCAAGTTGGAGCAGATGGGGCAAGTTGGAGCTGGTGGGGGCAATGTGGAGGTGGTGGGGGCAAAGTGGAGCTGGGGGGTCAGGTTGGAGCTGGTGGGGTCAGGTTGGAGCTGGTGGGGCAAGTTGGAGCTGATGGGGGCAAGTTGGAGCTGATGGGGGGGCAAGTTGAAGCTGATGGGAGGCAAGTTGGAGCTGATGGGGGCAATATGGAGCTGATGGGGCAGAGTGGAGCTAATGGGGGGCAAAGTGTATCTGGTGGGGGCAAAAGTATGTGACGTGCTATGACCGTCACCGGTCCTTAAGGGTCTAAGGACTGTGACGGTCATGGCATGTCAACTGTTCCTTAAGGGATTAAGGCTTTAAGGTGCCGATAAACAGAACAATCATAAAATGCCCAGACACTCCTACACTGCCCTTCTCTTGGCATATGTGATGTAACCAGGAGAATTTGGGGTACAAATAGGGTTGCCACCTTTTCTTCAAAAAAATACCGGCCATGGCATCCCCTCCATAGGCTTAACATTGGACAGAAGCCAATTTTTTACCAGCCTGCCGGTAATATACCGGCTGGGTGGCAACCCTAGGTACAAACAACTTAAAGGGTTAGTAATACTTCCTTTTTATTATCCCCCATCTTGTAGCCCTTAAAAATTGGAATAAAATGAGACCAGCGGCATCTCTCAAACCTTTATGTTTTGCGATATATCTGGTTTCAAAGTTCCCTCTACTTTTCTCTCCCCTGACATCAGCGTTATAGCTGACAGCAGGGGAATCTGGTCCGTGAGCAAGCGGCGGCTCTGCAGCAGTGCTGAGATCACGTTATAGAAACAGAAATCCTTCACTGAAATGGTCTTCTATGTGTGCTTGGTTTGCAAACACACGTAGTAGACCATTTAAGTGAATGATTTCTTATTCCATGACGCAATCTCGGCACTGCTGAAGAGCCACGGCCGGTCTGCAGACCGGATTCCAAATCTGACAGCTAGAAAGCTGATGTCAGGGGAGGGGGAACTTTGAAAGCGCATATATCTAGAGTGCCTTTCCTGGGGGAGCCTGGGATGTAAATCCATTCCTGCAGACAGGACAGTTGTTGGCTCTTTTTCAAATTGAAGAAGGCATGAACCTACTTAACCCTTTTAGGACCAGAGTGGTATGCAATGCATTGAGGGGTAATATGTTGTACCTCCCTCTGGTACTTAAAAGGTTATGATTACTATGTGCATTGGGCAGAGTTTGTGTCCTCTGGTCCTGTTAGCAACTGACATGTCTGCCTCCACAGACATGACTGAAAATGTTTTCTCTTGAACAAAGGCACAAGAACAACAATATAGGTGCCATTCAGATGTTTAGTGATTTCTCCTTTAAAAATAGGTGATAGGCTGGCACACCACTATATAGCCAGTGCCTATTTTAGAGCAGAATAGTATTAGTACATTTCTAACCTGTATAAATAGCCAATATCTAGAATACTTACCACATCTAACTGAGCCTTTGGCTGGTGGAGGCTGATGGAAGTTGAAGTCTGGCAGCAGCTGGATGCCTCACATTCCCCATATCACTGGCTACCAGGCAGCAAGACAGGGATGGATTGGTAGTATTTGTGGTTCTATGGCTACTGTGGGACAAGTGAGTCAGTATGTGTGATTCTAGGGCTACCATGGAAGTATGCTGATGTGTTAATATGCAAAGAAAAAAGGAGAACTACAGTTTTCACAGAAAATACTACAGTAGGGGAAAAGTAACATTTCCTCACTTTTTCTTTTTGTGTGAAATTTTCTCCCATCTGTAGTCATCATACCTGGGAACTTCTGCTTATGGACTCCCCGGAGAGGGGAGTCCTGTGGTTCCAGTAAAGAAGATGAAATATGCACATTTCGTCAAACAGGGGCAGGGTTTAATCACAAGTGGGAGGGGCAGGACTTAAAAAAATAATAAAATAATAATAGTAATAGTAATTTAGTAATAGGCTGGGGAAGAAGGTGAAGTGGCTGGGGAGTGGGAGGAACAGACTAGTGTTGAGCGAGCATGCTCGGCCGATGCTCGGATCGGCTCGAGCATCGCTCTGCTCGGCACATGGCGGTACTCGTACGAGTACCGCCATGTGCTCGCCCGCCATGTTCGGGTGGCAGGGATCTGTGCCAAAGGAGGCACAGATCTTACAGACGCTCCGCTGGACCACCAGGGACTGGAGGTAGGGGACATGTGGAGATGGAAGGGGGCATTGCGGAGATGAAGGGGGCATTGCGGAGATGAAGGGGGACATTGTGGAAGGGGGGCATTGCGGAGATGAAGGGGGCATTGCGGAGATGAAGGGGGACATTGTGGAAAGGGGACATTGTGGAAGGGGGACATTGTGGAAGGGGGGCATTGCGGAGATGAAGGGGGCATTGCGGAGATGAAGGGGGACATTGTGGAAGGGGGACATTGTGGAAGGGGGGCATTGCGGAGATGAAGGGGGCATTGCGGAGATGAAGGGGGACATTGTGGAAGGGGGACATTGTGGAAGAGGGGCATTGTGGAGATGAAGGGGGGCATTGACCAGGCACCCTCCCCTCATCAGAGCAGGGGGTGCCTGGTGTAATGCTCGAGTCCTCCCATTGAATTCAATGGGGCTCGGGTGCTCGGCCGAGCACTCGAGCCTCCGGGGGTGCTCGGTCAGAGCACCCGAACCCCCGAGCATCGGGGTGCTCGCTCAACACTAGAACAGACCACAAATGCACATGTATCCCATCATCCAGAGAATCAGCATCTGCCCTGGAGACCCGGTAATTAGCTGCATAAACAGGAGTCTCCTGGGCAAATCCGGAGAGTTCCCACCTAACCATAAATTATTATGGTTATGCTTTATAGCACTTCTTATAATGTTGTTGAGCAGAAATATACATTGTGTCAAGCACCATTACGTCATGAAGTTATGTAATTGTGATTTTACTAATGATACAACATTCACTAGGATGCCAATATGCAATATGAAACCACTTTTGGCAGGTTTATAGGCAAGAATACAGCCCGTTTTTGTTTGTTTTTCAAAATACAACATTTTTAACCTTCAGCTTATTTATTTCTTATAAGCAGGAATATTAGCAAATAGTCACTTAAAGGGAGAGTCAGGGTGGTCATCACAAATCTTGGGGTCCATAAAGCCAGGGCCCTCTCACCCCACACATTTGCACTGTAACCTGGAGGTATATTTAGAGGCAGCCCATTGAGCTGCTCCTCTGTGTGGTATGATATGTAATGGATGTGGGCCCCATACTAGGCTGGGCCCCATACACTTGTGCTTCTGTAACCTCTCAATATCAATGATTTTCATTATGTCCATTTCCCGTTTTTTGCACTCCAAAATGCCTGAGAAACCCTGCTCTATGCCATCTTTAATTACACTCTATATTTTTTTACATTGTATCACTGTACCTTCTTTTGCAGTTCCTGGGAGAAAGCGATGCTTTTAACCCTTTGAGTACCAGGGGGTTACCCAACACATTGCTTCTCAATGCTTGAAGTAAGTAAGCATTTTCGTTTCTCATCTTACTTGATAATTATACTTCAACCCCTTGAGATCAAAAGGAATGCACAACGCATTTTGTACACCATGTGATCACCAAGGAGTTAAGCTGGGGTAGACAGTGGGAATTAATATTATCTTAGCTTTGTGCATGTGCTGCCATTCAGCAGCTTTGACCCCACTGCCAAAAATTCACACCAATCACACAGAATCATTATTATTTTTAGTGCAGTCATATAACTTTTTATTGTGTCAACCAGAGGCAAATCCTGGTTTTTCAGAACGGAATCCAAAACTTAAAGATGAATGCCATAACAGTAAAAAATAATTATTTTTGGGTATAATGGATCCAAAAAGGCATTGAGGCTGCTTGTGCATAGATGAGGATTATATAACCACTATATATCCTCCCTCTTCGTGGACTACAGTTCCCATGATGCTCAGCCTGCCAGCAGCTGGCTGAGGATGATGGCAGTTGTAGTCCAAGAGCAGCTGGAAAGTATCACAAGTTGATAACTGCTGGAGAAAAAAACCTGCATATTAGAGGCAAACTTTTATCATTATTGGAGATGCTAAAGCTTTGCGTCTGTCTGATCTGGTTGGGTTAAAGAAATGCAATGGGGGGTTTCTGGGAAATTGCAAGCCTTTTCTCAATCTTCCCTTGCCTGCTGTTTTGGATTGACATATTAGCACATAAACTTTTCTCATATTGATGCTCAAATACATTGTTAATGAGGTTGAAGAAAAACAAGAGTCTTATGAAGTTTGACTTTTTGCTCATCTTGTACAGGAATACTTGAAGGAATATACATTTTTTTGGTCTTATTTTCATATATATAGATAACTTCGGTTTTATGTCACGGCTGGATTTCCCAATGAGCAGAGTAGGCAGCTGCCTAGAGCTACAAATTTTAAGGGGCGGTGTCTCAGCTGTGCTGGCCACACCCATATTCAGAATTGTGGGTGTGGCCTGAGCAATCTCAGTTTCCCTTGCACCAGTTTCATGCATCTTTACAGGCTATTAGTTAACCCATTGGATTCTAGAGAGATCTCCAATGCATTGCAGAGCAATGCATTGGAGATCCCCCTAGCAACCAAAAGGTTAGAGCTTTTTTGTTCTTTCTTGTTAAAGGCCAAGGGTGTTTTCTATGCCAGGAAGCAGCGGATAGGACTAGGAGCGTGGTCATGTCAGGGTGGGCTTGTGACCGTCTATTGTAAGGTGCTGCGTGCACTGTGTGGCACCATATAAATACATACATACATACATACCATGGGCGGAGCTAAGGGCATCTAGATTGCATTGCCTGGGGCCCTGCCTTATGTAGAAAAACAAAGTGACACAATACTGGGGCAGACCAACTGCACTATAGGGGACATAACATTCTGATTTATTTAAATTAGACTGTAACCCCTTGAATGCTATAGAGGTTTCCAGTGCATTACTGCACAATGCTTTGGAGACCTCTACCATTCTAATCATTAACCCTTTGAGTGCCAGTGGGGTATCCAGTGCATTGCTTTGCACTGGCTACCCCTCTGGCACTCAGAGGGTTAAAATCCCCCTTTATATCATTGGGGATTTTGTGAAGTATTATTTGTACTCTGTGCTGCATGTTGGTTTGACCCAGAATTGGTCCACTATCTATACATAAGGCTCAGTAATTGCAAGAAAAAGAAAGCTAGTTTTGAGATATGAAGGTTTTCAGAATCCTATAATATAAAAGGCGAGATGAATGTTTGTCTGATGCAGTCATGCTCAGTAGACACTGCTCGAACGCATAGAATGCTGGGAGGTGTAGTTCTGCTGTGTTACGCACTTTGGTCTGTGTACATGGGCTTTTACACTAGTAAAGTAATATGTACACTATAATCATCACTAATAATAAAAGGGCAGATGTATGTTTGTCCGATGTGGTCATGCGCAGTAGATGCTGCCTGAACACAGGATTCAATCATGAGCACTAGAGACTGCCTGAATGCTGTATGTTTGTCCGATGCAGTCATATGCAGTAGACACTGCCTGAACGCACAGAATGCTGGGAGGTGTAGTTCTGCATGATGCACTTTGGCCCATGTACACGGGCTTTTAGACTAGTAAGCATATAAACAGGAGAGGAGAAAACAAACACAGAAGGGCACATGCATAAGGCCAAAAGCAGAGCAGTTCTGGGGCCAAACAACTGTATAATATTCATAAAATGAACATCTTGCATGTCAAGGAATTCTCCAGTTTATTGTTTGCAATGTTCTGGAAACCTCTCTAGCATCCAAGATTAAAAATCCAAATTTGAATTAACCATTTGAGTGCCAGAGGGGTACACTCCGCATTGCGGAGCAATCTTGCGTACCCCTCCGGCACTCAAAGGGTTAAAAAATGTTTTTTGTGCAGTATATTACACAATTGTTTCTTGCTGGAATGGCTCCACTTTTGACTTAATACATATGTCCTGAGAGTAGAACGAACAAATGAAACGTTATCGTACATCTGACCACTGCCAGGCAAATCCCACATATGCTGCAGACAATGTATCAGAGTGAAGGAAAGACAATTTCAGATCTCCCTCTCTGAAGTCCACACACACAGCAGCTGTCAAGAAGGCCCTCTGATTTAATACAAGGGAACTGTACTTTGCTGAAGGGCCAGCAGGACAAGACTGAGACCAGATTAGAAGCTTTGCTGACAGAAACTGGGACTGGCATTTATTTACATAGCCTGATCTGGGTCAGCTTATCTCCTTTACTGCCAATAGGACCCTGCAGAATGTATTCATTACTGTGATCAAGTATAGCATGCACACACAGGACACCACAACTGCAGGCACTATATAAGAGTAATTAAATAAAGGAATTAAAAAAAATAGAATTGCACACTTTAAATGTACGTATTTACTGTCACTGAGACAGAGTTATCAGATATCTCATGTTTTTTGATAAGATGGTTATCCCTTTTCTGTTAGACTGTTCACCAGAACTTTGCAGGTTACTGTTTTATAAGCAGTCTTTAGCAAAGACATTGTGAACATTTTTTTATATAGAAAATATATATTGTAGTGCTTTTCTGTTCCAATAAAATGAGAGTACTCCCACTGTGGATTTCCACATGCTTCATTCAAAAATTATTGCAGTACAAACTTGCTTTTTGAACTTTTGGAGATTTCCATAGACTGCAATATTATCCACTCAATTGTTAAAATCTTTAACTTTTCCTCACTCTCAACAATAACATTTCCTTCCACCAAGATCTGATTATATAAATGGGAGGAAATAGACAATCAATATATTATTCCCTAACCACAAATATATATATATATATATATATATATATATATAAATATCCACTCACTTTATCAGACTCATATGTCCAACATAGGGTGACCTCAAAAGATTGATTTATCTCTTCCAAATGACAGTCCAGTTAATTACACGGATCTCTTCCTCCAAATCATAGTCAGGATTATAGTGCATATGATACTGATGATCGATCTTATTTTCATGCATCTTTCTTATTGGATATTCTCACGATAAAAGGGAGTGCTTAGGGTTGCTTTAGCTCAAATAGGATGATTACCTTAAACTCCTTTAGATATTGTGGGTGTCTCCACTCTGTAGACCATTCAAAATTATCAGTGGTAACCAAAAACATACGGCACGGATTGAATTACCAAATGTATTGTTATCATTGAGAGTGAGGAAAAGATAAACCAAGTTAAAGATTTTAACAAGTGGGTGGATACTATTGTTGATATATATTAGTGAGAAGCATTATACTGATTGGTGGTCTGTCTCTGGTTTTTCCCTTCACATATGAACATTTGGAAGTATTCTTGTGAGATATCCACTACAAGCAACATTCCCCTGGATTTATTCAGGGCCAGCCCTTACATGGGTCCCGGTGAGGCCATGGACCCCGGCGGCACTCTGACAGGGGCGGCAATTTGACATCCCAAGGCATGTTATTTTGTGAGCATTGTCTCCCCACTGCCCACACTGATGACAGCTGGGACAGTGTCACATGCGGAGATGCCCGTGTGGAGCATGCCGGGGTTTTCTTCCTCTGTTCGGAGGCCAGTGCCACTCTGCGTCTCTGCATGTGACACAGTCCCGGCTGTCATCAGTGCGGGCAGTGGGGAGACTGAATAGAAAGCAGGAGAAGAGCCAGACAAGCAGAGAAGAGAGGGAGCGAGCCAGAAGGAGAAGAGAAACATGCAAGTGGGGGGGAGAAAGAGGCACAAGGGGTGAAAGAGAGGCACAAGGGAGACAAAAGGAGTGAAAAAGAGGCACAGGGGGTGAAAAGTGGGGAAAAGAGGCACAATGGGTGAAAATAGAGGCACAGGGGGTGAAAAGAGGGGAAAAAGAGGCACAAGTGGTGTAAAAAGGCAAGGGGGAGAAAGAGGTACAAGGGGTGTAAAAAAACACTACAGTTCTATGTGGTTTTAGGGGCAGGAGAGGGGTTAATATAATTAAGCATGTGGTGTGTTTTGGTGGGCGTGGTTTTAGTGTGCGGAGGGGGGGCAGCATTTCATCCTTGGACCCAGGCAGCACAATGTCTTGGGCCGGCCCTGGATTTATTACAACTCTGTATTGAACATTTAGACATATGTGTAATAGTAAAATAGAGAGTGGATCACCTAGGGTAATATATGTGTGTGTTTTGTTTTGTCTATAAGAGTTAGATCTAACCCAGGGCTGAGGTGATCTCTCTGTATTTGCTATTTTGTATCTGGCAATAGTTAATTTATTTAAGTGCATTTTGATATACAGCACTGAAGTCAACTGTTGTATGAATTTGTGAAGTTGAAACATTTTTTGCCTCATATTCTGTGAACAGAGCCAAGAAACTCAATTTAAGAGAATAGTAAACTTTTATTATTAAAATAGATATATCCAAGACTGGCGATGTTACTTGTAAATCCGCTCTATTTCTCTACTTTATAAACACTGCCAAGATGTGCATTTCCACAAAGCGGGGATGGGTTAAGCCAACTATGTTGTCTGATTGCACTTTTGGAATGTCCCATTTTATTGTCATGGAGGGGCTTTGTTAATAAAGGGAAGTGTCCAGAATTTTTGGAAATCTGGCCCCCCCTGAGTTACATACTGTGAGATTTGATTAAGGGATCTTAACTGTATACTATGAAAGTGTTATTTAACTTCAAAAGTAGACAGGCAAATTGTGTCCTTTTCTATTTTCACTTCTTTTTCTACCTCATTCTATCTTCTTATCCTGTCAACCCTCTTTTAGTGTTGTCACTCACTTAAGCCTTTTCTCTAAATACATACCTCTTTTTGGCCACTAACATTGTAGGCTCATTTATGTCACTGAAGTCTACTTGGCAAACACTGCTTTGTTATAAAATGTTTCAAGTTTCTATATGGGGTCTGCTGTATGCTCTAGAAGTTGTAATACTGTTGCAATTACCACACATCTGTCATCTGGTGTATCACTTGTACCAGGCCTTTTGATAATAACCAATAAAAAAAAAAGAAAAAGAAAACACACACACATATTGTATGGATTTTCCTGCTGAGTATAACCAGGGTACTCAAACTGCTGAGACATGTTTTGCTCCAAAGATATAATGGTATAAACTATTGTTTTTTTCAATTAACAGAGTCTTCTGCTGCTTAGAAAGCTCACAAACTGTTCACTTGGTGTTTTGATGGTTATTCTGTTGCAATAGGGAGAGGTCAGCCTCTGGCTATAGTTTTCAATAGAATGTGATAATATCTTTATCACTTCCTGTCAGTTTGAAATCTTATAACTTCTGAATAAAACAATTGCCAGAACACAAAGTACCCTTGTTTTACACAGCAAGAAAAGTCCTTCAAATTACATATTTTGTATCGTAAAGGTTTACTCTTTTAAGGAACCTTAGACTTTTTATGGAAACATATTTGTGGTGGGTGAGAAAGACCTATAGAGTGGACTGATGAAGCTCACTGCAAATTCACCCTGTTTGAAAGCAGGGGGGAGATTCACTAAGTGGTTATAAAGCGGCGATAAAGAGGTGATAAAGTGGAGATAACTTCTCCAGTTTATCACTTCTCCAGTTCATATGTTATTCTATGGAGCCTATTCACTAAGAGCTCCAAAGTTGGAAAAATCTTAGTGCATAGTCTCCATAGAATAACATAGGAACTGGAGAAGTGATACATTTTAGAAGTCATCTCTTTATCACCGCTTCATCATCATGTAGTGAATCCCCCCCTGTCTCTCTGTTCATATTAAACATTTTTAACGTTCCATGTTTTTAACTAGTTGCAATGCATTTCCTCACATTTCCTCAATTTTGAACTTAGATAGCAATAGGTATCAGATAGATGCCAGTATGTATCAGATAGATGGCAATATGAGCTACATAAGACTTGCCTGTAATGGGGTACCTTGACAAGGTAAGCAAGCTTAACCCCTTAACGACCCTTGACGGTCCTGGCACTTCACGGGTAGATTTGAGTTAAGGACCCATGATGTTCCAAGACCGTCATGGAATTCAGGGCTCCCTAAGCGGCTGAAACAGGAAAAAAAAAATGCTCCGTGGTCCTTAAGTGACGGCTACATGCATGATCAGCCATCCTTAAGAGGTTAAACATACTTTGTCCAAACTATGCAACAAAAACCTCATTAATTTGAAATGTATCAACACGTTGATATGTATAATATATGCATTATACATGGTTCACATTTGGGTAAATTATATGGAGAAGCACAGGTCCTATTATATATGTTATAGAGCTTGTCTTGCTGAGTAAAGCAATTGCACTCCTACTACTGTCAGTTGTTATATTAAAAAGTTATAGCAGTTCATATAATCAGGAAGTGAATTACAGAGTGTTTACTTCCTGGAAGTCCTAACTGACAGCATAACCCAGCAGTTTCTGTCACATTCTATGGAAAACTGTCTGTGACTCACCCCTCCCAAAAAATGCAACAGAATAACTATTTGGAATCTGTTTCTATTTGGCACTGTTAATTTAAAAAAATGAATCATATAAACATTAAAAACTCTGAAAATATGCATATCTCAGCAGTGGGGTTACCTTGTTTTAGTCAGCAGGAAACACCCTATATATATTTCATAATAAAAGTTTCTGCTCCTTTAAGGTCGACTTCAAATTTGAAGCATTAAGGGCTCCTTCCAAATGTTGGAGTAGAAAAATGTTAGTAGGACAAAATGGATACCGACCACCAAAATAAAATGTCTTGGTCGGTATTCAAATGCCCTGCCGACATTTAGCACAACGGACGTTACAAGACAAAACTGGTGTTGTGGCCAAACATCCATTTTGTGCGTTAAGTTTCCAAAACACTGCTAAATAACTAGAATTTTGGGAAGTTAACAGTAAAAAAACTAATGATCGGTGTCTGACATACTGTCAAGCACTGATCGTTAAAAAGCAGGGCTGGATTTACATCTGAGGAGCCTGTAGGCACAGAAATCTGAAGCCCCCCCCCCCCGATTTGCCATCTCCACTGGACATCTCCACAATGCTCATAAGCTCCATATTGCCCCCATCATTTCCATATTGCCCTCACATTGCCCCATCAGATCCATATTTCCCCCCACATTGCCCCCCATCAGCTCCAACTTGCCCCCCATGGAGGCTGTTGTACCCAGATATAAAATTCCATCCCGCACCACATTCAGTAGAACTATAGTGCCCTCACTGTACCGGTCATGTGTTGGTCTTTTGAAGGACCTGCTAGGAAAGGCTGGTGGCCAGTCAGTGCACTTTACCACTGACTTATGGAGTGCTCCGAGTGGCCAGCATGGCTTCCTGTCATTGACGGCGCATTGGTGGCAGCCCAATGTGTTGCAAGACACACTGATAGCAACAACAAGTTTGGGGGCAGTAGCCAAGCAGGCATGGCATCGCTTTTTCCTTTTCCATGCTGAGGTAATGGATCAGCAGCTCACCTCAAATAACATTCGCAAAGCACTGCAGAACATGGTGGAGCAGTGGCTAGGGGATCAGGCAGGCACACAGGCGCAAATGGGGTTTGTGGTTACTGATGGTGCAGCTAACATGATCAAGGCTCTCCGGTATGGCAGATTTGTGGGTGTGCACTGCTCAGCTCAAGTCCTGCATCTAGTAGTGAAGGCTGCTATTGAGGATGGCAGTAACACCGGAAGGTTGTCAGCACTTCTGCATTCGTGCCATCAAATTGCTGGCCACTTCCATCAGAGTGTCAAAGATAGCCAGCTCTTCAGGAATGAACAAAAAAAGGCAGACCTCCCAGAGCACCCCCTAAAACAAGATGTTAAGACCAGGTAGAACTCCACTTTAGATATGCTAGAGCGTATCCTGGAGCGGAAAAAGGCAGTTCATGCAATGTCATGTCACCATTTCATTGGCACTAACAGAACACTTGGCAGGGCTGACTGGGCCCTGTTTGAACAGGTAGTGACAGTCCTTAAGCCTTTCTGTGCTATGACGGAATTTTTGAGCAAAGAGAATGCTAGCCTGGCAGAAGTTATTCCCCTCTTCTAACACCTCTCCTTAAAATTGGACGATTTCCTTGCCCATAGGGAATACTTGCCTGGTGCTGATGGTAATATACTTCCTGATGTTGCTGCCCTTTTAACGAGACTGAAGAAGGAACTGACTCGGTGCATGGAAAAGCTCATGGACAATTGTCCCGCGTTAATGCTTGCCACAATGTGCGATCCACAAACCAAAGGCAAGATGGCACTTACTTCCAATTCACTCACTGCCTGGATGGAACAATTGATAGCGAGGGTGCGTGAGAGGCAAAGGACAACCAGGATGCAGTCACACGGGGCAGGAGAAGATTCCGCAGATGAGCTGGAGGAGTGTGGTGGTCTTCCGGGACCTATCAGTAGCTGCCCCAGTAGCACGTCATCTTGTTCCAGTGGAGCAGGTTTCTGTCATCCTGAGTCTGCCTCTCACCAGTCATCCTCAGTTGCTGTATCCATCTACTGAGTCCTGCCTGCTCCTGTGTTCTGCAGTTTGCTGCTGCCTACATCTCCTGTGTTGCTGTTATCCTGAGTCTGCCTCGCAGACATCCTCAGTCGCTGTATCCATCTAATGACTGAGTCCTGCCTGCTCCAGTGTTCTGCAGTTCTGGCTACATCTCCATTGTTGCTGTCATCAGTAAACTCCTGCCTGTTTCAGGCTTCCTCAACTTTGTATTCTAACATTAATCTAAGAAAAGTCGGATGTCTTTGAGTCCTGCCTGCTCCAGGCTTCCTCGGTTTTGTAGTATAACTCTAATTTAAGAAAATACATATATATTTATCTACTGTGTCCTGCCTGCTCCAGGCTTCCTCAATTTTGTAGTCTAACTCTAATCTAAGAAAAGTTGTATGTCTATGAGTCCTGCCTGCTCCAGGCTTCCTCGGTTTGTAGTCTAACTCTAATCTAAGAAAAATTGTATATATTTATCTACTGAGTCCTGCCTGCTTCACGCTTCCTCAGTTTTGTAGTCTAACTGTAATCTAAGAAAAGTTGTATGTCTATGAGTCCTGCCTGCTCCAGGCTTCCTCAGTTTTATAGTCTAACTCTAGTCTAAGAAAAGTCATATATCTATGAGCCCTGTCTGCTCCAGGCTTCCTCGGTTTTGTAGTCTAACTCTAATCTAAGAAAAGTAGTTTATATTTATCTACTGAGTCCTGCCTGCTCCACGCTTCTTCAGTTTTGTAGTCTAACTCTAATCTAAGTAAAGTCATATTATTTATCTACTGAGTCCTGCCTGCTCCAGGCTTCCTCAGTTTTGTAGTCTAACTCTAATCTAATAAAAAACATATGTCTATCTATCTACTGAGTCCTGCCTGCTCTAGTGTTCTATAGTTTTCTGCTGGCTACATCTCCAGTGTTGCTAACATGACGAAGGGTTTCCGTGATGTCAGATTTGAGGGTTTGCGCTGCTCAGCACATCTCCAGTGTTGCTGTCATCCTCAGTTTTGTAGTCTAACTCTAATCTAAGAAAAGTCGTATGTCTATGAGTCCTGCCTGCTCCAGGATTCCTCAGTTTTGTTGTCTAACTCTAATCTAAGAAAAGTCGTATGTCTATGAATCCTGCCTTCTCCAGGTTTCCTCGGTTTTGTAGTCTAACTCTATTCTAACAAAAGTCATATATTTATCTACTGAGTCTTGCCTGCTCCAGTGTTTGTAGTTTGCTGCTGGCTACATCTACAGTGTTGCTGTCATCCTGAGTCCGCCCTGCACCTGTCAACCTCAGTCTTCCTTCTTCCTTCATATAGCTACATCTATGCTTCATCTACAGTACCATAAGGCTAAAGCTCCACCTTACCCTGTTCCACCATCTTCATTTAGCCCCTGGAAATGGTTCCATTTATTTTTATTTATCTAATTTTGATTTTATTGTATTTTTAAAAGCATGGTGAATTCGGCCGAATTATTTGGATTCCTCCCGAATTTCTTCTAAGTCGAACAGGTCCGATATTTGAATCGACCGAATAGGAAAAAAAAAATTTGTCCGAAATCGAATTTTACCAGATTTTTTTCCAGTGCACAAGTCTATCAAACAATACCTAACACAACGGATTTAAATATGGTATCATAGAAAAGCTTTATTCTATCATGAAAACAATAAAATACAGTTTTCATGGTTATACTATAACAAAGTGTAACCTTCATTACCAAACAAAAGAAAAGTGAAACCTGTCATTTACCTTAAAGGGATAGTAATACTTTCTTTTATCGTTATTTTATTTTGTAGGCATTAAAAAAACATGAAGAACGATGTAAGTCTTATCTCTCAAACCTTTATGGTTTAAGAGATATTCACAAGCAAAGTATCCCCCCCCGTTCAGCCAGATCAGAAGGGAGGTGCCCAGGTAGACTGCAGAGAGGGACAATCTTCAATTAAGATAAGGGAAAAAGCTGAAAAACTTGTCAAGGGGGGAAGGGCTTTCATTGTTTTCATACAAAGAAGATTGTCCCCTACTGTTATCTGTCTGGTATTACAACCAGACTCACATCTGAGAAGAGATGGCTTACACTAGGAAAAAGGGGCGGGGAGGGGAACTTTGCTTGTGAATATCTCTTAAACCATAAAGGTTTGAGAGAAAAGACTTATATCGTTCTTCATGTTTTTTTAATGCCTACAAAATAAAATAAAGATAAAACAAAGAATTACTGTCCCTTTAAGGAGTAAAATAGATCCAGTCCTTAAGGACTATGTAGAAAAAAGTGCTTGTTTCCCCTGTAATATTTGAATCAAGCATCTTCTAGCCATGCTACTATATCTTAATTTGTGTTAATATCCCTTTAAGAGGTTAAGGGGTCTATTTACTAAAAATTTACTATATATTATATTATGTTTTAGTTATTCAAATGATTAGAAAATGTACCATTTTGCCTACATGTTGTATATAATATATATATTTTTATTAATCTGCTTATATAACAGCATTAAATTTATCATCTCTTGCAGTCAAAGGGTTAAAGAAGAATATTCTAAGAAGTCACACTATATTCCCCCAAATTTAAAAAAATATTGTCCCAATACTTTTCACAAAAAACAATTCTTTGTTCTATATGAAAAAGTAATCATTAACCCTTTGAGTGCCAGAGGGGTATGCACCACATTGTTTTGCAATACGTTGCATACCTTTCTGGCATTCAGTGAGTTAAAGATAGCAGTAAATTGAATATAGCAGAGAGAACCTAACAAGATGGATTCTCCGTAAAGTTCCAGAAAGAGAGAGTTCTCGGTCTCTCACATGACAGGACTAGTGTCCAAAAAGCAGGCTTCTTCTGAGCCAAAGTTGGGCAAAATGAGACACTCCAGCTGTTCAGGACTACAGTTCTCATCATCGGTTGGCCAGCCAGGGATAATGAGTATTGTAGTCATCAACTGCTGGAGGGTTTTAGGTTGCCCATCTCAGTTCTAAAGTGAAAATATTGTGCCTTTGTAAAAAGAAGTCAAGTTGTGGGTTCTGCCTCTGTCGCTGGCAAAGGTGGCAGGAAGTGAGACAGACAACCCCCCCCCCCATTGGTATCTTTCAGGCTGATGTCCAATCTAGTGTTTGGAAAATTTGAACAGAGACTGGCTTTTATATAGCCTGTCTCTGTTCAAAATGTCTCTCAGATGTCCATTGGCTGGGATGTGTACTAACGTAACTCCCAGTCAATCAGCTTCTATCAAGTTCCAGCCAAGGGACATTTGGGAGATATTTTGAACGGAGACTGGCCATATAAAAGCCAGTCTCTGTTCAAATTTCTCACACACTGGATTGGCCCAAAAGGTGCCAAAGGGGGGATTTGTTTGTCTCTCTTCCTGCCACCACTGATGGCAACAGAGGCAGCAACTTGGCTCTGAGCTGTTGCCGTCAGTTGTGGCAGCAACCGTGGCAGAGCCTACAACTTTGCTTCTTTTTACAAAGGCACAATATTTGTGCTTTAATTATTACTTTTTTAATTTAGAAAGAATTGCTTTATTGCAATAAGGATTGGGACAATGTTTTTTAAAGGGGGAATATAGTGTCGTCTTGGAATATGTGCATTATTTTAACCCTATGACTGCCACAGAGGTACACAATGCATTGCTCTGCATACCATTCTGGCACTCAAAGGGAGTAAACAATGAAAACATTTCCAGAGATGCGTTACGGGACTCTGAGCCCAGAAAAGCTGGTTGCAGATTTTCATCCGTTAAAGTGGGTCCCTTAACGTATCTTAACCCCTTAAGGACCGGCGGTCCTGGGACATTTCCGTCCCATAATGACCGCATAGGGGCACTTTGATGCACCGGTACACGTGACCTGTCACGTGTATCGGCGCGCCGCTATGGGGCTTGAAATAGATCGCTCCGATCTTGGAGCGGTCTATTTCAGGCCCTATTTTTACTTACAGCGCTCCCGGTAGAGCGCTGTAAGTAAAAAGTACGTGACATACCATGACCGTCATCGGTCCTTGAGTAGTTCAAGGACCGTGACGGTCCTGGTACGTCAAGGGTCCTTAAGGGGTTAAAGGGATAGTAATATTTTATTATTACTATCCCCCATATTGTAAGTATTTGTAAAATAATTTAATAGACCCCAGGTTTGTCTCTCAAACCTTTATGGTTTGAGAGATAACCGAAGGCAAAGTTCCCCCTCCCTCCCCCTTCCCTCAAGTCAACGTTGTACTGACTGCAGGGGAAGACTGTCGTATGACAGGCTTGCGGGTCTGCAGCTGAGCTGAGATCCCGTTAGTGACAAAGAATTATTTCACTGAAACGGTCTTCTAAATGTGCTTGGTTTGAAATTTTGAATTAGTACTTTGTATACACTTTTTTTTATTATAGTAGGTAATAACACTAGTGTATACCACACCTTGCCTAGTTGTCTTGTATAGCTTCCGATTTGTTATTGTTACTTTTATGTTTTATGCCATATTAATATATTTTAATCATTTAATGTTGTTTTAATACATTATATTTATCATAATACTACACTTAGATGTGTTCTCTTGCACTGTTCCTCTCTTTTTTTGTTTTCTATATTTGCAGCTTAAGTTGACCCCAGGGTGATCCAGGTGTACCCCTTCGATGATATACTAAATCAAAACAATCTATTTCATCTTATTATTTTAGGATTTCAACAAAGTCTTCTCATGCCATAATCTATTTCATAACAAAGACAAGGACTCAATAGACAGTATGTAGATGATATTTTGAGGTGTTCCAATTTCTGCCTTGTGATTTATGAGGAACGTCATCATTATTTTGAGGACTATATATTATGGTGAGGTTTTTTTTGTTATTGCTATTTTTTACATATATTTGATCAATTATATTACGTTATTTTTTATCATAATATTTTGGGTTTGCACTTAAAAAATATATGTTATTTTGTAGTATTTCTCTATACATTATTAAGTTTAGGAATAAAGCACTCTAATTGGTTCATTGACAAAGATTCTGAACTGTTATTTGTTACAAGGTCTACTTGGCCTAGTCATAAATGCATCTCTGATTATGATATGACCTATATTTGTGCTGTTCTGGTTTCAAGCAGAAGTAGATTATATACAGAGGAGGCAGGTATGTGGATATGGCTGCCACAATTCTTTGGAAATATATACCGTCGATTTATATATTGTCTCACAGTTAACTTACCAAACTGCTGTTAGAAAACTGGAC
Organism: Rhinophrynus dorsalis; assembly: GCA_037306005.1. Classification (NCBI taxonomy): domain Eukaryota; kingdom Metazoa; phylum Chordata; class Amphibia; order Anura; family Rhinophrynidae; genus Rhinophrynus; species Rhinophrynus dorsalis. The sequence continues at coordinate 467,245,904 of CM074718.1, read as the reverse complement.
AGGTGGAACCTATATGTGGAGTTCCTGGGGTAGTTTTTTTCTTCAACTGTTTAGCTGCTAAAGGGAAAATCTCAATATATTGCATACTTCTGGCAGCACAAGAAGTCAATAGTAGGTAACAAGATGTAATCCGTCTACACACATTGAGAGGATCTGAGAATGGATCATTAGCTGACGCTTCACCACAATTTATGACCTTTCAATTGACACACTGAACATAAGTCAGAGCAATCAGATCCAGGTCAATATACACTTAAGTAGAAAGGTTTGGTAGCTTGGGGAGGGTTTGGTGCAGACGTGGGGGAAAGATTAGAAGTAGGGGAAGATGTAGTGAGTCCAGGAGGATACTCGACTGAATTAGCTACCTAAAGTTAAATCATTTCATAGTTGATTTGAGGGGCGCTATAATACAACACAAAAACATTGTCTTATTTGGGGCATGTCCACTACACTCTATCAAACACATTCTATCATACTCTCACACAATAATCTGGAGACCATTCAAAGAAGAGCCACTGAGTAATGCAGGGCAAAATTTACCGATATGGACTCAAATAACGTAATGTTTATAGCTTGGAAGAGAGGGGGAGAGGGAAATATCATAAAAAATACATTAATCGCACAGTTCAGGTAGTATAATTTTTCTGAAATTGGGAATATTAAAGCATGAGAACATGATTTAATTTAGTGGCAGGAGAATAATTGGCTGTTTCATGGAATAGCCTCCCAATAGATGTGGTAGGGGCTAATACGTCAAAAGATTTCAAGAATTTCAAGAATACCTTGGTTATAAATGAGATGTCATTATTATGTATGATTGTGCTTTTTATCAGACTGGAAAATGGACAGACTGGATGAACCAGTTTGTTCCTATCTCAAAAGTGAATGGGGCATATGTAGAAAGAAAGAGTGGAAAATTCTGGGGCAAACTACATTAGAGAATAAATAAAAATAACCGATCATTTTAAATGTGCTTTATATGTCTTGAATGCTGGAGAGGTCTCCAATTCATTGCTTTAAATCAAGGTCTGAGCTGTGAAACAGTGTCAAAGTACATAATCTGTATAAGAATTGACTAACAATGTTTAATCTGTCAATTCTGAGGGTCAATTCTCCTATAAACTGCAAGCTATAAAGGTTTAGTTTTATCTTTGATTTTAAGATCTGTGATCGAGACTCTATTTGTATTGTGCACTCGGTTGTGCCAATGTCCATTTGAATGAAATGTATGACCATCAGTTTGTATGATGACCACAGATTTTGTATTTAACAGGAAATTGTATTCTCAGAAACTACAATCCACAGAACAGACTCACAGAGTGTACAGTGAAGATATATACTGAATCACATAACTTGCATTCAGTAGAACAGGCACAAAAAAGGTAGAAAGGGGACTTCTATACTTCAGATGTTGTGCACAAATGTCCCCATGTGAACATACCCATATGAGCAGACAAGAGACTCAGTCAGAACCACTCATGTAGTCCAAGAGAAGCAAAGACCCACAGTATACAAATATAAGTATAAATAAAAAAAAGCATTAATTGAACTAATTGACCCAAAACAGGGTCCGCAAACAAGGAAAACAATTCAAACAGCAGGTCATTCCCAAGAGTTTTCCACACCAGTCATTTTGGTTTGGGGTCCAGAACAGTAATCCAGTCTTCTTTTCTCAATCTCCTCAAAGAATGAGAGCCAGCAGGAGTAGATTGAGTAGGTACCTTGGAGGGTACAGATATGCCCAAAGAGTTACAAAAGGAGTCCAGGTCCATCAGGTTGGTCAGGATGATGGTAGAGCCAGGTCCTGAGAATGGACACCTATAGATCACTTTTAAAAATATATAGAACTTTGGCTAAGAAATCCATTGTTATATTAAAGATGAGGATTTAGTCACATTATTTGGTCATAGAATACTAAGCTTGCCACTAACGCCAAGGTACCTAATTTTTGGCAAGTACCTAACCTTAATATGCTTTGTCTTATGAGCTGAATCTCTCCTATTTTAGGCATTTACTAACCTTAGTTTACTTTATCCTGAGAGCTGAATCTTTGTCAGCTTTACTCATTAATGGAGAGAGACTCTCTGACAGGCATTATATAATGTCCTAAAGACAATGAACATTGCACCTGGGGGTGGGAGGGGTGCTTAAACCAATAGAAGCTGGTCAAAGGTTTCAAAAGTACAATTCCAGTCCAGTTTTTGCTAAGCACACCAAAAGAAAAAAACATATTTAAACTTGCTGGAATGCAACCAATTTTGACCAAAATAGCTAAAAGCACCTAGCAAACTTAGCATGCTATGGCCATATAATGTGACTAAATCCTCATATTTAATATATGCAGGCACAATGCCGCAGAGTAAAGGGTTAATGGTGATGAAAATTTGGATGTGCACCAATATTTTGTGTATTTGCTTTTAGCTATTTTGGTCAAAATTGGTTGCACTCCAGCAAGTTTAAATGTGTTTTTTTTCTTTGGGTGTGCTTACCAAAACCTGGACTGGATAAGATATCCATTGGACAAGACAACAAAAATAAATTAAAGGTCCAATGTTCCAGACCCTCTATTCCTAATAAAGTTTGTGATACCCCAGAAATGGACCCTCAAGTGATGCAGTTTTTGGCTACATATGGCAAAGACCCTAGTAAAGGAATTGATAGGTGTCCAAAATCTTGCAAAGATAAATTACTAGATGTGATTGGTCTGAAGACAAAATTATTTGAATTGTTGGAGATGTCTTTATCTAATAATACACATACTGATATTCTTAAACTCAGAGGATACAGATGGCCATACGTCTATTGGGTAATGCCAATTCTGCTATATCAGCAGAAAGAAGCAAAGCTATATTATTAAAAATTGACCCAAACTTGGCAGACACACCTTTTTCTGAAGCAAGCACTTCCTCTCAAGGCCAACTTTTTGGTTCAACTTTTATTAATGACTTTGGCAAGTTTGTCACTGCATTTACAGCTTTGGATGTCTTCCATATAAAGTGTTCTCTAACAAGGTTTTTGGGAGAATTGGGAAAGTTATGTGTCATTTCCTGGCCTAAATTATCAGGCATTGTGCAAAGTATAAATATGATCAAGGCCCTTCCTCCTCTGGAACAGGATCACCAAATTTGAACTACAGACCTCCGAAACCATTTTTCCCTCAAAGAGTGAAGGGGTGGAGAGCAAGGATTTCAAGAGGATAGTTTCATTCCTGCCACTATGCAGGTAAGCTTAAAATATCATCTTCATTCTTTCCTAGGAAAATTGGGAGGCAGACTCACCCAATTTTTCCACTAATTGTCAAATCTAAATCAGATCAGTAGGTTTTATAGACGAAAAGAGATTTTATGATAGAATTTTATACATTCCCAAAACAACCTCAAACTGCCCATTCATTCTGCTTTTCAAAAGAGGACAAAACATTGCTAAATTAAGAAACAACAGATTTACTGCAAATAGTCCAATAGGACCTCCAAGCTTTATAAGTAATATCTTGCTAGTACCAAAGAAAATTCACCCTCCCATTTGCCACATACACGACTTCAGCCTCGACCATACTACACACCTCCTCCCTCTACAGCCTTCCTCTCCTTTGCCTCATCACATCAGACTCCACTTCACCTCATTGCGTCACACTCTCCTTCACCACATCACCTCACACTCCCCTTAGCCACATTGCCTCACACTCCCCTTCACCACATCACCTCACACACTCCCCCTCACCTCACACTCTCTATTTCCTCATTGCCTCACACTCCATTTTGTCCGTTTGCCTCATACTCCCCTTCACCTGATCACCCCTCATTCTCCCCTTAGCCTGATCGCCTCTCACACCCCCCATCACATGACCGCCTCACAGTACACTTCACCTGATTTATTGCCTCAGACTCCCCTTCACCTGATCGCCTACCCTCCCCTTCGCCTGATTAACCCTGCACTTTACCTCCTCGCCCCCACTCCTATTCAATGCAATATATTGCAATGCTTTGGTTACCTTTCTCACACTCATGCGGCTACATTTCCTAATAATAATAAAGCTCCAGCAATGTAAAAAAACAAAACAAACCTACTCAGGCCTATGCCACCACCAAAATAATGCACACAAATTACAAACATTAGTACAGACCTCTTCAGGTGTGGAGCACTTCATTGGCCTGCAGCTGTAATGAGCATGGCCCTCACTCCCCAACCCGCTTAGATTGCCAGCTGTTTTCTACACTGCTGTGTGTCTCCTTTGCAACAATTCTTCCAATCAACATATATTCCTGCCATGTGAGGACCTTGAGTTCCTCACAGGGCACTACCATACTTTCAATGCACATAGGTGTGCTCAGGAAGGAAGCAGATGCTAATACAAGCATGTTGTTTGGTAATTCCAGAGGGGGTGAGGAGTAAGGGCCATGTTCATTTCAGCTGCAGGCAGGGGCGGACTGACCATACGCGCATTCGGTCACGGACCGAGGGCCCGGGACCGAAGGGGGCCCGCCGCCAGAAATTATAATTTTAGTGTAGCCTGTCCTCTTGCCTGCAGCATAGAGGCCTGTTTGTAGCTTAGCCGGCATGCTGTTCTCGTAATACAGAGCGCTGGGAGATGACATCATCTCCCAGCCTCTGCATTACTAGCAACGCGTGGGAGCTTCAGCTCTAGAGATCTGTGCCGATGGAGGCACAGATCTGTCAAGCCACGCCGCTAAACCACCAGGGACTGGAGGTAGGGGTATTGTGGAAGGGGCAATGTGGAGATGGGGGCATTGTGGAAGGGGAAATGTGGAGATGAAGGGGAAAAGTGGAGATGGGGGCATTGTGGAAGGGGAAATGTGGAGATGAAGGGGCAATGTGGAGATGGGGGCATTGTGGAAGGGGAAATGTGGAGATGAAGGGGCAATGTGGAGATGGGGGCATTGTGGAAGGGGAAATGTGGAGATGAAGGGGCAATGTGGAGATGGGGGCATTGTGGAAGGGGAAATGTGGAGATGAAGGGGGCATTGTGGAAGGGGAAATGTGGAGATGAAGGGGGCATTGTGGAAGAGGCAATGTGGAGATGGAGGGGGCATTGCGGAAGGCACAATGTGGAGATGGAGGGGGCATTGCGGAAGGCGCAATGTGGAGATGGAGGGGGCATTGTGGAAGGGGCAATGTGGAGATGGAGGGGGCATTGTGGAAGGGGCAATTTGGAGATTGGGGGGCAATGTGGAGGTGGACAATGTGGTTGAGGGGGCCAATGTGGTTGGGAGGGGCCCACGGCAATTCTTGCACCAGGGCCCGGTGGCTTCTACTGGATGGCCAGGGGGGGTACTGGATGGCTGCGGGGGGTACTGGTCTGGATGGCCTGGGAGAGGTAATGGATGTCCTGGGGGGGATAACTGGATGGCCTGGAGGAGGTAACTGGATGGCCTGGAAGGGGTAACTGGATGGCCTGGACGGGTATTTAATGTACTGGGGGTTAATGGATGGCCTGGGAGGTACTGGAGGGGCTACTGGATGTCCTGGGTATTAATGGATGGCCTGGGGGGCACTGGATGGCATGGGGGTTACTGGACCTGGTCTAGTACCTCCCCAGGCCATTCGGTACCCCCCAGGCCACCACACGTTTGCAAATTATATATGAAGCATTACTCGCTACAAGCACAGCCACCAGGCCAGCCAGCCACCATCAAGCTATCTACCCAGTTGCCTAGCAGCCTCCAGCCAACTGGCAAGAAGCTAGCCAGCAGTGTAAGGTTAGTTTTTTTTTCTTGTATATGCATGTCATGGGGTGGGGTCAATGATGTCATGGGGTGAGGCTTATGATGTAATGGGTGGGGCTTATGGTGTCATGGGGAGGTACCAATGATGTAATTTTGTTAGGGGGCCCAGACCTCTTTTTGAACCAGGGGCCCTGGGTCCTGTCAGTCCGCCCCTGGCTACAGGGCAATGAAGTGCTCCACGTCTGAAGAGGTCTGATCTATCTTTTATTGTGCATTCATTCTTGAATACACCTGAGCAGGTCTGATTTTTTATTACATTTTGGGAGCCGTAGGATTATCAGATTGAGCCCTTTGAGCATCAGAAAAATATCCAGCACATTGCAAAGCAATATTTTGCATATCCCTGTTACAATAAAAGGGTTAACACACAGGCGATGCTATGCCAAAACTGCAAGTTCTACATATTTGGACTTTAAGTTATTCTTCATATTTTGAATATTGTTCATAGTTAAAAGAAAGTGGGAGTTGTGACAGGTACATAACAGCTTAGAAACTTTATTTGTTTTTCTTTGTTTTTCTTGAAGTGTTGTAAACAAGTTTTTTTCTTTGCTTCTGAGGATTATGTAAAGAAAGGGTAAAGCATAATATTCACCTAGTCTTCAAACTATTAATTATTAAACTTTGTGACTGACATCAGTTTTACAGTTTAATATTGTACAGTGCAACAAATTCTATCATTACTATATCTATTATATATATATATATAAAAATCGAAGTGTTTCTGATTCACTGGCAGCTACAACCTGGGGCAGCAGGTTAGGGTAGTGATTCTGACAGGAGTGGCTGGGTAGAAGCCTCCGTGGCCCTGCATGTAACCTTTCTTTACCTCATGCATCCATGACAGCCATCCATTTCTCTGACTCATATATAACTGCCAGCCCTTGTGTATTCCCCATCAACCTCCCTTTTGCTGCCTCCTGTGTCCCACATCTCCCTCCATTTTGCCACCACTTTTAACTCTCATTGCATTCCTTTCACCTCCTTATGTATCACTCACTGCCCTCCTTTTCACCACCTCATATTTTCCTCACCACCCTCCCTTTCACTGCCTAATATATCCTTGAACAAACCTCCTATTCAGCCACCCCACCATCCCTTTGGTGCCCACTCAGTCAGTCCATACTCATTTGCTGCAGGCCCTCCTCTACCCTTCTACATCTAAACAATGTTTTAGGTGCTCCTGAGCTCTTCCACTGTTATCTCCGCATGGAGGTAGACTGTCAGTGCCAGGTGGAAAGACTGTTTGAAGTCATCTGATGGCAACCACTGTTATTTACTGTGTTTCTATCACGGTGCCTGTGCTATGCTGGTGACATTCTGTCAGTCTCACTCTCAGCTAACTCTTATTGGTTGCAGTGGCCTTGGCCCGCCCAGTATTCGTCTTTAAATACTGGGTCCTGTCACTTCGTGTTGCCCTTTCGTGGTGTTTCTGTACCAGCGCTTGTTCCAGTTTTTCGTGTGATCTCAGTGTATGACCCGGACTGCCTGACTACTCGGCTGCTTCTGTTCCTGCTCTGTGTACCGACTCAGATTGGCTGACATTCCCGCCCTATGTACCGACTCGGATTGGCTGACGTTCATGCTCTGTGTGCCGTCCCGGCCCAGCTGACGTTCCTGCTCTGTGTACCGATTCGGATTGGCTGTCGTTCCTGCTCTGTGTACCAACCCGTTGGGTCCCCGTTCCCTATTTGCCAGGATTGCCTACGGCTCTCTCCGTTGCTCTCGTTGGGCTTGGCATCCGGGCATTGTTGCTATTACCGCATTATCATTTCCTGCAACCTGGTCTTGGTTACGGTCTGTGACGCGTGGGCGACACTCGGGTGTGAGCCTTCCATTCTGAGCCCACGGTACGCTAGACCCTATTTCCTGCCATCAGCTGAGGTTGATCTTCCTTGGGCGCCTCAAGCTACTATCCACCTTGGGCAGTCGAAATTTGGTCTGAGCGTTCGTTTACCCCTTCGGGGAAGGGCCATTCTCCACCAGTTGTTTGCATTGCAGTCTCCGTTGGGCACCCGCTGGGCATACCGTCTGTCTTCCATTACTGCTACGGCAGTCCATAAGCTTATTAAGGGCCTCCGCTTACTCCTGTGGCATTACTCGCTATTTATACTCTCCCTGCCAAGTGAGAGTCTTAAGGGCCTCGCGCTATTAGGACCTGTCAGTCTTCCTGGCCTAATAGTAACCCATTCACTGCTGCCTCGTTCAAGTATCACACAAACTACCTGACCTGTGTCAGTATATTGTTATTACTGTATTGTGCAATTACTGGACCCATGTGGGTGTTTCCTACTGTAACCTGTCCTGTGTCAGTACTATATTGTGTATATATATTACTGGACCCGTGAGGGTTATTGCCATTTTAAGTTTGTTCAATAAAACTTTGTTTTACCTAACTTACTGTGTCTGAGTGTCAAACAAACCATTACAGTTTCCTAGGCAAATAGCAGCGGTTGCCGTCAGACATATTCAAACAGCCTCTCCTCCAGGCACTCACCCTCTTGCAAGGCAGGGAGGTGACAGTGAACAGGAAAGTGTCTCTCTTCATGGAGGTCACACAACTGCCAGAGCTTTTATACCTAGAGGGTTTGAGGAGGCCCGGTGCACCCAGGCAACAAACTGCATAATCTTCTGCTCCTCAAGTGATTCATCCCTGATGGTAAATGAACAGGCAACTGTGTCAGTGTATCTATGGGACTGTATGTGGTACACTGTGCAAATGTATTTATGTGACACTGTTTGTGTACCGTATATAATAGTGTGTGTCTATATGACACTGTATGTGAGTGTGTATACTTGATACTGCATAAGAGTGTGTCTATGTGATACTGTGAGTGTGTGTGTGTGTGTGTATACAACACTGTATCTGACTCATTGCATGTGACTGAGTGTATGTGAGTGTCTTTGTGTAAGACTGTGCCTGTGTGCGCCTGTGTCTATGTCAGAGTGCAACTTACTGTTAGGGGCAAAGCTGTATTTTTTTTCTAGTCTTTAATAAATGCCAGACATAGATTTGTTGTTTATTACAATATGAAACATAGTGCAACACTGTAATAAAAGTAAGGTACATTTCAACAATACTATACCTGAGTGTGTTTCAGATGTCAATTGCAACCCTCCCTGTTACTTATAAGTAACAGTGTAACGGGGTTCGAACCTCCCCGGGATGCTCTGTGCTCTCACACCGGACTAGTGAGACCCTGAAGCCGCCTGAGCCTGGTCGAAACCTCGGTTCCCGTATCGCTTCTCCGCCAGAGGTGGGGGTCGCAAGAAGACCCTTGATACCACCACTCAATGAAGACACAAGGCACGCTTCTTAGTCAACCAGAGGAACAGTTTATTTTCGTCAAAAACAGTACTTTTATACACAGTTAACTAAGTTAGGATAAATCAATCACATTTCTTAACAAAAGGCTGAATTCACACAGGTAACCTTATTAAAGTGCACACAAAAGAAGGTTGGGACACTTTGGGGACACAATGGGGCTTGGGACACATACAATGGGCTGGGGTGATTACCCGGGACAAAGGGCCGTAGACTTGGGGACGCCAGCGTTCGACCTCCGCTTTTAGGTGTTAGCCAATCAGAGGCCATGCCGCGGAGTCCCTGCAGTCAATCCCTGGGCCGCCGACATTTTCCCATGTTAAGTCTATGGAGTCCCTTTAACTCGGTTCGAGGGTCGACGGCCAATCAGGAAGCGAGCGACGGCCCCGTTCTAAGTCAATGGGAAAATCCTCTTTTGGGCTCGATGTTCGAGAGCCAATGAGAACGGGGCCGACCATTCGCCATGTTAAGTCTATGGCGTCCCTTTAAACCCCAGTCCACCAATCAGAGGGCGGCCGACCATTCCCCATGTTAATCCTCTGGCGTCCCTTTAACTCCCTTTTTCTCAATGGGACGCTGGCCGGCCGCCTAGGATCCCATTGCCCAGTGGCTGCCCCGTGTTCCCGTGAATGTCACTCCTTCATGGTCGGTTTCCTGGGCAGATGCTTGGGTATACTCCAGTAACGGGTCCCTACTAGTGTTGAGCGAGCATGCTCGGCCGATGCTCGGATCGGCTCGAGCATCGCTCTGCTCGGCACATGGCGGTACTCGTACGAGTACCGCATGTGCTCGCCCGCCATGTTCGGGTCTCCTCCCCGCACGTTTTGCGGCTGCTGCGCAGCCAATAAACGTGCAGGGAGGCTCTGACATCGGTGTAATGCCAGCAGCCATGTTGGCTGCTGGCATTACACTGATTGGCTGGCCAGAACCCGTGGTCAGGTGCTGTATAGCACCTGACCATCGAGTTCGGCTCAGTCTGAGCCAGGGAGAGCTGAGGATAGGAAGGGAAAGGCAGTGTAGGGAGGAAAAAAACAAAAATTGTGAAAAAAAAAGAACCAAAAGTCCTTTTTAGGACTACTGTGTGTGGGGGCAGCAGGTTATTTGGTGTGGGGGGAAAAAAACAAAAAAAAAAAAAAATATATATATATATATATTCTGTTTAGTGTGCAAAGTTGCAGATTAGAGCACATTCTGTTTAGTGTGCACAGTTGCAGATTAGAGCACATTCTGTTTAGTGTGCAAAGTTGCAGATTAGAGCACATTCTGTTTAGTGTGCAAAGTTGCAGATTAGAGCACATTCTGTTTAGTGTGCAAAGTTGCAGATTAGAGCACATTCTGTTAAGTCTTCAAACTAAAATATCAAAGTCACGTATTCCATTCAGTGTGCGTCGCCGCAGTTTAGCAGCACATTCTGAGTACTGTGCAGAGTTGCAGAATAGGAAGAAATACTGTTAAGTCTTCAAACTAAAATATCAAAGTCACATATTCCATTCAGTGTGCTTCGCCGCAGTTTAGCAGCACATTCTGTGTACTGTGCAGAGTTGCAGAATAGGAAGAAATACTGTTAAGTCTTCAAACTAAAATATCAAAGTCACATATTCCATTCAGTGTGCTTCGCCGCAGTTTAGCAGCACATTCTGTGTACTGTGCAGAGTTGCAGAATAGGAAGAAATACTGTTAAGTCTTCAAACTAAAATATCAAAGTCACATATTCCATTCAGTGTGCTTCGCCGCAGTGTAGCAGCACATTCTGTGTACTGTGCAGAGTTGCAGAATAGGAAGAAATACTGTTAAGTCTTCAAACTAAAATATCAAAGTCACATATTCCATTCAGTGTCTTTCACCGCCGTTTAACAGCCTATTCTGTGTACTCTGCAGAGTTGCAGAATTATAAGAAATACTGTTAAGTTTTCAAACTCAAATATTAAAGTCACATATTCCATTCAGTGTCTTTCACCGCCGTTTAACAGCCTATTCTGTGTACTCTGTACAGTTGCAGAATTATAAGAAATACTGTTAAGTTTTCAAACTCAAATATTAAAGTCACATATTCCATTCAGTGTCTTTCACCGCCGTTTAACAGCCTATTCTGTGTACTCTGTACAGTTCCAGAATTATAAGAAATACTGTTAAGTTTTCAAACTCAAATATTAAAGTCACATATTCCATTCAGTGTGTTTCAACGCCGTTTAACAGCCTATTCTGTGTACTCTGCAGAGTTGCAGAATAGTAAGAAATACTGTTAAGTTTTCAAACTCAAATATTAAAGTCACATATTCCATTCAGTGTCTTTCACCGCCGTTTAACAGCCTATTCTGTGTACTCTGTACAGTTCCAGAATTATAAGAAATACTGTTAAGTTTTCAAACTCAAATATTAAAGTCACATATTCCATTCAGTGTGTTTCAACGCCGTTTAACAGCCTATTCTGTGTACTCTGCAGAGTTGCAGAATAGTAAGAAATACTGTTAATTTTTCAAACTCAAATATTAAAGTCACTTATTCCATTCAGTGTGTGTCACCGCAGTTTAGCAGCCTATTCTGTGTACTCTGCAGAGTTGCAGAATAGTAAGAAATACTGTTAAGTTTTCAAACTCAAATATTAAAGTCACTTATTCCATTCAGTGTGTGTCACCGCAGTTTAGCAGCCTATTCTGTGTACTCTGCAGAGTTGCAGAATAGTAAGAAATACTGTTAATTTTTCAAACTCAAATATTAAAGTCACTTATTCCATTCAGTGTGTGTCACCGCAGTTTAGCAGCCTATTCTGTGTACTCTGCAGAGTTGCAGAATAGTAAGAAATACTGTTAAGTTTTCAAACTCAAATATTAAAGTCACATATTCCATTCAGTGTGTGTCACCGCAGTTTAGCAGCCTATTCTGTGTACTCTGCAGAGTTGCAGAATAGTAAGAAATACTGTTAATTTTTCAAACTCAAATATTAAAGTCACTTATTCCATTCAGTGTGTGTCACCGCAGTTTAGCAGCCTATTCTGTGTACTCTGCAGAGTTGCAGAATAGTAAGAAATACTGTTAATTTTTCAAACTCAAATATTAAAGTCACTTATTCCATTCAGTGTGTGTCACCGCAGTTTAGCAGCCTATTCTGTGTACTCTGCAGAGTTGCAGAATAGTAAGAAATACTGTTAAGTTTTCAAACTCAAATATTAAAGTCACATATTCCATTCAGTGTGTGTCACCGCAGTTTAGCAGCCTATTCTGTGTACTCTGCAGAGTTGCAGAATAGTAAGAAATACTGTTAATTTTTCAAACTCAAATATTAAAGTCACTTATTCCATTCAGTGTGTGTCACCGCAGTTTAGCAGCCTATTCTGTGTACTCTGCAGAGTTGCAGAATAGTAAGAAATACTGTTAAGTTTTCAAACTCATATATATTAAAGTCATATATATCGTGTAAGATGAAGAAGGCGGGTAAAAAGGGACGGGGAAGTGGACGTGATCCTGAAAGTTCAGGGCGCGGGTCAGGACGCGGAGAAACTGTGCCTGGTGCCAGAGCACAAGAAAGAAAGACATCCACCATACCTAGCTTCATGTCTGATTTCACAGGGCGTCGCAGGACATCACTCTCGAGGTCCGACCAGTGCGAACAGGTGGTCGGTTGGATGACAGCTGATACTGCTTCCAGTCGGTTAAGCACCACCCTGTCTTCCACCAAGTCCACTCTCAGTAGCCAAGAGTCTGGTCAACATAATCCTCACTCTGATCATCCTTCCTCCCACCATACACGGTCTGGTCAAAGAAGTGATCCCACACTGGGATATAGTGATGAGCTCGTCTCATCACCAATCCTTCATTTGACCCTCTCTCCAAGCACGCTTGCAGAGGAACATGACATCTTGTGCCCTGATTCACAACCTCTAGAGGCTACCCAATCACAAGAAGATGACAGATGTGAACGGCATTTAAGGTCAAAGGAAGTAGTGGATGATGATGATGATGATGAGACACAGTTGCCATTAAATCAACCACTATTTCCTTCTCAAGACCTTGTTGAGGAGAATGTTATACAGTTGTCAATGACCGAGTATGTGGTGGGATCAAGACTTGAGGAGGATGATCAGAGTGAGGAAGTGGAGGAGGACTTGGTGGACGATGAGGTGACTGACCCCACCTGGGAAGGTGTAGAGCCGAGCGATGACAGCAGTCCTGAGGGTGAGCCATCTGCAGCACCGCAACAGGCTGGAAGAGGCAGTGGTGTGGCTACAGAAAGAAGGCGGACCGCACCAAACCGGCCCGCAAATGTTCCACGGAGCACCCCCTTGCGTAAATCTACCTTGCCAAGGGGTAGGTGTTCCGCGGTATGGCGTTTTTTTAAGGAAAGTGCGGACGACAAAAGATTTGTAGTTTGCAACCTGTGCCACACCAGAATGAGCCGAGGCATGAACACTAGAAACCTCACCACCACCAGCATGATCCGACACATGGCATCCAAGCACCGTAGTAAGTGGGAGGAACGCCTGGATCGCCCATCTGTGTCTGCAGGCCACACCACTGCCTCCTCTTCCCCTGTTTTCGGTGCCGGCCAATCGCCTGTCGAAGGCGCAGGCCCGCATACCTCCCGCCCTGCACCTGTACCATCTGAAGCACCATCAGCGACCACATCCACTTCCCTGTCCCAGCACAGCGTCCAAATGTCGTTACCCCAGGCATTTGAGCGCAAGAGAAAGTACCCAGCCACCCACCCACAGGCCATAGCACTAACCTCACACCTTTCAAAATTACTGGCCATCGAAATGCTGCCATTTAGGCTTGTGGACACTGAGTCCTTCCGCAGCCTGATGGCAGCAGCTGTCCCTCGGTACGCCGTCCCCAGCCGCCACTACTTTTCCCGGTGTGCCATCCCCGCATTACACCACCATGTGTCCCGTAACATCACCCGTGCCCTGACCAACGCAGTTACTGGGAAGGTCCACTTAACGACTGACACATGGACAAGTGCTTGTGGCCAGGGACGCTACATTTCCCTGACGGCACACTGGGTGAATGTCGTGGAGGCTGGGAGCGACTCGGACCCTGGGATGGCACGGGTGCTACCCACGCCGAGGATTGCGGGCCCTACCTCCATCAGGGTTTCCACCAGCACCTACGTTATTGGCTCCTCCTCCTCCGTTTCCACCTCCGAATTCTCTACACACACCGCCACTCCCCCATCAGCCAGTAGCTGGAAGCAGTGTAGCACTGCAGTGGGGAAGCGTCAACAGGCCGTGCTGAAGCTGATCTGCCTTGGGGACAAACAGCACACGGCCTCAGAGCTGTTGCAGGGGATTAGTCACCAGACCGAGCAGTGGCTCTCGCCACTCAACCTGCAACCAGGCATGGTTGTGTGTGATAATGGGCGTAACTTGGTGGCGGCTTTGGAGCTCGGCAAGCTCACACACGTACCATGCCTAGCGCATGTATTTAATTTAGTGGTGCAGCGATTTCTAAAAACCTACCCCAATGTGCATGATCTCTTGACCAAGGTGCGCCGCGTGTGTGCACATTTCCGTAAGTCATCTACAGCTTCGGCCGGCCTGTTGAAGCTGCAGCAGCGCTTACAATTGCCAGCTCACCGGCTGCTGTGTGACGTGAGCACGCGCTGGAACTCCACCTTCCACATGTTGGCCCGGCTTTGTGAGCAGCAGAGGGCAGTAGTGGAGTACCAGCTGTTACACGGTCGTCGCCTCTCCGTTCAACTTCCTGTAATCAGAAGTGAGGAGTGGGAATGGATGTCAGACCTCTGCGAGGTTTTACGCAATTTTGAGGAATCGACACAGATGGTGAGCGGCGATAACGCTATTATCAGTGTAACCATCCCACTTCTGTGTCTACTGAAACGCTCGCTGCTCACAATTAAAACCGACGCTTTGCATGTGGAAGAGGTGGAAATGGGGGAGGAAGAGCTTACACAAGGTGATAGCCAGAGCACCCTCACTTCGTCTTCTCAGCGACAATTGGAGGAGGCGGAGGAGGAGGAGGAGGAGGAGGAGGAGGAGGAAGACACGGTTGCCTCCGCTACAGAGGGTAGCCATGGAACTTTAGTTCCATCTCTTCAGCGTGGGTGGGCAGAAGAGGAGGAAGAGGATGAGGATATTGAGAGTCAGCCTCCTGGTGAGGACAGCGAAATCTTGACTGTTGGTACTCTGGCACACATGGCTGACTTTATGTTAGGCTGCCTTTCCCGTGACCCACGCGTTGTACGCATTTTAGACAACACGGATTACTGGGTGTTCACCCTTCTGGACCCCCGCTACAAAGAGAATTTCTCATCTCTCATTCCTCCGGTGGAGAGGACAAGCAAAATGGTGCAATACCAGAAGGTTCTTGTTGAAAAATTGCTCCAAAATTTTCCATCTGACAACGCTGGCGGCAGAGTACGTGCTACCTTGGCCAACCGAGAAGGGGAGAAAAGGGGAGCACACAGCAGTTCCGACAAAGGCAGGGCAACACTCTCCAAGGCGTGGGACACCTTCATGACACCCCGCCAGCACCCTCACCCTGATGCGCAGCCTAGTGTCACAAGGAGGGAAAAGTTTTGGAAGATGGTGAAGGAGTACGTAGCAGACCGTGTCAGCGTCCTCAATGATCCCTCTGTGCCTTACAACTACTGGGTGTCCAAGCTGGACACGTGGTATGAACTGGCACTCTACGCCTTGGAGGTGCTGGCCTGCCCTGCCGCCAGCGTTCTGTCTGAGCGGGTATTTAGTGCTGCTGGTGGCATCATAACAGATAAGCGTATCCGCCTTTCCACCGACAATGCTGATAGGTTGACACTTATAAAAATGAACAAGGCCTGGATTTCCCCTGACTTCTCCACTCCACTGGAGGAAAGCCCCGGGGGAACATAAACTCACTTTATATATGTTATTTACAATGATGGGAATACTCTGTATTCCCATTCACCCCTTCCACCCCAAAAACGGGTATATGGTTGACTCTTAATGTTCTCATCCTCCTCCTCCTCTTCCATATGCCCTGGGATATAATTTTTATATAGGGCCAGCTCACCAGCGTGCCCTGGGATATAATTTTTATATAGGGCCAGCTCACCAGCGGGCCCTGTGATATAATTTTTATATAGGGCCAGCTCACCAGCGGGCCCTGTTTGCCAATTTTTATATAGGTCAGCTCACCAGCGGGCCTTCTCATATAATGTTTTATTGGGTCAGCTCTCTAGCGGGCCCTCTCATATAATGTTTTATAGCGTCAGCTCACTAGCGGGCCTTCGCATATAATGTTTAGGATGGTCAGCTCTGCAGCAGACCCTCACCCATAATGTTTTAGATGGTCAGCTCAGCGCACGTTTCCCTCTTAATCATGGCCTCAGTTCTGAAAATCAAGGAAATTTTTGGGAGAATTTGCCTCTGCGCACGTTTCCCTCTTAATCATGGCCTCAGTTCTGAAAATCAAGGAAATTTTTGGGAGAATTTGCCTCTGCGCACGTTTCCCTCTTAATCATGGCCTCAGTTCTGAAAATCAAGGAAATTTTTGGGATAATTTGCCTCTGCGCACGTTTCCCTCTTAATCATGGCCTCAGTTCTGAAAATCAAGGAAATTTTTGGGATAATTTGCCTCTGCGCACGTTTCCCTCTTAATCATGGCCTCACTTCAGAAAATCGATGAAATTTTTGGGAGAATTTGCAGATGATATACAAGTAAATATACAGCAAATACTGTTTGGTAACAATTTTTCGCCTAAAGTCGTTTTTATTTTCCTTTTTGTGTGTTTTACGGTCAGTCTGTAAAAATGGCGTACTACGGGCGAAAGATCGTTCCCAGCAGCGATGTTGGAGTCCAAGATGCATCCAGACATCCTCCCTATGCTGTCCCTGAACCATTTCTGTAGTGTTTCCATCTTTTTCTGCCCTTTTCCTATGGACCAGGCACCCTCCCCTCATCAGAGCAGGGGGTGCCTGGTGTAATGCTCGAGTCCTCCCATTGACTTCAATGGGGCTCGGATGCTCGGCCGAGCACTCGAGCCTCAGGGGGTGCTCGGTCAGAGCACCCGAACATCCGAGCATTGGGGTGCTCGCTCATCACTAGTCCCTACCCGTTACAAACAGCAACTGCGCATCTATATGATACAGTATTTTTATTGCTAAGACACCTTCAAAGGTACTAACAGGCAACACTTCAGTTAATATTTGCCCTTTGTCCAACGTTCTAGTAAAGGTAAAGTAGTTTTCCATTTAATAAATTCCAGGCATACACTTGCTCTTTACATTAATATGAAACAATACGACAATAAATAGTGAGGTATAGTGTATATTGTATCTCTAGCTTGAGGCTTTACATTTTGTTCAAATAGTTTATTTGCATTGTGTCCATTGTACACAGGCATGCATACCGTGCCAAGACATATATGCACATGGACACAAGTGGGGGCTAATTAATATGCTATGACCTTTTTAGAAGCAAATTAAATTCAAGTTTGCACATACCGGCTACAGTGCTGGCTGTGTCAGAGCAGCAGCCTCATTAGAGGTTGAACATAATCGCTGCAGGGGACACAGAGTCTGCCACCTCAGTTGGTATTACAGCCAGCTCGTGAGCAGCGGGCACACACACCAGTGACAAGGCTCTCTTCTGTCAGCTTTTCACAAGGCATTAATCCTTGCCCTGGAAGAATCACATTGCTAGCTTTGGAGAGAGGGATTTTGGAAGACGTGGAACAAAAGGAGGTGACAGCAGGTTTGGGAAAGGGGTGAGGCCACAGCCTCCCCAGCTTCTCTAGCTGAAACTAATAATGAAAGACACAGCGGCTGATGCAATTCTGCAGCAAACCAACTAAACCATAAAGAATAAAATAAAAAGCCCCTTGTTGTAAGTTAAGCTTTTGCACTGTAGACCTTTCTAACATTCAGTGTTAAAATCTGCATTTAAATCATTGATTAATTTTATTTTGTTCCTTATGGTGTAGTTGGTTTGACAAAAAAAATGCACCCCTTACGTAGTACGTCAGACTCAGAGCAAAGCAAAGGCTGTGGCTTGCTATGCCTTGAAAAATAGCTCCTCAGCAGCCGCAGCTACACACTAATCACACTAATCACCTTACTCACAAAATAAAAGAGGATGCACATTTGGAGCAAACACACTTTTTAACCACTTGAATGCTAGCGAGGTCTCCGGTGCATTGGCCATGAATTTACAGATGACAGATGACAAAAAAGAAAAATAATGGACACACACTCATCCAGGTACAAGTAAGATACATAATTAATGAATGATTTCATATAATTCTTAACTGACTACATTTGTATAGAATAATTTACAACTGTTACATTAGTGATATTCACTAGTCAATGAAATGGGACACAGGTAAATGACTGACACTCACAAGGAGTCAAAGAATAGAGATGAACACATTCCTTAGCAGTGCATCAGCGTGAAGAGTCAATATTTTTTACAAACATATACAGGGCCTTATGTATAAAAAAAAGGGGGAATGAAAATATCCACTGATTTAAATAGGGTTTTTAAACTCTTTAATGCTAGACATGTTTCTATCTCATTACCTTGCAATGCGCTGGAGAAATCTTATGTGTTTAAGGCAGCACTGGACATCACAACCTCACACCCTCCAGCTGTTTAGCACTACAGTTGTCATTATCCTCATCCAGCTTTTGGTTGGCTGGGGACGGTTGGACTTGTAGTACTGAACAGCCAGAGGGCTTCACGTTGCCTAATACTGAATTAAAAGGATAAATTAACTCAGTGGGCATTTTGGGGATTCTTATTTGAACTCCATGGTGGAGTTTGGCATGCTCCAGAATACCTCACATTTTCCTTTCTGCATAGGGCAGTTCTTGACAACCTGGGGCCATCCTGCTGTTGAGCCCTACTGTTCCCATCATCCACAACCAGCTGGCATACTGGGGATGATAAGAGTTGTAGTACTCAACAGCTGAAGGGTCTCAGGATGCCCACCCCAGGCATGAAGCCCAAGTTGTTCTTACACAGAACATAAACCTGCATGCACATACATATAGAAGAAAAGCAGATGCTAAAAGAAGATTAACCCTTTGAGTTCCAGAGGTGGATGCAACACAGTGGTCTGCAATGCGTTGCGTACCCCGCTGGCAGTCAAAGGGTTAAGCCATTTAGGGAGCACTGCTAAATATTTTATTCCTTTACTGAATCTAGGGTCTACCTCATTTATTGGACTTTGATTAGGGTGAAATAAATGAAGGCTATAGGAATGAATCTAGCCTGAGGCTAAACTGGAGTGCAGCTGAGTGAGTTAAGATAGATTATGAATTGCAGTGAGACATGCCGCCTTCTTCAGAGGAACCTACCATTTCTTGCTTTTTTAAGTCTCCTCTAGTTACAGGCTCCCCTTTTCCATTTCAGCTAATCTAAAAAAACCCAATAAAAGGCCAGTGACACTATAAAACAAACTTGTAAAGGCATGTTTTAAAGCTTTAATTAGCTCTTTTTACAGAGCTGTATTCTCTATTTCTTCAGCCTGTGGAGTCTCTCTTTGCTTAAGTTAACCCCTTGACATGTGGGGCTAGCAGTGCTTTCCATTGCTGTCCTGTACTATCAGAGTGCACACTGGTACAAAGGGAACTGCAGGAATGTCATTGCAGATAAATAATACATAGCTCAGTCTCTTCTGATACAATTGCTTGCAAAGTACTGGACAGTAAGATGCACAATTATCTATCTATCTATCTATCTATCTATCTATCTATCTAGAGAGATTTGGAAGCACTCACTTATCAAGACAAATGCCCATATATATATACTAGCAAAAGGGGAACGGCGTTGCCCGTGGGAATTAAGTCCTTTGAGTGCTTCAGGGTTTGGGTATGTCATACACATGCTGAATAAGGGGAGAGAGAGAGACACTCGATGGAGAAGGGGAGAGAGAGACACACACACATGATGGAGAAGGGGGAGATAGAGAGACACATAATGGAGAAGGGGAGAGAGAGAGAGACATGATGGAGAAGGGAGGGAGAGAGAGAGACATGATGGAAAAGGGGACAGAGAGTTTACTTTTGAACTGGCGCACTTAAAATGTCGCATCTTAAAGTACTGCATTTGTTTGGCCGCGTCATTCCGAATGGCGCATTCACCATGTCGCGCCTTAAAGAGTCGCAAATTGTACACGTTGCATCATTCCAAATGGCGCATTCACCGCTAAAGAGCGGCACATTGGGTGCAATATGGATGCAATATGGGTGCCATGAGTGCAATATGGGTGTAATATGAGTACAATCCGAGAGCAATCTGAGTGCAATATGGGTGCAATGAGTGCAATATGGGTGCAATAAAGATGCAATATGGGTGCAATAAAGATGCAATATGGGAGCAATAAAGATGCAATATTAGAGCAATAAGGACGCAATATGGGTATTGCACCCATATTGCACTTATATTGCACTCATATTGCATCCATATTGCTCCCATATTGCACCTATATTGCACCTATGAGCATTAGATATCTATATGTGATAGATCCACTTTAAAATGAACCAGTCACCTATTTTGTTTAAAAAAGATTATAACGTAATTTTGAATCAATTTGCACTAAATATAGAAATCTAGATCTGACAATTGGTTGAATGTACAATTAAATGGAATTAGTCTCTAATGCCGGTAGCTGTGATTCTGGGTACAGAAATTAGATCGTATGATTGCTGTAGTGCATACCAGTGGGCACACTTCACCAGTGTAGGACTTTATTGCCAGCAGGCCCTGAACACCTGCTCTATAACTTGTGCAGGGAAATGGAATAAAGTTACACCATTTCCTCTGTGACTTGCTTAATACATAGCTTTAAACAAGGTGTAGCAGAAAAGAATGCCCAAATATGCCCATAGACTGCCCCATTTCCTCCCCTTGGCACAAGTGGCATTAAGGGATGAAATTTTGTCTAGATTAGTAAATTTATGAAGGTCTAGAAGATCGATTCTGGCACCTGATTAAGCACAGAATAGTATTTGCACATTCATCCAAAAGCATTTAATGAGGGTTAGACAGTATACATATGCAACCGAGCTTAACCTTTTGAATGCCAGAGGTGTGCATAACGCATTGCTGTGCAATACATTGCATACCCCTCTGGCACTCAGAGGGTTAACTCTACCCTCAATATTTTCCATCTAATCCAGTATGAATTTTACAGGGTCACTATTACTTGCATGCACATGTGGTCCATGGTCTATGTCTGGCACACTGCTTAGTCTGCTTAATGTGTAGGGCTAGGATGGAAGTGAAGTGAGACTTAAAAATAAAAGGGTGCATCTGGTTATCTACACATCTGAAGTTTTTTATGAGCCTGTCACAAATCTGTTTTGGTGACAGGTCACTTTAAATATACTCATACCAAAGAACTTGGGGCCATATGGACACACAAAGTAGAGCAATTGTAGGCCAAACAAACTGCTCCACACGGATATATAAAAATTACATTGATTTAAATGGTGCTTTTAACCCCTTGCATGTAGGAATTTTTATTTGTCACCTATGGAAGAGTTTGCTTGCCCCAGAATAACTCCAGTTTCTCTTTGCATATGGTCACAGGGCCATGTTCACAGGCGCTTTCAGTCAGATAAAGTGGGAGTTAGTGAGGTATAATAGATGTAAATGACTCAATTTTATTTAGAAAATGTTTTACCAGGAAGAATACATTGAGAATTCTCTCATTTTCAAGTATCTCCTGGAGTGTTTACAGCAAGAGTTGTGTATTTGTACAAATACAGAGACATAATACATCTATACACACACATCTACTAACAATGTCATATTCAGCTGCATATTCTTTTTAGATATATGCAGTTAATCATGTATATATATAAAGGTGAAGCGGAGCAATTCTGGGGCAAACTAATTGTATTATAGGAATGGAAGGCATTTGCAGTTGATTTAAATTGAGCTTTTAACCTC
Source organism: Rhinophrynus dorsalis (assembly GCA_037306005.1). NCBI lineage: Eukaryota > Metazoa > Chordata > Amphibia > Anura > Rhinophrynidae > Rhinophrynus > Rhinophrynus dorsalis. Next base: position 467,223,944 of record CM074718.1, on the reverse strand, counting down.
TGGAATGCTAGAGAGGTTTCCATTGCAATGCTTTGCAATGTGTTGAGGCTCATACAGTTAACATGCTCCATTTAAATCAATATGAATCTTGTCTTTACAAATGGTCCAGTGTGTTGTATGTTGTACTCACACATGTCTCAAATGGGGGAAAATATGGTAAGAGGACAATAAAATGTCAAAAATTGTATAAAATGGAAAATGCTGATTTTTGCAGTTGTATAGATAGTGTCATCTCCATTCAACTGTACTGACTACTGATAGTATTCTAGTATTTGACCTTGTTTTGACAGAATGTGGTGCCTTAATTTTATTTAGTGATGATTCCTTTAGAGAAATTGATGCCATTATAATTCCCAGTCCTCCCTCTGAGATTTTGACTCAGAGTACAACAGTTTTATTAATCGGGACTGCTAAACGACTTTGATAAATAGCTCTCTAATATCTCCTCCACATACCTCCACAGGACCACACAGAACCATATGCAATCCCACCAATGAGACAGTTTATGGCAGGAGCGGTTGGGTGTGGGGTGATGGAAATGAGTAAAGAACAATAAAATTCAAAATGAAGAAAGAGCTTTTTTTTATTCTCTATTCACAGACTCCATCCCGCCACCTTGTAAAAATGAGTTTTATAGAGGCTTTTTGTTGGTATCACGGGGAGGAAAGAACTTACATTAACCAGCCCTGCCAGTGTGTACCTGTGTCATGCATGTGTGTATGTGTGTTCAAATTTTACAAGGTCTCCAGTCCCGGTCGGTGACAGCCAGAGGGGGACTCGTTGGGTGTTGTATGGATTTTATAGGGTGTAAAGGATCAGGCTAATTAGCAGGAGGGTGAGAGAGCAGTTACCAGGCAGACTGAGGAGTGGCATGTTCGTAAGCCATTAATATTACTAGGAGCTGGAAATGGAATTCTGGGGTTGATGTACTAAGAAGATCTGGAGCAAACCAACTGCACCATAGGGACAAACACAGGTTCCAATTGATTTAAATTGGTCATTTAACCAAGTGAATGCCAGAGAGGTTTCCAACACATTGCAAAGCAATGCACGCACTGGAGACCTTTCTAGAATTCTGGATAGGAAAACACTTATTTAAATCAATATTTATTTGTTTCCTTTGTTAAAGTTGATTGCTCCAGAATTGTTCCGATTTCTCTTGCTTCATCAGGCTCATAGAGTTAAAGAGGGCAGCTTGAGTCTCAAAATGGACCTATTTGCTATTGAATATGCGTTCTCTCCCCTGAACTCACATACATACATGGTATGATTAACCCTTGAGTGTCAGAACTGTGTCCATTGCATTGATTTGCTCTAGCACTCAAAGGGTTAAAACGTGGTGCAGCAACAATGAATAATTACTTGGATTCTGGATAATGGGAGTTGTAATCCACAGAAACTTGGAATGCTGATCTAGAGCATTAGGTTAATTGCCAGCTAAGAATGATGGGAGTTGTAGCTCAACAGCAACCTTTTGGGTCAACCTGCAAGACTCCTGCTGTTGAAGATGGGAATTGTAGGCGAACAACAAATACAGAGATTGGATATTATCCACCCCTGCTGTAGAGGGGATAATGTGCCATAAAGTTACTGCCGCCATGTCCCTTGTGACCCACTACTTCACTCTGTCTGTGTGTAGAGACACAGGTTTCTTAACACTTTGGAACAGGACCATCAACTTGTGTGATTAAATAAACATTGCTCATTTCCATTAGTGTGTTCACTGCCAAAGGATTTATGGATATAACCTAGTATGAAGGAAGTAGCTTGAGTGGAGGAGTGGGATGGTAACAAATGGCAAAGTAACACAACTCTGTTCCACCATTTGCAATATCATCTTACCCATGTATGCACACAGGACCCTCTTTGATTGCACTTCTCTTATATATTAAATGTTCTAATTTACTTTTCCTGAATAAGCTCCCACCCATTTTTCTTTTCCTTACTATTAAAGGGCAGAAAATACGCTGATGATGTTCTTACTTTTCTTCATCAACCTTCTTGGCAATCAATATAGTAAGGATGGGATGCAGTGAATCCAGGTGTGGCTCCTATATCCCATCTCTGACTCCATCCATCACAATCCTCTCAATAAGCTAATAGCCCTAATGTGTGAACATTGATTTCTGAGGTGAAAGCAGAACCTTTGTGATTTACTCTTTCCTATTTCCTCCCAATGAAATCTCATTGATTCCAGCAAGTGCTGCAATTTAGTATGGTTCTTTGGTTGGGGGGAGGTTGGGGTTAAGCTGCTATGTTTTAAAGGGACACTAATATGTATTTTACATCTTATTTAACAGAGTTCCATTTAACTTGTATTCTGACATAATATTTTTATTTTTCACACTTCTAGCAGTGACATCAGTAGTCAAAAGACTTGCTTGCCAATAGGTGTGGGTGGAGGTGGGGCACTGAAAATATTGTTACTGTAACTAAAGTAAAAGCGAAATCAACTTAGGAAATCCTATGGGTCCCCAAAGGAAAATGTAATATATTGTATGCAATATGAGGACATATTATTATTAGCTATTTCATACATTTGCTGCAAAAAAAAATTATCAAATAAAACATTTCAGCCTCAATTCTCAGCTTTTTTCTTCCTTTAAAACACATTTACATTACAATTTATGTACCATACATGGATGATAATGATGTGCTTTGAGACAGTACACTTTTCATTTGGACCAATATGAACGTACCCATAATGCGCCAGGAAGATTTTAGCATGGTTGGCAGTAACATAAGTTCAGGTCATATTGATATGGAACCCAGTAATGATGTCCCCAGGAAGATATTTAAGAAAATAATATTAAAAGCAAAAATATTTTCAATTCATACCAAAGATTAATAGATTAGCAAAATAATATTGCTCAATTTTGTTTTTTCGGTTGCAGATTTAGGTTACCTTGCAGTTTTAAATGATATCAACTGTTTTAACTAACATATTCCCATTGAAGTCTATGAAGACATGTGTAGATAAAATCTTTGGTAACATTATCAACTGCAAGTTAATTCAGACTAACGTTAAACATGACAGTATCCCTTTAAAGCTGGGATAGTTTATTTGAGTTTATCCTGTTATCCCAGGGCTCATCTGCAGAAATGTGTATACAAAGATGCTTTGGGGATACATGAGCTTGTGTCAGAATAGCTTGTTTAAAATGTAGCTGGCTTCAAAATGGTGCATTAAAAATATTGCCATTTAAAATGTTTTCTTACCCTAACTTAACCAAATCAAAAACACTCGACAAACCCAAACAACTGTACCCTCAAACTACCCTAACCTAACCTAAGTACGCTAACCTAATCTACACTACCCATACATTTAGTGGACAGGATGGATATCCTTTTGCAAAGGCAACATTTTAAGCAGAGACATTTGAAATGCAACATTTTGTCGCCCTCAACATTTTCAAGGCTGTTTTGATGTTTACCATTTAGTACTTTCCACTGCAAAAGAATACCTATAAAGATCACATTTACATATTCGTTTTTAATGTAAATTAGGAATGTTTAACTCATTTATTCTAGAAGAAACATTGTAAAGTTACTCTTCCTTCAGGCAACTGTGCAGTCAACATTTGTATAGAAATGTTTTACATATCTTAGGTGTTATCACATTTTTTTCTTTTCAATTTTAGCAAATCAAAATCTTATTTTGTCTAGGGTGCATGGTAAGATTCCCGTTTGACATATTATGCTTTCAATATTATAGCCTAGGTATAGTAGAGGTGAAAGGTCACATTTACTGATTAGCTCCTAATTATTAGAATGAGGAGCTGCTCTGACCCTTATGTCCTCCTCTTTTCAGTTGAATTCTTGCCTTCTATCACAGGATGCTCAGAGCTGACCCAAGTACAGTAAACCTGATGTCTCTTGCTGGAAAGGAGGATGAACGGTTGAGAAAATATGCAAAAGGTTGCAAAGGAGAGGCAGTAAATTATTTGATGATTTTCCACAAATTTGCATGTTATTATTATTTGTTGTTTAAATCTTCTTTTATCTTCTAGTTTTAGTGGCCCTGCTACTACTAATATCCCATTTATCTCCCCAGAGCACGTAGGGTCCTCCTCCTCATCATCATCCCTGTCTCTGACAAACTTGCCACCAGTAACACCAGCAGACAGTGCATCTATAGATATTAGGATCTGACAATGTATCTCTACACATTGAAAATTGTGTGGTATCTATGCATGGCAAGGTTGTGGCGATCAATAGAATTCAGGATATAAGGGAGCATCTTCAGACTTTCCACCCTGAAGAATATGCCAGGCTCATATCTGGAAAGGTCAATTATTGAGTGCTGAAGTGTGAAATATCCACTGCCACCACCACCAGTCACTTGTGTTTTGTGGGATAGGCAAGAGGCACAGTGCCTGACACCACCTGATTTCTTGGGGGATGGTTTACCACTGTCAATATGTAATTAGCAAATATGCTAAGGTGTATGCTCCCAGTCCTTCCCCTTTTTCACCACATTTTCACACACAAGGAACAAATTCAAAACCATGATTTTGGAGGAGGAGCAGAAAGATTATGGTGACTGTATAACTTCTCCACAGATGCAAATGAAGTGGTGGTGGCGGAGGCTTCTCTTTTCAAGACTTATATTGTTGTAGTGGGCTGTGCTGACAATTTCTCTGAAAGTTTTTACCTGTAATTATAATAACTTTTGCAAAGGCTAACCAGTGTATAAAACACTATTATAATATCTTGAATGGTTTATTAAAGCTGCAGACCAAATGTAAACAATGTTTTTAAAACGACTGCTAGCTAGCCCTTCTGAAAAAAACTTTTGTGGCGTTAAAATTTTCACGAAGGGGCTTTATTTAAAAAATAATAATAAAGATAATAATAATAATAATACAACAATAATATTGATTTACTTATACCTATCCGCCCTCCACCACCATGCTGATGTAGCAGGCCTGTTAATCATTTTTGGAAAGGCATACATGCTGACCGTGTATGTCATGTGACTGTAACTTGTCTGTACTACTATCTGAATCAACATACATAACACTATTACTCTTGATAGAGTAATTTTTAAAAATGTAACTAAACAAAACAAACTAATATGATAATTTAAAATAATAAAGTGGGAATGGATAGATTTCCCATTCCCTCTATCAAAATAAAGTTTTATATAATGTAAAATGTAAAGTTTTATTTAATGTTGAAGACTGATTATGTGTGCATGAATACTGAACAGCACTTTGTATGTGATCTATGCACTCCGAATATACAATAATTTTAAAATTGTATTCATAAACAACTTAAACATCAATTATATTAAATTATAATCATCAATCAACAACATAAAGATAATTGAAAAAATGAAATACTAAATATTATGTGATGATGATTTATATGAAGAAATGCTAACTAAATTATATGCAGCATCTTGTGTGATTCCAATATAACCTCACATTATTTTTTGTCAATCATTCATAACTGTTGTAGATGGTGGAAATCTCTCCACCGGATCCACAGAGCTACTGTTACTACATCTGTATCAGAAGAAGGGAAGGATGGTGGAGGGTCATATTCTAAACCACTATTATCATCAATTATTAGGGTCAGCAGCAGCAGCAGCAGTATCTGCTTCTTCCCCACTTCTTTCATATTCTTCTAGGTTTTTTTTTAAGTCTGGACCAGACTCTTTTTTTTTCCCTCAGCAGGATTTATAGAATCTTCAGGAAGATGAAGATCATCATAATTTATTGCACAAGCTGCAGCAACCATGGACTCACTCAGTTTTTGTAGTATGACTTTACTACCACCAACAGGTCCATACACTTCTCCTATCCTTTTCCTTTACAGGTACGCAGCACCACTAATCTTCTGCATATGCTTGTCACTCTTGTTCTTGAAAATGTAAGAGTGTGTGTGTGTGTGTGAGTGAGTGCGTTTACAGTATGTCAAGTTGTACCTGTCTGTTTATCTGGAATGTGTGATGTAGTATATATGACTTTCTGTGAAGTATTTGTAACTCACTCAATCTCAGTAAAGGCTCAGCCAGCTCAGGTAGGCCCTTGGATCACTTGCAGAGTGTGGCTGAGACTTGTGTTTACATGAAACAGCCAATCATCAGGTAGTCCACTGTTTTCATGTGTCAGCTGATATGCGTTTCTGTGTTTACTGAATCAGCAGTTATGCATCCAGATGAGGGGACCTTGTATGTTATAATCCCTTGAACAACACAGAATTGTGCAATGTGTTGCACATCCCCATGGGTTGTAAGGACTGATACTGCCCTTGTTGCTGAAGTCTGTGGTGATGCATCTTCTCTACTCCCGCACTTGCCCTCCCCACCAAATTGCAAGCTTTAAACCAATTTCATATGCTAATGATCAAAATTTCTTCTCTTCCACTTGCATAGATAATTCTTTATGCATATGGAGAAATGTGTTGTAATCTCCATGGAAAAGTGATCTCCACACATCTCCATATATATATCACCATTAGTTTGACTTTTAATGCATGTCCCCCCAAATCTTCTTAGTGCATCAGCCTCGCTGAGAACAAGCAATGCATAAATGTTTTTTCTTTGAGATGGTCCCCACTCGGACTTTACATTTTTACCTTTTTGTGCCACTACAAAGGATAAATTACCATATTCTCACAGTTGGGTATAAAATGGAGCTATATTTGTAAACACAAATATAACATTTCCTGTAAATCAGGGCAAAATGTAAATGCCCAGTGCAAACACAACCACCCTATTGGGTCTTTTCTCACTAGTACCAAACAGGCACTTGTTTTTGCCCTGAGCACTTATATTCTCCTATTATATATACTATTTTGGATGCACTATATGAATGGATAATTTCTTTACACAGTACTGTATATTATAAAAGAAAAATTATGTTTATAATTTCAGGTATTATATGTCTACTTTTGCTGGATATCTGGCTCTAGAACTGTGGTTCCCTCTATCTTTCATGCAAACATGTTTCCATTGTTTCTGGATACATGGATGGGAATCAGCACCAGGAAATTGGATACTGCATATTGATTGGAGAAAAGGGTACAGTGAACCAACAATAGCCTTAGATTATTGCTGAGATATGTCAATATGCATATCAGTTTGCCTGCTCAGTGCTGAACTACCAGGCAACACTTCAGTGTGAAGTGTAACCGTAAACATCATACGAAATATTTAGCCCCTCTACAAGCCTTGTCAGTGAGGTCCAGCAGATATCTCTACACAAGAGACATTGAGTTCCATGTTGCAGTGATGTGCAGCTGTCTCTCTAGATAAATTTTTGTGGCTTGCCATTTCTTCTTTTCCTCATATATAATCATTTGACCTTTGGACTTCTTAAGATAACCATGTTTTTCCCACAGCTTTATTCGCTAAATATATTACATTTAATATAGATTATAATAACCCCAGTTGAGTGGTCATTTCATACATTGAACTCTCTTTCTGTAAAATATCTTCACATTTTTCCAGAGCCTGTTACTTTTTTGCTTCCAAATATGACCTCTGTTTTTCTCTTTTGACTGACATATGTTTTCCTCTTGAATGTGCACATTTATATAATGTCATCTCCCTTTCATCTTTACTTCTAGCTTGACATATAAAAGTCCTCCAGTGTTTCCTGGTAGTTAATGTTTATGATGTAGCATTACCAAGGACAGTTACTCTACAAACCTATTATCACGCTGTAGCCAGTTTGGTCAAAAAAATACACTAGGGTGAGTCAGCAGGAGAAAAATATGGTACCCCTGGGCTTTCTTCCAATGCCCTCTTCCCTCCTATATTATTAATGACCTATAATTCCCAGCAAATGGCTGGCTGTTTATTTCTGCTCATTCATAATTGACAGATCTCTGAGTCAGGTCCAGGCGTCTCTTCAGGACACTTCTGCTTTTATCGTGGTTTTGTTTCTAATAATGTTTCGGACATCTCCCCAGAGTGCCTCATTCATGCACTAGCCTCTGTTCATTTCTGGTTTCTGTGGGTCCTGCTTGTGGTTTGGCCTTGCCCTTTAACCCCTTCAACAATTACAATGTCTTTTTCTTGTGGCCAATGAATGCCACAAAGTTTGATTACAACATTTAGTATTTATTACACAGAAAAACAGAACATGACAGCATAAATAATCTTATTGTTTCAAACTGTTGCAGTGCTTTAGACGTACTGTGTCCTCTTTACAATGTCTTTCTTAAGCCTTTTTAATAAGCCCAAGAGGGCCCAATGTCTCAGTCATCTATGCTGAGAAACATTTACATTTTCACAAGTGTCATTCATTAGGATGGAGGCCTGGTCACCTTACTTTTTACAACACTTCACTTTTTCTGTAATATGTTTCACATTTTCTGTTTTATTTGGTAACATACTATAAAATGTATTTTATGCAGGTTTCATTATGTGACTTTAAACAGCACTTTAGAACTGAGATGTGCAACCTAAAACCCTCCAGCAGTTGATGACTACAATGCTCATTATCCCTGGCTGGCCAACCGATGAGAATTGTAGTCCTGAACAGCTGGTGTGTCTCATGTTGCCCAACTTTGACTCAGAAGAAGCCTGCTTTTAGGACACTAGTCCTCTCATGTGAGAGACCGATAACTCTCTCTTTCTGGAACTTTACAGAGCATCCATATTGTTAGGTTCTCTCTGCTATATTCAATTTACTGCTATCTTTAACTCACTGAATGCCAGAGAGGTATGCAACATATTGCAAAACAATGTCTTGCAAACCCCTCTGGCTTTCAGATGGTTAATGTGATATTAAATGCAATAGAGCAGGGAGCTCAAACCTGTCCTCAGGCCCCTCAACAGTGCAAGTTTTCAAAACCTGCTCAATTAAACACAAGTGAATGTGGTTTCTTTGCGAAAATCCTTCACAATGATTGAACCACAATTGATTTACCTGTGTTCATGAGAGAAGAGCCTGGGCCTGAGGACAGGTTTGAGGGCCCCTGCAATAGAGTATGAATGTACATCGTTGTTGCTGAGCTTAACATCGATTTATTTTATATTTCAGTGCAGCAGTTACAGGAAAAAGATGACAATCATGGTTGAATCCTCTTTTGCAGAATTCTAGCAAAAGATCTCTGGTTGTTTTTGGACAACAGAACAGAGGCAGCTCACAGGATACAATGTTTAAATAAACTAAACAAAATACTCACTAATATAATTGTCTTAGATCCACACAGTGGTGACTCCCAGGTAATTGAAAGGTTTAAATCTGGCTTCAATGTGCTGCTTCCTTCAACTGGTGAATCTCCACCAGTATTTCAATTAAATTTCAATTAAAGCATATATTTTTGTTTAGGTGTTAACTGCAATTGATAGTTAGATTTTGTTTTACACTCATCCGCATGGTAGACATGCAATTCACATCATTATAAAGGGCTCTCTGGATGAGGTCTCCCTGTGGTGGACTTGATGGCATTCAAGTGGAACCAGAAGCAGAGCTGGATTTTGCAAAAGACACCCTAGGCACCTGTCTAGCATCCAGTGAAAGTTGGGGGACCCTGCCACGCTGAGCCATGAGGGGACAACCCTAGATCTATGTAGCACTTTCTGCACTTGTATTAAGAGTGCATGTACCTGGCCAAAACTGTTGTCCTGGCACATGCACATGTGTGGGTTGTGACTAGAAGGTCACGCAGTGGTGGGTGGTACAGACTTTTGGTAAACATGACAGAGTCAATGTACTGGTCTCTGCTGAAGCCAGTTGTGAGAGGAAGCTCCTATATGTGGTTGTGCCTTTATAATTGCCTCTTTTCTTTTTTCCTCTAGTAGCCTTTCTATTGTTAATAAGTGTTTGATGCCTGAGGTTCATGCTTGTTCCTGGTTTGTCTCTGTTGAGACTGTTATTATTGTTGGAGTGTTTTCTTCTCCTCCCTGGTATCCTGTTTGGGATATCTTTGGTATATTCCCATGGCTCCTGTGCATGACAAATGAGAAAAGGGTATTTTTGTTTACTTACCAAGAAATCCTTTTCTCTTAGTCCTGGTGTCCCTACCATAGAAAAACATGATGTTTAAGTTCCAATAGGGCTGTCCTTTGGGTTCTCCTTCTTTGAAACCGATGGCTGCTGATTCTGGGTGAGGTTAAAGTAGAGCTGGGAGGAGGTTTTGACCTCCAGAGAGCTTTATTTTCAATTGTCCTGGTTCCTAAATGAAGTTACTTTACCCCTGGTTCCTGTGTTCCACAAGGACTAAGAGAATCAGATTTATAGGTACAAAAAAAAATCCCCTTTTATTTCACAGTTTAAAAACGACATAATGATTAAAGTGGAACTATCATGTTCCAACTCCCCCCAGGTTGGATTAACCCCCTCAAAGAATACTAAAAACCAACAAGTAATTTAAAGGATAGTTATACTTTATGGTTTGAGAGATATGCCTTGCTAAAGTTACATTTCCTTGACTGTCTGAACGAAGTCAGTGCGCTAGCTGACAGCTGCAGAACCTGTTCATTTGACCAGATGGAGGCTCTTCAGCAGAGTTGAAAACACGCTATCTGAACATTAATACTTAATTGGAATGGTCTACAAAGTGTGCCTGGTTTGCAAGCACACTTTAGAGGAGAGCTAAAATACATATTGATTTAAATGGAGATTTTAACCCCTTCAATGCTAGAGAGGTCTCCAAAGCATTGTAAATCCCCACTGAAACCAATAGCATTTTTTTTTAATTCTACTTTTCCCCTGTAATTTAATTGGTTTGCCCAAGAATGCCTTCAATTTTTTTGGATGTACGGCACAAATTTGAGTGTTGATCCCTGAGGAAGTAACACTTTCTTGCAGAAACACTGAATGGGTAAGCTTGAAAAAATTAATAAAGCTTTTGTTTATTTTACCCTATCTGGTGTGCCCTGTGCTGCTGCCTAACTATTTCAAGGCAAGCAAACGATGGTGGAGAGTGGCTAGTCCACCTGAAGCCATAAGATGGAGGGCCCTCCTGGCTTCTTCCCTTGAATGTAAGGCCAGGTCCTGGAACAAAGCAAAGGGATATGGCCTTCACAATCGGGAAGGGGGAGGCAGAAAGCTTACCTTTCTGCTCCCAATCCCCTTGTGGGGCAGGGAATAGGGGAGAGGTTTGTGTGCGTATAAACAAGAGAATCCAATTGTATTGCAGTTAATAATTGTTCTGTTTTTCACTCTCACCCTCCCAGATCCAAAGTCACAAAGCCACAAAGACAGTCAGAGGTTATGGATAGGTCAAAGGCTTTTCCCAGAAGAATTAGATGACACAAAGTCTAGTAATGTGGTCTCTTGGGCACTGTGACAATGTGGCATGTCTTAAGGTTCGGTTCAGTTCAGGGCATAACTGCAGCCAGGGTGCTCTCAGGGCAAAGGGTTTTTGCCAATCATAACACCAGTGGGCATGAAGTGGTGAGCCACCATGGATGGTGGGTGATAGGACTATGAATGTCTCGTAAAAGGTCTTCCCACCTAGGCAGCTGCCATGGCTGGGGGTTTGTGGGTAGTGTCGTTCCTATGCCAGGGCACCATGGTCCAAGAATGCTAAATTATGTTGGGGGGGGTTCCAAGGGATTAATAGTTAAATAGGCCTTAAATAAACCGCAACCTCCATTTTCCAACCAAATGTGTTGTGTTTTTATTTCAAGTTTGGTTATAATAAACTATGGTCTCTTGTTAAGAACGAGGTGTGTGGGGACTGCAAAGCATTCATTGTGAGGAGAGAAGGGAAGGTAGGGCATATACATCTTATGGCTCTACAAATTTCCAGCTATAGACCTATATCCTTCCAATGTAAAATGCACTACTTCTTTATCCTATAAATTGAATCTCAATTCTAGTAATATTGTCCCCATGCAAAACAATACATATAGCATTTACAAAATTCAAGGTTAATAGTTCTGCACTATACATATAGAAATAAAGAAGTCACACAGCTAAGTCCATTGACCTCTCAGTAATCTTTTTGCTTCACACCTTTTCATTTCTACTTCTCTCTGGTATGCTTTCTTATTTAACCCTCCTACATCAGCACATTTTACATTTAGAATTATTTTCCTAATCTTTCTCTGTAGTATGCCACACAATTATGTTATCCAAGAAGCATACATTTCAATTTTTTTCCCTCTTGGCCTTGTAACACATGGGTTCAATCTTCCTTGCAACTGTATTATTGGATAATAAGAAACAGATGGAAAATGATAGTGCAGAAACTCTTGTTACAACTATCAAGAGCTAGATGTTTGGTGACTGAGGTGAGGGCTGCTCTGCATAGCCCCCAAGAATGTTTCCACGACCATTTTCTCAGTTCCAGGATGTGTTGCCATGAATCGTTTTGTGCTGCAATATACTACTACCTACTACCACACATATCTTTCATGGTATCCTAAGGCAGTGGTGAGTAGCAAATTGTAATCATCAAAATGGCACCTTTATTATGTCATATGCGTCAACATTGTCAATTTGTAATTTCTCCTTTCTAGAACACCATCTAACATTATGCCTCAAACATCATAATCACTAATTTTATATTTCACCTTTCACTAAATATTGGTTTTATGTGTTATGTTCGAAATTTCAACTGCATTATGCCTCTTAGGTCAAAATTGTGCATTTACAAAAATGTTACAAATCAAATCAAAATTGTGCATTTACATACATTTTACAACAACTCATGTCATGACAAGAAACAAGTTTTTGTAGGTGAAATCGAAACAGGAAGTGTGTTTCACATTTCACCTGTACTGAGCTATAGTGATGCATTACTGAGCAATAGTGATGCAGGAGCTATAAGGATGTAAGATTCCATGGACAAGAATGTTGATCACATGGTGCTGTTCTTCTTTTACACAAACATACATACATTTCTTTTTTCATTATAGATTTAGCTACAGAGTGGTCCAAGGAAGAGGCTACCCCCACACTCATCCACCCTCCACAGGCTCCCACCCTTTGTTCTCTTCCCTAAAGGCCAAATTTACAAGAATTGAGGCAAGGGTACAGGCCCTGAGCCGGTAGTTGTTATTTGACAACTAGTTTTGTCAATTGTAAGCTCTGGTACCACTGGTGTAGCCCTATATTAATTGTAAGCTCTGGCATCATTGTTGGCCCCATTTCATTTGTAAGCTGTGTGGTATCACTGTTGTATCCCCATTTTTATTGTAAGCTCTGTGGTATCACTGGTACAGTCCACATTTAAATTGTAAGCTGTGTGGTGTCACTAGTATAGCTCAGTTTCAACTGCAAGCTTTGTGATATCACTAGTGTTGCCCCATTTCAGTTGCAAGCTGTGTGGTGTCACTAGTGTTGTCCCATTTCAATTGCAAGCTCTGTGGTGCCACAAATGTTGCCTCATTTCAATGGCAAGCTCTATGGTGTCACTAGTGTATCCCCATTTCAAATGCAAGCTTGTGGTGTCATTAGTGTAGCCCCTTTCAATTGCAAGCTCTGTGGTGTAATTATTGTAGCTCAGTTTCAATTGCAAGCTCTGTGGTGCCACTAGTGTTGTCTAATTTCAGTTCTTAGCTCTGAGGTGTCACTAGTGTAACCCCATTTCAATTATAAGCTCTGTCATACATTTGTTAATATATTTAACCCCTTGGATGCCAGGGAGGTGCTTTTTGGCATCAAAGGAGTTAAAGCATTAATTTTGTCTTTTCTTAGGTTGATACTAATAGCTGTATTCACAAGAACAATAGGCAAATCGTAAAACGATTGTGACAAGAGTGGGCAGGGGGCCAGCTGGGAGTGGCGCCCCAATTTGGTATCCTGCCTAGGGCCCTATTGAGTCTTAATCTGGCTCTGCTTGAAATTCATGTGGCATTTACATTTCATGTATAGCTTTTTTTTAAAGTCTATTTTTATTGAAGACCAAGAATTTACATACATGTTGATCATGTCAATCCAGAACAAATATTGAAAAGTACATGTTGTATAAAGAAGAATGTATAGACAATGAACACGCATAAGGTCTTCCTTAGTTTTCACAAGTCCTAACGCCCAACCCAAGGAGAAAACAAAAATGCTCCACCCAAACACACCACAAGGGGCCCTGCAATTTAGTGGCCGGTATGAGGTATCCAAAGGCTCCAGACTTCTTTAAACCTCATTCAGTGACCTCTTTTTATGGAAATCAATTGGTCCCATCAATGTGGGATGTTTTTATTTACAAGATTCAGCCAGTAAATATGCGAGGGGGGCCTGTCAGACATCCAGACAGTAGCAACCATTTGCATGCTATTACCACAGTTTCATAAAGAAAAAGCTTTGTGGGACTTGAATGTATATCATCAGGGGTAATTGAGAGGATAGCTATTTTTGGAGATGGCAAAATTCACCTCCCCAGCATATCTGACAGCATATCAAAGACATTGGTCCAGAAGGTTGTACATCTGGACAGTTCCAAATCACATGGAGAAAGGTGCCCCTCTCCCTGTTATAATGCGGACAGAGATCTATGTCCCATGTACCCTTTATTTTTAACCTTGTTGGTATGTAGTAGACTCAGTGGAGGATTTTCAACTGCAGGAGTCGGTGCCTGGCATGGGTGGAGACTGCAGAGGAGCTAGCTTTAGCCATATCCCACTCCAAGCCATCCATGGGACCCAAGCCTTCTTCCCATTTATCACACAAATAAGTGTTGGGGGTGGTGAGTTATATGTATATGTATCCATCTGCAGAGAAAAGAGATCATATGCCTCTTGCCATTCGGAAAGAAGTTCCTAGACTACAAGTGTGTTCCTTGGCCATTGCACCTGAAGTGCATGTCTTGAACACAGATAGGAGTAGAATAAAGAGTCGGGCAGGCCATTTTCCCCTCAAAGTTGCTTAAAGGTCTTTAAAGTGTTACATATTTACATATAGTTGATGAGGCCGAAAAAAAGACATGCATCCATCAAATCCAGCCCACTGCAAATCCCCCATGTTGATACAGAAGAAGGCAAAAAAAAACATTGAAGCCATCTGCAATTAAGCTCTAAGTGGGTAAAAAAATTCCTTTCTGACTCCAAATGGCAGTCAGGTATCCTATCCTATCTATCTATCCTATCTGCTTTGCAGCCATCTATCATAATTCTCAATATTGTTCTGTGCTAGATAGGTATCCATTATTTTTTTAAAGCAGCTACAGTATCCCTCCAAGACCTTGCCCAACACCTAGCTTCACCATTACAGTTGATGGAATTGATATTATTCCGGTCAGCTCAGCACGCTGCCTTGGGGCCATATTTGATTCCTCTCTTTCCTTCTCCCCTCACATTAGCTCCGTGTCTAGATCATCTCGCTTCTTTCTCTACAACATTGCTAAAATCCACCCGTTCCTTTCCCAGCAAACTACTAAAACTCTTATACATGCCCTCATTTTGTCCTGCTTAGACTACTGCAATATCCTACTAACTGGCCTCCCTGCTACTCATCTTTCACCTATGCAATCTGTTTTAAACTCAGCTGCATGAATCACCACACTCTCCCCAAAAACTGAACATGCCCACATAATTCTCAGACATCTGTCATGGCTCCTGATTCAGCAGTGCATCAATTACAAAGTCCTTCTTCTTACCTTTAATGCTCTCCACACTGCTACCCCTCCTTACATATCTTCCCTCATCTCCTCTTATGTTCCTGGATGCCTCCTTCACTCAGCACACAACACCCTTCTTGTTGCACCATCCACATCCTCTGCCTTCTCCCGTCTCAAACCTTTCTCACTTTCTGCTCCATACCTACGGAACTCCATACCCCTCTCCCTATGTCTTGAAAAATCCCCCTCTGTCTTTAAGTCTACCCTGATATCTTATCTTCTGGAGCACTAGGACCATGCACTGCCTTTGTCCAAACTCAGTACTTGTAATCTCAGCCCTTGACACCCTCTTACCCCATTGTCTGTCTTCTTTTACCCATTTAGACTGTAAGCTCCTTGGGGCAGGGACCTCTCTCCCATTGTTTCTATGAATGTCGCACTTATTTCATCCCCTCTTATTTATTGTAACATATGTCTATTGTAAGGCACTGCGTACACTGTGTGGCGCCATATAAATAAAGATATACATACATACATCTGCAGGCATAGCATCCGGAGGCAAAGAATTCCATAACTTTACTGCCCTTACTGTAAAAATAAATTACCTTTGTTTTAGTTGAAATCACCTTTCCTCTAGTCTTAATGGATGACTTCCTGTTTTTTGTTCAGCTCTTTGAGTAAATCATTGGAGAGTTCTTTCTATTGACCTCAAATATATTTGTAAATGGTAATCATATCACCCCTTTGACATCTCTTCTCTAATGTAAACAAACACAGTTTTGCTAGTCACTCTTTATAACTCAGATCCTCCAATGCCTTTATCAGTTTTGTTGCACGTCTCTCCACTTTTTCCAGATCAGTAATGTATTTTTTAAGAACTGGTGCCCAAAACTGTACCGCATATTAGATGAGGCCTAACCAAGGATTTATACAGAGGTAGGGTAATATTAGCATCCCTTGCATCTACACCTTTTTATGCAAGCTAATACTCTATTTACTTTTGCAGCAGCTGAGTGACTGCACACTGCTGTGAAGTCTATCATCTATCAATACTCCTAAATCTTTCTCTAATGAGGATTTCTTAAGTTGTTTCCCATTTAGAGTATATGTAGCAAATTTGTTTCTACAGCCCAAATGCATAACCTTACATTTATCTACATTAAATGTCATCTGCCACTTTTCTACCCATTCACTCAGTTTATCTAAATCCTTCTGCAGAGAAAAAACATCCAGCTCTGTATGTATTTCCTTACATAGCTTAGTGTCATCAGCAAAGATAGAGACATTACTTTCAATTCCCACTTGAAGATTATTAATAAACAAATTAAAAAGCATTGGGCCCAGGAATGAACCTTGTTTCACCCCACTTACAACTTTAGACCAACTTGAAAAGGTTCCATTTACGCCAACTCTCTGCCATCTAACTTTTAAACAGTTCTAAATCAGCTCCCACTCAAACTAGGTTGTTACCCAGAAAGGCGCCCATTGAATAAGAAATCCTAATTCCAATGTATTTGAATGAGTTGATTGTCATCCGCGAACATGAGGAAAGAGATGTCTGATGGTGCAAGGGGTTTTGAAAGAATAAAGATGATTTGGACCAGTTGACCAGCAGTCCATATAACTGACAAACATAATAGACCAACTCCAGTAGTTTCCTTAAGGAATTTATACACAACACATAGCAAATTTTATTTTACACAGGCATAGTATAAAAGGGGTCTGCGGATGCAGACGTTTCCACGTCTTCCCGGGCCCAGACCCTAGCATCAGAAGGTGATGGCAAGCCAGGTGTTTTGCTTGCCATTGAACTTTCAGGCTCTCTATTCTCTTAGATTTCCGCTTTGACTCTTGACACCCTTGGAGAGAGACAGGGGGTACAGCAACAGCAGCTTCCTTTGTGGGGGGTTTGGCTTTAGCATGCTTCACAAAAATGTCATGTGTGCGTATTTCACATGTGTTATGAGGGCGGTTGTGCCAAGATGCATTCCCTCCTTTTCCCCTTTTCATAGATTTATTAGTGATAGTGCACAGTGCTCCACTAATGATTGCATTGTGTCTGCCCCAAGACACAATGGGGCAGGAAATGGGGCAGGAGGGAAAAGGTGGAGAAGAATGACCTCTTTCTTCTTCTCCACAATCCCCTTCACTGGCTGGGGCAGAGGATGATACTGTTGCTGCCTCAGAATCAGCACTAAAACTAGAACCATGAGTATTGCTGATAAATGGAACCTGTCCTAGTCCCGCATCACAACTACTACTGGACCCCATTCCCACAGTGGCCACGGTAATCTGTGGCACACTAGCTTGCTCCTCATCAGCCCGCTACCCTTGCAACTCAGCAGCAGCAGGAATTACAGCAACAGCAAACTCAGCATATTCTGCAATGTAACTGCTAGAAGTGGTGGTGGTGATGCCCATCCTCATTTGCACATGTCTCCCATTCCTATTCGCTTTAGGCTAAAAATGCCATTAATGTCTCTTCCACCACAGCTGCTCCAGCATCAATCTTATCAATACCACCATCAGTCCCCCCTGGCTGCTGCTCTATGAGAATCTCACAACTTGGACTTGATGACCAATGTGACAGAGGGTCCCCTACTGTCACACTTGCCATCTCTACTTGAAATGAAGGCAGACAGGCTGCACTAGCAGCAGGCACAGGCAGCTGATCCATGCTGATGTTACTGCTAGTCAGTCCTACCTTCCTCAGTAGCTGGTGCCAGAGGTATAATGCTGGGGGAAGGGGAATCACAGGGTTAGGGGGATGTGTGGCTCCCTTGACCACTAGTCTGGCTGCTCTACATCATTTCCCCTTCTGCCTCAGCAGCAGAATCTATACCAGTCATGCAAGTCTCACCACCAGCTGTTTCACTATCACCAATACCAACTTCACCCCCTCCCTCACCCCAACACTCTCTAGCTGCTGTGTGTTAGTAGTAGGACTGCTTGAGGATGGTACACATGCCGTCATCTCCGCTTGAGTATCAGAAGGCATATTGTCAGCAGTAGCTGACTTGTCCTGCTCACACTGTTATCCATGTTTTCCTGTGCCTTTGATGACAAAGACAACACTATTTTCCCCCAGATCCCTAGGGACAATGTAGGGTGTCTGGGCATCACTGGGTCTGGGGAATCAGGGCTCCCAGACCCTACCATGCAGGTGGTAGTCACTTCCTTCTCTGACTCACTGGATGCATCACGGTCCTTCCAGATGTTCCTTTTTTTGGTCAGATGGCTTCTCATACTGCTAATCAACAGCCTTAGCCTATGTTGCCCTTATTACATTATGTAAGTAACTACAAAATTGCATAGCACCCTCTCTATCTCTCTAGCTGCTTGGTTTTGTGTTTCACTTCTTGAAAGCGTCACATTTTTGGCTTAATAATGCGAAATACACATAAGTAAAGGGCCAGAAAGTTCGTGGACATTGAAAAAAATAGAGAAAACATTTTGGCAGTAGGCAAATGTTCACCTTGAACATTTTAAGGGGTCTGTTTAAGGCAGATTTTCCCAAGAAAAAGCAGATAACCATGTGATTTTCGCAATTTTTTTCCCAGGAACACAACTGGAACTTTCATACACCCTTACTTGCCAGGTCCTCTACAAATTATGCCATCTTTAGTATGGCATCTTGTACAAGTGCAAAGTCCTTTTGTGTATTTGGTGCACTTCCAAAAACCTTTTCCATTGATAACCTTCTCTTGTCTGTAGGTACATCCAGCTACCACCCATAATTCAGCTCCCTTGTTGCAATTTATAAATTCCAAAGCCATAGTGATGCTGTGTTCCTCTCTGATGCTAGCCAGTCCTCTACACTGCTGTAGCAAAACATGCTTGTAAAACGGCACTGTAACAACACATGAGCTTCACACATTTGAATGTGCAATAATGACACATGCAGATAACATTAGAGCTGTAGAAACACCAGGCCTTGAAATTTTGCCTTAAAGACACATAAGCTTTTTAGACAATCACTCAACAATGTAGGTGACATTACCAATGTGCTACTGAGATGCACACACAGAAATTGACTACAATTCCACAGTAAATCATCATTCATCCACCCTTTTTGTAGGTGATGGTGAGCTTTAAAGGGATAGTAATACTTCTTTTTAACTTTATTTTATTTTGTAGGCAAAAAAAACATGAAGAATGATATAAGTCTTATCTCTCAAACCTTTATGGTTTATGAGATATTCACAAGCAAAGTTTCCCCCTCCCGACCCTTTTACCTAGTGTAAGCCATCTCTTCTCAGATGTGGAATGCAGTCCATAGACCAGACAAATAACAGCAGGGGACACTCTTATTCCAATGAAAACAATGAAAGCCCTGCCCCCCTTGACAAGCTTTTCAGGTTTTTCCCTTATCTTAATTGAAGATTGTCCCTCTCTGCAATTTACCTGGGCACCTCCCTTCTGCTCTAGCTGAACAGTGTGAGCAGTGTGTCATTGAATTACTCTGGAACTACAACTCTGACAGAATTGAAATAACACTCTCCAAAGTCCAAATACTAAGATGATTAATTAGAGCTGCTTTTATTATGAAACATTACTATCCCTTTAAGCTAGAGTTAACTCCCTTACTGGTGTACTATGCATTGGTATTTGGGGAATCAGTTGTGAATTATTTTAGATTAGTTATTTAAATGGAGCAAATCTTGGACTAGGAAATTGTTGTGAGTTTTTTTTAAACTTCAAGCCACCAGGTCCTCCAGGCCACCTCATTGCGGGGTAGCCACAGAAGGTACAGTTTCCAGGTGGCCTGGCCAACTGGGCCCACTCCCTGAAGGTTCTAGTTGTCCTTGGATGCATTGTGGCTCCTGGCTAATGCCAAGGGGCACTGAGGGAAATGGGGGGGCTTGGAGAGGTGTTGGTTAGTACCAGCATCCACAAGTACTCTAGGTTGGAGAAGGAGTGGTGCCATGACAGAGATCCAGATAGGCTGTAGTGTGGGAGAATCCAGTACATACATCCCAGATGGCAGGCAGCTGGGCATGAGGGTTTAAGCTGCCAGAGTTGGACATGTGGTCCACATTGGCTATTGACCTAGGTATCCCACATCAGAAAGGGGGGAGAAGATGTTCCAAGACTAAATAGGTCACACCCAATTTAAAGGGATAGTAATGTCAGAAATAAATTATTAACTATATGGTAGATACAATGAAAAGAGAGTACTTGCACTTATTCATATCGCTCAAACCGTTATGGTTTGAGAGATATAGGAAAATAAAGTTTTCCGCTCCCTCCCCTTTCTGCTTGATGAGCTGTAAAGCTGTCAGAAGCAGGTTCTGGTCACTTGACCAGATGCAGCTCTTCAGCAGTGCTGATATAACGAAATCTAAAGATAAATACTTCAAACCAGGCACACATTGTAGACTGTTCCAATTATGTATTTATTTTTAGGTAATGCTATGTCGACGCCGCTGAAGAGCAGCTCATCAAGCAGAAAGAGCAGGGAGCGGAGAACTTTATTTTCCTATATCTCTCACACCATAATGGTTTAAGAGATATGAATAAGTGCAAGTACTCTTTTTTTAATGCTATCTACCATATAGTTAATACTTTTTTTCTGACATTACTATCCCTTTAATAAAGCTGTGACCTCTTTATACTAGCCATTTCTTGTCTCGGTGTGTTTATTTTGATTTGTGTCATTTAATTATGTTGTTTGTTGGGTTGGAGGTTAAGTTTTGTAGGAAAAATGGTGGTTGGTGATGCATTGACATCTTAATGTCAAGCTACCATTGTCTTTAAAGGACATTATTGATCAAAAAGTAGCCAGCAAGAAACTCAGTTGGTTAATGCACCAGCTGCAGAATCTGTTCAAACCTCAGAGACACGGGTTCTAATCCCGGCCAGGTCAACACAGCCTTTCACCGTTCTGAGGTGGATACAATGAGTCCAGGAAATACTTGAAAATGAGAGAATCTCAATGTATCTTTTCTGGTAAAATACTTTCACAAAAAAATGAAATATTATTTATTCCCTTTGAAAAAACTTGCCATATTTAAAGAGATAGTAATGTCTCACTTTAAATGAACATTCGATAATTTCTTATGCTTTGTAATAACGCTCTGTACCATCGGCGATGTTATAAAGTTAGTTTTTGTGCAATTATATTTTAAAGATTCCCTCTCCCACCCCTTTTACATCATTATTCATATAAGAAAGTCGGTCCGGACGAATCACAAGGGGGACAGGGTTTTCCTTATATTGATAGATACAATATTGTCTTTTGTCACGATCTGTCCAGTCAAGCAACCGTATTTCAGATCTGAGGGAAGAACAGTGACGTCTGTAAAAGGGGGAGGGAGAGGGAATAAGGAATAAGGAATAATCAAATGTTCATTTATAGTGAGACATTACTATCTCTTTAAATGTGAAAAGAGGTTAATTGCTACAGTTTGGCGATCTTTGTTGACAATCTTGCTAAAAATGAAAAAGATAAGCACATGGTAGTTTTGAAATTAGAACTAGTGTTGAGCGAGCATGCTCGGCCGATACTCGGATCGGCTCGAGCATCGCTCTGCTCGGCACATGGCGGTACTCATACGAGTACCGCCATGGGCTCGCCCGCCATGTTCGGGTGGCAGGGATCTGTGCCGGAGGAGGCACAGATCTTGCAGATGCTCCGCTGGACCACCAGGGACTGGAGGTAGGGGGCATTGCGGAGATGAAGGGGGCATTGCGGAGATGAAGGGGGACATTGTGGAGATGAAGGGGGACATTGTGGAAGGGGGACATTGTGGAAGGGGGGCATTGTGGAAGGGGGGCATTGCGGAGATGAAGGGGGCATTGCGGAGATGAAGGGGGACATTGCGGAGATGAAGGGGGACATTGCGGAGATGAAGGGGGACATTGTGGAAGGGGGACATTGTGGAAGGGGGACATTGTGGAAGAGGGGCATTGTGGAGATGAAGGGGGGCATTGACCAGGCACCCTCCCCTCATCAGAGCAGGGGGTGCCTGGTGTAATGCTCGAGTCCTCCCATTTAATGCAATGGGGTTCGGGTGCTCGGCCGAGCACTCGAGCCTCAGGGGGTGCTCAGTCAGAGCACCCGAACACCCGAGCATCGGGGTGCTCGCTCAACACTAATTAGAACCCTTTCTTTTTAGTACACAAAAAGATTATATTTAATGTTTACCTCATTCTTGCTGTATATTACACTTACCACATATATACAAACAATGGACAAATGGTTCTACACACACACACACACACACACACACACATATATATATATATATATATATATATATATATATATAAAACTTAAAAAAGCAATATAAAAATTATGTCCCTGATGAAGTATCAACTGATATGAAACGCATAGGACTGTTGGCATATTATCACCCATTGATTGTTATTCAGTAGAGCATTATTGCCTGTGCCATATGCATCATAAGAGATGAGAAGTTGTTTGGAGGTGTACCAAAGATTTGCATGATTGAAGTTTGAGGACTTTGCCCACGCCGGGAAAAGGAACCTGCTTTGTGTATCCATACCCGAAGAATAGATATAAAGACCGGAGAGACTCTGTTGTACTCATCATAGATCAGATATCCTCATTGTACAGACCACAGACACGTATTGAATTTATCAGTACACTCAGAGGTATTTACCTGAAAGGTCTATATCAGATATACCCAACAACACCTGCACATTGTTTATTAAAGGCATGCAGCGACTGCACTGAAGGCATTTATTTAAAGGCATTCGATTTCTATGCTCTACATAGACATTGCTACTATAGGTGATATATACCTAATTTTGATATTGTTTTTTTTTAAGTTTTTCAGTGTAGTCACTGTTTTTTTTAAGCACTTTTTGTGTCTATTCAACACAAATAGGTTTTTGTGCTATTGTATGTTGTCCTATATTTTATATCTGTTTGATAATAAATATATGTTTATATTATCCTAGTAGCATTTGCGCTCTCCTATTCATTTTTTTCTTTGTTTTATTTTTACCCAATTCACCATTAGGGGTTGGGATAGTAGCGACAGTGCTATTTGGGCTTTTATTGTTGAGGGGTTAATTGTCTGCAACAGCATTCAGGCGCCATTGTTCCAGTGACTGGAGTTTTGTATATATATATATATATATATATATATATATATATATATATATATAAAGTAAATTTCAACCTTATTTCAAATCTTGTGCAACCAAGAAATCATTGTAACAAATACTTGCTAGAAATACATGATATTTATAAGACTATGAACAGTATTCATTTTTAGTTGTAATGTCTTTTTAATACAAAAATAATTGTCTGTCGTTTTCATCAAACTATCTGACATTAACACTAATGATAAGGAAATGTAATGCAATATGTACTATATTGTACATGCTCATTACACTGAGGAAATGAATCCAGATTTGAATTGCCACCATTTGTTTTGGGATATAGTATGATTCTCAAAGAGACTCCAGCCTAGAAACTATACTCTATCTTGGAAAAGTCCCTCAGGGATCTTCCATATTGGCTTGTGTAGAAAGGAAATGAAAGATTGATGTCTTTTTCCCACAAAATCCCCTTGTCGTGGGAAAGAAAAGTAGAACCCAATTCTAGTATAGGAGATCCCAGTCACTTTTTGTGTTTCCACTACCTCCTAGAGAGAAGTTCCAAGTTCAGTTAATTTTCCTTAAAGGGACATATTTATAAACACAAACTGGAGTTATTCTGGAGTAAACCAACTGCACAATAGGGGACAAATGAAAATCCCTGTTAAATTAAATTGGACTTTTAAACCCTTGAATGTTAGAGAGGTCTCCAATGCATTACAAAGCAATTTACTGGAAACCTTGCTAGAAGTAAATTGGTTAAAAAGCTCTATTTAAGCTCATGGGGATTTAGGAGTTTTTTGTTTGCACCCTATGGTGCAGAATAACTCCAGTCTGATTTTATAAATATGGACCATGATCTTCAAAATATAAAAAGTGTACATATAGATTAAAATAATATGTACTCATAGTGAGCAGTTTTTTTATACATTTTGTTTCTTTGGTGCGAACTTTCTAACATTTTTCAAAATAAAGGTAAAAGTTGCTAAAAATGGTAAGTATGAGACCTGTTAAAAACTGATGACGAGATAAACAAAACATTGGTTTGAGATTAGATGCCAGAGAGTTCAGTTCACTAAAGTATTTTTTTTTTTTTAACAAAATATGCCTGGGAGTAACTATTATCAAAAAGAGGTATAAGCCTTATATAAAGGACTATACACATTGTAGGTGATAATGCCCCTTTTAATAATATATTAAACCTTTGATTGCCAGAAGGGTATCCAAAGTATTGCTTCAAAATGTGTTACACCCCACTGGCACTCAAAGGGTTAAAGCAGCAAATGATGTAGAAAGCAGTGCCTCACACAGATATAGAATATTAATGACACAGCAACATCTATAAAATGAAAAATAAAATTAACCCTGTGGATGTTAAAGACTTCTCCATAGGGTGAACACATGCCCTAGAATGCCCGGGACTGTCGCTTATTGGGGGTCTGTGTCCCGCATCTCGGGTCACCCCCCACCGGGACAACAAAGAGTCCAGGAATGGAGCAACACGTGCCAGTCCAGCCAGCCAATGAAATGTATTTGCTATATGGTCCTCATTGGCTGGCTGGACTGGTAGATGTGAGACAGCTGGGATGGAGCAGGTGTGCTGGTGCTGCAAGTGAGACCCGCGGCTGAGGCTCCCACCGGCGCTGACCATCTTTCTGAGGCTGACATAGTAAGAGTTCACTTACTATGTCAGCCTCAGAAAGATGGTCAGCGCCGGCGGGAGCCTCAGCTGCGGGACTAGGGTGACCACATGTCCCGGAATGGCAGAATGGAAATGTGGTCACCCTACTTCTCCAATGCGTTGCAACAACATTTACTGGGTAGGACTCTAGCATCCAGGTGGTTAATTCCACATCCCTAGAATGTAATAATCCTTTTCGTGCTTATCGTATGTATAGATAGACCGTTCTATAGAGTTACTATTTATGCATAATATAATAAATGACAGAATCAAAGGCAATTAGTTTAGTGAGTATAATGAGATTAGTACTCAACCCTCTTCTGTTCAGAAAGGCCTTTCTCTTATCTCTAATAATTTACAGATAATACTGCACTGTCACTTCAGAGAAACCTATCTAGATTGCTTATTTTAATTGGGCCCTAATATACCTACGCAAGAAATATTTATTACCTTGTACTACAAGATTGCAGTACTGGGTTATGGCCCTGTTTGTGTTTTTAGTATCTCCATTCAGTATATCATGGAATCATCAAGGGAAACCTGGGGATCACTTTTCAAACGCCCATTCTACTCCTAACGATAGGACACTATTAGACTAATAGTTGTCCTTTAAGTCTGCATAATCAAGGTATTCTCATTTAAACAAAATGTTTTATCACATTCCTCAAGCTTTTTTCTCCTTTACTGAGCCTTTACCTTTACTATGTATAAGGCCAGATTTCCCAATAGGCATTGTTGACAACTGCTGAGAACTCTGTATTTGTAGGGGTGACTCAGCTGTGCTGGCCACACCTACATTCTGAATTGTGGGTGTGGCCAGATTAATCTCAGTGTCCCTGCACCAGTTTTATACCCCTATAAAGGCTATTATTTAACCCCTTGGATATTAGAGAGCTTTCCAATGCATTGTGAATCAATCCATTGGAGAGCTCTCTAGCCATCTAGGGGTTACAGTTTTTTGTCTTTGCTATTCAGAAGGCAATGGTATTTTCTGTGCCAGGCAATAGTAAATGGGAGTGCAGGCATGTGAGAAATGGGGGGTGGTTATATGAGGATCTAAGAGCCCTTAGAATTCCTTGCCTAGGGATGCCTGGGATGTAAATATGGATCTGACTATGTTGTATTTGACTGGAATGGTATTGACATTTACATTTTTAATATTCAAAAACATTACCTGTCTCTGTGGGGATTTTGGCTTTTTTATGTGCTCTTTACTTATATAGTATCAGAACTGTAAATTACTGTTGAAAAGGTTGAGGGAGAATATGGCATATCATAACAATAGACCAAATTGGCAAGCAATCGGGTTATGTTAATCAGAAAAAATAAGTTGTGCTCAAGTCTGTGTAAGTACACCCCTACCAAAGGTTGGAGTACCAACTTCCCACTGCTGTTCAAAAATAGTGAATATCAAAAACAAATGAAAAAGAACAGACAAAAAATAAAATAATAATAATAATAATAATAATAATAATAATAATAAAGAAAAACAATACATAAAACAATAACACAATGTCCCAAAAGTAGTACAAAGGAAAATCCAGATAAAATGACCACAATGATAATGGAATGAAATGGATACCATCTAAAAGTAGAGTATGCTTTATTCAGACATGCTCTCAGTAGAAGCACACTAACAAAGTATTTTAAAACAGCACTATACTCTCTCCCAGTATCACAGTCTCCTCTCCGTCTACTCTACAGACTGCCACAATGTAGATGTAATCACTAACAAGGACTGATCTACCACAATATTCAAGCCACATAGACACAGTAAGACACCCCTATCTGGGGTTACTCACTGGCCCCTCTATTGGTAGTAATGGCAAGAGATTCCAATACTCGCTTAGATACAATTATTGTCCCATTGTGGTGTCTCAGCTATTAAACTCTTCTACATGAAGGATCCAGCTGGAAGAGAACTCAAAGTCTAAAATTGCTTAAGAATCACTTAGAAAAGCCCAACGCGTATCGCTGACACAGCTTTCCGCTTCATCAGGGGTAAATGGAAGCAACACATTTTTTGGTTCGCTCAATTTAAAGGAGAGCTAACATCTTCTAATAACGATCACCAGAAAATCCTAATAGCCTTATGTTTGTCCCTTGTTCTACTGTTTCGATATAATATCTTCAATCATTCCTGCATGTCGTGTCCAGGAGGATGACATGATAGCTGATAGAAGATTTTTCAAACTGATGCAAGCAGATGTATGACCCTACTTAAAATGATGATGTGTATGAGCAGAGTTTGAGGTCCTGTGTAGGGATGGGTGATAGTGTTGAGCGAGCATGCTCGGCCGATGCTCGGATCGGCTCGAGCATCGCTCTGCTCGGCACATGGCGGTACTCGTACGAGTACCGCATGTGCTCGCCCGCCATGTTCGGGTCTCCTCCCCGCACGTTTTGCGGCTGCTGCGCAGCCAATAAACGTGCAGGGAGGCTCTGACATCGGTGTAATGCCAGCAGCCATGTTGGCTGCTGGCATTACACTGATTGGCTGGCCAGAACCCGTGGTCGGGTGCTGTATAGCACCTGACCATCGAGTTCGGCTCAGTCTGAGCCAGGGAGAGCTGAGGATAGGAAGGGAAAGGCAGTGTAGGGAGGAAAAAAAAAAAATTGTGAAAAAAAAGAACCAAAAGTCCTTTTTAGGACTACTGTGTGTGGGGGCAGCAGGTTATTTTGTGTGGGGGGAAAAAAACAAAAAAAAAAAAAAAAAAAATATTCTGTTTAGTGTGAAAAGTTGCAGATTAGAGCACATTCTGTTTAGTGTGCACAGTTGCAGATTAGAGCACATTCTGTTTAGTGTGCAAAGTTGCAGATTAGAGCACATTCTGTTTAGTGTGCAAAGTTGCAGATTAGAGCACATTCTGTTTAGTGTGCAAAGTTGCAGATTAGAGCACATTCTGTTAAGTCTTCAAACTAAAATATCAAAGTCACATATTCCATTCAGTGTGCGTCGCCGCAGTTTAGCAGCACATTCTGTGTACTGTGCAGAGTTGCAGAATAGGAAGAAATACTGTTAAGTCTTCAAACTAAAATATCAAAGTCACATATTCCATTCAGTGTGCTTCGCCGCAGTTTAGCAGCCTATTCTGTGTACTCTGCACAGTTGCAGAATAGGAAGAAATACTGTTAAGTCTTCAAACTAAAATATCAAAGTCACATATTCCATTCAGTGTGCTTCGCCGCAGTTTAGCAGCCTATTCTGTGTACTCTGCACAGTTGCAGAATAGGAAGAAATACTGTTAAGTCTTCAAACTAAAATATCAAAGTCACATATTCCATTCAGTGTGTTTCACCGCCGTTTAGCAGCCTATTCTGTGTACTCTGCACAGTTGCAGAATAGGAAGAAATACTGTTAAGTTTTCAAACTCAAATATTAAAGTCACATATTCCATTCAGTGTGTATCACCGCCGTTTAGCAGCCTATTCTGTGTACTCTGCACAGTTGCAGAATAGTAAGAAATACTGTTAAGTTTTCAAACTCAAATATTAAAGTCACATATTCCATTCAGTGTGTATCACCGCCGTTTAGCAGCCTATTCTGTGTACTCTGCAGAGTTGCAGAATAGTAAGAAATACTGTTAAGTTTTCAAACTCAAATATTAAAGTCACATATTCCATTCAGTGTGTATCACCGCCGTTTAGCAGCCTATTCTGTGTACTCTGAACAGTTGCAGAATAGTAAGAAATACTGTTAAGTTTTCAAACTCAAATATTAAAGTTACATATTCCATTCAGTGTGTTTCACCGCCGTTTAGCAGCCTATTCTGTGTACTCTGCAGAGTTGCAGAATAGTAAGAAATACTGTTAAGTTTTCAAACTCAAATATTAAAGTCACATATTCCATTCAGTGTGTATCACCGCCGTTTAGCAGCCTATTCTGTGTACTCTGCACAGTTGCAGAATAGTAAGAAATACTGTTAAGTTTTCAAACTCAAATATTAAAGTCACATATTCCATTCAGTGTGTATCACCGCCGTTTAGCAGCCTATTCTGTGTAGTCTGCAGAGTTGCAGAATAGTAAGAAATACTGTAAAGTTTTCAAACTCAAATATTAAAGTCACATATTCCATTCAGTGTGTATCACCGCCGTTTAGCAGCCTATTCTGTGTACTCTGAACAGTTGCAGAATAGTAAGAAATACTGTTAAGTTTTCAAACTCAAATATTAAAGTCACATATTCCATTCAGTGTGTATCACCGCCGTTTAGCAGCCTATTCTGTGTACTCTGAACAGTTGCAGAATAGTAAGAAATACTGTTAAGTTTTCAAACTCAAATATTAAAGTCACATATTCCATTCAGTGTGTTTCACCGCCGTTTAGCAGCCTATTCTGTGTACTCTGAACAGTTGCAGAATAGTAAGAAATACTGTTAAGTTTTCAAACTCAAATATTAAAGTCACATATTCCATTCAGTGTGTTTCACCGCCGTTTAGCAGCCTATTCTGTGTACTCTGCAGAGTTGCAGAATAGTAAGAAATACTGTTAAGTTTTCAAACTCAAATATTAAAGTCACATATTCCATTCAGTGTGTATCACCGCCGTTTAGCAGCCTATTCTGTGTACTCTGCATAGTTGCAGAATAGTAAGAAATACTGTTAATTTATCAAACTCAAATATTAAAGTCACATATTCCATTCAGTGTGTATCACCGCCGTTTAGCAGCCTATTCTGTGTACTCTGCATAGTTGCAGAATAGTAAGAAATACTGTTAATTTATCAAACTCAAATATTAAAGTCACATATTCCATTCAGTGTGTATCACCGCCGTTTAGCAGCCTATTCTGTGTACTCTGCATAGTTGCAGAATAGTAAGAAATACTGTTAATTTATCAAACTCAAATATTAAAGTCACATATTCCATTCAGTGTGTATCACCGCCGTTTAGCAGCCTATTCTGTGTACTCTGCATAGTTGCAGAATAGTAAGAAATACTGTTAATTTATCAAACTCAAATATTAAAGTCACATATTCCATTCAGTGTGTATCACCGCCGTTTAGCAGCCTATTCTGTGTACTCTGCAGAGTTGCAGAATAGGAAGAAATACTGTTAAGTTTTCAAACTCAAATATTAAAGTCACATATTCCATTCAGTGTGTATCACCGCCGTTTAGCAGCCTATTCTGTGTACTCTGCAGAGTTGCAGAATAGTAAGAAATACTGTTAAGTTTTCAAACTCAAATATTAAAGTCACATATTCCATTCAGTGTGTATCACCGCCGTTTAGCAGCCTATTCTGTGTACTCTGAACAGTTGCAGAATAGTAAGAAATACTGTTAAGTTTTCAAACTCAAATATTAAAGTCACATATTCCATTCAGTGTGTTTCACCGCCGTTTAGCAGCCTATTCTGTGTACTCTGCACAGTTGCAGAATAGTAAGAAATACTGTTAAGTTTTCAAACTCAAATATCAAAGTCACATATTCCATTCAGTGTGTATCACCGCCGTTTAGCAGCCTATTCTGTGTACTCTGCACAGTTGCAGAATAGTAAGAAATACTGTTAAGTTTTCAAACTCAAATATTAAAGTCACATATTCTGTGTAAGATGAAGAAGGCGGGTAAAAAGGGACGGGGAAGTGGACGTGATCCTGAAAGTTCAGGGCGCGGGTCAGGACGCGGAGAAACTGTGCCTGGTGCCAGAGCACAAGAAAGAAAGACATCCACCATACCTAGCTTCATGTGTAATTTTACAGGGCGTCGCAGGACATCACTCTCGAGGTCCGACCACTGCGAACAGGTGGTCGGTTGGATGACAGCTGATACTGCTTCCAGTCGGTTAAGCACCACCCTGTCTTCCACCAAGTCCACTCTCAGTAGCCAAGAGTCTGGTCAAAATAATCCTCACTCTGATCATCCTTCCTCCCACCATACACGGTCTGGTCAAAGAAGTGATCCCACACTGGGATATAGTGAGGAGCTCGTCTCATCACCAATCCTTCATTTGACCCTCTCTCCAAGCACGCTTGCAGAGGAACATGACATCTTGTGCCCTGATTCACAACCTCTAGAGGCTACCCAATCACAAGAAGATGACAGATGTGAACGGCATTTAAGGTCAAAGGAAGTAGTGGATGATGATGATGATGATGAGACACAGTTGCCATTAAATCAACCACTATTTCCGTCTCAAGACCTTGTTAAGTAGAATGTTATACAGTTGTCAATGACTGAGTATGTGGTGGGATCAAGACTTGAGGAGGATGATCAGAGTGAGGAAGTGGAGGAGGACTTGGTGGACGATGAGGTGACTGACCCCACCTGGGAAGGTGTAGAGCCGAGCGATGTCAGCAGTCCTGAGGGTGAGCCATCTGCAGCACCGCAACAGGCTGGAAGAGGCAGTGGTGTGGCTACAGAAAGAAGGCGGACCGCACCAAACCGGCCCGCAAATGTTCCACGGAGCACCCCCTTGCGTAAATCTACCTTACCAAGGGGTAGGTGTTCCGCGGTATGGCGTTTTTTTAAGGAAAGTGCGGACGACAAAAGAATTGTAGTTTGCAACCTGTGCCACACCAGAATGAGCCGAGGCATGAACACTAGAAACCTCACCACCACCAGCATGATCCGACACATGGCATCCAAGCACCGTAGTAAGTGGGAGGAACGCCTGGATCGCCCATCTGTGTCTGCAGGCCACACCACTGCCTCCTCTTCCCCTGTTTTCGGTGCCGGCCAATCGCCTGTCGAAGGCGCAGGCCCGCATACCTCCCGCCCTGCACCTGTACCATCTGAAGCACCATCAGCGACCACATCCACTTCCCTGTCCCAGCACAGCGTCCAAATGTCGTTACCCCAGGCATTTGAGCGCAAGAGAAAGTACCCAGCCACCCACCCACAGGCCATAGCACTAACCTCACACCTTTCAAAATTACTGGCCATCGAAATGCTGCCATTTAGGCTTGTGGACACTGAGTCCTTCCGCAGCCTGATGGCAGCAGCTGTCCCTCGGTACGCGGTCCCCAGCCGCCACTACTTTTCCCGGTGTGCCATCCCCGCATTACACCACCATGTGTCCCGTAACATCACCCGTGCCCTGACCAACGCAGTTACTGGGAAGGTCCACTTAACGACTGACACATGGACAAGTGCTTGTGGCCAGGGACGCTACATTTCCCTGACGGCACACTGGGTGAATGTCGTGGAGGCTGGGAGCGACTCGGACCCTGGGATGGCACGGGTGCTACCCACGCCGAGGATTGCGGGCCCTACCTCCATCAGGGTTTCCACCAGCACCTACGTTATTGGCTCCTCCTCCTCCGTTTCCACCTCCGAATTCTCTACACGCAGCGCCACTCCCCCATCAGCCAGTAGCTGGAAGCAGTGTAGCACTGCAGTGGGGAAGCGTCAACAGGCCGTGCTGAAGCTGATCTGCCTTGGGGACAAACAGCACACGGCCTCAGAGCTGTTGCAGGGGATTAGTCACCAGACCGAGCAGTGGCTCTCGCCACTCAACCTGCAACCAGGCATGGTTGTGTGTGATAATGGGCGTAACTTGGTGGCGGCTTTGGAGCTCGGCAAGCTCACACACGTACCATGCCTAGCGCATGTATTTAATTTAGTGGTGCAGCGATTTCTAAAAACCTACCCCAATGTGCATGATCTCTTGACCAAGGTGCGCCGCGTGTGTGCACATTTCCGTAAGTCATCAACAGCTTCAGCCAGCCTGTTGAAGCTGCAGCAGCGCTTACAATTGCCAGCTCACCGGCTGCTGTGTGACGTGAGCACGCGCTGGAACTCCACCTTCCACATGTTGGCCCGGCTTTGTGAGCAGCAGAGGGCAGTAGTGGAGTACCAGCTGTTACACGGTCGTCGCCTCTCCGTTCAACTTCCTGTAATCAGAAGTGAGGAGTGGGAATGGATGTCAGACCTCTGCGAGGTTTTACGCAATTTTGAGGAATCGACACAGATGGTGAGTGGCGATAACGCTATTATCAGTGTAACCATCCCACTTCTGTGTCTACTGAAACGCTCGCTGCTCACAATTAAAACCGACGCTTTGCATGTGGAAGAGGTGGAAATGGGGGAGGAAGAGCTTACACAAGGTGATAGCCAGAGCACCCTCACTTCGTCTTCTCAGCGACAATTGGAGGAGGCGGAGGAGGAGGAGGAGGAGGAGGAGGAGGAAGACATGGTTGCCTCCGCTACAGAGGGTAGCCATGGAACTTTAGTTCCATCTCTTCAGCGTGGGTGGGCAGAAGAGGAGGAAGAGGATGAGGAGATTGAGAGTCATCCTCCTGGTGAGGACAGCGAAATCTTGACTGTTGGTACTCTGGCACACATGGCTGACTTTATGTTAGGCTGCCTTTCCCGTGACCCACGCGTTATACGCATTTTAGACAACACGGATTACTGGGTGTTCACCCTTCTGGACCCCCGCTACAAACAGAATTTCTCATCTCTCATTCCTCCGGTGGAGAGGACAAGCAAAATGGTGCAATACCAGAAGGTTCTTGTCGAAAAATTGCTCCAAAATTTTCCATCTGACAACGCTGGCGGCAGAGTACGTGCTACCTTGGCCAACCGAGAAGGGGAGAAAAGGGGAGCACACAGCAGTTCCGAGAAAGGCAGGGCAACACTCTCCAAAGCGTGGGACACCTTCATGACACCCCGCCAGCACCCTCACCCTGATGCGCAGCCTAGTGTCACAAGGAGGGAAAAGTTTTGGAAGATGGTGAAGGAGTACGTAGCAGACCGTGTCAGCGTCCTCAATGATCCCTCTGTGCCTTACAACTACTGGGTGTCCAAGCTGGACACGTGGTATGAACTGGCACTCTACGCCTTGGAGGTGCTGGCCTGCCCTGCCGCCAGCGTTCTGTCTGAGCGGGTATTTAGTGCTGCTGGTGGCATCATAACAGATAAGCGTATCCGCCTTTCCACCGACAATGCTGATAGGTTGACACTTATAAAAATGAACAAGGCCTGGATTTCCCCTGACTTCTCCACTCCACTGGAGGAAAGCCCCGGGGGAACATAAACTCACTTTATATATGTTATTTACAATGATGTGAATACTCTGTATTCCCATTCACCCCTTCCACCCAAAAAACGGGTATATGGTTGACTCTTAATCTTCTCATCCTCCTCCTCC
This sequence comes from Rhinophrynus dorsalis, assembly GCA_037306005.1. NCBI lineage: Eukaryota > Metazoa > Chordata > Amphibia > Anura > Rhinophrynidae > Rhinophrynus > Rhinophrynus dorsalis. Next base: position 467,189,638 of record CM074718.1, on the reverse strand, counting down.
TCTTCCATATGCCCTGTGCTATAATTTTTATATAGGGCCAGCTCACCAGCGGGCCCTGTGATATAATTTTTATATAGGGCCAGCTCACCAGCGGGCCCTGTTTGACAATTTTTATATAGGTCAGCTCACCAGCGGGCCTTCTCATATAATGTTTTATTGGGTCAGCTCTCTAGCGGGCCCTCTCATATAATGTTTTATAGCGTCAGCTCACTAGCGGGCCTTCGCATATAATGTTTAGGATGGTCAGCTCTGCAGCAGACCCTCACCCATAATGTTTTAGATGGTCAGCTCAGCGCACGTTTCCCTCTTAATCATGGCCTCAGTTCAATAAAATCAAGGAAATTTTTGGGAGAATTTGCCTCTGTGCACGTTTCCCTCTTAATCATGGCCTCAGTTCTGAAAATCAAGGAAATTTTTGGGATAATTTGCCTCTGCGCACGTTTCCCTCTTAATCATGGCCTCACTTCCGAAAATCAAGGAAATTTTTGGGATAATTTGCAGATGATATACAAGTAAATATACAGCAAATATTGTTTGGTAACAATTTTTCGCCTAAAGTCGTTTTTATTTTCCTTTTTGTGTGTTTTACGGTCAGTCTGTAAAAATGGCGTACTACGGGCGAAAGATCGTTCCCAGCAGCGATGTTGGAGTCCAAGATGCATCCAGACATCCTCCCTATGCTGTCCCTGAACCATTTCTGTAGTGTTTCCATCTTTTTCTGCCCTTTTCCTATGGACCAGGCACCCTCCCCTCATCAGAGCAGGGGGTGCCTGGTGTAATGCTCGAGTCCTCCCATTGACTTCAATGGGGCTCGGGTGCTCGGCCGAGCACTCGAGCCTCAGGGGGTGCTCGGTCAGAGCACCCGAACACCCGAGCATTGGGGTGCTCGCTCATCACTAATGGGTGATACTTTTAGCCTCAAAAGAGAAATATGCAAAGAAACAGCACTTCCCACCATATGGACAAATTTAATAAAAAGTACCCTTTTTTCCACCTTTTTTTTATTCTTTTTAATTACATTGAAATCAATGATAATAATGTATTTACCACCCACAATGCTAGTATAAAGGGATGCCAGTTTCCTACATGTTGTCAGTCTGTGCTTAGGAAAGAGAGAGAGAAAGCAGTTGGATTTTGATGCTAGAGGCAGAGAGGCAAAGAGTGGGAGCTGAAGTAGCTTGATAGGAATCTTGATGGCAGCCAGTTGTTCTCTGGGTTTTGGGGTGAGAAGGGAGAAAGGAGAGCTAAAGATAAAAATAAACCTGAGCAGCTACTGAATATCTATGAAACCCAAAGAGAAAGAGAAACAAATATAAAGGCAGAGATTTTATTAAAAGAAAACATCTCACACTACAGTATGGAAATGCACTTACAGTGTCTGAGTGATAATCTCACAGTGTCTGAGTGATAATCTCCCTCCAGTTCTGATTAGTCACAAACACTGTGTCCCACAAATCTCTTCACTATGGCCCAAAGCCCAAAGAGAAAGAGAAAAAAAAAATTAAAGACAGAGTTTTTATTAAAAAAAAAACATCTCAAACTACAGTATGGAAATGCACTTACAGTGTTTGAGTGATAATTTCACAGTGTCTGAGTGCTAATCTCCTTTCAGGTCTGATTAGTCACAAAAGCTGCTTCCCACCATTATCTCCACTATGGCCAGGTTTTATGGCTAATCGAACCAGGACGTAGTCGTCCAAACAAGTACAAACAATATACTATATAGTCCCCTTCCCACTGGTACTCACAGTTGGCTACTTGACTGGGCTTCCCACTCTCATCTTTCTGGGGGCCAAGCAACAAATTTGTATTTGAGCTGCCACTCAGGAAATCCATATCAGACAACCCTATGACTGCTAGTACAGAACTGGGTTTGATACCACCACATAAGTTTCCCATCGACAGCCCCATTCTATCTATGGGCTGATTAATTTTCCATTTCCTCCCTGAGTCTCTCAATTAATCCTGTCAGTCTTCTGTGGATAAGGCCATTGTTTCTATGTGCTATGCATGTGCTCAGTGACATTGTTGACTTTGTGTATGTACAGAATATTACGTGGCCCCTTAAGTTACATTTCCTGAAAGGCACAATGAAATTCAAGTTTCAGCACTTTCTATGGGATTAAACCTGTTGTTCCTGAGGGTACAGATTTGTGAAGGGAGAATGAGAGTTAAAAAATATACTTTTCGACTGATAGGTGACAGTCAGAAAGACAAGGGATTCTACCTGAGCAGAGATTAACAGTGACAATGACAGTTGCTAGAAACAGAGACACATCATACATTATTTTCAGACATACTACAACAGGCAAGATATTATTGCATTAGATTCAGACAGACCACAACAGGCAAGATATTATTCCATTTGTTACACTCCAGTCAGTTTGTATTAGCAATATTTTCTACTCTATTTAGATATTCATTGGGGTAGTTCATATATATTTTGCATAATACGTTACTTTATACACATTGTGCAGATTATGCAGTACGATCAATGTCCCTACTAGCCCCAGTAGTATATTTATCATAATTTTGGGCACTATCGCTATGTAGTCTATGGAGTCTGACATCAAAGTTAAATATATATATTTCTTTTAGAAGGAAAATGCTTCTCCTGAATGCGGACCATACGCAATTCAATGCCAGGTAATAATTATTAGCACCTTAGAATACACTATGAATGATCACAATTTTTAGGTGTTATGTTTGTTAACCCATTTTGGGTTAATTTTAATTTGTATATAATAAATGCTAAGTTTTAGTTTCCCATTTTTCTCTCCATCATTGTATTGGAAATTAAGGAGGTGAATGTTTGACTGAGTGCTTAGTACTTCAGGGTTTCTTTCAATTCTCTTATTTTACATTTTATTATTCCACACAGACAAGACAAAGACAAGTATATATTGGTGGTGCTACTGTTGTCCTGTACAATGAATTGCATACTGCAGACATGTTGACGTTAATAGTTCTGTCCTGTGCTTTACAGTAAAAATCAACTCTACTATCATTATATCCACCAAACAAGGATGGAGACAAAATAGAGTTCATGGCTGTGTTTGGGGTAGCAAAGCCATACTAAAAAATGACTGTGTCCATGGTTGCTGCAAATTGTTCAGTAAATGCTGATGATCCTCCTCCTAAGGAGGCTGTTTGTAGAATTGATATGAAAAGTCCTATCAATGATAGTCCTTTTTAAACACTAATGATGCCAATGAGGCACATTCTATTTTTGTTGCCACAGCAGCAATGAGACCAACTCAGTGATAGTGAGATTCCACCACAAATTAGTGGTTTGTGTCAATGTTCTACACATCAACCTAAGGGGAAAAGTCAAAAGAACTTTTTCAGATTTAAAAAATGTAAAATAATATGAAAAAAATGTAGTACTATTGGATAATGCTATCGATTCAGCTGACCTAATTAATGATGATGTTGTTTTAGAATATATTCCTCCACATTCCTCCACTTCTGACACAGTTCAAGCAGAGAATGTTCTTGTTTAGAAACTCTATGAAAGATCAACTGGAAAGCCTGGACAAGTAAATATCCCTAAAATTATACAATCATCTCAGTCATTATCATCTCAATCACTGATTCCAAGTCCAACTCCCAATCATTCACAGTCAGTATTATTGACTAGGCAGTACTACAGGTCAAAATCAACAAACCTAGTCATGGGTACTTCTGTTCTTGTTCAAGGTGCAGCTGCTCTGCCAGCTGCTATTACTAGCACTATTTTATATATTTAGTCCCTATAATAGGTAGTGATGATATAATAAGTAGTCCCACATAAGCCACTTTACAACATGGAGATACTTCACTTTGATCTGCAGACACACCATCAACACAGCAGAGTTAGGGATGAGTAAAAGATTTTGCTTCAAAATAGAAAAGTGTGAAAAGCTGTACTTTTTACCTTCCTTTGCAATTTCCAAAAAAGTTATTCCACTGTACACCTAATGACCCCAAACCTCACCCAAGCCTTGTCCAACTGAACCATTAGCCATAGAACTACTCCCCAGCCGGTTTCCTTGGTAGCCGTAGAACCACACATTCTGACACCCAAGCCTTGTCCCACCCAATTGGTACACGTATAAATGAGCAATATGTGGCCCTCCAACTGCTACCAGACTATAACTCTTATAATGCCCCGTCATCCAATTTTTGGTGGTCAATGATGAGAGTTGCAACAAATAAAGGAGGTGATGGTTCTGACCCTCTACCCAGAACAGCTGATAGTAATTGTTTCAGGGGTTGCACAGTGCAACACCTGGCTTCTTACTAAGCCTACTGTTCTATGATACAGTTGATTTGCCCCTAAGACATTCATTAGTTCAGCAGAAAGCTGCCTTTAGCTCTCCAACTGCTGGGAACTACAACTCCTAACATCCACAATCAATTGTCATACAGCTGGACAACCAAAGGTCGCTACCCCTGCATTAGTCCTTCCAGGCTGGGCCAGCTCTCTTCTATTTGGTGGATCTGTTTATAAGAAAGCTAATGTTGAGTTGGATAAAGCTGTTGCATTATACTAAATAATACATTTTTTACCTTTTACAGTGTGTATTTTATTTTAATATCATGTTAAATTGTGGATTTGCACATCAATGGTTATATGATCTTTCATCAGCTGGCTTCAACCCATGCACTCTGCTGTATGAGATTGGAATTCCCTTGTGAATAAGACACATTTAAATCACTGAAAAATTGAGTACAGTACAATCATATATTCACTGTTCCATCCTCATACCCAAAATGGCATATGCTTACTGCCTGCATCCCTCTCTTTTTACATTAATGACCCCCTCTCATTCTGTATCCTCTGAAGCCTTAATCCTCACCTCCCCTCCTCTCCATTCTTATCCTTAGGGTTTTAAGATTCAATCTCCAGGGTCTACTGTGTGGCAGTGTCAGCTTGTATGGAAATACAGTTGTCATATGTTCTCTGTGTCAATGTCGCAGGCACATAAAGCAACACTACAGGGATTGGTTTCAAGGGGTCTGACTGAGCTCTTTTGGCTACTCAGCAGTAATTCTGAATAACCCCTAAAACCTCAATACATGTCTGCTTAGGGTTTTAACCTAGTTGTGATGCAGTTGCCAAATCTGCAGCCTTGGATTACAAATACAGATCCAAGTGTATTATACCAGTTAGTGTAGCAAATGTATTTAGGGCTTTAAGCACAAAGAAAACAAGAGCAATTATGGTGTAAAACAGCAGCATCACAGGGGACCAGGCAAAGTTCTAAAAATTTCCATAACTTTATAACTTTATACTGAGCTTTTCATCCATTGAATGCTAACACTGTCTCCAATATATTGCATGGCAATGCAATGGAGATCTCTCTAGCGTTCACAGGGTTAACCCTTTGAGTTCCAGAGGGGGGCAAACCAATGTGTTGCATACAAATATGGTATTCAATGTCTTTAGACATTTGAATCAATGGGTATTTTTATTTGCTCCCTGTGGTACAGTTGGTTTATCTCATAAGTGTCATCTGTTTATTTGTGCATATGGCCCTTAGTTTATTTTATTAGTCTAGGGACCAATCATTTAGTTCCCTCTGATTTTCAAAGTATCAGTCCATGTTTATAATCACAGTTTGCTCAGGCATTGCCCTGTAGTTTAAAACATTAATCTTTTTCATGTTACCTTGGAGTAATTTATTTGGGGGCAGGGGGAAGTACATTTTGGCAAGCCATGGCTAATCAGTTATTCATTTACTTGTATGTTTTTTTAACTTTCACAGGCTTTGAACTAAAGATGATGTGAGAAATCAGTAAAGTATGGGCCATGTTTACTAAGGTCAAGGTAAAAAAGTCACCAGCATATTGAAAAAAGAAGCAAATGTGCATCTTTGTTTACTGATATTTATCATTACACTAAGTAATCTGTATTAAATTAGAGTGAGTAGTGAAAAGTAGCTCATGTGTGTTTGTTTGGTTTTTAGGGTTTACATCAAAATCAAGCTAAATAACAATTTTAACCCTTTGAATTTCAGAAGAGGGCACAATGCATGACAGTTTGGTGGGAGGAGCTGTTAGATGCAGTCCATTAGGAAGCTCCAAAAGAGGATATTGTTCTTTCAATTTCTAAGATTCTTGAGGCCAATGCATATCATGCAGAAGTTGCCTTTAACACTGTCAAGTTCATTGGCAAGTCCTTAGCACTCTCTTTTGCAGTTCACCATACCCTGGTGATATGGTCTGCGGATCCATCTTCTTATAAATCCTTTGCTGGCAACTGTTTGGCCCAGAACTGGACAATTAGCCAAGCTACCCAGTGCAAGAGTGTTATTTTGCCTCAGGTTTCCTTCAAGAGTCATCCCTTTCCATGGAGGATTCACAGTTTTTGTTACTCAAACCAGTGCGGGTGTGTATCCAGGGCTTCTAATCCCTCTGTAATCCAGATGGTCCCTTCTCTGAAATCCAAACTATCACAAGTGGGCAAAAACCTGCCCAAAAGAACCCTGCTAATAAGTTTACATCCACATGATTCACTATGTCCAGGTGACTGGAGGACATCTGCATCTCACTTACACTATGTGGACTCTCTGTGGTGGATCTGTGGGTGATAAGGTTGATTTCAGAAGGTTATCACATAGATTTCAAATCTATCTATCACTTCTTCATGTCCAGGGTCCTTAGAGAAACATGTGTGTCCTTTCATTCCTTGAAGGGACTCATCTCTTGTGGCTATACAGGTGTCTGTGCCTCCACAGGGGAGATTAATGGGATTGTATTCCAACCTTTTCATAGTCCTCAAAAAAGAATGGCGGCTGTTATACTATCCTGGATTTAAAGCATCTTAATCACGTCATTAATATGCCTCAGTTAAAAATGGAGTATTTGTGCTCCATCATTGTCATCATGTGCCCCAGGGTTTTTAGCTTCTCTGAACATGAAAGATGCATATATGCATATTCCTATTCATGCAGCATTAACTTAGTTTTGCCTTTCAAGACCATCATGTTCATTTCACTGCCCTTCATTTTCGCCTGGGATCCACTCCACTGGATTCACAAAAGTTATGGCTACATTGTCTGATGAAATTCATTCACTTGGGATTTCCTTTGTTCCTCATCTGGACAACCTTTTACTGAGGGCTTCTTCAGTGGAGACCTTATGTCTTCATCTTAATGCTTGCATATTCATACTGTAACAGCACAACCTGAAGGTCAATTTGAAGTAATCCTTTCTGGTGCCATCCCAGGTTCTAGACTTTCTCAGCATGAGATTCAACATCTCTTTCTGCCAGAAGACATGTTTTGTCACAGGTGTCCCATGCCTTAGCTCACCCAACAGCAATGGTGCGGGAATACATGAGGATGCTGGGGTATCTGGTCTCTGCCCTGGTGGCAGTTCCATTTGGCAAATTCCACACTCAGGAACTGAAACTGGATATTCTCAGAAATTGGTCCAAACAGCAATGTTATCTCTCCCACGTGATGTCTGTCTCAGGCTGGAACAGGTAGATCTTTGTTTTGTGGCTCCAGGACTCTCACCTTTTTCTGGGTTGTCTGTTGTTAATATGGACTTGGTCCGTAATCATTACAGATGCCAGTCTAAAGGGCTGGGGAGCCTCATTCGGTATTGGAACTTCAAGGTATTCACCTAGCTCTCCTGCATTGGTCCCAGTTACTTCAGGAGTAGATTCAGTGCATCAATGCAATGATGGTGGCCTATGTCAATTGTCAAGAAAGAACCTGAAGTACAGCCTCATGGTCAGAAGCTCACCTGGCCCTTGCTTCAGAGGAAGCTCATGTTTCAGCTCTTTTGACCATTCACATTCTGGGAGTGGACAATGTTGTGTATTTTGTTTGTTGATCTCATGGCATCTCAGTTAAACCTCAAGGTTTCTCTGTTTTGTTTCAGAACCTGTGACCCTCCCTCTCTGTAGATTTGATGGACATTCCATGTTGATTTTCCCTGGAATATGTGTTTCTTCCTTTCTCTCTGATTCCCAGAGTGTTAAGGAAGGTCAGAATGGAGTGGACACATGTGAACTTGATCTACTCAATCTATCCACTGCTGAGCCACTACATCTTCCATTTCTTCTGGACCTCTTGACTCAGGGTCCTCTGTGTTACCTAGAGGTGGCTGTGTTAGCTTTAATGGCTTGGATCATGAAGCCAGTCTTTTGAAGAAGAAGGGTTTCTCTGAACCTGTCTTGAGTACTATGATGAAGGTTTGAAAGCCAGTTTCATTCAAAGTGTGTCATAGGGTTTGGTTCTTGTTTTTCAAGTGTTATGAAGCCAGGCTTCTCTGTTCCACAATGGACAAAATGGAAACTGTTTTGTTTTTGTATTTACCAATACATCCTTTATCTTAATCCTTGTGGAACACAGGACATCCCACCAGAGAATAACAGGTTGTTTGAGTCCCTTACAGGGGTGTTTTTAGGTTATCTGTACAGCAGCTTCAAATTGCCCACCTTTTTATTAAGGTCTTTATAAACTTGCAGTTGTGTGCAGTGCTATTCTTTGCTATCCCCTTTAACAATGGGAAGGATGCAATTAAGAGAACCAATGAGACATTCCACATTTCATGCATTATGTCTGAATGAACATTTCTGAGCATATTAAATGCACCATGAGGAAAAATAAAAATTCCCCAAATTTGCAATGATTTAAAGTGGGTTTTTAATCTCTTGAATGCTAGACAGGTCTGTAGCAACTAGTTTTTTTTAATGCATTAGGCACCTCTCTAGCATTCAATCAGTTAAAAGTCCAATATAAATCAAAGGGAATGTTTATTTCCTGCATAAATGGTAGTGAGTTTGTTCCCCTCTCCCATTTTTTCCTTTATTCATACAACATACTTTCTATTAACCCAGAGGAGTATGCAACGCATTGCAAAGTGATGCATTGTGTATGCCTCTGGCACTCAAAGAGTTAATTATCTTAGAGTTTGCCAGAGACTACCACTCTTTCACAGACCCTACATCTTTCCACATAGCATACACTCAATCATAGAATAATGGAGTTGATTTTTCTTTTTTTAACAACTCCTTGTCAAACCTGTTTTACAATCAATTAATAGGCCTTTAAAGCTGCTGGAACAAGTGAGGGTCTTCTCCTCAGGCTTTTCTATGTAAATACCAGGTGAGAAGTGTGCGCTTGAACACTCCCAGCTCATAAATCACACATAAACTGTAGGGGGTCTCACACTCTTAAAGTGCAGTGCATGCTAAGAAGATGTGAGGGGGGCATCAAACTTTGGTTTTAGGAAGAGAGTTTGGAATGACCACATTTTTATCAGCTGTTAATGTCATAAGATCACCACTTTAATGTGGTATAACAATGGAAAATCTGCATTGCCGATGTCATGATGCCATGCCAGTGTGCATTTTCCTGATTTTTAATGTTGTCAGTACAGTTTGTTGAAGGTGATATCTTTAATGTATCAACTTAATATTTCTTCATAAAGTACAGAACTTTCAAAATCACCAAGGTTTTATTCTTCAGTTGTTCTATGCATTTTATGATCTCTTCTCTAGTCTGAAATAAAAATGTAAAACTTTTATTTATATTGACTATTTTTCTATTGCAATCGGAGATTTTAGCTGTTCAAAAAAACAGAAAAATGAGAGGAGAAAAACTGCAATTTTAAAAATGCAAGAGAGGAAATATCTGTGCATGGACAGAGAACTAGTTAAAGCGGAACTTTCATGTTAATTACATTGCCCCAGAATATATTGCTAACCTAGCGATATGAAAAGTTATACTATCCTTAATCTCAATAAGTCCATGGTATTTCAGTAAAAACACTTCTTCAGCAGGAACCACAGGACAGACAGTGCAGACATCTTAGAGGAAATGTACCTCTGAGTCTGCACTGTCTGTCCTGTTCACTGCTAGCATTGATGGTGACGTTCCTTGGTGCCTTAAGGCACCGGAAGGGACTGACCACGCAGGTGCAGAGGGTTAAATGTTGTCTGGCATCCGTTTTCAAATAAGAGTAATTCCTTTGTTTAAAAAATAAAAGGCTTTCCAAGGGTTAAAAATGGCTCTGCTGGTAGGGCAGGAATGCATAGTGCAACAGGACCCCTCCATACCATCCGGGCCATTGCCTGAGTCTGAATGAGGGAATTTTAAACAGAGACTGGCTTTTAATATGGATAGTCTCTGCTGAAAATGGATTCCAGCCTACAAATTGCTGGGATGTGTGCACCTCTCAGCCAATCAGCTTTTGTCACCCACCCCCCCTCGCTAGAATCTGATTGGCTGGGAGGTGTGCAAAGCCAGTCTCTGTTCAAAATTCCCTCATTTGGACTCAGGCAACGGCCTGGAAGACATGGGGGGGTCTGATGCATTATGCATTCCTGCCTCCAATATCAGAGGTGGTGGCAGCGAAGATTACTCTTACTCTTATTTGAAAACGGAATTAGAAGCGTTAGTTTTAAGAGATATGACAGACAGCATTGAACCCTTTGAGAATCAGAGGGGTACCCTTCTGGCTCTCAAAGGGTTAAGTCAGACATATCTTGTGGGCATTTATTACAAACAAATCTTTCAGTGAAGTTTTTTTTTAGTTTGCAGGATGGATGAAAAAGAAGACAAAGAAGATAAGAAGAGAAGCAAGATTACACAGAAAAGAAGAAAGATTGAAGAAGATGGACAATAGCTGACCAGGGTGCTGAAGACTCTGCTGGACATCAGGATTAATGGTAATGGTAAGTTTCTTTTCAGGGGATTTTTTTTTAACTTAGTCAGGTTAACCCTGTGAGTGCCGGTGGGGGTAAGCAAACCCCACTGGCACTCATAGGGTTACTTCTACAAAAATTTCACATTTTGTGATTGCTTTGGATGTACTGATATGGGGTTTAGGGCCCATATCAATGCATCCACTGGTGACTTAGGTTTTTTTGTGCACAGGTAACTGCATTGCTTGAAGAAATACTGTTGACTGTTTTAGTTGGAGTTGGTAGTAATGGGATCAAGGCCATAGCCTGTTATTTTGAGACATCTATTTTTTCCTTTTTAAACATTAATGCATTTAATGCATATATTATATATATTATATATTAGCTGTATTGTACAATAGATGATAATGCCAGTCATAGACTATGGGGTTGTAGTATATGCTTCCATGCCACAAATTCATCTTTCTAAAATTGACACTCTGTATAACTCATTATGCCACTTTACCCTCCAGTGTAATTGCACAACCCATCATTGTGATATGTATGAAGAACTAAATTGGCTAACACTTGAATCTAGACGTTTCCGTCACCTCTCTTTCATGGTTTATAACCACTTCTCTAGAAAGCTACCAGACTACCTGAGCGGTATGCTCACTCCAGCTGTTCATACTAACTATAACCTTCACTCCACTGCTAACAACTCACTGTGTATTCCACACTACAAGAAAGATCTGCCTTTTCCTTCAGAGCTCCGAAAGTCTGGAATAACCTACCTGAATAAATCAGATCTTTTCCCAGTCTAAAATCCTTAGAAATAACTGCTTCTTTATATCTAAAACCAATATGCAACTGTGGATTACATTTGTAATATATGTGTGTGTGTGTATATATATATATATAATCTCACTGTATTGTTCCTGGTAAAACATTTTCTAAATAAATAAATATTATATTATTATTATTATCATATTATTTATTTATTAAATAAAATGTGTTTTAATGTATTGTTGGATTGCCTGTTGTTGAGGATATCATAATGGAGGTGATTAACTTTTCAAGAACCAGAGGGGTGCTTTGCATCAATGCATACCCCCTCTGGTCCTTAAAGGGTTAATCACCTCCATTATAACATCCTTTATGATCAGCAGTCTTTAAAGTGTTACTAGGCAAAGTAGTATTTTATGTTTTTGAACACAAATCCTGTCCACTCATATTACATATAAAAAATTGAACATTTACATTGTACATGTTTATACTTTTACTGGTTAACCCCTTAAGGACCGGGAAAATCTGAGTTTGATTTGACTTAAGGACCGGAGCAATTTTGACTTTTTTGACTATGTCTTTGTTCAACCATATTTTCTCTTTAATTCCTTTTGTGCACCCACATAAATTATATACTGTTTTTTTAAGCACAAGTAGGGCTTTCTTTTGATACCACAATTATATGAATACCTCATTGTTTAATTTGATTAAAATAGAAAAAAAGAGGAAAAAAATTGAAAAAAAACAACATTTTGCTTATATTTTCGTGTCAGGATTTGCATACAATTAGTTTATGACAAAAAAATACCCCTAAATATATTCATTTGCTTCTCCTGAATATAAGAATACCCCATATGCCTAGTATTTCAATCACTTCCTCACATTTACAAGGTAAATATTACAAGATGGATGCCATAATTTCTCAACAATTGGCATGTGAGCATCATAGCTTAGCTGACGGTGCCAGAACCAAAAATGTCCCACAAAGGTATATGTTTCTGAAAACTATACAACATAAGGTAAATAATCAGGAGAATTTTGGAGTTTTTCATGCAGCTATTTTTCCAGAAAAAAATTTCAAAATTGTGGTAATATTTTGTTTTTTTGCAGTTTTCACACTTACATTTCAATACTACTGTTGATATCAAGCACATGATAGGTGAAGATTTTTAAAAATGCATTGTTTAGTGTTCAGCTCCTTCTTCTGAGTACGGCAATACCCCATATGCATAGGTTTATCAAGGTTTGGGAGAGCTACGGGGCCCAAATTGGAACATGCGCGTTTCCAGTTTCACACTTTGAATTTTCACAGCTTGCATCACTGGTGCCATGTCTCATTTGGGGCTGTGTAACAGTGCTCCACTCTAAGATTTCCCCCCAAAAGTATATATTTTTGGAAAGTAGACACCCCAGGCTTTCATTTTATGTATGCTTTCAATTTTTTTACACAGCCATTTTACCACCAATCGCTCGTAAATCTTGACGTAAGTTAAAAAAACAGGGTTTTTCACACTTGCACTTCAATGTTGATGTGAATTTCAAGCACATGATAGGTGAAGATTTTTAAAAATGCATTGTTTAGTGTTCAGCTCCTTCTTCTGAGTACGGCAATACCCCATATGCATAGGTTTCTCAAGGTTTGGGGGAGCTACGGGGCCCAATTTTGAACAAATATTGAATTTTCACATCTTGGTTAACTGATGCCATTACTCATTTTGGGCTATGTTCCAGTGCTGCACTTTAGAATTTCCCCCCAAAAGTGTATATTTTTGGAATGTAGACACCCCCAGCTTTCATTTTAGGTGTGTTTTCAAATTTTTTACACGGCCATTTTACCACCACTTTCTCATAAACCTGACGTAAGTAAAAAAACAGCGTTTTTCACACTTTGCCTTCAATGTTGATGTGAATTTCAAGCACAGAATAGGTGAAGATTTTATAAACTGAATTGAATAGTGTTCAGCTCCTTCTTCTGAGTACGGCAATACCCCATATGCGTAGCTTTCTCATGGTTTGGGGGAGCTACGGGGGCCAAATTGGCACATGCGCGTTTCCAGGTTCACACTTTGAATCTTCACAGCTTGCGTTACTGGTGCCATGTCTCATTTGGGGCTGTGTAACAGTGCTCTTTTTTTAAGATTTCCCCCCAAAAGTGTATATTTTTGGAAAGTAGACACCCCAGGCTCTCGTTTTAGGTGTGTTTTCCAATTTTATACACAGCCATTTTACCACCAATCCCTCGTAAACCATGACGTAAGTAAAAAAAAAAAAACAGCGTTTTTCACACTTAGGGTTGGCGGCAGTATACTGGGCTGCATACAAATTGGTTTGGGAAACAATTTCACCTAAAATGTCTTCCCCCAAAAACAAATCAAAAAAATGATCATGGGTGAATGGGTGAATTCTGAGATTTGTGGGCATAAATTGATACCCATTCATTAGGATCCGGAGTGGCAGGTGTTGGGGCATTTCTTTGGGCAGGTCTTTTGGCAGGTCTTTGGGCAGATCTTTTGGCAGGTGCTGGGGCAGTTGCCAGGGCAGCTCTTGGGGCAGCACTTGGGGCATTTCTTTGGTAGGTCTTTGGGCAGATCTTTTGGCAGGTGCTGGGGCAGTTGCCAGGGCAGCTCTTGGGGCAGCACTTGGGGCATTTCTTTGGGTAGGTATTTTGGTAGGTCTTTGGGCAGTTCTTTTGGCAGGTGCTGGGGCAGTTGCCAGAGCAGCTTTTGGGGCAGTGCGTCTTTTCTTGACAGAAGGCCCAGCGTCATCACTAGAGCTGCTCTCACTTTCTGAAAACTGCGCTATGTCAAAATCTGACGCAGTGTCTGTTGCCTCAGAGTCAGACGCCAAAAAGGCATATGCCTCTTCAACGCTGTACCTGCGCTGCATTTTGCCCACTAAAAAAGCTTTTTTTTCCTTACGCTATCCCTAAACCTAAATCTAACCCTAAAACTTACCCTAGCCTACGTATATCCTGAACCTACCTAACCCAAATGAACTACCTATCTAAACTGCACTTATTATATATATATATATATTTTTTTTTTTTTTTTTTTTTGGGGGGGGTTTTGGGGTTTTTTGGTTTTTTTATTTTTCTTACGCTATCCCTAAACCTAAATCTAACCCTAAAACTTACCCTAACCTACGTATATCCTGAACCTACCTAACCCAAGTGAACTACCTATCTAAACTGCACTTATTATATATATATATTTTTTTTTTTTTTTGGGGGGGGTGGTTTTGGGGTTTTTTGGGTTTTTTATTTTTCTTACGCTATCCCTAAACCTAAATCTAACCCTAAAACTTACCCTAACCTACGTATATCCTGAACCTACCTAACCCAATTGAACTACCTATCTAAACTGCGCTTATTATATTTTATTTTTTTTTGGGGGGGGGGTTTGTTTTTTTTTGTTTTTTTTTTCCCCTAAACCTAAATCTATCCCTAAAACTTTCCCTAACACACGTCTATACTAAACCTACCCAACTACCTACCAAAATACCTAAACTATATTTATTATAAAAAAAAAAAAAAAATGTAAAAAAATTAAAAAAAAAAATTTAAATTTATTAAAAAAATCTAAAAAAATTCAAGGGGGATGGGGGGTGTCCCACAGATCAGAAAACACTGATCTGCAGCAAATTGATCACTCCAAGAGTGATCAGATGGGGGGGGGCACTTATTGATCACTGCAGAACAGTGATCAAAGGGTTAATTTTCTTTATTTAAACTATTTTTTTTACTTTTTTTTTTACAGGCACACTGGAACACCATCTCCCTCTGTCTCTCTCCACCTTAGCAGTATGCAAGGTGGAGGGAGGCAGAGAGATCTGACAGGGACAGTATTTACAAATACTGTCCCTGTCATTCAGGTTTTGCAACATGTGATTCGCTTTTGAAGCGAATCGCATGTTGCAACAATGTTTCTGCCGCTTGTTACTAAGTGTCCCGATACCGGGACACTTAGTAACAAGCGGCTTGAACTCTTCCATCGCTCCGTGCGGCCGCGATGGAAGAGTTTAACCCTTGACGTATCAGGACCGTCAAGGGTCGTTCGGTCACATTTACCCTTGACGGTCCTGGTACGTCAAGGGTCGCTAAGGGGTTAATATACAAAACAATACTAACAGCATTCTATAAGCAGTGTTTGTATATATTATTATTATTATATGCTACAGTTTTTTGTGAAATAATCTGTGAGTGTGTTATATGTCTACACGAACTGTCTGAAGTTTGTAGGAAATGCTACTTTTATACATATCTCCTATCCTCCTGCACTTTCTTTCAGAGTTAAAGTTTGCATGACAATGGAAAAGGTAACTTTAAAGGGATAGTAATGTTTCATAATAAAAGCAGCTCTAATTAATCTTTATAGTATTTGGACTTTGGAGAGTGTTATTTCAGTTCTGTCAGAGTTGTAGTTCAAGAGTAATTCAATGACAAAGTATCCCCCTCCCGCCCCTTCTACTGATGTAACACTGTTCAGCCAGAGCAGAAGGAAGGTGCCCAGGTAGTTGCAGAGAGGGACAATCTTCAATTAAGATAAGGGAAAAACCTGAAAAACTTGTCAAGGGGGGCAGGGCTTTCATTGTTCTCATAGGAAGAAGATTGTCCCCTGCTGTTATCTGTCTGGTCTATGGACTGCATTCCACATCTGAGAACAGATGGCTTACACTAGGTAAAAGGAGCGGGAGGGGAAACTTTGCTTGTGAATATCTCTCAAACCATAAAGGTTTGAGAGATAAGTCTTATTTCGTTCTTCATGTTTTTTTAATGCCTACAAAATAAAATAAAGATAAAACGATGTATTACTATCCCTTTAACAGTCTATACAAGACTGTTTGTACAAGATTAAATGCTAGACTGCCCCATGAGCTGTAAGACTCATTTACCATAGCTATAAACTCTTCCATTTATCTAATGGTATGCTTTGCAGTTCACGGTTACCTGCAAGCCTAGATGACCTCAGCGCCAACTTAGACACTCATGGGAGATTGCTCACCACCATGAATGGGCTTCTGTATTGAGCAAAGCAATCTCCCATTAGCTTCTCAATTGGCACTGATGTCAGCCAGCACTGTAGATCACTGTAACCTAAGGCTTACAGGGGGGCAAGAGAAGGGGTTTAGAGCTATGAGAACTCCATTCCCTTAGATCTTGGGGCACAGCGTAGCATTTAAAATAATTTTCTATGGACCCGATGCTACCTCTTTAAGGAGCTGCAGGAATATCTCTTGATTTAATGCTACATATTTTCATCTATATTATTTCATATATGTCACCTATAGCATCAGCATCTTCATCTAGAGTCCATTATGCATTTTCCTTCCTTATTCCATTGTCATTGGTTGTTATGACTCTCAGACACAGAGTAAGATAAAAATCAAACTTTATTGAAAAGTTTAATGGGAACCCTCACGGGTCCAGTACATACACATATGTCACATATACAAGATGAGTTCAAACAGTAGTTAGCAAGATACGGCAAATTAGGCTCTACCGGCCTTGCCAATATACCGGGCAAGGCAGCCAGAAGGATGGCACTAAGGAATGTAAACCGGCTCTACCAGCCTTGCCAATATACCGGGCAAGGCAGCCTGAAGGGTACACAACGCACTGAATGTGGCTCTACCGGCCTTGCCAATATACCGTGCAAGGCAGCCTGCAGGATATTGCAATAGAAGCAAACTGGCTCTACCGGCCTTGCCAATATACCTGGCAAGGCAGCCTGGAAGGTTACACAGATCGCTGAATGTGGCTCTACCAGCCTTGCCAATACACCGGGCAAGGCAGCCTGGAGGGTACACAATGCACTGAATGTGGCTCTACCGGCCTTGCCAATATACCGTGCAAGGCAGCCTGCAGGATATTGCAATAGAAGCAAACTGGCTCTACCGGCCTTGCCAATATACCTGGCAAGGCAGCCTGGAAGGTTACACAAATCGCTGAATGTGGCTCTACCAGCCTTGCCAATACACCGGGCAAGGCAGCCTGGAGGGTTAAACAAAGCACTGAATGTAGCTCTACCGGCCTTGCCAATATACCGGGCAAGGCAGCCAGGAATAGGAGGACATCTCCACTAATGCTGAGCTGATAGGGCAGCAGCCAAAGGTGGAGAGTAGAGCAAACCAGTATCACAGCCAGGGAGCCCAAACCGGTGCACTAAAGGAGGCAGCCAAAACCAGTAGACAAGTTTAACAAGTACTGTCATAGACAATAATATAGCCCAACCGGTTCTATGCAGCGGGATCAGCAACCGGTGAATTTGGAGAAAGCCCAACCGGTTCTATACAATGGAATCAGCAGCCAGTGAATGAAAGGTCAGTCAGTATTGCATACAGGACAAACGTATGGCCCAACCGGTTCTATACAGCGGCATCAGCAAACGGTATGTGGAGTAAACCAGTACAACGTACTGGACAAACGTATCGCCCAACCGGTTTCATGCAGCGGAATAAACAACCGGTATGTGGAGTAAACCAGTACCGCGTACTGGAGCAATGGAACGCCCAACCGGTTCTATACAGCAGAATCAGCAACCAGTATGTGGAGTAAACCAGTAACGCATACTGGAGCAATGGAACACCCAACCAGTTCTATAGCATGGAATCAGCAACCGGTATGTGGAGTAAACCAGTACCGCGTACTGGAGCAATGGAACACCCAACCGGCTCTATACAACGGAGTCAGCAACTGGTATGTGGAGTAAACCAGTACCACGTACTGGAGCAATGGAACGCCCAACCGGTTCTATACAACGGAATCAGCAACCAGTATGTGGAGTAAACCAGTACCACGTACTGGAGCAATGGAACACCCAACAGGTTCAATACAACGGAATCAGCAACCGATATGAATGGAGAAACCCGTGATGAGAATGTCGCCCAGGAGACTAGGCAGCCAGACGATGACAATCAGGATACAGCATCAGGAACAGTATGCACGCCCGGACAACCACAGGAACGGCAGGACGGCCAACCAGGTCAGGAACAGAAGCAGGAACAACGCCAGCACCGGATCAGGGATGTGAGATGAACAAACTGCAGCACCGGATCAGAAGCAGAAGCAGGAACAACAGTCCAACCGGATCTGGAACTAAGACAGAAACCTAGCAGCAGCAGCAGCTCTGACAGTGGAGAAACGCTGACACTGGTAGCAGATCAACAGGCCCAAGGATACAGGTAAGGCAGGTGACTGCAGACGCAGAGACACCACGAAAGGGCAACCAAAGGGTGCCTTAGCCCAGTTTAGATAGGCAGTGCTAGGCGGGCGATAGACAGGCGGCCAATGGAGAATACACACACCTGACTGACAGCAAGGGCAAGCAATCACGCGCACCGTGATACCCATAGCCCATATTCCATAGCCTTATTGCATAAAAAAGATAAACAATTCTGAACTTACTTATAAATCAGTTTCTCTTGGTCCATGCGGAACACAGGAACCATGGGGCAGGAGGGCAAGGCAGATCTTTCTAAGGAGGAAAATCCATTCTTATCTACTGTGCCCCACCTTGACATGCTCTGTTTTAACATGTAGCAAAAATAAAAGAAAGCAAATAGTGGAACAAGAAATAGAATTCCCTGAATCAGAGAGCCCAAGAGGGCCTTTGGTAACCTCTTTTTAGAACATTTTAGAACATTAAACTTTTTTTATGATATTGGACTTTTTTGGAGCATTTTTTTTCTATAATTGGTGATTTTTACTTCTTTGGATATTCCACAGAGGAAAGGTTCATGAGTTCCATCTGATGATACAGAACAGGGACTGTAAGATTATCCCTGTATGCCTTGAAGCTGTGTCTATACATATGTATTTACATAGCCATATATAAATGTGAGCGTATCACTTTTGTTTTATACTATATCATAATAAGTGTTGATAAGGCACTATTGGCATCTCAGTCTTGTTTTTCTTAGATTTTAAACACTGGACCTGTCTCTAGCTGGCCAGATAGCTTGATACATGATCAAACTGGAAAGAGCTACTCACAGTTAACCAAAGAGCTACCAGTAGCTCACAAGCTACTTCTTGGAGACCCCTGCCCTAGAAAGACCAATCTTGTATAAGAAGCACTGAGTTAAATGGGTAAAGGGGACTCCCAAAACCTTAGTAGACTTGTTCTTGCCTTAGGCTCAGTCGAGCAAAAAGACCCCTTAAAGTATGAGGAATAACAGCAAAAGGATAAAAATACTTATATAACTTTAAAAGCACCTATCTCACTCTAAAGGAGTAACGTGGCAAGCAAGGGGGGAGAGACCAGCCTCTTTATAGTAGGTTGAATCCAAAAAGGAAGAGTCATAGTCATAACTTACAGCCTCAGTCATGAGTCTGTAGTTTTCTGAAAAGGAAAATAGCTCAGTGACTCAGCAGCTGTCATTGAACCCCCCCACCACACACACACACACACACACACACACACACACACACACACACACACACACACACACACACACACACACACTATATCTGGGGAGGTGGGTCCCCCATGGGCTCCATTAAGTAGTGTGCCAAGTTAGAAGCACCATAAGTCCCCTTAAACTCACTGGAGTGCAACTGGAATATTCTTACAATTATTACACTTTTATAACACTTAAAGCAAGTTTCTCATATACAATCAACAGTATGGAATATTCCCCAAAATGACATTTGCCTCTGTAACAGACCTGTGCACACTGCTCCTGTCTTTGCTTTGAACATAATACAGCGTTATATGGCTTTAAATGTAGTCAATGAGAGTTGGCTCAGCTGCACTCCTAGTTTTCATGGGCAACCACATTCATCATCTTTTATTAATGTATTTATGCATTACCATATTTGTTCAAATATCCAAATTGTACAAGGGGCTGCAGTTCCTGGAGGGTGATGGCAAGATTGTAAGCGTGTCTAACCTATGCATATATATATTAGTGCTGTCCTACATAAGTGATACCCAGTGGCTGAGCAGAAGTTTGATCTGCTTTGTTACACATACACTGATGAGGAATATAAGGAATGCATAAGCTATCAATCCCACATTCATTTGGTGTTATAATGTGCAGTACTGATTGTATGGTTGAATACATGTCCTGAGGGAGATAGAAAAGTTTGGTGTATGTAGCCAAGGTGTTTTTGTAATGCTGGTATCCTCATAGCAGTACATATTTAGAATAGTCTTTAAGCCTTGCTTTATTGAAGAAATGAAAGACAGATCAGTTAGATCTAGAACATAATGTCAGCCCTATACTCTTGATTATTCATAAGATGAGCAATGAAAATGAAATAGTTTATGAGGGTTTTAAAGTCTGCACATTATTATAAAAGAATGCATAGCTAAGCAAAACAAAACAATATTTCTACTTATAATAGAGTAGATGTTATATTTTACTGCATTAATACTTTCTGTCAGTTATTCTCAGCTTCATACTTCAGAACACATCGTCAGGTCAGGTTTTAAGGATATCACCAATTAAGCAGAAGTACTGCAATGAAATGACCGAGCCACAGATTTCCTACCTGTGAAAAAGCAGGGATGTATTGAAAACACCTGTTGGTGGTATGTCCCGAGGACTAATGTACAGAATCCAAGATCATACACAGCTCATCAGTAGATCTAAACAACAGTGAGAAAAATCTACCTCTATAATTATATTTACTGGCTTTTTGTGATTGGCCAGTAATAAAAAGAAAATAATTACCACTGGCCACTCATTTGGCACAGTAGATTTGCCTGTTAAGAAAGCTGTTTTATTGTGAATGAAAGTCATATTCCTAGTTTTCCATTAGATCACACTGTGTGAAATCTACTTCTCAATTCCTTGTTGGTATCTCTTATACTGGAAGTGTATTTGTACAGCATGCCAAAATGTGTATGGATATGGAAGAGGTTAATTCAAGCCCCAGCATATGACAAGGCATGCAACGTGTTTCATGCAAATGACCTTTGAATGGCTTCCCCCGGCTTTCAATGTGCTCTTGACTGCCAACTCCCCCTCTCCCTGCTCCCCCCTCTTTAGTGGGCCCTCCGCAGGCCAGATTTTTGCTCATTTCCTTTATTTGCTTGACTGACTGTCACATGCAGACATGTTTCTCGCTTGTTAGGAAAGCCTTAATTAGTTCATGTCTGTTCTCCTCTCTTTCCTACTCTTTTTTTCTTTCTCTTATATCACACTCATTCTTTCTTCCCTTTAATTTCTTTCGTTATTTGCCTGCCTGTTGTTTTGTCTCCTTACTTCTTTTCATTCTTTTCTTTATTTGCGTGTTTCTATCTTCTGTACATTTTACCTTTGTGATTCTCATTATCATGTATTTTCTTCTCTCTCATTACATTTTATCTTCTATTCCGCTATCTCTCTCTTTTAAATATATTTTGAAAATAGCAGGTCAGCTGGATTTCTACATTTTACATGAATACATTGTTACCAAGAGGTATGGGTAGGAGTGGGGATAACTTACCATTGTTTTCTGGATAATAATATTCAGTATCTTTAGCATCTTCTTCCATTATTTGTGTCATGTTTCATTCAGCCATTTAATTGATACTTATGTCGGAGTTTATGTGTCAATCATTTTTTTTCAATTGACTATATTTAGTTTTGTCAAATTTCTCATTTTGCAGATTGTTTTATGAGTCACAATAACCTATAGTAATATATTATTATATACTAGTTGAACAGCCCGTTACACGGGCCACAGTGCCACTGCCACCCGGTCGTGGGGCAGTCTCTACTGCGCATGACTGCAGCGCGCGCAGCAGTGTGTACTGCGCATGTCGGGCTTTACACATGGTTTAGCGAATTATTATATAGGATTATCATTATATTATATATTATCACTGTGGGTACCACAGTGATAGTTAGAATTTGGATCAGGGTTCTGAGTTAAATTCCAATTTTCAAGCACATAACTTTTGAGCCCTTTTATGCACAGATATGAAATTTAGAAGTAAATGAGTATGTACAAAACTTCACAAAACCTAAATATTTGCTCTAAATACGTATAGTAGGAGTCTGTCCTCTTCCCTTGAAGATGTCATGCCATCACATATTTTTCATTACAGATGCAGCCATATCTTCTAATGGGAGACTATTGTCTTTCACTAACCATTTGTTAATCAGTGCAACCCCCTGCTGAGATATTGAGTACTGAAATTAGCAGTTCACACATGTACATAGGGTTGCCAAAAAGATAAAGGAGGCTGAGGAATAAAAAAGGCCAATGGCAGCAGAAGGGAGACAGAATGAAAGAGAAACAGAGACTGAAAGAGTAGGGTTTTTTCAGTTCAGTGATAATAAAAAGTCACATCACTGCACTGAAAAGGCACTACAAGTGCAAATCTTTTTTCATATCTGTCAAACACACTCACTCTCCCTCCCCTCTTTCTCTGTTTCTCTTGCTGTCCTTCTCTGAATGTATGTATGCATGTATGTACTGTATGTATGTCTCACTCTATCTATCTATCTATCTATCTATCTATCTATCTATCTATCTTTGTGTTTCTATCTATCTCTCAGTACTATCCAACGCTTTTATTAGAGCAGGCCATTTTATAAAGAAAATGAAAACTTGTCTGTAATTCCATATCCTATATAGAAGATATGGGGTGATTATGTGTCCCATGATTGAAAAACACCCTGATTTCTTGGGATGCTGTGCATACAGATACTGTAACTTCTTTCAAAAAAGTAATGGATACCTTTATAGCACAGAACAATATTGAGAATTATGACAGTTGGCTTCAAAGCAGATAGGTTGTTGATCCAGGGAACTATATGACTGCCATTTGGAGTCAGGAAGGATTTTTTTACCCACTTGTTGGAAATGGCATCAATGTTTGTTTTTTTGCCTT
The DNA here is from genome assembly GCA_037306005.1 of Rhinophrynus dorsalis. Lineage (NCBI taxonomy): Eukaryota > Metazoa > Chordata > Amphibia > Anura > Rhinophrynidae > Rhinophrynus > Rhinophrynus dorsalis. Next base: position 467,166,403 of record CM074718.1, on the reverse strand, counting down.
CCTCTGGATCTAAAGGGGTGATTTGGCATGGGCTGGACTTGATGGACACATGTCTTTTTTAGCCTTATTAACTATGTTACCATATTACTATGATGTTGATTGATTATAAAAGTATAAATGCTTTAAAGTAACTGTTTTGAATGATTCCGTTTCCACTCCATTGGTTCACCTTGTGAGAGCAATAATATTTCCATTTACAATAATATTTCCATTTACAATAATATTTTCTACACATTTGAAACAAATGATTAAGCGGTGGATTCCACTGCAGATAGTACATTTATATCTGCAAACTTCTTCAAAGTCTTTATTTGATATCTCTGAGATAAAAGCAGTAAAACATATATGATCTGTAACTGAATCAAGTCCTTAGTAAACCATGAATACACGGAATCATGATGAACAAATCTAATATCTTTGAATTTTTATCAAATAAGATTTGCTATTTTTAGGAAGCATGCTTGTTAAAATATGTCATTATCAACAGGAGTACTTTTCTTTTAATGTTCATTTTTCAAAATTCGGTTTCCTCATATGACTGAGGCAAGCAAGGCACTCCATTTATGTCTCATTTGAATATCTACAGAATTAACAAGCACAGATTAGCATTGCCTCATTAAAACCAGTGCCCGCTCCCATTGCTAATGTGTAAAGACAAGTGCTGGAAAGTGGCAGGGAACATTAAGGCCAAACTCAATCAAGTCCTCCAACAGGCCCTCAGGAGCAAAATCAAACTGGTGGCTTCCAAATGGTTCCTCCGAGTCTGCTAATTTTTTCTCCCCCAGCTTTAAGCATTCACAAACCCCCACCCGCAAAAACAACCCTTAATGACCTTCTTCCCTCCCCTTCTGCCACTACCAACCACCTAGAGGCATGAAGAACTGGTGCCACTAAAGCAGAAGTCCTCAGAGCCAGGAGTTGTTATCTTCAGCGAGGTGGGAGGTGTTACTCTTCAACATGGGCATTTTAAACATCACTTGTAGTTGAAGTCTCAGATTGACATTCACTTTACAACCTGTATTTCAGTGTCAAACATCACAAGGTTTGACTGAGTTTTTCATACGAATATATTAGAATTTAATGATTACTGACAAAGCTTTCATTGCATGTCTTCACTACAGGCAGTCTAATGCCAGAAATTACATTTTCAATAGCAAATTCCCCTAATTTGTATAAAAATTATTTGACTCTTTTTTGTCACTTAATATATAATTATAAAAAAGGCATACATGTCTCTTGTTTTTTCCGGAGGTATGATGTGGAAAATCATAGTACCATTGCTCTCAGCTATGGATAGACTGCCCACGCAATTATTCCATAGGAGTTTTCGTTTTTATTAGATTGTAAAAAGTCCTATAAAATCAAGAATAGCAAAAATGGAAGTATTATTTACTAGTTATCAGAGCAGACAAAGTGAAGTAATAATGATACTACATGATCCCCGAAATTTAGCGAGTTAGCTGATATAACATCAGGGATCCAAATTTCCACTCGCCACTAGCCAATGGCGAGTGAAAATTTAGCCCTGGAGAGTAGAAATTCAGCCCTGGTGGGTATGTTATGTCTTGCTGTGGAGAGTAACTTTTCAGATCTGGCTAGTAGCAATGGACTTCAAATTTTAAGCCCAGATAATATAATGTAGAAAGATTCCTTCATTGTGAAGAATCTGCAGTATTACCAGATATCTAGGCCTGAGAAAAAATTACTTAGGATAGCAAGAAGTCTCAATATGAGGGGAGAATACAGACTGGATACAATGTCTCAGGCCACTTACACTCTAACACCATACAATCTATGGCAAGGTACTGAATGTATATTACAGTCTCACATGGCTGACATACTAAGAACATATAACCTTAGAAATATAGTGTACACAGTGTAAGTCTATGGTAAGGTACGGTATGTATACTACTGTCTGACAAGGAAGCTGGTGTACTAAGAATATGTGACCTTATACAAATAGTCTACACAGTGTACAATCTATGTCAACGTACTGCATGCATACTACTGTCTGGCACTGCTGACATATTAAGAACATGTGGCCTTATACATATAATATACACAGTGTACAGTCTATGGAAAGGTAATATATGTCTACTACTGTCTGATGCTGAGGCTGAGGTACTAAGAACATGTGGACTTATAGTCTACACAGTGTATAATAATCTATGGCAAGATACTGTTTGTACACTACTGTCTAACAATGAGGCTGGCATACTAAGAATATGTGACCTTATACATATTGTCTACACAGTGTACAATCTATAGTCTTCACATTTCCATTGAAGCCCCGAGTGGGTAAAAATAAAATCCCCCCAAACCCATAGGTGAACATAAACAATTCCAAAATTTGCACTGATTTAATTGAGGTTTTTAAGAATTTTGCTTCACAATCTGTTGAAGACCTCTCTATACTTTCAAGGGGTTAAAAGCATAATTTAAAACAACCAGGATTTATATTTGAGCCCTATATTGCAGTTGTGTTATCCCAGAATTGTTTCAGTTCTTATTAGTACATCAGCCTCAGTGTGTTTAATACAGTCTGTCATAGTGGGGCTGATGTACTAAGAGGAACTGGAGTAATTCTGGAGCAAATCAACTATACCACAGGGTACAAATCAACATTCTCTAAACTCCCATTGATTTTAATGGGTCTTGTAATGCCAATGAATTCTCCTGTATGGTACAAAAGAAATATGGTCATACTAGCTTTGCCATGTATTGCACACTCCCCTAGCCCTCAAAGTGTTAAATAAGAATATGCACATAGAGTGTACAGTTCCTTTCTTTAACCTCCAAATTAACTATTTGAGTACCAATGGTCTGTGCATCACATTGCTTTGCATCGCGTTGTGTACTGAGTGAAAGAACAATCCCCTCTATACAGAACTCAAGTGGGACTGACTGCATACTTGCTGCCAGAGAGGTGTGCAATCCTTTGCAGAACAATGCATTGCAAAACACACTGGCAATCAAATGGTTAATAGTGGGATTAGAGGAGGAAGCTGCAGCATCATTGAGCTTGTTGTTGTTTAACCCCGTAGAGTTCCAGAAATGTGTGGGGTACGGGCTTGGCCATGTGCACGTGCAAAGTCAAGCCCATATGGCTGCAACATCCTCTCCTGCCTCACTCCTATCTGAGTTTCTAGGTAGGAGTGGGAGGGATTGGGAAAACCTCCACATGATCACCGATGATGTGAGAATGCTTTTCCCAATCCAGTTAAGGGAAGAAGAGGAGTGAGGCAGGACAGCATGTTGCTCTACTGCATCTCCAGTACTGATTTGACAAAGGGACCAGCTGGGAGATCAATATCTGGGGGGGGGGCAGCAAAAGGGGTTCTGATGCCCCTCACAGATCTGAATAATGACCCCCCCCAGCCTGGTTCCATTGGCACTCATAGGTCTGCACATACATTGGCTGACCCCTAAGCTGTTTCAACTGGCCATTGGTAGCCAAGCCAAAAAGACCCATATACAACACAAGACTGGTAAGACTGCACCTTGGTAGTCACAGATTCCACATACACTATATGGACCCAACCTGCCTCCATTGGAACTGTGGAAATCACAGTTCCCCACATACAAGGTTTGATCCCCCCCCCACAACCATCAACCTTTTTCGACTTGTAGTCACATGTCCCCAGAGACACTTTATGACCCCACCCCCCAGTCTGGTTCAACTGCTCACTTGTAATCACAGATTCCCGCATACACTGTTTGCCCCCCCTCCCTCCCGCCTACTTCAACTGATAGCCATAGAATCACACATACACTGCTTCACCATCCTTGTTCCACTGTAACTACACCCCTGGCACGCAATATAGTTTGTCAGCACCTACCAGTGGTATACAATTTTTCTTAGGCTGGCAGTAGGAACTGTGTTAACACATCGTCGCTCACACAAGAGGTTAACACGTGTTAACCTCTTGTGTGAGTGACGATGTGTTAACACATCTTTTGAAATTATTATATATTAGTATTTGAGTTGCAATACTCACGTATATTTTAGAACTGTGTTGCCGTTAAGAGGTTAATAGAAAGTCTGATGACGTAGAGTGCCCTTATCTTGTTTGGAGATCTATGGTCATTAGAGTTAATGATGGAAAGCTGAGATGAGGATAGATGATTGGATGAGAGATATTTTCAAATGTACTGGCTTTTGCACTTTGGACCTTAGTTGGTCATGATTAAGCGTGAACGCACGAGAAACATGTTGATCCAAGGTTTATGAGAGATATTAGCGATAAGGTGCCCACCACTACACTTCAATAACACCTGGATGAATTTGGAGGTATTTTTTGTATGTGTTGATGTCAAACATCTAATAAAGTATTGATGTTTTTATATTGAAATCGAAGCTGTGCTTTGGATTATTTGAATGGTGTAGTGCACTTCTTTGACATTGTATCTATTCAAGTGAAGGGTGGATGAAGGCTCCTTTGAAGAAGCACACGCTCCAAGACAAATCAGCTATATGATTGCTTAAAGGGAACCCAAAGGTGATTTTCACATATACCTATTGGAACTGCCTTGTGTTGTACACTTGCATTTGTAACGGATTGAAGCAGAAGTCTTTTTTTATTGTGATATACACGAGGAAATCCCACTGATGTGGGAATAGTTTTGCACACTAACTTAGTGAACCCTCATTTGATGTGGCTTGTTGTCTAATTTCAAAAATGATATGCTTTATCTATCTTTTCTGCATTTCTCTTGTTATAATCTAGAAGGGGAGAGCAAAGGAACAACATCTAAAAGAATAATCTTCATTCACTTCAAATGCAAAGAGTACAAAAACGAGGCTCCAGGTGTACTTGGATAAAATCAAGATCGGGCCGCTATTTGAGTTTTGGTGATAACATCTATTGAAAGGTGATAAAAGGACTTGGAGGATCATTGCTGGAAAGAACTAGTGAATTATCAACATGAAATGAATGCAGATAAAAGACTGAGATCCAGAACCGGACATCTGTGGGGCAGACAGCTTGAGGCTACAAGGACCGGGAGTTCATATGCCTGTACACATTTATGATCTGGTGAGCATTTTTGTACTCCTTGCATACTTTGCACTTCTCCTTCTAGATTGTACATCGTATAAGGCATAAGGTCCTGAAGTTCGGATGCTGCAGTGGAACACATTGGGAAAACATTATTGATTAGAATTGGATATTATGTTTTTATGACACATCATCTTCATCTTCTCATACTTCATTATTTATCATCACTATAGCCATATCATCATTTCATCCATTACCATCACTATAGATAAATACTTCTTTTAAATCTATTTTATTGGATTTAAAGGGATAGTAATACTTCATTTTATCTTTATTTTATTTTGTAGGCATTAAAAAAACATGAAGAACGATATAAGTCTTATCTCTCAAACCTTTATGGTTTAAGAGATATTCGCAATCAAAGTATCCCCCCCCCTGTTCAGCCAAATCAGAAGGGAGGTGCCCAGGTAGACTGCAGAGAGGGACAATCTTCAATTAAGATAAGGGAAAAAGCTGAAAAACTTGTCAAGGGGGGCAGGGCTTTCATTGTTTTTATACAAAGAAGATTGTCCACTTCTGTTATCTGTCTGGTCATACAACCAGATTCACATCTGAGAAGAGATGGCTTACACTAGGTAAAAGGGGCGGGAGGGGGAAACTTTGCTCGTGAATATCTCTTAAACCATAAAGGTTTGAGACATAAGACTTATATCATTCTTCATTTTTTTTAATGCCTACAAAATAAAATAAAGTTAAAACGAATTATTACTATCCCTTTAAAGTTGGGAATTTTCTATGAACATTCTTATTGAACTGTTTGTATAGTACTTTTTAAAGTGAGTCATCATCTATCAACCGGACTTGTGGTTATGCATTCATTACAGTAGTTTGGCTAATATTATATGTACTATTATTATATTGTACTCGGTAGAAAGTCTCTGTTTAATTCCCTTTTGACTTTTGTTATAACTAGACAGCACGCATGTGTATTGTGCTTTGACTTTGGTTTGGGACCAGTGTGCTGAATATGGTGGGGAGAGCTTCTGCCCCCCTACCTAGTCCCTGACACATATTTCTATATTCTCTTGTTGTTCTAACTATTTTAGCACACATAAGTCATAGTTGAAAATGTATGAAAAATGATAGATTATAGTTGGCAAAGCTCTGTGTATCTTTGAAGAGGTAGAAATGTAAAATAGCTTGATGTTTTTCCTTTGGCACCACTTTCTGGAAACAGTTGTGCACTTCAGCCTAAGGGTAAAAAGGCAACCGGCACCTCATTTGATGTAGATGAATGTTTACTTTCCAAAATAGTATACCTCACCTACCTTTCCTGCATATCTGCAATAGTTATGACCATTTTAGTGCTGGCATCCACAGGTAATTAAAAAAAATAAATAAATAAAAGTAGCAGGTGTAATGTAGTGTTCCTGTCGCCTCATATTGTATGTTAACCCATACAAATGGGGTGCCAGTTTTCTCAGGCTGGTAGTAGATATTGCATACAGGAAATGTTATGGGTTTGAAAGATTTTAGTATCATTTTCTTTGGTGGAAATGTATAAACAAAAAAAAAAAAAAAATTTGCTCCTATAGCACCAATATATGGAAATATTTGTGCATTCCAGCCTAGGGTAGAAAGATCAGTAGAAAGTAATCTGATGTGGGTGAATGTCTACTTTCAAAAATTGTATACCATATACCTTTCCTTTCTCTAATACATAGTAACATAGTAAATTAGGTTGAATAAAGACACAAGTCCATCAAGTTCAACCTTCTCCTCATACCTGTAACGGTTTATTCGACTCACAGACACAATGGTTTAGGATAAAAACACAGTTTTATTGAATTCACAATACAATAAGAACCCTCACAGGTCCCGTAGTATACAGGCAGTATAATACAGACACGCGACAGGTTAATCATACAATTGCCCACACAGGTCCAGTACAAAATAAAGTTACAAGCAGTATATACTGACATAGGTCAGGCAAGAGGAGTAGTTTCCCAGGACTCTGGTACTGCAGGAGTTAAAGTTCATATATGAGTATAAACAGTCCAAAGTGTGAAGGTACTGAGATAGCACTTTATAGAGAGCTTCAGGTCGACCAAGGCTAGCAGAACAACGTGAACTGCCAGAGTACAACAGATATAGTGTAGAGAGCACTGCCGGAGCAGTAACAGAGGCAGACACTTGCAACCGGCAGGAGCAGTATATACTGACACAGGTCAGGCAAGAGGAGTAGTTTCCCAGGACTCTGGTACTGCAGGAGTTAAAGTTCATATATGAGTGTAAACAGTCCCAAGTGTGAAGGTACTGAGATAGCACTTTATAGAGAGCTTCAGGTCGCCCAAGGCTAGCAGAACAACGTGAACTGCCAGAGTACAACAGATATAGTGTAGCGAGCACTGCCGGAGCAGTAACGGAGGCAGACACTTGCAACCGGCAGGAGCAGTAAACGGAGGACAAGCCAATGGCACACTACTGGAGCAATAACGGAGGCAGATTCTTGCAACCGGTATGAGCAGTAATGGAGGACTAGGCCCAAGGCACACTGCCGGAGCAGTAACGGAGGCAGACACTGGCAACCTGCAGGAGCAGTAACGAATGACAAGCCAATGGCGACTACCGGAGCAATAACGGAGGCAGACACTTGAAACCGGTAGAGTGGTAACGGAGGACTAGGCCAAAGGCACACTGCCGGAGCAGTAACGGAGGCACACACTAGCAACCTGCAGGAGCAGTAGCGGAGGACAAGCCAATGGCGACTACCGGAGCAATAACAGAGGCAAACACTTGCAACCGGCATGAGTGGTAACAGAGGACTAGGCCAAAGGCACACTGCTGGAGCAGTAACGGAGGCACACACTAGCAACCTGCAGAAGCAGTAGCAGAACTTGCTCAAGTGTAGTAAGCAAGTGCAACCGGATCTCCTGCAGAGTAAGAACGTCGCCGAGGTGACACCAGTTGAAGAAGCAGGAACGTCAATCAAACCGGGTCGGTACACAGGAACAGGAACATCAGCCAGGCCAGGTCAGTACACGGGAGCAGCAACATCAGCCAAGTCGGGTTGGTACACAGGAGCAGGAACGTCAGCCAGGCCGGGTTGATACACAGGAGCAGGCACTGAAGAAAAGTCAGGCAATCCGGGTCGGTACACAGGAGCTGGAACTTGAAGAGTAGTCAGGCAGGCCAAATCGGTACACTGGGAAACACTGAGCAGTAAGCTAGCCCTGGTACAGGAACACCACGAAAGGGCACCGTGTGGGTGCAGGAGCCCAGTATATAAAGGCCATACTAGGCGGGATCAACACAGGAAAGCCAATGGGAGCACTACACAGGATAACTGACAGGAAAAACAAAACAAGGGAGCACGGGCACCGTGATAATACCCCAGTAACTGAGAATGTTATAGCTTTCCTGCTACCAATTCTGTTAGTCTTTATTAGACCTTCCTGATCTGCCTACTGATAAACAGTATAACTCTGTATGTTCCGTTTTGAAAGAAATGTGTCTAATCTTCTCTTAAATGTATCCATTGTATTTGCCATAACCACCTCCTTGGGCAAAGAATTCCACCATTTAACAGATCTTACTGTAAAAAAAAACCTTCCTCTGCTGAAGTCTAAACCTCCTTTCCTCTAATCTCAAGGGGTGTCCCCTAGTCACCTGATCAGGCCTTGGAATAAATAGCTCACTGCAGAGATTCTTGTATTGACCTCTCATATACTTGTACAATGTGATAAGGTCTCCTTTTAGTCGTCTTTTCTCTACAGTAAATAAATCAAGTTTGTCTAGTCGTTCCTCATATGTCAAGTCCTCCATTCCCTTAATTAATTTTGTTGCTCTTCGCTGTACCCTCTCTAGTTCTAGTGTATCCTTTTTCAGAACCGGTGCCCAAAATTGCACTGCATACTCAAGGTGAGGTCTTACCAATGATTTGTATAATGGCATAATAATGTTATCCACTCTTGCTTCGATACCTCTTTTTATGCAAGACAGGACTTTGTTTGCCTTTGCTACTGCTGTTTGACACTGGTCACTGTTTCCAGATTTGTAGTTGACTAGGATACCCAGGTGTTTCTCTAGCAATAAGTCCCCTAAAATTATTCCATTAAGATCATAAGTAGCCTTGGGATTGTTTCCTCCCAAATGCATGACTTTACACTTCCCCACATTAAACTTCATATTCCATTTGTTTGCCCAATCTGACATTGTATATAAATCCCTCTGTAGAGAGAAAATATCCTATTCTGAATTAATGACCTTGCATAATTTATATTATGCTTTCTATATCTATTTCCAGGTCATTTATAAACAAGTTAAAAAGCAGTGGACCTAATACTGAACCCTGAGGTACTCCACTCTCTACTTTAACTGTATTGGAGAATTTTCCATTTACAACCTCACACTGTTCCTTATCCTTCAACCAGTTTTGTATCCAATTGCAATGGTTATCTCCTAGCCCCACTGTATCAAACACCTTTGCAAAGTCTAGATATACTACATCTACTGCCTTGCCCTTGTCAAGGTTGCTGCTTACTTCCTCATAGAAGCTGAAAAGATTAGTTTGGCATGATCTATTCTTCATAAAACCATGTTGATTTGTGCTAATGATCCTATTTTTTGTTGCAATCCTGAAAATAGTCCCTTATTATCCCTTCTAGCAGTTTTCCCACTACAGAGGTCAAACTCACAGGTCTATAATTCCCAGGTTCTGTTTTAGTTCCCTTCTTAAATATTGGCACTATGTTAGCTCTTCGCCAATCCTGTGGCACTGAGCCTGTGGTGATAGAATCTTTAAAGAGTAAATATAGGGGTTTTGCTAACACTGCACTAAGTTCCTGAAGAACCCTTGGATGTATACCATCAGGATCCGGTGCTTTGTCAGTCTTAATTTTGTTCAGTCTTCTCATGACATTTTCATTAGTTAACTCAATATCTGATAATTCTATTGTTTTATTTGTTACTTGTGGAGGCTCTTCTACCATTCCTTTTTCCCTTGTATATACTGGTGCAAAGAAAGTGTTTAAAACATCGGCCTTTTCCTTATCCTCACTAATCAACTCACCCATCTCATTTTGAATGGTCCAATGCACTCCCTCTTAAATTTTTGCTATTTATATATTTGAAAAACTGTTTTGGATTTGAAAGCGTTTTTCTCCTTGCCATTTTCCACATTGTCTGTGATTTACTTCTTTTGCAATTTGTTCCCCATTGGTATATTCTGTTGGGTACATTTCTGCAACCTAAATTTGAATTCTGACCATTTTTCCTCAGTATTTTTGCCTTTAAATAAAATATCCCAGTCTATATGTTGCATTGAAGCCCTTAACAATTTGAAGTCAGTTTTTTTTAAATTAAGAGGTTTGGTTGAACCTATACAGTTTTGCTTTTCCAGACTAATCTCAAATGTAACCATGTTGTGATCACTGTTTCCTAAATGTTCTCTTACCTTAATATTGGATACCATTTCTGTGTTATTAGTTATCACTAGGTCCAATACATTGTCATTTGTGACATGTTGTTTTCCCGAAGCATGCTCACAAACCTGCCTCCCTTAGCACTCTGATAGGTCTCATTTTTCCAGGTGATATCTGAATAATTAAAATCTCCCATAATTATAGTATGCCCAAGCAGGGCAGCTTTCCTCAATTGCAATAGCAGTTGGGCCTCAACATTGTCCTCAATATTTGGTGGTTTGTAGCATATGCCCACCAACACCATTTTTTTTTTTTTTTACCTTTTACACCACATTTAGTCTCGATTTCTACCCACATGGACTCCACAATTTGGCCAGTTTCCTCACTAATATCACCCCGCAAAACTGTTTTCAAATATAAGCACACACCTCCCCCTTTTCTATTAATCCTGTCTTTTCTAAACAGGGACTAGCCCTTTATATTTACAGCCTAGTCATGTGCATCATTCCACCATGGTTCTGTTATACCCATTATGTCCAATTGCTCATTAACTGCCATAAATTCTAGTTCTCCTATTTTATCTACCATACTTCTTGCATTTGCTAGCATACAATTAATTTTGAAGTCTTTACATATATTACTCCCTACATGCCTTTTTTCTACACCTTTAGGCATTTCCATGGGTTTTCAAAGATTTTAGTACATTTGAAGAGACAGAAATGTAAAGTTATTAAATTTTTTTCCCCTTTAGAGTCACGTTTGGGAAAAATTTGTGCACACCAGGCTAGGGGTAGAAAGACAAGTGACCCCCCACCCCCATTTAACGCATTGGGATATCTACTTCCCCAAATATATCATTTTATATTGTTTTTTTTTTTACCTGGTTTAGGGTTATTTTACCATGTAACCACTGGAAAGTGCATTTTTAATTCATAAATACCATTTTGTGCTCCTATTAATTCGGGATCTGTGCAAGTCATCCATGTTGGTAAAACCATACATATTTTCTATTTTTATACTTGGGGGACTAAATGTTTTTACAGTTAACTGAAACTTTTACAATCAACAAAAATATTTTTGATATACAGTGTGTGATTTTAGCACAGTAAGTAAAGTTTTTTTTGTATTAAGAACATCATTGCTTGTTGCAAAATTTACTACATGTGAGGCACCATGAAAAAGCTAAAAAAATGCTGAAAATGTGTCTTTCCTATAGTCTAAGAAATGACACAAATCCCTGGCACTCAACAGTTAACCCTTTAAGTGCCAGAAGGGTGTCCAGTCATTAGACCCTACACTAGTACTCAAAGGATCAATATAATGTGTGATATCCTTTCCCTCTTGCTCCTCCCTCCTTCTCTCTTGCATTGTACCCTTACACACTCCTCATATTATCCCTCACTTATGGCTTTTCACCCTGATGCCCATCTCCACCCTTCTTCCATTGCACCTCCCCCCTTTTACCTTTATTCTTAAAGGGTTAGTAATACTTAAAATGTAAAAAAAATATGTTGTAGGGTTTATCACCCTGAGTTAAACAAGAGTACTCCCACTGCTGAAAGGTGTTTAATTCAAAAGTTATTAATTTTCAAAGTTGAATTTTTTAGGTGCAATATCACAGTGGCCTGAAATTGTACAGTGGCGCTGTTGCTAAACGATCCTATGGACAGCTCTGGTCCCAGGACCATAAATCTTCATAGGATGGTGTAGCAACAGTGCCACTGTATAATTTCAGGCCACTGTGATATTGCACCTATAAAATTCAACTTTGAAAATTAATAACTTTTGAATGAAACACCTTTCAGCACTGGGAGTACTCTTGTTTAACTCAAGGGGATAAACTCTACAACATATTTTTTTTCACATTTTAAGTATCACTATCCCTTTAAGATTACATTTCTTCCTCTATTTTGTCCATCTCCTTCACTGTCATCTCCCACTTTGCCCTTTCTCTTCACATTTTCCACTCCTTGCTTTTGCATTCCTCTTCCCCTTTTGCCTTCTCTCTTTACCAGTTGAAATATATATATGCTATTGATATTAGAAAGTTTGTAAGTCTATGGATACCCACTAATAGTCATAGAATTTTAATCTCTGTGGTATCACTATTGTAGTTCCTTTTCTATTGTAAGCTCAGTTGTATCACTATTGTAGCTATATTTCTATTGTAAGCTCTGTGGTATCACTATTGTAACTCCATTTCAATTGTTAACTCTGTGGTAGCACAAGTGTAGCTGCATTTAAATTATTTGCTCTGTGATATAACTAATGTAGCTCAATTTTAATTTACATCACTGACTGTGGTATCTATAATTTTATTGTAAGCTCCACCAAAAGAAGATTGAAACTGTCCCATGGAATTACTGATGAGAAGTAGCATTCATAAATCATTAATCACATCAAATCACTCATCTTTCTGTCTAACCATTAATTTCTAGTAACACCTGACTTAATATCATTATACACAATTACACCTTTAGATGATAATGAAAATGCAGTCAAACAAGTCTTAGCTAATAGATCAACAACTGAATCTCAAGATGTCTGATATAAATATTTTAAGCTTGAGCGTCACTTCTTTTTACAAAGGTCTGGGTCGGGACCTCTATGAGATCTAATGGAGCTCCAGTATATGCTAATCTGTTTATGCAACAAAATGAACAATTGATAGCAAGGCAAATTATTTGCAGTCTTAGACACATAGTTTATCTGTTTTTATCTGGCTGGATGTTGAGCTGGATCTCTTTTATGTTGTTAATGAGCTTATTGAATGACCTAGCCCAGTTAAACTGTCCCTGACCTATGACCCAGTTACTTTTTGGACCTGAACATTTTTGTTAAAGATGGAAAAATGAACACACTACCTGTTTTTGTAATAACACAATATTGCATGCTAAATGTTTCCATCCAAAGCACCAAGGTGCACCAAGAGGGAAGCACCTTACTCTCAGATGCAAAAACTCATACTGAACCCATGAGCCCAGTAATACACTGATACATCTATACAATATAATTCTATACTTCAAATAAAGGGGTAACTCTAACTGCCACCCTGAGATGTCTTTTGTTCAAGGCACTAAGGTTCACTCTCCTACAATCAGGGTTCAAGAAATAAGGCAGCAAAAACACTTACATTATGTCCGGAGTTGATGACCAAAAGTGCTCAGATCAAGGATAAAGTAAAGAAATCTTGGCCACCCTCGCCAATAACCATTACCTAAGGAATTCTTTGAACCACTGCTACTGAGATTTAGAAGGGGACATAACTTGAAGGAAATTCTTGTAACAAATTATCCAATTCATAGTTATACATCATCTTCAAATACTTGGCTGGGGGCACAAAGTCCAGGATGTTTTCAATGCCCACACTGCACAACCTGTTGGAGCTTTTTCAAACACCCTCACATGGAAGTCAAATGTCAAACATAGTCACCTGTTCTAGCACTTTGTGGTCTAGTACAACATTTACCAATGAAGAAAAAAGGTATATATTGGATAATTATTACTGAAAATCCTGGACTCTGACATTGATAAAAAAAATAGTAGCATTTCCTTGACAAACACACACGCACTGGCTGATTTTAAAACGCTAATCACTGAATAGGTTCCAGTACTAAGAAGGTAACAGTGCCAAAATGCTGCTACAGAAAGAGCATAGGTGGATCCGCCATTTTGGGACATTATCACCACGTGAATTCAATGAAAAGTCCAGCTAGTCCTATTCTTATTGACCTGTTTGGATGATGGACTGCCTTCAGTTAGGATGGGTATAAATGTTGTCATGAGCCTTGTCCTTTAACAGTATTACCATTACAGGATTGCTACCATCTGCTTATCTTTTATGGTGCGGATTATTTCAATGTGAGACCAAATATCTGAGCAACAAACGTATGTTCTGCGCACAGTCACTATGGCAGAACACAACTGTGGAAATCATGTTAAAATATTGATGGTTCTGAAGAAAGTTTTACCCTCTGTAGATGGACTACCTATGATAATAAAGCAATATGCTTTTATGTGACTGCTTTTCTCATTGTCTGCTCCTGATTAGAGACATATGCATTTCACATTTTCATCTCTTCTGTCAAGCAGTTATAAGCATTTAACACATCATTGCTTTTGTTTGCCCCAGCCTTTTACTTACCACATGAACAGTGGGTTACCTGTGTTGCTGGATTCACGTTAAAGAGGTGTGTGTCTTCAATTAACCATAAATATATCCTGGAGCCCTAGGATGTGCTATTTACTTGTTTTGTTCCCTACCTTTTCAACATTGGCATCCGCTTTTTCTTTAATTAAACAATACCAGGTTAACTAACATGCCTTTATTGTATAAATATATATATATATATATATATATATATATATATATACTAGTTGAACAGCCCGTTACACAGGCCACAGTGCCACTGCCACCCGGTCGCAGGGCAGTCACGCGCAGTAGAGACTGCCCACGCCGCGGCTGATACAGAGCTGGGTGCTCCAAAGGAACGTCCAGCTCTGTATCAGCCGCTGTGCGGGCAGTCTCTACTGCGCATGTGGCGGCGTTACACACAATTTAGCGAATTATTATATAGGATGTCTTTCTATTTTTAAAAACTGTTTCTTGCCTATAAATCTCACTTATATCCATGAACTATACACATTGTAAGATGATTTTCAGCACTTGGAAAGCTTCTTATTGGAGTATGAGACTATTAGCACTGTATATAAAGTATGCATTGCATTAGGTATGGCATGTTTACTCATGTAAATGAACACTGACGTTAGTTGCAGTAGGTCAGGGATTCCCACCTCAGGGTTTACATTTTCTTTGGCTTGTCTGTTCAGATTGTCTTGATAAAGGGTAGTGATGTAAACACTGACCATTAAACTTCGCTATTCTGTACACCAAAGTTGTCCTGTTAGTGTTATTATACACAAGGTTATCAATTGTATGATTTTACTGAACGTGCATCTGGGAATACTATTTGATGAACTATGAGAGCTCTCCTACTTTCCCTATATATAGGAATGGGAATAGGAGTGAATGAGATTGCCTATCTTCATTGTTTTCTAAATGTAGGTTTTGAGTGCACCAGGGGATAATTTGTTTCAGCTGATCTGGTTGAGTAGTGGGAATTCACTTGTATTCCGTTTAGATATTACCTAGGACCAAAGAGTAATCATTTCAATGATGTTTGTGGGTCATTCCCTCCAAAGTGTACTTATACCAGTGACATCTATGGATCATCTTTTCTAGGATGAAGTGTAAAATTAAAGCAACATTTTAATTGATCACGTCTTTCTAGAACCAAAGTATATTACATTTTAATGGCTCAGTCTCTCTTTGATAAAAATAATTCTAATGGAAGTGATATATTTGTTGCTCAGATTGTTCTAGGACCAAAATGCACTAATAACACAGACATGATTTGTATTTTATATCATGATATCATTGTATATCATTACCAATCAAACACATACATGACTTTAACCCTTTCAGTGCCAGAGGGGTACACAATGTGTTGTTTTGCAATGCATTGAATACCACTCTGGCACAGAAATGGTTAAACATACCGTGAATTGTGAACTGGACACTGGATGCATATACAGTTATATCTGAATGCAGCAAAGCCAAATATTTTTAGTGTGGACCTCATACAGTGGTGTGGGACAACTGCCCAAAGACGTTTCTCTTCAGTATAGTAGCCCTTAGCCACAAATGATGTGTGATTAAAAAATAAATCACCAACCTCATAAATAAATATTTTTAGGCTAAAGGTTAAGATTTGGCTTTGGTAATAAAAATCTGGTGGAGGCCCTGCCAATTGCCCCACAACATAATTGGAACTAGAGCTGGTCAAATAAGTTATCACCTCGTATTATTTACAATGAAATACTCGGTGGAGTTGCTAAGGTCCCAAAGAAACTTTTGAACCAACCTAATGCACTATTAGTGCACTGTGCAGCCCAATTGCTCCACTACTTATAGCTTGGTTGCCCCAAGCTGGCAATCAGACCTGAGGCTTTAAGTTTGAGACATGGGGATTTTTTCCCTCTACAAAACACATGGTTAAGGCAACAAAAGTAAATTTTGTTATACAGCTATGGGTAGATTAAGAGATAAATCATACCACTGCATTTATGGACTGAGAAAGTTTGGTTCATAAAACCTGAGGGATAGTACAATACTCCACTTGAAAACTTGGGCAGCAAAGAGCTCTGAAATCAAAATCAAGGAAATGTTTTATATTATTGATGATCTCTAGTTTTACTTGTGCTTTGAAATAAAGCAGCTCCCCTTGAGAGGCAAAAGCTCATATAAAGAGCTGAGATGTAAAATATTAATATGCCCATTATGCTGCTTGGTTATATCCTCTGTTCCTAAGATTGAGTATCCAGAGAGAGAGAGCAAGAGAGAGTGTGAGAAAGTAATGGTCCTGAGGGTGTTCCTAATGTCTGCTACAATAGTAAAGTACTTTTACGGGTTCAGAGCAGCTTGAGGTTCTGCTGACCAACTGCTGGCTTCAACTCAAAATCTATGATCTTCTCATACATATATCTGTTCTTAAATGAATCATTACTGCTGGGAGATGATTAATTCAAATGCTATTATAGTTCAAGCTGTCACTCTGAAATGGAGCTGTTATGATCACATTATATGGATTATTGTAACCAGAAGCTAAGCTAGCCCATAGAAATCAATAGGAAAACTTTATGGTACCCAAACAGCACTGTTACTAACCTATTCATTTAAAAACAAAATAGTTTGATAACTTTGCAACAAAGCGTACCTCAACAATGTGTAGCTTTGTTTTACTTAGCAGTAGCCTTGTAATATATGTTTTTTTTATTATATTAACCCCTTAACGACCCTTGATGGTCCTGGCACCTCATGGGTAGATTTGCATTAAGGACCCATGACGTGGCAAGACCATCATGGAATTCAGGGCTCCCCTAATGGCGTACAGTTGCACGGGGAGCCCTGAATTCCATGAACCGGATGCATAAGAAAAAAAATGGTCCATGGCCCTTGAGTGATGGCCACATGCGAGATCAGACGTCCTTAAGGGCTTAAAAGTTTACTGTTCCTTTAATATGCCATTTTTTAGCCTCACATCACACAACTCAGAGTAAAAACCCCTGGTGAAGAAAACAAAACAGAGGAGCAGCTCATACAAAACAAGAACATAACCCAAGCATACAGAGGACAAATATTAACCCCTGCAATGCCAAGCAAATACACCAACAAGGTCTAGACCAGTGGTTCACAATCCTTCCATCTAGGACACCCCTAACATGGAATCTGGATGTTCCAGGGCAATCCTTGAAGTCACAAGTAAATTCCCAAGTCAGCAATGAAAACAACATGAAATGAACATATGGCTATCATTAGGTCTCACAGTGTGAATAACAGTGAGGAGAATATCATGCATAATGTATCCCATAAACACATATCCCCCAAAAAATTGTAAAATGAATGTTAGTAATGCATAAAAAAGCATCATGGGAAAAGTGAGGCACCGTGAGCTGGTGCACATGGCGCACCAACATGCCGTGACACCCTGGTTGCGAACCACTGGCCTACACCATACAAACAATCACAGACAAACAAGAATCCAGCAACTGCACAGGGACAGGGGTAACACAAAGCAGCACAACGTAAGCCATCACAACACACCATGAAACAACAGGGGTTAACAAACAACACAACAAGCACAGACATACCAGCAAACACTAACCTGGTATACATCATCCAAATAACATTGTATTCCCATGTCAGCATGCCACTCACTGTCCGCAGGTGGTGCCGGCTATGGGTGCAAGTTGTGGCTGCTCACACCAATAGCCAATTCCCACACACCAGCGCAGGAGAGACGTAACAAGGCTCATGTCAGGACCAGGAATGCCAAAGAGCGCACCTGTGGCCTGCTCTAAGTAAGCTTGTGTTGCCTGGATCACTCAGGGGTCACTCCAAAATATGTACCTAGTAAAGCATGTGACATGATCCTGGCATGTGCCCATGGCACATATTGCTGAATACATACGTCTAGTTGATGATGTGAAGCCACAACAGCCCTTCGAGGTCTCTGTCACCATTGATGAAGATATGGATACCTGCGTTGTGATACAGATGTGAACCAGGCTCATCAGGGACTACGTCACCTGTGGGTAAAAAGCATGTGTGTCCATGTTGATGGGACACAAAATTCGCCATGTTCAACACAACCCAACCTGAAATGACATAAGACTTTGACTAAGTGGACCATTCCCATAAGCCCACTGAAACCCTTGCAGTCAGATAGGATATCCAATGCAATGAAATGAAGTGCATTGGATACCATCCTGGAATATTAGGGGTTAAACCTGTGAGTGCCAGAGGGGTAAGCAATATATTGCAAAGCAATGTGTTGCGTGCCCTTCTGGCACTCAATGGGTTAAATAGCTTATGGAATTAGCACGTGTGCTCATGTTGTGTTGGTGTTTGCTACAGTGTAGAGATAACAAGCTGTGAGTCAGGTTGCAAGGCCAAACATGCTGACCTGTTCATGTGTGTGTGTGTGTGTGTAGCACAGTGACAATGTCACTCCAGTGCTTGGCAGTTTGTTGTCTAGTCCTCATGACAAAATGAACAAGGGGATGGAAAGCAGAAATATGTACATGTGACATGAACCCTGAGCACACTCTGCCTCAGTATGTGAACCAAGACCCATGAAACAGAGGATTCACATACTGAGGAGGTGTGTGTGCCCAGTGTACAAGTCACACATACATATATCCACTTGCCATCCCCTTGATTAGAAACTCCTGGCTGCTTGATAGCTAGACAACACATGGACAAGCAATGGATGGTGTACTTTTATGATACCAACTGTTAACCCGTTGAGTGCTAGAGAGATCATCAACGCATTGATGAGCTATGTGTTGTGTATCCCTCTGGCACTCACACCTATGATGATGGTTCACCAGTAGCATGACTGTTGTGTTTACAGTGCTGTTGCAAGTCTTGTCTTTACTTTCCACAGGCATCCATGGCATGTCATGTGATGGTCCAGAGGCATGTCCTGGTCACATGTTGATTCCACGTCCATGACGATCACCTTTTGCCCACATATGTCAACCTGAAACAATGACCATCTGTAATTGCCAGACTCAATTGATTACCATTGCAGCATCAATGTTGTCATTCAGATCATGTGCTGGATTCAAATGCAGGCGCTAACTGTATCTCTGCTGCTATCTCCATGTATCTACATGGTCCTCAATAGGTATTCATTTATTTGATTGACGGTAGCATTCATCTCCTGGATTTGAAACCAGACCCATATCTTGGATTCCATGATCTATTCATCAGGTGTATGTTGTTCAGGTTCAAATCACATCATGGAACACCACACCCTGATGTCGTGTGGCTGTGCTATGTGGTCTGTGAGTTGAACTTGGACAAAAGTGTCTCCATGAGATGTGCATGCTCACCCATGCTGCAACACTCTAACACACCATTGAATATCCATGAGTTTTGTTCACTGCATAACTTTGCAATGCATTGGAGACAACTCTACCACAGTGTATGTGGTGTGTGTGCCCTCACATTGTGCACTACCTTAAACTAAAGTACAGTGTGCATGAGTTGTGTTCACTGCATAGCTTTGCCATGCATTGGAGACAACTCTGCCAAACAATCAACCGTTCTGAATAGGAAACATACATGGACACAGATGTGATGAAGCAGTGCCTATTTATTGTGGGGCAAGTAGAAGGTTGCCCTTACTTCTTCTTTTTGGGAGGGGCTGCAGGGGGGTGCTGCAGGGGTGGATTCCCTCATACTCCTCTGGGTTACCCGAGGGGGTCTGGTGGCTGCAGGTGGTGGTGGTGGTGGAGCAGCGCTGGACAGGGAGGTGTTACTGGACCCCTCATCATGTGAGGCCTGGGCCATGTCCTGACGCTGGTTCTCCTGCCTATTTGCATTGCGTATCTCCACCAGCATCTCCCAAGTACATCCAGCATGCCAGTGTTGAATTGGAGCTGCTGAGTGCTCTAGATGACCTGTTGGGCCTCAATGGCCCTGAGACTCTCCATGATCCGCTCAGTGTTGCACTCCATCCGCCTGAGGGATCGTGTACACCTCCTGATTTCCCTCAGTTGTTCCCTCTGGATGGCCACACACTCCGCATTCAGGCCCGCTGTGGGCGTGGGTGTAACTGGCATGGAGGGTGTGGAGGCTGGCAGAGGCAGTGGAGGTGATGGTGGTAGTGGAGTCACATGGAGAGCCTCAGGAGGGAGAGCACCTGCATGGATGGAGTGTGGGGACATCCCTAGCTCATCCCCGGACCCTTCACTCCCCTGTGATGCGCCAATCCCAGAGTGGAGCACCGGTGGTGGCGTTGGTGGGGTGATGGTGTTGGTGGTCACATCTGGGATGCTCTCTGGATGACTTCTTGCCACATGCATGGCTGTGGTTTGGCTGTTGGGCCATATTGGGCATGGAGAGGCATGGGCACAGTGTGTGGCATTCTGTGCCTCCCAGTGGCTGTGATGGTGGTGGTGCCTGGAGGCCATAATCAGGCCGCTGCTGCTGTGGTGGTGGTGCCTGCAGGCCATAATCAAGCCACTGCTGCTACTGTGGTGGCGGTGCCTGGACGCCATAATCAGGCCACTGCTGCTGCTGTGGTGGTGGTAGGCCCCGGAGGCCAGAATCAGACCAGTGTGGCTGCTGCTGCTGCTGCTGTTGCTGCTGCTGTGATATTGGTGGACCCTGGAGGCCATAATCAAGCCAGTGTGGCTGCTGCTGCTGTGGTGGTGGCGGTAGGACCTGGAGGCTATAGTCGGGTCTGCACTGTGGTGCCAGCTGTTGTGAGGTGGAGGCCTCCTGAGGAGATGTCTCACCCTCCTCCTGTCCTTCTGCAGCCATGTATGCTGTGTGGGCAAATTACATGATGTAATTAGTGATGTGAGCTATGACAGGAGTGCTGCAAGACTATTACATTGACATGTGAACAGTTGAGTGGCAGGATGGTATCCATTACGTTGCTTTGCAATGCAATGGCTACCATCCTGACACACATTGCTGCACTTAACATGATCCCATACATTGATTCTACTAACCTACAGAGGTGTAGCTTTGGTCATAATGTGTATATTGAGCAGTGAGGATCACAAGGCATACCTCCTTGCTATTCTCATTCATCAAGATACATGTAACACTAACAGACACAGCAAGCGCACCAACAAACATGAACTGTGGAACCTAACAACCCAATCGGCTGGAGGACACATCGAACACACCCCAGGACAGCTAGAATCTAAACACACAGCAAACATGGGTGGGGTTATTCAGTACTGTTGGAGGTTACTTGTACTTTTTCCTATGTTATGCTATGGAGCCTATGCACTGATATGTCCCAAGTTGTTTAAATCTCAGTGCATTGGCTCCAGAGACTAACACAGGGATTGCAGAAGTGATAACACTGCAGTTGTCATGTACACATTGTCACCTCTTTCTTCCCCCCTAGTGAATGTCCCCCCTGGCATGGTTGAGCTTTGAGAATCACATATGTCCTGCAGAGTGGTAATGGCAGTGAATGCACACTGGCCATCCACACTGTTCAGGCTACATATGATGCGGAAAGCTGAACCTTGACTATTCCACTTGGACTAGCTACATACATGTACAACGCCTAGGCCTGGAATGCAGTAACAATACTCCAAGAAACACATCAATTTCCCTCCTTCCTATCCTCTATAACCCTTTGATTGCCAAAATATTGTCAAACAATGCATTACTATCCCTCTGGCACTGAAGGGGTTGTGTGCTGACTTCTTTGTCACTCTATGTATGACATTGTGATACACATAACTGTTATACCTTTGCCTCAAACATAATGGTATGCATTGTTTTTGTGCTGTGAATGAGGTTGTTGTAGACAGCATGAAGGGGGTTAAACAGGGACTTGACCATTCCCATTTATGCTGGGTTTGTCTTGTATTCCGTCATTGTTTGAACCCCCTCCAAGCTGTGTTGCTGGATTTGTGGTGTGGAATTCTGGCCATGTGTTCAGGTGTCACTTTGTTGGGCCATGGTAGGTGTCAAGATATGTGTGTTGTGTATGTATGCTTTGATGCACTTACCGGTGGACTGGAGGCTGCTTTCCTCTCCGTTGTCAGACTATCCTGGGATCCCCTGTACCACTGTCTCAGACATGGTCCTCCGCAGCACCTCCTCCCAGTCTTCATTCTGCATGCGCAGGGGCGGGTCACCTCCAGTGCCTCTTGCATGTAGTGCCTCCAGCCCCATTTTCTTCTTCACCACTCTCTTGCAGTCCGTCCATCTCTTCTTGATGGACTCAAGAGAGCGGCTGTAGCTGGACATGGCATTCACTGCAGCCAACACTTCCCTCCAAACAACCTTCATCTTCACCCCCATTCCGGGTACCTTCCCCCTGGGGAACAGGATCCTCTCCCACGACAGACTGGCCTCCACTAGGACCCTATTCTCCTGGTGGAGTACTTAGGGTCACAAATCCTCTCCTCTTCAGCACCTCCACATGATGGTTGAGAGCTTTGACTTTCGCTCTCAGGCCCTGCCTGCGGTAAACCTGGCTGAGTGTTGTGTTCCCCCTGACGTACCCCTCGTCCCACTGCCAGCTCTGGCCCTGCACTCTGTGTGCCTACTCTGGAATGACTCCCCCTCCTCCCCAGGGATCTCCCTCCCCTACCCTGACCAGGGAAGCCCACCTGCTCCTCTTCCTCCTTTCCTCCTACTCTCCCCATCCCTCTCTCCTGTCCTCCTCTACTCTCCATTTCTCTCACCCCCTCACACACAGGCACTCACTCAGGCCCTCACACACACACACACATTCACTCACTCCCTGTGATTATCAAAATACAAAACAAAAGATGTGTATGTGTGTTTGTGTTTGGATGCATGTTATGAGTATGTGCAAAGGTGTATTATGTGTATTATGGTATACCAGTACTCTCCAACTCCTTCTAACTGTGTGAATGCTCCTCTCTACTACCAGTCTATCCTTCTCTAGCCTCCGCTCCAGACAAAGGTGCGTCGGTTATTTTGGGTCTATATATAGGTTATTCGACTGAACTTGATACTTTGGGGTGCTGTGATTGGCTGGGGCACTAGGTAATGATGGACGTTTGCTTCTTTCTTTGATTGGGACGTATCACACGTTACTTATCGTGTGTTTTGAGAAGGCGATGAGGTCAGATTTTAGGTGACGCAGGTTTTGGTGTTTACGTGTATTTTTTAGGCCGTCGCCCATTAGCCTTTCTGGCTAATTTGAATCTCTCGTTACCCAGTCTTGATTAAGTTGCGACGACCTTTTTTTTCATACTGTTGGTTTTAACAACAACATTTTGATCGAGCCCTAAAAATGCCATATAAATCAATGAGAAAAGAAGGGGTTTTAAATAGCCCCCTATGGTGTAGTTGGTTTGCCCCAGAATTGCTCTACTTTTTGCATATATGCTCCACTTTTTGCACAGATGGACCACTGAGTGGGCAAGCAGATAAGGAACAGCATGACCATTCTCTGTTAAACCAGGGAGTTAAATGCCTAGCAAACAACCTGTTGTATGCAAAAGGGGTTAGGTTTGTAGAGCACTAGCTCTCTTTTTGCTAGGGGCAATCGTTATAGTAGAGATGGCTTGCACCTTAGTAGAAGGAGGGCTTTTGTGTTAAGGGATACAATGATTAAGATGGCGGAGAGTGGCTAGTCCACCTGAAGCTACATAAGATGGAGAGACCTCCTGCCTTCATGCCTTGATTGTGAGGCCACTGGTTATGTGCCCAGGGTGCTCAGCAGGGCAAAGTATTTTTTGACAATCATAACATAACGGAATGGCTCATCCACAAAACACTTGCCAACTGGGGTTTGTGGGGGAGCCCTTGCCTGAGATGCCAAAATCTCTTCCCCCAGTGGCGAAGTTATGCTAGTACACACTGTTGCCAGGATACGATCTGTCTGAATAATAGGTACTGGTTCTTCATCCCTCTCAATGTCCGATGCAAACTGTCTGGACAGAGCATCTGCCCTAACATTCTTTGAGCCTGGTAGATAGGACA
The DNA here is from genome assembly GCA_037306005.1 of Rhinophrynus dorsalis. Lineage (NCBI taxonomy): Eukaryota > Metazoa > Chordata > Amphibia > Anura > Rhinophrynidae > Rhinophrynus > Rhinophrynus dorsalis. Next base: position 467,141,921 of record CM074718.1, on the reverse strand, counting down.
CTACAAAATTGAACCGAGACAGAAAAAGTGCCCACCTAGCTTGTCGGGAGGACAGCCTTTTTGCTTCAGAGAGATAAGTTAAATTTTTGTGGTCAGTTAGGATTAACACCGGGGTTCTGGTACCTTCCAATAGGTGATGCCATTCCTTTAGTGCAAGAATAATAGCCAGAAGCTCTCTGTCGCCAATTTCATAGTGGCTTTGGGCACTGGAGAGTTTTTTAGAAAAGAGCCAACAAGGTCTCAAGGCGCCACCTCCCACAGGATGTTGAGAAAGCACTGCCCCAACCCCAACCTCAGAGGCATCAACTTCCAAGGTACATGGCAGAGCGGGATTGGGGTGGGACAGCTCCGGAGAAGAAGCAAAGGTGGATTTCAGAGTTTCAAAAGCATTTTCAGCTGCCTCGGACCATTGAGAGGGATTACCGCCCTTATGTGTCAAGTCAGACAGGGGTTTCAGAATAGTAGAAAAGTTCTGGATAAATTTCCTATAATAGTTGGCGAAGCCCAAAAAGCGCTGGATAGCTTTTAACCCCTTGGGGCGAGGCCATTGTAGTACTGCTGCCAGTTTCCCCTGGTCCACAGCAATGCCATCTTTAGAAATTATGAACCCCAGGAAAGGTACTAGGGAACCTATGAAACTCACATTTTTCTAATTTACAGAACAGTTTATTTTTACGTAATCAAAGCAAAACCTCAGAGACATCCTTAATATGCTGGGTCAGGTTGGCAGAGTGAATCAATATATCATCGAGGTATACCACCACACAAGACTGAAGCATGTCATGAAGGATGTCATTAATGAATTCTTGAAACACCGCAGGTGCATTGCATAGACCAAATGGCATCACCAGATATTCATAATGCCCTGATCTGGTATTAAATGCCATCTTCCGCTCATCCCCAGCCTTAATTCTGATCAGGTTATAAGCGGCCCGCAGATCAAGTTTAGTAAAGATGGAAGAGCCCTTTAACCTGTCAAATAATTCAGTAATAAGTGGTATGGGGTAGGCATTCTTAGACATCAGCTTATTCTGCCCCCGGTAATCAATACATGGTCTTAGTTAACCACTTTTTTACAAAGAAGAAACCGGCACCAGCCGGGGAAGTAGACTTGCGAATGATCCCTCTCTTGAGGGCGTCCTCAATATAGTCCTCCATAGCCCTGTTTTCATCGCAGGACAATGGATAAGTGCGACCCCTCGGAGGCACCACGCTCAGAGGCAGATCAATAGCACAATCATAGGATCTGTGCTGAGGCAATGCGCTAGCCTCCCCCTTGCTGAATACGTCACTGAATTCTCGATATTCAGCTGGCACGGAGGGAGAGGTACACAAAATCTTGAGAGGATGTGATAAACAGTTTTTACCACAGTGTTCAGACCATGATTTAACCTCACATCTCTGCCAGTCAGACTGGGGATTATGTCATAGCAGCAATGGGAACCCCAGAATGACTGCATGATGAGGAGATCGAATTATTTGGAAACATAATTCCTCCTTGTGGAGAGCCCCAACAGACGTAGTAACAGGAATAGTTTCCATAGTGATAAATGCAGGTTCCAAAGGTCTGCCGTCAACAGCTTCAATAGCTGAGGGAGGCTCCCTTTTGACCAACGGAATTTTGTGCAACTCGGCAAAAGATTGATCCATGAAGTACCCGGCTGCACCAGAGTCTACCAGTGCCATAACCACCACAGACAGATCAGCCCAGGAGAATACCACCTGGATGGTGGGTTTCTGTGTACTTGAGTCTAGGGACTGCTGCGCGCCACCTAGGGCCTGTCCCCCAAGGTACCCTAGATGCGTTCGTTTCCTGGCTGTACCGGACATGTGCGTAATAAGTGCCCAGATTTGCCACAGTATAAGCATAGGCCCTGCCTTTTACGGTGCGCAAGCTCCTCCTTAGTAAGTCTGGTGAACCCAAGCTGCATTGGTGATGGGTGAACGTTCAGGAGTAATGGGAGGTGAGGGTGGGTTTAAAAGACTGCCATGCCCATAATTTCTGGATCTCGCCCTTTTAGCCAGCTGTCTTTCACGAATGCGGGAGTCAATAAGCATGACATAGTCAATGTATTCATCCAGATCACTGGGTACATCTCTGGCAGCTATTTCATCTTTGATGGATTCAGACAGACCCTAAGCAAAAGCTGCCACTAATGCTTCGTTATTCCACCCCACCTCCGCTGCCAAGGTCCGAAATTCAATGGCATAGTCGCCCAAGGTACGATCGCCCTGTTGTATCTCCATTAACCTTTTGGCAGCAGAGGCAGCTCTACCAAGAACCTCAAACACTCTGTGGGACTTTCTTACGAACTCACTAAAGTTCTGAGTGCAGGGTTTGGCATTCTCCCACAGAGGATTGGCCCATGCCAGTGCTTTGCCCGTTAGTAAGGATATCATAAATCCAACCTTACTCCGGTCGTTAGGAAATGCCTGGGGCGTTAGTTCCAGAAATATCTCCAATTGATTAATAAAGCATAGGGTAGGTTCGCCATCATATCTCAACGGTAACGACGCTGCCACAGTTAGGCCTCTGGTATGTATCGTAGGAACTACAGACTGGTTATCCGGTGTCGAAACTGGGGAGACCACAGGATTCTGGTTAGGTTTGTCAAGGTGTACCATACGCTCAAGTAAAGTTTGTAAGGCCAGTGCCAATTGGTCCAAGCGCTGCTCATGAACATCCATTCTCCAGTGGATGTTTTGTGTACTACTTTCACCTTTGCTGTCTGAGATCATGACCCTTTCGTACTGTAACGGTTTTATAGGACACTCAGACCAGCAGGTTAGAATAAAACACAGTTTTATTAAAACAAAACAAGAAAGACCACTCTCTATAAGCAATGCAGAATAATAGAGAGATTAGTGGCTTACAGATGCCTTCTCAGGCCCAGTATACAGATGCAATAAATATACATATACTGTCACAGGACAGGCATAGAAACATAAGGGTACTCAATGGTTAAAGTACATGTAAATCAATCAGTCTCTGTTGTGGTGTTTGACACGCCCAAGGTGGTAATGAAGCAGCAAGTGGTGCTAGATGAAACAACACCGTCAGTCTATTGAACAGAGATTGCTGCTTAGGCTGAGCAGGAACTGAGGCCAAAACACTGCAGAGTTGAGCTAGAGCCAATAGCCCCCACGGGCGTAGTAACGGAGATAACCTCACTGCAAGAGCTTGAGCCAATAGCCCCCACGGGCGTAGTAACGGAGACAAACTACACTGCAAGTGCTTGAGCCAATAGCCCCCACGGGCATAGTAACAGAGACAAACTACACTGCAAGAGCTTGAGCCAATAGCCCCCACAGACGTTTAACAGAGACTAACCACTGCAAGAGCTTGAGCCAATAGCCCCACCGGGCGTGTAACGGAGAGCAAACACTGTACGAGCTAGAGCCAATAGCGCCTCCCGCGGGCGCGGTAACAGAGACTGACTACACTGCAAGATAGACAGGATGAGCCACCCCCTATACAAGGCTCTGAAACGTAACCGGCTCAGCAAGTGTAGCGGAAGATCTGGGCAACGGCTCTGCAAGTGTTAATGGAGGCTCAGTGAATGGAGACAACGGCTCTGCAAGTGTTAACGGAGGCTCAGGGAATGGACACACAGCTCTGCAAGTGTAAACGGAGGCTCAGGGAATGGAGATGACAGCTCTGCAAGTACAAACGGAGGCTCAGCGAACAGAGGCATGGCTCTGCAAGTGTTAACGGAGGCTATGACACGATCAGCCCTGCCACAAGCACAGTGGAAGTCAGAATGTCGCCTCGGCGACATCAAGTAGCAGCGGCAGGAACGGAGGCAGGGTCAGCAGCAAGCCGGTTCAGGTCACGGAGCAGGAAGTCAGCCAGGCCGGGTCAGATCACGGAGCAGGGTTCTCAGACAAGCCAGATCAAGTCACAAGCAGGAACATCAGTCAGGCCGGGTCAGATCATGGAGCAGGAAACCAGGAGTGTCGTCAAAACAGGCCAAATCGGTACACAGGAAGCAGGAACGCTGGAACACAGCAACAGCAATACTGGCTCAGGAATACCACGAAAGGGCACCTGACAGGTGCCAAAGGCCAGGTATAAAAAGGCCACAATGGGCGGGTCAAACAGGGTCAGCCAATGGGAGCGCCCACAACCGAGAGTGACAGTTAAGGATCACGGGCACCGTGATAATAGCACAGACACACGACAGGTAATTTATTCAATGCACACACAGGTCCAGTATAACATGAATGTATAGACAGTATATACTGACACAGGTCAGGCAAGAGAAGTAGGTTCCCAGGATTCCGGCACTGCAGGAGTTAAAGTTCATCAATGATGGTAAACAGTCCCATGTGTGAAGGTACTGGATAGATACTTTAACAAACCAAGGTCAGCAGACATACGTGAACTGCCAACCAAACTGAGGTAGAATGAGTACTACCGGAGCAATCACAGAGACACACACTTACAACCGGTATGACAGTAATGGAGGACTCAGCCAGAGGCGCTCTGCCGGAGCAGTAACTGAGACAACACTTGGCAACCTGCCGGAGCAGGAGCGAAGGACAAGCCAGTGGCACTTTACCGGAGCAATCACGGAGGCAACACTTGCAACCGGTATGACAGTAATGGAGGACTAGGCCAGAGGCGCTTTGCCGGAGCAGTAACTGAGACGACACTTGGCAAACTGCCGGAGCAGTAGCGGAGGACAAGCCAATGGCACTTTACCGGAGCAATCACGGAGGCAACACTTGCAACCGGTATGACAGTAGCGGAGGACTAGACCAGAGGCGCTCTGCCGGAGCAGTAACTGAGACGACACTTGGCAACCTGCCGGAGCAGTAGCGGAGGACAAGCCAATGGCACTTTACCGGAGCAATCACGGAGGTAACATTTGCAACCGGTATGACAGTAGCAGAGGACTAGGCCAGAGGCGCTCTGCCAGAGCAGTAACTGAGACAACACTTGGCAACCTGCTGGAGCAGTAGCGGAGGACAAGCCAATGGCACTTTACCGGAGCAATCACGGAGGCAACACTTGCAACCGATATGACAGTAGCGGAGGACTAGGCCAGAGGGGCTTGCCGGAGCAGTGACTGAGACAACACTTGGCAACCTGCCGGAGCAGTAGCGGAAGACAGGCCAATGGTAACCGGATGTAAGAATGTCACCGAGGCGACAAGGACAAGGAAGCAGGAATGTAGATCAAGCCGGGTCGGTGCACAGGAACAGGAACGTCAGCCAGGCTGGGTCAAAACACAGGAGCAGGAACGTCAGCTAGTCCGGGTCAGTACACAGGAGCAGGAACGTCAGCCAGGCCGGGTCGATACACAGGAGCAGATCCAAAAGAGTAGTAATGAAATCCGGGTCGGTACACAGGAGCAGGAACTGAAGAGTAGTCAGGCAGGCCAAGTCGGTACACTGGGAACTCTGAGCAGCAGTTAGCACTGGTACAGGAACACCACGAAAGGGCACAGTGTGGGTGCAGGAGCCCAGTATATAAAGGCCATACTGGGCGGGCTCAACACAGGGCAACCAATGAGAGCATTACACAGGATAACTGACAGCAGAACAACAACAAGGGAGCACGGGCACCGTGATAGATATATGTGTATATTTAAGATGTTGTAATTTTTATTAATATAGTATTTTTGAAATATTTTAAATTGTAATTGTTGCAATATTTTAGTATAAAAGAGAAGTAATGGAAGGATGATTAGCTCTTGACAAAGTGGGTTAACCCACAAAACGTATTTTTAGCAAAGATTGGAAGTCAGAACCAGTGTAGGAGTGCAAAGTCGGCACCAGACTGAGGCTGTGAACACAAGGCTGTGGGAATCTGCCGGACTGACGTCATTGGGTGGAGACCGTTTGCCAGTGAGGCCTGCAGGACACAAACAGAGGTGCGAGAAGACTGGGCCAGTACCTAGCGATGACCCTGTCCAAAGGAATTAGAATGTGAATGTGCATACTGGATTTAGTCTGGCAACTGAGGCAATTAAAATCTGAATGTGCATGCCACATATTGGGAAATTAGAATGTTAATGTGCATACATCACTCAACCAGGGATTAGGGGAAATTCAACATAACTGTGCGTTCAACACTGGTAGCCAGTGGAATTAGAAAGCAAATTCCCTGGTATCAGGGAGAGTTATGATGTGAAGGTATCCTGGTAATTAAAATGTAAGTGTGAGATAGGTTGGTCAATTAGAACATGAATGCTCATTCCACACCCAGCCCAGGTATCATGTCTTTTGCTGATAGATTACCTATAAATTTGTTCCTGACCTCTGTAGCAGTAAAATGGTTACACACATGGCTATGACCTTTTTTACTTAACTTTTATGATTGTTCAAATAAACTAAATTGATAATGTTTTATTTTTTTAACACTGACAATAAAATTAAACAGCAATGTAAGAGTATGCTGTAAATAATAATATTTTTTTCAAGGTGAAAATTCTGATCCTTTAACTCAATCAGTGCCAGTAAAAGTCTTTAACCCCCAAGGGGTTAAAAAGGAAATGATATAATATAGCAGCTTCTCTCTTTCCTTTAGTTTGTGTTAGGTTTTCCCTACAGAAAAGGAAAAAAATTGCCTTTTAAGCTCTTCCCTGGTTTGTTATTAAAGCAATTATGTAGCATAACAGAAGGGATTGCACACTAATGGGAAACAAATGTGCATAGAAAAGGAACAGACTGTGGACCCTTATTAAAAGAAACACTGAGGAAGTGATTAAGGACAAAGATGTTAAACTCTGTCCTTCTGGCTCTGAACAATGAATAAAAAGACAGAATGTATTGCCTTTGGACTGTCTGATCTTTTTCGGTCCCTGAAGTCGCAATGTATGATTACATATCTATAAACATCTATAAACTTGCACATGTCCCTAGAGAGCAAGGCTGCAAAATTTCACGTAAGTCCTTTTTTCAGAACAGTCAATTGCTTCCTGAGCACTCAATATATTTACATAGCCTATATATTCTTCTTATCACAGCATATTTTATTGTTTTTTTCCCACTTGAAAAACAGCTAGGTTCCTTAGACAAGATGGATTTGCCAGTTTAATACTGACTTCTGGCACCTTATCCTCTTTATCCTTTTACACGCAATAACAAAACAAGTCAGTTCGACAGGTATCTTGGGCTTGAACAGCAAGAAAACACAATTCTTCTAGCCCTTTGTGTGTGATGGGGCATTGTAATGAGTTATGTGTGTGTGTGAAACTGTTTTTGGCATCAGTTTTACAGCTCTTGGTTCCAGAAATGTAAGATACTTCAAAGTTGAATCTACTGAAATTGAGAGCTCAGACTAGCCTGTTAGGCTTTCACCCTCTTGATGAAAGCCTAACAGGTACCCATGATTCTCATAATCCATGAGGATAATTGTAGGAGTCACGGCACCCCTTGCCATTCCTCATAAGTCATCTTAATTCCCTAGAGTTTACAGTTTCCCTTGTCATAATTCCTTTCAGCAATGAAAAACTTCTTGGATAAGTAGGAACACGGGTAGAGTTTGCTGGAAAGTGGAAAGAACTACCCCAGTAGATGCATCCACTTTGACAATGAAGGCCCTTCAGAAGTTGAAATGCGTAATGGTATATAGGGAGCAGGTGTGGTGATCCACATCTTTATGGGTCATTTTTGTGTTATGGGTACAGCAATCTTGGAAAAGTCCTATATATAGTTTCTGTAATAGTTCTCAAATTCTATGAAACACTGGATTGTCTTCAAGATTTGAAGTAGGGTTTAGCTTTTCACAGCCTTAACCTTCAGTGGGTCCATCCTGAGGTCTTCTGCAAAAATGATGTATCCCAGGAAAAGAAACTGAGTCAAATAAAGGGTGAATCAGTACCTGAGTAAGATAGTGTTCTTTGTCTGTTTGTGGGACAGGCCTCAGACACCCATGCAGCGTATCCTGTACAATAACTGCTTTATTTGGTGAACTCAACCCATTATTGATGACTTTCTGTTCCTTTGCACAAAAACACAAAAAAGTGGTTCCACTGATCAGGCATGCTTCCACCACAACTGGTAGCAGTGGTTGGATTGGGCTTCAGAAGCCAAGGAATGCCAGAGTCTGACCAGTGGACTGTCACCAACCTCCATAACAAGAGTTTGAAGTCATAGCAGGGAGCAGATCCTGCTGCTGTTTACAACCAAGAACACTACCAGTGACTTGAACTCCACATCCATCCATTCTTCTGCCCCCACTGATCACTGTGCAGTGTATCAGCTTAGGCCAAGGAGTCATTGGCTCTGTTGGGCACTGAGGCAATGGCCCAGTATCGCATGCGGTTGCTGGAACTGGCCCAGGAAGATTTCCGGCTGGATCAAGAGTTGGATATGAGCCAGTCTCAACACTACAGCTAAAACAGTGAGTCCTGGATACTCTAGAGACTGAATACTAGAAGGGGTTGTGAGTGTCCATTCAAGGTTTCAATAATTTGAAAGAAGAGACCATTGACAATGCTTCCTCAAAGATTTTTGAGAGCATCTTTGGATTGAAGATTGTTTTGAACACTACTGGGTGCCAAGGAATGAGGATTGAGGGGTGCCCGGTGATTGTATTTTGACATACCGGGGCTTTTGGGACCATAGTACAGCCCCACTGGGTGCCCTCTGCTGCCTACCTACCAGGACAGGGCTTGGATATTTAACTAGTTGGGGGCAGTAAGGTTTCCATTCTCTATGCATGGGTCCCCTTGGACTTTGGGGTGGGCAAAGGAATATACACAGTGGGAGTCATGAAGAAATTACCTCGGGACGTCTTCTTGTGGAATGAATCAGGGATTCTTGAATGCCAGTACCTAGGAGTTGCCACCAGCACCCAGAGCATCCATGGGCCACAGCACCCTGACCCTGGACAACAAAACTTCTCTGCTTCCACATCAACCCCAGTAAGTCCCTTCTTGCCAAGCAGCACTAGCCACAGACTACAGGCCCAGAATGAAATGGTCCCTGACCAACCAGCCCTACTCTGCCTAAAGGTTCCATCACGGATGGCCTCCCCAATATTTCCTAAACAGTGACTGGCCCCCTTGCAGAAGTCCCGCCATTCTCATGGGACTGGGCATCCTTTCAGTGGGTGACTGCACAGGATGCCATCCTGGCAGGAATACAGGCAAGCTGAGTTTGAGGTTCGTCTACTCCTGCAACTGGCTCATGAATTCCCCTTGGCCAGCTATCAAGGGACCAAAACAGCTCAAGCAAGGCTGATTCAAAACTTCTGTTGGAAACAGGTCTCCAGGATGGTAAAGCAGTATTGACAGACCTGCAAGGCCTGTCAGAACCAGGGGTAAAATGCCCTGCACTTTCGGGCCCCTCTGTATTCCATGGCCATTGTAGATGAGCCATTCTGGAGCGCAGGCATGGATATAATTTGCCCCCTGAGCAAGAATAGTCACTCGGTAAGAAATATATCCTGCTGGTGGAATATTATGCCACCAGGCAAACAGAGGTTGAGCCTCTATCCTCTACCACACTCCCTAAAGATGAAGAAGCCCTCATCCAAATATGTATCAGGGCCAAGTACCCGGCAGAGATCCTCTTTGATCATGGAATCCAGTTAATGTCCTAGCTAATGTAGATACTCCTACAGAGCTGCCAAGTCTATTGCCTAACACCACCCAATATCACTCACAAACTAATGGCCTCTTGCCTCTGCTAACACGTCAGCAGTACCCTAAATAATATGTTGAGAATTGCACAGATGGAAAGGGTTTGAAAGCAGTACCTGCCACACCTCCTGTTTGAATTCAGGAGATGGCGCAGGAATCTGATTTCTTCTCCACCTTTAAGCTGGTATATGGCAGGCAGGTGAAAGGCCACTAAGACCAGACAAAAGGATAAACATAGAGATTGAATAGCACATGCTGACTGTTCCTGATTTTCAAGGTCAGTGCCTGGATCCTGTTGTCCCAGTTTTAGATTCCAGTTCCCATAAGACCCATACAAGCATAGATGTCATGGCATATGACCAAATAACCCATTTAGTCTACCCAGTTCCCCATGGAATTCAAAACCTCACTTAGTTGAACAATAGGATAGCTATATATCTATTAAAATGGTTCTTTTTCTTCATTTTTCCATTTATAGTCCCTACCATTTCCATTGGGAGGATATTCCATGTAGCAATCATACTTTTACAAGAATATTTATTTCCTCTTAATTGTTATTCCCTGGTGTTGAGAGACAGGCTGCTGCAGAAAGACAGTTGGCTTAGTGTGTGTATCTATAGACAGCATAGGACCACAGTGGGAATAGGTAAGCACCATTTTAAGATGAGGTTGTCAGCCATCTCAAAGGATAACCTGAGAGTGTTGATGCCTCCAGGAGTTTAGTGGAATATGGGTACTGGTTTCCCTTAGCCAGTCTAGTCCTGAGACCAAGTGTTATAAAGATGCAGCCAGTGGACTGGAGGTCCTTGTGGGATAAATGCTGTGCAACCAGATGGCAAAGGGAATCTTACTTAGTGGAGCTTACACGGAATCTCACTTTTTAGAGCTGTTTCCTATTGGCAAACAAAGAGATAGTTTATTTGACAAAACTGAGTGTGGTATTTGACTATCTTCATCATGGACACCAGTTCTTAGGTTACTATGATACCTAGCCTAACTTTCCATGCACCACAACATTCATTGTTGACAACAAAGACAATGTTTTAGCAGGTGCTTTGTCCAAAGATAAATGGTCAGAGTTTTCAAGTTAGCTTCCCAAGCCAAGCCTAATAGTATTACAAGTCCCTTTTAACTCTAGCAGTTGAGGGCCATGACTTAGGCAGCCTTATAAGAAAATCCCAGGCACTGAAAACTTGAGTGGCATATGCAATTGATTGTCAGGTGACAGTCTTTTTGAAACAACTTGGGGCATTGGGCTTATCTAGGGCATCAGTAACTGCTTGGATGGCTGCCTTGTCCTTCTTCAAAGTAAAGGAGGAGTAGTATTTGAAAGCCAGTTCTCCAGTGAGGTACATTCTTTAAGGATGGACGAGGCAGGAGTGTAGGCTCATAGATCAGGGTCATTTGAGTTCTTTAGTGCAATAGATAGATAGATAGATAGATAGATAGATAGATAGATAGAGGTAGGTAATAGATAGATGGAAAGATAGATAGATAGATAGATAGATAGATAGATAGATAGATAGATAGATAGATAGATAGATAGATAGATAGATAGATTTGTATGTGTGTGCATATGTGTGTGCACACTCACTGCCCTCACTGATATCTATCCCTCACACACTCGCTTCCAGGACTAGTTCTATGTCAGAGCTGCATGTGCAGTGGCAATTGAGTTAGGGTTATCTCATCAGTCAAGGAAAGGTCCTAGGTGTGCCCAGCTGATTATATTGTTTGTTTTAATAACCCTAAATGTCTCCCTTGCTCAGCTCACTGGGAGTAAATTAATATGCTATGTGTAATATAAGGATATTTTAAATAACATTATAATTATCTGGGCTTACCTAGGCCCTGTCCTAGGCTCACACTGTGACCTGAACCCAAATTTGTGCTTATAATATTGCCAGCCTCTGTAGGCAGAGTACAAAGTCCTTAGCTGAAGAAAATTATGTTGGTATAAGGATTAATTTCTCTCAGTTCTGTTCTTTACTTATCTGTTCACCTAAATAGGCATAAAACTGTCTCTAAAGGTAAATCACCAAGTAAAAGGAGAGGCCTGCCTAACTAGACAGGTACTTACAGAAGTTGGAGACTTAGTACTGCCTCCCTAGCGTGAGCCCTAGTATGGCTTTTTTATTAAATTTTCCTTTCTGCAACACAGGAACTACTAAAATAAATGTTTAAACCCCATTATTTAGCCAAAACAAAGAATTAAATGTCACTAAATAACCCTATATATTTCTTGGCGAATGCAAGGGGATGATGCATTCGAGTCTCAGGGATAATGGAGTATTGAGGTCAAAAATATGCAGACATTTCCTGTTTATATATGTTGCTATTATGCTTGTCTATCCAATAAAATGCCCTACATCCACTCATAACCCCTCCCCCTTCATTCTGGAGCTCGTTGATGTCTTTTAAACTTCTTGATTACAAAGCCTCACTTCTATATACACCAATTGAGATAGGACTTGAGTGTTGATAGAACTCCCATCTCCACTCTGTCAGTGGAGGTAGCAGAAAAGTCTGCCCACTAATTGGTAAATTTCAAACACTGCTTCAGTGTACATTCATTGTGTTTCACTTACTAAACAGGCCTGCCTCGACCTCAGTATTGTATTGTATACCTCACAAGATTTCAAATGGTCAGAGAGGGACACGTTTGTTTAAGGTGGTGTTGCTGGAGAAGTGACTGGTAGACTGGGTGTTACCGAGTATTTCTTTATTAATTCATGACCTATTGACAGCTCTTTATTCAACTGAATAAATGAATTAGAATAAGACCAACACATCTTATTTGCACAAGCTAATTTTTAAACACATATACTGAAGTCTAAAAAAGCATTAATTTGAGTTTTGCTGTTGAAGAGCAAAGTGATATGCTTACATTCACACCATACAGTTTTTATATCTCTTTTACACTAAGATAGGAAACAGGGACAGAGAGATTTGAGTCTCAAGGAGGGACTGTCCCTCTTAAAAAGGGACACCTGGGAAGTGTGGTATTGTTATTCAACCTCTGCTTCTCAAAACCATCATTCAGTGCTTGCTCTATTAAACCATTATTAAGTTAACTTCTCTACTAAGCATTGTTCAGTATTGTGCTCTATCACCTTCAGATATATATTTTATACTCTCTAGTGTCCTTTCTTATAGCTTTCAGCTGTTTGTTTTGATGCCTGTGCATCCTAGAGTCTTAAGAGTGTTATGCTTTTTTTGACCATTGTTTGGTTGTCTTAGCTTCCTAGCAGCTCCTGTCACTGGGGGCTGTAAGTCTGATTCAATATGTTCCCAAGTCATCACCCTATCTTATCCCCTTAAGGACCCATGACGTACCAGGACCATCACAGCTGTTTGCACTTAAAGACCAGTGACAGTCCTGGCATGTTATGGAATTCAGGTTTACTTTTAAAAGGTTGCACGCAAAAGAGCATGCGACCACATTACACATTAAACATATTGCCATAATAAAAATGGTGACATGAGAATCTCACACTGCATGACAGTGCAAGATTCTCATGTTGAATAATGAAATTTCGCAAAATGAGGTTGTCCCAGACCATAGTTGTTTTAAAAAAATAAAAAATAAAATAATCAATACTCAGCAATGCAGGTACCTTAGATTCGGGAGATAGAGCCTCAGAGTCCTCGCAAGAGCTGCAAGAGGTTAAGCTTCCAACACCTCTCCCCACTCTGTAAATGAGCACCACTTACATTAACTCTCTCACACTGACATTGCTGCCTGGGGCTCCCAAGCAAACAGCACTCCGCAAGATGATCCAGGGTCTGTGAAGTATGGTACTCTGAGCTTGCTCCATACATTTTAAATGAAATTCGGTTCTATCTCCTGAATTACAGCCTCTTCTTGCAACCTTTCAGCCTCTTCTTGTAAACTTTCAGTAGGTGACATGAGAATCTCACACTGTCATGCAGTTCGAGATTCTCATGTTGCTATTTTTATTATGCCGACATGGTCAATGTGCAATGTGGTTGCAGGCTCTTTTGCATGCGAACTGTTAAAATGATACCTGGAATTCAGGGGTCCCTGCACAGCTGCATGCTACTCAGGTAACCCTTATTCCGTTTCACCAAAACTACTTGCGGCTTACTGCGTGGCTGGTCGTTACTGGGAGACTCTCATCCCATTCAGTTCTGCTGGAATAAGTGGCTTTCTAATGTTTCTACTGTCATTTCATTCAAGCGTCAGTCACTCCAGTCCTGAGTTGCCACTTGCCACTTCTTCTTACCCAAATTGCTATTACACACACCTGCTGGACATGAATTTTGTGATCCCATTGCCATGCCAAAAAAAACAAAGCTTCAACTGTATAGTATGTATACAGACATAGACTTTGCGATATAATTTATTTTAATACCTATTCCCCTATCCCCTATTACAACATTATAAAGTACAGCTTGTTCATTATTAGTTTAATTGTAAAAGTATTATTTTACAGAACAATAAACCATATTTATTAAAGTAAAGTGGAGCAAAGTGGGGTCAAACTAACCTCACTTTAGGGAACACACAGAAATATCCCCATTGATTTAATGGGGATTTTTAAATCCTTAAACCCTCCAATGTCTGCTGAAGCAGTGTGTTGATAACCTAACTTTGAAGAGACTGAAAACTGTATTTAAAGCAGAACTACCACCTCGAAAACACTTTAGCTTCAATAACTCCCCATCTGGCGACTAGCTGCTTAGTAGTGGTAGTCGCCAGAATTATTACCTTATTCAATAGAAATATACATTCTTACTGGGCTGACAGGCAGGACGGAGCGCAGACATCTTGCCATAGTGACGTCCATGCGCCTGCACTGTCAGTGAGAGGCGTGCGGACATCATTATGGCAAGATGTGTGCTCTCCGTCCTGCCTGTCAGCCCGGTAAAAATGCCTGTTTCTATTGAATAAGGTAATAATTGTGGCGACTAGCACTACTAAGCAACTAGTCACCAGATGGGGAGTTATTGAAGATAAAGTGTTTTCGAGGTGGTAGTTCCGCTTTAAGCCAGTGGAGCCAAAGGGAAATTTTGATTTGTTATTTTTGATCTGCCCCAGAATTGTCCAACCTTTCCCTTTATACTTGCTTCTGATTTTTTTTTATTTTGGGAACTGGTCTAAAACTGAAATATATAGTGAATATGTGTAAAAGTTTATTAATTTCTTCTTTTAAAGCTCTAGTTGGTCAGATGACGGAGGCTTTCTGCCTGTAAGCTGTAGCGCTCTCATTGGCAGAGATCAATATCTAGCCAATGATCCAGCTTACAGGCAGAAAGCCTCCCTCATCGGAGGAGGCTGGATTGAGGGAGGGGAGCAGAGGCAGAGTGACGGACTGCGGTTACAGAGCAGGTAACCACAGTCTATATGGAAGTAGGTGCAGGGCAGTGTTTATTAGTTCAATTTCAACCAAATAGAGCTTTAAAAAAAGAAATTAATAAACTTTTACACATATTAGCTATATAATGTAACTATTCAGGCTAACTTGTATAGGGGTGATACATCCCCATTAAATGTATTTCATAATCACTGGTACTTAAAAGTCACAAACATGATCATTCATGTGCTTGATAAAAAGCTTAGAATCCCATTGTGTTCTCCAAGTGCATAGTATCAATGCAGTTATTTCCTGCACTGGATGTATTGATTAATTAATCCTTTGAGTGGCAGAGAGGTACCCAACAATGCACTCAAAGGGGTTAAATACAAGTTACTAGCATAATAAATTATATCTTATCATAGGTATCACACTGCAGGATATAGCATCCAGCACTCAGCTCATAATATAAGCAGAGTGGTCTATGAAGTAGGATACTTAAATTATCACAAAGAGGTTGATGCACATAGAACTGAAATAAAACTGGAGCAAACCGACTGGACCATATAATACATATATAAATTCCCACTGATTTAAATAGTTTTTAACCCGATGAATAATAGTGAGGTCTCCAATATACTATTTCACTATCGATTGGAGGCCTCTCTAGCATTAAATTGGTTAAAATCCCTATTTATATCAATGGGAGTTTGGTCCCTTTGGGGATGCTTTTTATTTGTTCCCTGTGGTGAAGTTGGTTTGTTCCAGAATTGTTCCAATTCATCTTAGTACATCAGCTGCAATACCCTATTCTCATGCACTACAAGCAGTAGGCTTTTGGAAACCTTTAAATGAAAAGCATTGCATAATATGTAAAATGTAAATTTGACAGGGTTTTGCATGATAAATAAAACAGGATCTGCCTAGAGATGCTTCATTTAAACATTATTGTAGCTAATACCTACATTTTCTGGTGCAGTACGTCCATGCACAGAAAAAAGTAGTAGCAGACTCTCTTGCTTACAAAACACTGCTATCCAGCATCCAGTTGTTTATTCCAGCATAACACACAGAAGTCCACAATCACAAATATTTGCAGATGTCCATCCTCTTCCCCAGTGCCATTTCAGTCTATGGAAGGCTATTTTGTTATGTTATGCATATATAACAATTACAGCTGTTTATGCTGACACCCTCTGCTGTCATAAACAGATGTTGTTTGATTACAGATTGTTTGGAACTTTCTGTCTGAAATTTTACTTTGGAGCAGTCAAAAATCTCCAGGCCTGGACAAAACCAGACATGGCAACTATAAAACGTAGTCAAGTTCAGAGTGTTTGCTTGGGGTAACAAAAGGGCATTGCATCTAACTGGGCCTGGCATTGTACAGTAGTTAAGAAAAGGCAGCCTTTGTGACCCAGGATGTTCTTATCTGCTGTTGAAATCTATCATTGTGAATTTTCAATAGTTCTTATGTACAAGTCTGTTCTTCTGTTTATAATAGACTAGTTGAACAGCCCGTGTACACGGGCCACAGTGCCAGGCAGCAACGGCCGCGGAGCAGTCATGCACAGTAGAGACTGCCTGTTCTGCGTCTGATAACGGAGAGGTGAGACCGTTATCAGCCACGGCGCGGGCACTCTGCACTGCACATGACTGCAGCATGCACAGCTGTCTGTACTGCGCATGACAGCTTCTGACAAACATACAATAGCGAATCATTATATAGGATATAAAGGTCACCCTGAAGTGGGTGTACTAAGATGGGTTGAAGTAATTATGGAGTAAACTAACAGCATCAAAGAGGAGAAATATAAATTCCCATTAATTTAAAAAAGGGCTTTAACCCCATGACTGCAATGCATTTTCAAGTGTATGGGGTCACATTATTTTCAGAGCCGCGGCAGCCGTTTCATATAATCCTGGTATGGATGATGGGAGCTGAAGTCCAATACGCACGGATCACTTCCTCTTTAATAATACACTATTGCACTTCAGCTCCCATCATCCTTACCAGCAGCTTACACTGAGTGAGGAGTGGAGGTCTGGGCAATCTCTGGAATCCCTCCGTCCATGAGCAAATACCTGTTATTACTGCTGTCTAACTCACCCAAGTGACAGCTGACTGGATGGCCGCACTTCAGACCGCCCAGAAGAGAGACAGCCAATAAGAGTGCACAGAGATCGACAGCAAGTCTATCTGTTTCTTCTTGTGTGAGTTAGACAGGAGTAAAATCCGGTATTCTCTCATGGATGGAGGGATTCCAGTGGTTGCCCAGACCTCCTCACTCAGTGTAAACTGCTGGTAAGGATGATGGGAGCTGAAGTCCAATACTGTATTATTAAAGAGGAAGCGCACCGTGAGTATTGGACTTCAGCTAACATCATCCTTACCAGAATTATATGAAACGGCTGCAGTAGCTCTGAAAATAATGTGACCCTCATACACTTGCAAATGATTACTTATAGCAGCATGGCTCTCCAGCTCCGTGGATCAGATCTTTGCTTGAAGACACCACTGACTGAGCTACTGAGCTCTTCCTGAGGACTGATCTATGGGGTTAGATTGATCTATGGGTGAAGCGATCGTTCTATACACGACACAACAATCTCACTCTGTCATGCAGTGCGGGATTGTCATGCCGACATTTTTATCAAGGCGACATGGTAACTGAGTTAAAAGGTTGCACGCTCTTTCGCGTGTGACCTTTTAAAAGGATACCAGCCTCATGGGCGCGTGGCCAGCACTTAAGAACCACGGAGCATTTTTTTTTATGCCATCGGATTTAGGGCTTCCCAAACTGCGTGCAGCCGAGCGGGGTGCTCTGAAATCCATGACGTACATGTACGGTGTGGGCCCTTTATGTACGTCCTTAGTCCTTAAGGGGTTAAATAACTACATCTCTAATTCATAGCATGTTATGGGTTCATTGAGAACTGAGCACAACTGGGTTACAGCAAGCAGGTACATATCCCCTATAATGTAAGTTATGGGGAGAGCTTAGATTTAATTTTTCAAAATCTCAGAGCCAGCTCATTTTGTATGTTCCCAGTTATGGTTATATAAATATTGTTTAGCTGATTTGTCAAGAATTGATCCACTTTTAGTTTTACATATTCCCCATTGTATGCCATATTTAGGAGTGGATGCTTTAGGGAATGTGTGCATAGCCTGGAACCTCTATGATTAGCTGTCTAGAGTTGCATACAAAGGTCTTCTAATCCTATAAACAAATACTGTTAATGAACAAAAGGTGCAATAAGCTTTGCAGCACCTCTTCCAGTGCCACTTCTATTCAGCTCCCGGCTCCTTTCCACAGCCAGGTTGCTACACATTTTATTTCCTCAAATGGAGCCAGCTATGCCTGGGAGTGTAAGTTTACTGTACCTGCAAGTGTGCACGCAATGCCTCGTTCCTACCCAAGGTCTCCTTATCCTCCTCCCACCCCGCAGGGAGGAAACTCCCAGTTTAGCATTTGGCCCGTCTGACAAGCTGTGTTGGCACCTCCAGACCAAGCAAAACCAGGAAGTGAGAATAATCTTGTATATTCATATCTAGCAATGACATGTAGAGTAAATTTATTATGAAATTAACCCTTTGAGTGCCAGAGGGGTATGCAGCACATTGCAAAGCAATCCGTTATATACCCCTCTGGCACGCAAAGGATTAACTGATTGCTTGCTTACCAGAAAATGTTGTACTGTTCCATAACACCTTCTAATTATAGCATCCCACTTACCTAACAATGGCCAGTAAATGCTAATGGCCCATATGGATTTTGCTCTTGTGCCTTTGTTCAAGAGGTAAAATCTTCAATCAGTCCTGGATAATATGTCCATGCAGACGGACTTGACAGCTGCTGACAGTTTTTTCAAACTAAAACAGTTAGAGTGCATGAACCTACTTAACCCTTTAAGTGCCAGAGGGGTACGCAACACATTGCAAAGCAATCCGTTATATACCCCTCTGGCATAACTGATTGCTTGCTTACCAGAAAATGTTGCACTGTTCCATTAAAGTAACACCTCCTAATTATAGCATCCCACTTACCTTACAATGGCCAGTAAATGCTAATGGCCCATACGAATTTTGCTCTTGTTCCTTTGTTCAAGAGGCACAAGAGCAAAAGGTTAAAGGGATAGTAATACTTCGTTTTAACTTTATTTTATTTTGTAGGCATTAAAAAAACATGAAGAATGATATAAGTCTTATCTCTCAAACCTTTATGGTTTATGAGATATTCACAAGCAAAGTTTCCCCTCCCTCCCCTTTTACCTCGTGTAAGCCATCTCTTCTTAGATGTGAATTTGGTTGTATGACCAGACAGATAACAGAAGGGGACAAGCTTCTTTGTATGAAAACAATGAAAGCCCTTCCCCCCTTGACAAGTTTTTCAGCTTTTTCCCTTATCTTAATTGAAGATTGTCCCTCTCTGCAGTCTACCTGGGCATCTCCCTTCTGATCTGGTTGAACAGGGGGGGATATTTGTTTGTGAATATCTCTTAAACCATAAAGGTTTGAGAGATAAGACTTATATCATTCTTCATGTTTTTTAATGCCTACAAAATAAAATAAAGTTAAAACGAAGTATTACTATCCCTTTAAGGTTAAGATTACCATATACAGTGGATGAAGTATGATGTCCTATAGTCCTGCAGCAACATGACATCCCAGACAGACTGAAGGCCGTATGTCTTGAACATTGGCACAAGAACCAAGTTCATAGGAGCAATTTGAATTTTCGGGCCATAGTAAGATAAGTGGGTGTTATTATTACCAGTTAATTCTTATCTAATTCAGTTGTTTAGCCATGCCGTGTTACTCACTAGCACTGACATATTTGACTTTTTCAGACAGATTGGATTATTGTGGTTTATCTACCAAGAAGAACTGGAGCAATTCTGGAGCAAACCAACTGCACTATAGAGGACCAAAAAAAATTTTAAATAGTGATTTTAACACCTTAAAAGCTAGACTGATTTTCAAAGCATTGTTTAGTAATTTGTTGGAGACCGGTATTATTCAAGATGTTAAAAATCCATTAAAAATCAGTGGGAATTTGTCCCCTATTGTACATACAGTTGGTCTGGTTCTATAATTGCTTCTGTTTTCTTAGTACATCAGGCTCATTGGGATTTCTGCACTAAGGCATGATAAAAAGTTGATAAAGTGGAAATGAATTCTACAGTGATATCATCTCAAGTTCCCCTATGGAGCCTATGCACTAAGAGCTTTCCATGTTTGGAGATCTTAGTGCATAGGCTCTATAGAATAACAGGAACTGGAGAAATTATATCACTGGAGAAGTCACCTCCACTTTATCACCTCTTTATCACACCTTAATGTATCATCCCCCTATGTCTGTATTAGAGCAGACTGTAACAAAAAGAGCATTAATAGATATTAAACCTTTGAGTGCCAGAGGGGTATCCGATCCTCTGACACTCAAAGGGGTAAAAAAACATACAATATAGTGTATGTTGTTGGTTTATAACTGACTAGTTGAACAGCCCGTTACACGGGCCACTGCCACCCGCTCCTTCGGAGCACCCAGCTCTGTATCATCCACGGCGCGGGCAGTCTCTACTGCACATGACTGCAGCACTCGCAGCAGTATCTACTGCGCATGTTGTGGCGTTACACATGATTTAGCGAATTATTATATAGGATGTGCAATTGAGAACTTGCTGGATGCATGCCTCAGACTTCTGACATGAGCTATTCTGTTGTTTTGTTTTGGTTTTTATTGTACAGATGCTTGTTTTACCCGGAGAACTTGCCGTTTCATCAGGAGACAGTGCCCTAAATCCGGAGTCTCCGGGTGAAACCCGGCAAGTTCCCAGGTATGTATATATGTAAGCAAACATCTTCTGGTCCACATGTATTCCCCCTGGCAGTGCATTCTTCATTATTGTGAGGTTCATATCCTAAGAAGATAAAAACATTGTCAAAAATAATACACTTTTCCCCAAACAGAGGTAGCTTAAAGGGACACTAACACCTAAATATGAGCTTGGGTTATATACACTTAAATACGCAGTATGTCATGCTAGCATCTGCAACGATTCTCTGTTTGCTTTCTGAGGCCTAAAATGTAGTCAAACATATATGCCCTAAGGGAGCAGACATTGCTTCTTTTTCCAGGACTGCCATTGATTTTCCGGGTTTATCTGCGAATGGGCTGAGTGAAGATAATGAAAGAACAGCGGGCACCAAGTAACTGACTTAAAGTCTTATTTATATCAACAAAACCATCACAAGCAGAATGGATTAGGACAGTGTATACTTGCATTAAAAAGCAAATTTAGAATTATAATTTATTAATGTGACATAGGTACAATTAATTTTAAATATCCTGCAAGTTTGTGATATTTAACATTAAATCAACCCATTTCATGTTTTTCTTGTTAATGTTCCTTTAACCATTTAAGTGCCAGCAAGTTATCCAATGCATTGGGAGCCTCCCTTGCACTCAAAGAGTTAAAATGAGTGACTAAGAGCAATATAACAATGATACAAGGACTGGGTTAGACAAGTAGAAGCTGCCTAATATCCATATGGTTGCTGACTAGGTAGTATAGATAGTAATAAAATGTGGCTGACTCACTGGGGCAGAGATGTTTAGTCTACATGCACAGAGTTTTTCACTAGAAATAAGTTTATAGTAAAGAAGAATAAACACCTCCTAATAAGAATCTGCCACTTGATATATTATAGCCCCAAAATCCTAATGGTCCCTAGATGTTTTACATTTTGCCTTTGTTTAAGAGATACCATCTTTAGTCAATCCGCAATGTCATATCCACAGAGGAAGACATGATAACTGACAGCAGGATCACAGACTGTAAACTCCACCCACTGAAAATGGTAATCTTAACACTTTAAGTACCAATGGCATGGAAAGCTTCACAATGTACTGGCCATATTAAAGGGTTACATAGGCACATGCACTCTACCTGCTTCAGTTCGAAAAAACTGCCAGTAACTGTCATGTCTGCCTTCATAGAAACATTATCCGGGGCTGACTGAAGGTGTTATCTTTTGAAGAAAAGCACAAGGACGAAGTTCATAGGGGCCATTGGAATATTCTGGTCATAGTAGGGTGAATTGTGGGTTATTTTTAGGAGGTCTTATTGTCATGCATAGTAGAGACTGCCCGCACCGCAACTGATACAGTGCCTGCCGATTGTGGGGCAGTCATGCACAGTAGAGACTGCCCGCACCGTGGCTGATACAGTGCCCGCGAATTGTGGGGCAGTCATGCACAGTAGAGACTGCCCGCACCGTGGCTGATACAGTGCCCGCCGATTGTGGGGCAGTCATGCACAGTAGAGACTGCCCGCACCGCGGCTGATACAGTGCCCGCCGACTGTGGGGCAGTCATGCACAGTAGAGACTGCCCGCTCCGCAGCTGATACTTCGGAGCACCACACCCCATATCAGCTGCGTCACAGGCAGTCTCAGGTCCTTAAATGGTTAAGAGACACTTTTACTTACAGATATAGTTCCACCTTAAGAACAATGAAAAAAGTTATCTTGTTTACCTCAGCTGTAGAGATAAAAGAGTCTAAAAGCCCATAGAAAAGTAATGTGTTTCACCTTCACTCTAGAAGTAGAAAGGTGAACAGAATAAGTAGATTTATAATCTGCTGTGATATTGAGCAGAATGGCATAATGTGATGCTTTCCAGGTGTTTCTAGTGGGGAGTGAGCAGGACAGTGATCTACTGGTCTTTGTAAGACAGATATATGGTAACCCGGGGTGGGGAGTAGATTGCATTAACCCTTTGAGTGCCAGAGGGGTCGCAACCTCAAAGCATTGTGTACTAGTGATGATCGAGCACCCCAATGCTCGGGTGTTCGGGTGCTCTGGCCGAGCACCCCCGGAGGCTCGAGTGCTCGGCCGAGCACCCGAGCCCCATTGAAGTCAATGGGAGGACTCGAGCATTACACCAGGCACCCCCTGCTCTGATGAGGGGAGGGTGCCTGGTCCATAGGAAAAGGGCAGAAAATGATGGAAACACCACAGAAATGGTTCAGGGACAGCATAGGGAGGATGTCTGGATGCATCTTGGACTCCAACGTCGCTGCTGGGAACGATGTTTCGCCCGTAGTACGCCATTTTTACAGACTGACCGTAAAACACACAAAAAGGAAGATAAAAACGACTTTAGGCGAAAAATTGTTACCAAACAGTATTTGCTGTATATTTACTTGTATATCATCTGCAAATTCTGCAAAAAATTTCATCGATTTTTCGGAACTGGGTCCATGATTAAGAGGGAAACGTGCGCAGAGGCAAATTCTGCAAAAAATTTCCTCGATTTTTCTGAACTGGGGCCATGATTAAGAGGGAAACGTGCGCAGAGACAAATTCTGCAAAAAATGTCCTCAATTTTTCTGAACTGGGGCCATGATTAAGAGGGAAACGTGCGCAGAGGCAAATTCTGCAAAAAATTTCCTCGATTTTTCTGAACTGGGGCCATGATTAAGAGGGAAACGTGCGCAGAGGCAAATTCTGCAAAAAATTTCCTCGATTTTTCTGAACTGGGGCCATGATTAAGAGGGAAACGTGCGCTGAGCCGACCATCTAAAACATTATGGGTGAGGGTCTGCTGCGGAGCTGACCATCCTAAACATTATATGCGAAGGCCCGCTAGTGAGCTGACGCTATAAAACATTATATGAGAGGGCCCGCTAGAGAGCTGACCCAATAAAACATTATATCAGAAGGCCCGCTGGTGAGCTGACCTATACAAAAAGTTGTCAAACAGGGCCCGCTGGTGAGTTGGCCCTATATAAAAATTATATCACAGGGCCCGCTGGTGAGCTGGCCCTATATAAAAATTATATCACTGGGTATATGGAAGAGAGTCAACCATATACCCGTTTTTTGGGTGGAAGGGGTGAATGGGAATACATCATTGTAAATAACATATATAAAGTCACTTTATGTTCACCCGGGGCTTTCCTCCAGTGGAGTGGAGAAGTCAGGGGAAATCCAGGCCTTGTTCATTTTTATAAGTGTCAACCTATCAGCATTTTCGGTGGAAAGGCGGATACGCTTATCTGTTATGATGCCACCAGCAGCACTAAATACCTGCTCAGACAGAACGCTGGCGGCAGGGCAGGCCAGCACCTCCAAGGCGTAGAGTGCCAGTTCATACCACGTGTCCAGCTTGGACATCCAGTAGTTGTAAGGCACAGAGGGATCATTGAGGACACTGACACGGTCTGCTACGTACTCCTTCACCATCTTCCAAAACTTTTCCCTCCTTGTGACACTAGGCTGCGCATCAGGGTGAGGGTGCTGGCGGGGTGTCATGAAGGTGTCCCACGCCTTGGAGAGTGTTGCCCTGCCTTTGTCGGAACTGCTGTGTGCTCCCCTTTTCTCCCCTTCTCGGTTGGCCAAGGTAGCACGTACTCTGCCGCCAGCGTTGTCAGATGGAAAATTTTGGAGCAATTTTTCAACAAGAACCTTCTGGTATTGCACCATTTTGCTTGTCCTCTCCACCGGAGGAATGAGAGATGAGAAATTCTCTTTGTAGCGGGGGTCCAGAAGGGTGAACACCCAGTAATCCGTGTTGTCTAAAATGCGTATAACGCGTGGGTTACGGGAAAGGCAGCCTAACATAAAGTCAGCCATGTGTGCCAGAGTACCAACAGGCAAGATTTCGCTGTCCTCACCAGGAGGATGACTCTCAATCTCCTCATCCTCTTCCTCCTCTTCTGCCCACCCACGCTGAAGAGATGGAACTAAAGTTCCATGGCTACCCTCTGTAGCGGAGGCAACCGTGTCTTCCTCCTCCTCCTCCTCCTCCTCCGCCTCCTCCAATTGTATTTTTTACACTTTGCACACTAAACAGAATGTGCTGCTAATCTGCGGCTAGGCACAGTGAACGGAATATGTGACGTTTATTTTTTACACTTTCCACACTAAACAGAATGTGCTGCTAATCTGCAACTTTGCACACTAAACAGAATGTGCTGCTTATCTGCGGCTAGGCACAGTGAACGGAATATGTGACGTTTATTTTTTACACTTTGCACACTAAACAGAATGTCCTGCTAATCTGCAACTTTGCATACTAAACAGAATGTGCTGCTAATCTGCGGCTAGGCACAGTGAAAGGAATATGTGACGTTTATTTTTTACACTTTGCACACTAAACAGAATGTGCTGCTAATCTGCAACTTTGCACACTAAACAGAATGTGCTGCTTATCTGCGGCTAGACACAGTGAACGGAATATGTGACGTTTATTTTTTACACTTTGCACACTAAACAGAATGTGCTGCTAATCTGCGGCTAGGCACAGTGAACGGAATATGTGACGTGTATTTTTTACACTTTCCACACTAAACAGAATGTGCTGCTAATCTGCAACTTTGCACACTAAACAGAATGTGCTGCTTATCTGCGGCTAGGCACAGTGAACGGAATATGTGACGTTTATTTTTTATACTTTGCACACTAAACAGAATGTGCTGCTAATCTGCAACTTTGCACACTAAACAGAATGTGCTGCTAATCTGCGGCTAGGCACAGTGAAAGGAATATGTGACGTTTATTTTTTACACTTTCCACACTAAACAGAATGTGCTGCTAATCTGCGGCTAGGCACAGTGAAAGGAATATGTGAAGTTTATTTTTTACACTTTGCACACTAAACAGAATGTGCTGCTAATCTGCAACTTTGCACACTAAACAGAATGTGCTGCTAATCTGCGGCTAGGCACAGTGAAAGGAATATGTGACGTTTATTTTTTACACTTTGCACACTAAACAGAATGTGCTGCTAATCTGCAACTTTGCACACTAAACAGAATGTGCTGCTTATCTGCGGCTAGGCACAGTGAACGGAATATGTGACGTTTATTTTTTACACTTTGCACACTAAACAGAATGTGCTGCTAATCTGCAACTTTGCACACTAAACAGAATGTGCTGCTAATCTGCGGCTAGGCACAGTGAACGGAATATGTGACGTTTTTTTTTTACACTTTCCACACTAAACAGAATGTGCTGCTAATCTGCAACTTTGCACACTAAACAGAATGTGCTGCTAATCTGCAACTTTGCACACTAAAAAGAATGTGCTGCTAATCTGCAACTTTGCACACTAAATAGAATGTGCTGCTAATCTGCAACTTTGCACACTAAACAGAATGTGCTGCTAATCTGCGGCTAGGCACAGTGAACGGAATATGTGACGTTTTTTTTTTTTAAATCTCTGCCCCCCCAAACAAAATATAACTGCTGCCCCCACACACAATAGTCCTAAAATGGACTTTTGGGTCTTTATATGTTCAAACACACTTTTCTTCTCCCTACACTGACTTTCCCTTCCTATCCTCATCTCTCCCTGGCTAAGACTGAGCCGAACTCGCTGGTCAGGTGCTATACAGCACCCGATCACGGGTTCTGGCCAGCCAATCAGTGTAATGCCAGCAGCCAACATGGCTGCTGGCATTACACTGATGTCAGAGCCTCCCCGCACGTTTATTGGCTGCGCAGCAGCCGCGAAACGTGCGGGGAGGAGACCCGAACATGGCGGGCGAGCACATGCGGTACTCGTACGAGTACCGCCATGTGCCGAGCAGAGCGATGCTCGAGCCGAACCGAGCTTCGGCCGAGCATGCTCGCTCATCACTATTGTGTACCCTTTTTGACTCAAGGGGTTAAAGGGAAAAATAGACTACACTTATCCACTCTTCTCCTCCCGGTCCTAGTGTGAAGCGGGTAGGAAGGCAAGCAATCTTATCTTCCTACTGACATCTGCCCCGTGTATTAATTGGCTGGCTGAGGTCACTTGCCCCGGATGCATGCCTCAGACTTCCGACATGAGCTATTCTGTTGTTTTGGGGTTTTTTTATTGTACAGATGCTTGCTTTACCCGGAGAACTTGCTGTTTCATCCGGAGACAGTGCCCTAAATCCGGAGTCTCTGGGTGAAACCCGGCAAGTTCCCATGTATGTATATATGTAAGCAAACATCTTCTGGTCCACGTGTATTCCCCCTGGCAGTGCATTCTTCATTATTGTGAGGTTCATATCCTAAGTCAAAATTGTGAAATCCTTGTACCATAGGGAAAACATCCACTGAGTTAAAGTGTTAGTAATGTCCAAAAAAAATGTTACATTTAGAAGAGCTTAAAAAGCTGAGCTAAATGCAAAAAAAGTATCTCTCAAATCGCTATGGTTTAAGAGATACAGGCGTTTAAAGTTCGCTGTCTCCTACTGACAGCTGTAAAGCTGTCAGCAGGAGATTCGTGTCGGTCGAGGTGCTTGAGGAGTGCCGCGATCTCGTTACGTACAAGGAATCCCTTCATTGGAATGGTCTAAAACGTGTACCTGGTGTTTAAGCACACATTTTAGACCATTTCAATGAAGGTATTCCTTGTAAGTAACGAGATTGCGGCACTTCTCAAGCTCCTCCGTGTCGACCGACACAAATCTCCTGCTGACAGCTTTACAGCTGTCAGTAGGAAACAGCGAACTTTAAAAGCCTGTATCTCTTAAAACGTAGCGGTTTGAGAGATACTTTTTTTGCATTTAGCTCAGCTTTTTAAGCTCATCTAAATGCAAAAAACTTTTTTTGGACATTACTAACACTTTAAATATGGTTTTTAACCCCCTTTAATACTGAGGGATCGCTGAACCACTGCGTTGAAAACTGCTTTAGTATTCAATGGGTTGGGAGCTCCATAAAAATATGCTTGGGTCAACTATAGATTGAGTTAGACAATGCATTGGATACCTCTTCAGCACTCAAAGGCCAGTAAGCAATGTAATCTATTTACTAAAAGTATATAGTACATTAACACAATTATCTTCTTTATTTTACTATGCTAATATGTAATATTTAACTTTGATATGAGATTGTTCTTTAAAAATCCTACTAGAGACCTATTTACAAAAGAAAAAAAGCCTCCTTTTATATCAACAGGGATTTAGGGAAATGTATTTGTCCCCTATGGAGTTATAGTATATCAGTCTTACTGAGTGGAAACATCCTTATTTACACACAGTCATTCTTGATTTGTATGATCGCTTATCTTTGGTAAAATAAATATTAAATGGTATTGTGAGAATTTTGTGCAATCCATGGAAAATGTTATAGCTAGGAGATGCCTTAATGTGGAATTGTCACTGTATAACACCTTAGATGATTCTGAAAGAGCTTTCGGAATCAGCTATGTTTATGTTGGCCCTTTTTTATTTAAAATAGTAGTTTATGAAATATTTAGCTCTATTTAGTGCGGGTTTATGCAAGTTAGCCACTACTGCTGGGCATGCTATCCATATACTAACATTTCACTATGCCCTCCTTCCCACCTGCCACCCTCTGGCATCTAGTACTAACTAATGTATGTAAACTGACAAACATTCACATCTTGTTGAATGGATTCCTCCACTGAGATGTACAGAATGATAACAGTTCCTCTTTAAATATATATAATACACTATTTAATAAGTACATTGGTACATCTATGGCTCAAAATTGTCTTAAGCCTGGCCAATCTGAAATCAATAAATTAGTATGATATGTAACAGTTTTGCTCTAATTTGGTTGTTTGTATCTATAATATTATGTTTTGTATTTTGATTTTCCCTTCCGGCAGATCCAGTCCATTGGGAGCAGAGCTGACAAGTCCTGGATATATTGTAAACCGTGGCACATCAACAGGAGAGCAGAATGGTGGTGGTGGGTGGTCTGAAAACAGAACCCCATTGCAGCTGTATTGCATCATAGAGGACAATTTCCTGTCCTGCACCACACAGTTCCCCATAGACCCACTGCGTAAGGCTTGAATATTCAGCACAATGTATAAATGTGGACTGGTCAACCAAACTTGAAGTTTGTGGTCGAGAGCCACAGCATTATGGTTTGCGTTCCAGCTGAGGGGGGTCAGTTTCCAAACCCACCACCCATCCCTGAATGGTTGATAGGAGCTGTTTATGGCTGCATAGAGCAGCCCAGTGCTTTATTATTAAGCCAACTCCCATTGGTGCCTCCCAATGTTCCTAAATTTCCCATTGCTTTAAAATGGGTTTTAACCTCCTGAATAATTGAGATGTCTTCAAAGCATTTCTCTAACTTTCAATGGGTTAAAGTCCCAGTTAAATCAAAGAGAATTTTTATATATTCTGCCCCACCCCCCGCAATGAAGTCTGTTTCCTTCAGAATTGCACCTCCTTAGCTTTATGTATGAAGCTCTAAATACAAAGTTTAAATATGGCCCTGGACTCAGATGAAATCAAATGAATGCTTTCTCTTGGGCAGTTTTCCTTAGCCAAGCTCGTTAAACATATCATTGCCCACATTACTTCTGCCCCTAATCAGAACCAAATGAGGAAAAATAATAATGAAAATAATAAAGGGAATTTATTCCAAAGAGGAGATAATAACACAAGCCTTTGTGTATGTCAGATAACTGTGCCCATGCAACCAAAGGATGGGCAATGCCCAGGGCAAACACAAGAGATGGCAGTCGGGGATGTTAATGAATTCTGATTATCTGGATAAGTCATTAAAGTAATAAGCCCTTGTTCAAATTAACAGTGCTGCTTCATCCAGTGAAAATTTAATCAGATCTGCTTCGTTATTTCAGAGCCTGCTAAATGCAGCAAAAGAGAATGTGATGGAGCAGTCCATAACAGGAGGTTTCATAGGACTGAGCAAGATACTTGGAAATATAAATGAACTCTAGCAGCTTCAAATATCTAATCATTCAGAACATCTCATCTTACTATCTATCTATCTATCTATCTATCTATCTATCTATCTATCTATCTGTCAATCTATATATCTATATCTACCTGTCTACCTATGAAATCCATCATAAGAACGTTGGACCGTATTCTGCAGCAAATGCACCAAAGGCAAATCAAAATTTGTTTTCATTTTAATGGAACATTTAACTCACTGAATTCTCTAAATCTCCAGCACATTTGTTTGTAATGTGTTAGGGGCCTCTCTACCATTGAGGGGTTGAATAAATTGGGACTGGTTGATTTTTTTTCCCTATTGTGCAATAAGCTTGCCCCAGAATTTCACCTATTTAGTTTGCTTAATACAAACCAAAACCTTTAGTGTACACAAGAGATTATATAATAACTAATATATTTATCATCTATCTATCTATCTACCGCTTTCTCTCTCTCATAGTATATCTGTAGCTTTACAAATCTGTGTATCTATTTGTATGTAAATTTTATAGCGTTGAGGAGGAACTAAGCCCTCCTAATAAATCCCTACTTTGCTTAATTTGGACAGAAATTCCTAATTGTAGCTATGAACTCATTTTGCATACATCGTTTGTCCAAAATGTATCTACTTTTTATAATTTTTTCCATGCTTTCTGAACTGTTTTTAGACATTATAGCAGTCAGATATCTTTCATTGTATAATATTATCTCCCATGTTTTAGTTTATTAATGTAGTCTATGTCCTTTTATTATTTTTCAGATTGATCATCACTTTCACTGGACTGTTATCAGTTTAATGAATTCACAGTGCTAAGACTTTCTTTAAATTGCTGTCACCTTAAATTTGTTGATTGTATGATGTATTTTGATACACCGCTTAAAGACCCGTGAAAGCGAAACTGTGCATGAAACAGCTGACGGCTGCTTTGTTGTACATCCCAGACCTCAATGTCTCCTGGTATAGATGCAATAATTTCAATAAGGGCTTAGGATGGTGATGTCAGATCTGTGTCGAAGGCACATCACCAGTATGCACTAAAATATCTTTGCCAATCCACCACCATTTAACCACCAATCTGCCACAGTGTCCTGATATAAATCTGCCTTGCCTTCAACAGGTGTATGAGTTTTCACTCACTACATTGCCAATGGCTCATTTGCATATTAAAATGCAGTTAAATAAACAATTGTCATACCCCTGTGCTTGTGTTGATATGATAATGTGGCTGGTCATCACATGCTGGTCATCACAGTCCCAACATTGCCAGCCTGGGGCTGGAGATGTTGGGGTCTCCCTGTTGCTCTCTATAGAGCCAGAGGACAGTTTGCTGTCTCTAATCTGGAGAGCAGAGACAGAAGCTGCCACCCCTTAACCCTTTCATTGCCATAGGGATGTGCATTTATATCCCTGTGGCAGTGAAATAGGTAAAAAGTATGTGGCAAGAGTTTGTGGTAAACGCTGAAGCTGAGAGGATAGAGAGGGGAGCCTCAGTAAGACCAGAAATTCCACTTAAATAATTAACCTGGATAAGTCATTCTATTATACAAATTGTTTATATAAATATACCTGATTGCTATATGAAGTACACCTACCTATGTAAATCCTGTTGTACACAGTAATTATGAAATTATGTGCCCAGTTCAGTTCCCCCAATTGTAAAAAAAACACCCAACGGCATTTCTTCAAGCACGGTAAGCAATTCAATTACCTGCACTATGAAGAAATGCCGGCTAAAAAACCCCCACCTTGGGCGATAAGTTTGCAGGCGTTTTCGCTCATTGACACACAACAAACTGCTGAAATATGCCATTCGCTTCCATGTGTTAGGCAGTTGAATACATTAAGGGACCCACTTTAATGTCTGAAAATCTGCACTCAGTTTTTCTTGGCACAGAGTCCCTTAACGCATCTCAAAAGTATAGTAATAGGCATTAACAGCAGGAGAGAGAGATGTACTAATGCCACTCTACAGAAAGTTAGTAAGGCCTCACCTGAATTATTGTTTACAGTTCTGGAGATCACAACCCCAGAAGAACATTAATAAATTGGAGGCAGTTCAAAGAAGAGCTACTGAGGTCATGATGGAGGAAAAATTCAGAAGTAATTCAGGGATTAATGCTGTTAGGAAATTCAAAAATGCATGGGATAGGCATTAGTCTACTCTGAGAAATATGTAACATTATGTATTTTAATTAGATAGGAAAATGGCCACACTGGATGGGCCAGCTGGTTCTTATCTGCCATCTAAGTCTATGTTCTATGTTTATCATCAACAGAGACACTATTTGAGAACAGTGAAACTAAGCATCTCTGATGGTATCTTCTAATGCAGACTTTTCTCTGACTCCAATTTTATAGACAGAATGATTAACTTAAATAATCTGTACAGAAGCTTCTAAATCCTCATAGGATTGGGCTCCTAAATCATAACCTAATGTAACCAATTTACTGAACTTTTTTTGGTTGATACATGAGTATATTGTATCATACTACAAAGCTGTTATTTATAACATAAAGAAAGATACTTTTGAGCCAAGGACATGGCCTGGTGGGCATGTTGAGAGGACGCATCCAAATGCTGTTCCTCTGCTTGGAAAGCTAATACATTGTCATCTGCTGTGTAGTGAACACTCTTCAGTGTCATCCCTTTGCTGCCCGAGTGATTCCTCCTTGTGGTGAAGCTGGTTGATTCTTGTAAAAGGTCTATAACTGGGTATGCTGAATGTGGATCTTGGATGTGCTGGATGGTCCTTGTGGATACAGGGCTCTAATGAGAAAATGTGTTGGTTAAGTCCTCTCACCTACCATTGCTGGAACTCCTCCTGCCATTGGGGCTACCAGTGATTAATTTTTTTAAAACCACCCTGGCTCTGTCTGAAACACTAGGGTGGAAATTGTTTTAGTTCTCCCCATAACAGTAACAATAAACATATTTTTACTCTCTGCTCCTCCCCCTTTTTCTCCTATTTTGATGTCAATGGGGCACTCAGTGCCTAATTTTTTATTTTGCTACTGTCCTACATAGAGCTGGGCTGCTAGAGTGATGTTTTACCTAGTTTCCTCTTTCCATTTTTACTTCCTCTTTTTTCTGTATTACTAAAAGGAGAAGGCTGGCAGGCAGCCAAAATTCTCCATCTCCACTGCATACATCCCAGGGTGGACTTACACCCGGGGTGAAGATATATTCATATCGACTTCATACTGCCAGTCCTGGAGATACAGGAGATACAGCGTATATTATTAAGTCAGTTCTGTTTCATTCCAGATGAAGAATATTTGAGAAAGATGATAGATGTGGCCACCTGCTGGCCTTCTTGGTGAGATTGGAGGCTCTCTCCCTTAATATTCCACAGATTCTGGATGCTTGAGAGGTGAATTTCAGTGATCTTTGAGGTATTAATATCTTTGCCCATTACTTTCCCGATCACTATCAATTGCACACATCATATTTTGCTTTGGACCTTCAGAGCTACATTTTACAAGTTGATTTTCCTGCCATTGCAGATGCAGTGAGGCAACTGATTGATCGTCCCCCTTTAGTTGCAAGAGGTGTTGAATGCTCTGTTATCCTTTCATCAGGGAGGGCTCCTGAGGTGGATAGTCTACCCTTGGAGCAGTACTGAGACTCTGAGAATATGGGTTCTCTTCTCTCTATGTGCCTTGGAGCTGGGGAGTCTTCTGGACCTCATTAACCATTTAAGGACCCCTGACGTGCCAGAACCGTCATGCCAGTCCCGGCACTTAAGGACCAGTGATGGCCCTGGCACGTCATGGAATTCTGAGATGGTAGCGCGGCTGCAATTCACACTGCCATCCCAGAATTAAAAAAAAAAAAAACTTTAAAAATGCTCCTTAGTCTTTAACGGCCCCACATGCCATATCGGGCAGTCATATGGGGTTACTGAGGCTCTTATTTGCTTTTTCCTAAACTGGGGAAAGACTTAGGTCTATGTGGTACCTATGTTCCTCATGAATATGTACATATTTTGGCTAAAGTTCTAGCTACTACTTGGTTGGTTGGTGTTGTTCTTAATTTAATCCATAGAGATCAGTCAGGGTTTATGTTGGGCAAGGGTATGGCTATTAATATCACACGCTCCATGCTAATTTTCAAATTCCTCCTTATATTATTTGATCTAGAATGGTGGCAACTTATACATGGCTCATGCCTTTGACTCGATTGAGTGGCCATATTTTTGGAAGTTCTTGACATTGGTAATTGATCCAAATTTTATTAAATGGCTTAAGATATTGTATGATTCACCTAGGGGTTGGGTCTGTACTAACACTGTAATAGCTCCCTCCTTCATATTGACTAGAAGCACTAGACAGATAGTTTTTCATTTGAAATGTATTCATAGAATGCACTATACTCTGACCCAATTGTATGTAATGGGTGGGCTCTCAAGGAATCGTGTGGGCCTGATCCAGGCCCTTTTTCCATCTCTTTTGGTCTTGCCAAAATATTTATCAAAGCTGGATATTGGTTCTTGGTTTTGTTTGTATTCACTTTCATTTTGTTCAGATACATTCATTGTTTTTGACCTCCATCACAGAAAGCCTGTGAAAAAACATTTTTTCATCCTCAGTCTCAGTGATAAAGTCCATGCTCCTCAAATTGAAGGCCTCTGATTGACTTTTTATTGATCTATGGTTCCGACTGGTAAATCAGGATCTATTTCTACACAAAGTAATAGAGAGGATCTGCTTGGCTGGCCTGCCCAGTCTCATTCTGTCTAGTACGATTCAGGTGCCGTGCCTGTTCCTGATGTCTGAGAACATTTGTGGTATCATATTGACATTTAAGAGTACTGGAAACAATAATCTGCTGTTGTACCATGTCCTCCTGCCCTTGTTTCTTGTTAACTGTAAATGCATAAATTGTTTTAACAAATAAATAAATGATAAAAAATTTCGAAATTATATATTTTTTTTAGTTTTAACATATTTTAATAACTATATTAGTTTTAGATAATTTTATTCTTCTAAAAGCATTTTATAAATAAAATCAAATGAAAAAAATATGATTGAAATAAAAAAAGAAATTGGTTCCTCCCCCACAAAAAAAAAAGAAAAAAGAAATAGACTAATAATTAATCCACAAAATTTCTGACGTTAACCATCTGTTGTTTAGGAGCTTTTAACTGTGGGTGCTGAAGATGCTGCTGGGGAATATGTTATGGTGTCCACAGGGGGCCAGCACCAGCATGTGACTGAGACTGTTCTGCCCCCACCACTTTAATGATCTCCTTCCTTCCAGTGAAATCCTGTTCACACACTGTTGTTTTAGTTCTTGGTGTGAAGTTTGGCTGTGGCCTCTGTGGATAGCCCATGAGCCCAGGGGGTGATAATCCAATTGCCATGGGTCATACTCCGGTCACAGTGGTGATGTACCACACTATTTATGTTATGGATGCAGGCTGCTATAGGGCTGTGGTGGCATCCAGTTTTGGACCTGTGGTGTGGGTGAAGGGTCAAATGAACTATAGCACTACGTTCTTGACATGGGGAAGGTGGGATTTACTTCTGAACAGGAGGTGTTGTCATTCATTGCTTAGAGGTGTGTGTTGGAAATCACTGCTGGGAATGTTGTGGTGGAATCCATGGGGGAGGTGTATGCACATATCCCTTGCTGTGACTAGGGTGCTGGCATCCAGCTACTGTATTCTTCAGGATACTCAGCAGTTGTTGAAAGGGAATTACTGTTGTATGGACCACTTATCAGCAGTGGGATTTCCCCTTTTTACTCAGTAGGATTGTAGAACCAATTATGATGAAGGTATCCAAGGGGTTAAAACAAGAGAACCAATCAGGTTGGATAGCTTCACATAAATAGATAAACGACAATATAAATAATTTTGAGAACTTTACACAGTACTAGGTATGGACACGCTACTTCACAGTAAAGAATTGATTAAATAATCAATTACTCATATTTGTGCAAAAATATATATAATTTATTTAAGTACAATATACTATATATAAAAAGTATAAACAGCAATGATATAAATGAGTGATCAGCAATTACAATAGATATACAGTAACTCAAACCACAATCATCACCATTAGGATTACCAGCAATTAAAGGGTTAACCTCACATGGGTATATTCAGAGGCATTAGATAACAATAATTGCACTCAGCAGCATAGAAAATGATAATTGATCCTTACAATTAATAAAATACAGTTGGCAGCAGTATATATGAATACCTTCTGCCCCAGAAACTGTTTAAATTATGCTAATTGAGGTTTAAGGTATATTGTCAGATGAGTCAACTTTAATATGAAGCCAGGTCCTCTGACAATTTTCCCTGTACCATATGCAATAGTAAAATTTTACAGAAACTAACTTATATAAAATCCCAGATAGAGACCACTATAATTTAATAATGTACTGATTTCAAATATTGTATAACTTCTGAATAAAACATATAAATTGCATTACTATTGTCAATAATAGATTATACCAAGAATATACTCAGAATCAATCTAATAATATATGTATAGACAGCATACTAAACTTCATGCAACATATATTATACACATGACCATAGCAATCCTATGTAAAATCTTTATTTTAAGGGTTAATACACTTAGAAATATATGATGCCACACCCAAGATGGCTACTTCTTTTGTTTAGTGACATGTTTATCCCCAAACGACCGGCTGCGCTGATTCGTTGCGGTCACTAAAGGACCACGGAGCATTTTTTTTTTTAATTCGGATTCCGGACTCCCCAAACGGCGTGCAGATGCGGGGGGAGCCCGGAATTCCATGTCATAGTATGTCATAGGTCGTTAAGTCAGATCTATCCATGGCGTACTATGACCGTCAAGGGTCGTTAAGGGGTTAAAAACTTTTCACTGTACAAAAGTTCTGATCCAAAACCAACACAAAGCAATCCAAAGAAA
This sequence comes from Rhinophrynus dorsalis, assembly GCA_037306005.1. Taxonomy (NCBI): domain Eukaryota; kingdom Metazoa; phylum Chordata; class Amphibia; order Anura; family Rhinophrynidae; genus Rhinophrynus; species Rhinophrynus dorsalis. The sequence goes on along the minus strand of CM074718.1, from coordinate 467,105,382 downwards.
TACTTCAAATAAATGGACAAATAGCAGTTAAAAGGTTAATAAATTAATTCAAAGAATTCCCTACATCAAATATTAGCTATTTTAATCTTTCCATAAACACAATATATTATTCTAGAAATACCAATAATTATACTAACTGATATATATACCAAACTATTAAATCTAAGTGCTATGAACTATTTTTACTCTTATTTGGCAAAATATGACAATTTACCAATAATAAATTAATTCTGCTTAATTTCAGAATTTCTATAGCTAATATAGCTTATTATAATGGATCCCAATTGGTTGGCCAGTCCAATTAAGACAAATTATAAGAAAATTAAGTTTATTCAAATATAAAAGAAATAAATATTTGATTCTGAATTTTGCAGAATTTAAATAAGGAAAGATATATAATTACCAGTCCAATAAGTATGGATTTCTAGGATTTCTTTAGCAGGCAGCCAAGAATGTGAGCAGGAATGGAACCAGGACTAAGACCAAGAGGAAAAGCCCCTTTTCTCTCTAAACGTGCATATTTATAATATTGTTTAAAGAGCCATCTCAGTGACATCACTGAAAGCATTAGTAATAACACCATGTAATCTATAGATGGCGCCATTACTCTACATTAAAATTCACACCTGGAATGATACCTGGTCTAGGTTCTGACAAAAATTTGGAATGTGAACCTTGATCCTATGTCACATAAATATATAACCTTACTAGACTTTCCCATAGGGAGTATGTCTCTGTTTTAGACTTTTGAGATTTTCTCATAAGATACTAATATTGCTTGAGACTGTGGTTGTCTGCAATCCTATATAAATGCAGGGGTAGATCACCATCTTGTTCTTCACCTTTCTCTTTCCTCCACCTGGCACCAACCTTCCTTCTTGCATACACCAATACCCCTGCTCTTCTCCATGGAGAACAGAATGTGGTCCTTTTCCATGATGCTACACACCAGGGTCATGTTTTCTTCATAGGACCTCACACAAATTGGTATTGCCATACAAGATTAATAATTTTATTTATAGCACTTAGAAAGAAATCAGATGGCATTTGTTTTTAAAGAGATACATTATTTCTAGTTTTTATTGTTTTCAAAGTGTTAAACAGTGTAACTGATCAACCACATGCTTTAAAACACACTAGCTTTACAGTTATTCATTGTTTAATATACTCCCTCTTACCCGTTTTGCTGACATCAACCCACTCACCTCTTAAAGGGATAGTAATGTTTTAAAATAAAAGCAGCTCCAATTAATTGTCATAGAATTTGGGCCATGGAGAGTCTTATTTCAATACTGTCAGAGTTGCAGTTCAAGAGTAATTGAAAGATAAATTATTCTTCTCCCGCCCCTTTTACTGATGTAACACTGCTCACCTCAGAACAGAAAGATTGTGTCCAGATGGCTTGCAGAGACAGACAATCATCAGTGAGCATAAGAGAAAAACCTGTCAAGGGGGCAGGGTTTTCATTGTTCTCACAGTAAGAAGATTGTTCCTTGCTGTGAGCTGTCTGGTCTTAAGTCGAGATTCCACAACTGAGGTGAGCAGTGTTACATCAGTAAAAGGGGTTGGAGGGGGATACTTTATCATTCCTTTACTCTTGAACTCCAACAGTATTGAAATAACACTCTCCATGGCCCAAGCACTATGAAGATTAATCAGAGCTGCATTTATTTTGAAACATTACTATCCCTTTAAGCAACCAGTTACCATGGTTTACTTTCAATACACATTAAAAGTGATAATCGTCTCTGTGTCAGGTTGCCATGGCAACCAAGCCCCGCAGTCTCTGTGTCAGGTTGCCATGGCAACCAAGCCCTGCAGGTGACTCAACTATTCAACCCCTTCAATGAGGAAAGGGGGAGAAGTCAGGGAAAGGGGTGGGAAGGGATATTAAACTGAATATGTTTTGTACTAGTGAGTATTCAGTTATGTGACTGACCTCAATCACACTCTCTTATATTTTAGAAGGCATTAAAATAAATAAATATGAAGTATTACTATATTTTTAAACACAATTGATTTAGAAAAAAGAATGTTAAAATGTATTTGGTTTTATAGAACTAAAGTACAAACCTGGGGTGGGCAATCTGCAGATCTACAGCTGTTGTTGGTGTTAACTCCCATCATCATCTGGCTGAGAATTTTAAGAGTTGTAATTAGTAGTGATGATCGAGCACCCCAATGCTCGGGTGTTCGGGTGCTCTGACCGAGCGCCCCCGGAGGCTCGAGTGCTCGGCCGAGCACCCGAGCCCCATTGAAGTCAATGGGAGGACTCGAGCATTACACCAGGCACCCCCTGCTCTGATGAGGGGAGGGTGCCTGGTCCATAGGAAAAGGGCAGAAAATGATGGAAACACCACAGAAATGGTTCAGGGACAGCATAGGGAGGATGTCTGGATGCATCTTGGACTCCAACATCGCTGCTGGGAACGATCTTTCGCCCGTAGTACGCCATTTTTACAGACTGACCGTAAAACACACAAAAAGGAAGATAAAAACGACTTTAGGCGAAAAATTGTTACCAAACAGTATTTGCTGTATATTTACTTGTATATCATCTGCAAATTCTGCAAAAAATTTCATAGATTTTTCGGAACTAGGGCCATGATTAAGAGGGAAACGTGCGCAGAGGCAAATTCTCCCAAAAATTTCCTCGATTTTTCGGAACTGGGGCCATGATTAAGAGGGAAACGTGCGCAGAGGCAAATTCTGCAAAAAATTTCCTCGATTTTTCTGAACTGGGGCCATGATTAAGAGGGAAATGTGCGCAGAGGCAAATTCTCCCAAAAATTTCCTCGATTTTTCTGAACTCGGGCCATGATTAAGAGGGAAACGTGCGCAGAGGCAAATTCTACCAAAAATTTCCTCGATTTTTCTGAACTGGGGCCATGATTAAGAGGGAAACGTGCGCTGAGCCGACCATCTAAAACATTATGCGTGAGGGTCTGCTGCGGAGCTGACCATCCTAAACATTATATGCGAAGGCCCGCTAGTGAGCTGACGCTATAAAACATTATATGAGAGGGCCCGCTAGAGAGCTGACCCAATAAAACATTATATGAGAAGGCCCGCTGGTGAGCTGACCTATACAAAAATTGTCAAACAGCGCCCGCTGGTGAGCTGGCCGTATATAAAAATTATATCACAGGGCCCGCTGGTGAGCTGGCCCTATATAAAAATTATATCCCAGGGTATATGGAAGAGAGTCAACCATATACCCATTTTTTGGGTGGAAGGGGTGAATGGGAATACAGAGTATTCCCATCATTGGAAATAACATATCTAAAGTGACTTTATGTTCCCCCGGGGCTTTCCTCCAGTGGAGTGGAGAAGTCAGGGGAAATCCAGGCCTTGTTCATTTTTATAAGTGTCAACCTATCAGCATTTTCGGTGGAAAGGCGGATACGCTTATCTGTTATGATGCCACCAGCAGCACTAAATACCCGCTCAGACAGAACGCTGGCGGCAGGGCAGGCCAGCACCTCCAAGGCGTACAGTGCCAGTTCATACCACGTGTCCAGCTTGGACACCCAGTAGTTGTAAGGCACAGAGGGATCATTGAGGACGCTGACACGGTCTGCTACGTACTCCTTCACCATCTTCCAAAACTTTTCCCTCCTTGTGACACTAGGCTGTGCATCAGGGTGAGGGTGCTGGCGGGGTGTCATGAAGGTGTCCCACGCCTTGGAGAGTGTTGCCCTGCCTTTGTCGGAACTGCTGTGTGCTCCCCTTTTCTCCCCTTCTCGGTTGGCCAAGGTAGCACGTACTCTGCCGCCAGCGTTGTCAGATGGAAAATTTTGGAGCAATTTTTCAACAAGAACCTTCTGGTATTGCACCATTTTGCTTGTCCTCTCCACCGGAGGAATAAGAGATGAGAAATTCTCTTTGTAGCGGGGGTCCAGAAGGGTGAACACCCAGTAATCCGTGTTGTCTAAAATGCGTGTAACGCGTGGGTCACGGGAAAGGCAGCCTAACATAAAGTCAGCCATGTGTGCCAGAGTACCAACAGGCAAGATTTCGCTGTCCTCACCAGGAGGATGACTCTCAATCTCCTCATCCTCTTCCTCCTCTTCTGCCCACCCACGCTGAAGAGATGGAACTAAAGTTCCATGGCTACCCTCTGTAGCGGAGGCAACCGTGTCTTCCTCCTCCTCCTCCTCCGCCTCCTCCAATTGTCGCTGAGAAGACGAAGTGAGGGTGCTCTGGCTATCACCTTGTGTAAGCTCTTCCTCCCGCATTTCCACCTCTTCCACATGCAAAGCGTCGGTTTTAATTGTGAGCAGCGAGCGTTTCAGTAGACACAGAAGTGGGATGGTTACACTGATAATAGCGTTCTCGCCGCTCACCATCTGTGTCGATTCCTCAAAATTGCGTAAAACCTCACAGAGGTCTGACATCCATTCCCACTCCTCACTTCTGATTACAGGAAGTTGAACGGAGAGGCGACGACCGTGTAACAGCTGGTACTCCACTACTGCCCTCTGCTGCTCACAAAGCCAGGCCAACATGTGGAAGGTGGAGTTCCAGCGCGTGCTCACGTCACACAGCAGTCGGTGAGCTGGCAATTGTAAGCGCTGCTGCAGCTTCAACAAGCCGACTGAAGCTGTTGATGACTTACGGAAATGTGCACACACGCGGCGCACCTTGGTCAAGAGATCATGCAAATTGGGTAGGTTTTTAGAAATCGCTGAACCACTAAATTAAATACATGCGCTAGGCATGGTACGTGTGTGAGCTTGCCGAGCTCCAAAGCCGCCACCATGTTACGCCCATTATCACACACAACCATGCCTGGTTGCAGGTTGAGTGGCGAGAGCCACTGCTCGGTCTGGTGACTAATCCCCTGCAACAGCTCTGAGGCCGTGTGCTGTTTGTCCCCAAGGCAGATCAGCTTCAGCACGGCCTGTTGACGCTTCCCCACTGCAGTGCTACACTGCTTCCAGCTACCGGCTGATGGGTGAGTGGCGCTGCGCGCAGAGAATTCGGAGGTGGAAACGGAGGAGGAGGAGCCAATAACGTAGGTGCTGGCGGAAACCCTGATGGAGGTAGGGCCCGCAATCCTCGGCGTGGGTAGCACCTGTGCCATCCCAGGGTCCGAGTCGCTCCCAGCCTCCACGACATTCACCCAGTGTGCCGTCAGTGAAATGTAGCGTCCCTGGCCACAAGCACTTGTCCATGTGTCAGTCGTTAAGTGGACCTTCCCAGTAACTGCGTTGGTCATGGCACGGGTGATGTTACGGGACACATGGTGGTGTAAGGCGGGGACGGCACACCGGGAAAAGTAGTGGCGGCTGGGGACTGCGTACCGAGGGACAGCTGCTGCCATCAGGCTGCGGAAGGACTCAGTCTCCACAAGCCTAAATGGCAGCATTTCGATGGCCAGTAATTTGGAAAGGTGTGAGGTTAGTGCTATGGCCTGTGGGTGGGTGGCTGGGTATTTTCTCTTGCGCTCAAATGCCTGGGGTAACGACATTTGGACGCTGCGCTGGGACAGGGAAGTGGATGTGGTCGCTGATGGTGCTTCAGATGCTACAGGTGCAGGGCGGGAGGTATGCGGGCCTGCGCCTTCGACAGGCGATTGGCCGGCACCGAAAACAGGGGAAGAGGAGGCAGTGGTGTGGCCTCCAGACACAGATTGGCGATCCGGGCGTTCCTCCCACTTATTACGGTGCTTGGATGCCATGTGTCGGATCATGCTGGTGGTGGTGAGGTTTCTAGTGTTCATGCCTCGGCTCATTCTGGTGTGGCACAGGTTGCAAACTACAATTCTTTTGTCGTCCGCACTTTCCTTAAAAAAACGCCATACCGCGGAACACCTACCCCTTGGCAAGGGAGATTTACGCAAGGAGGTGCTCCGTGGAACATTTGCGGGCCGGTTTGGTGCGGTCCGCCTTCTTTCTGTAGCCACACCACTGCCTCTTCCAGCCTGTTGCGGTGCTGCAGATGGCTCACCCTCAGGACTGCTGTCATCGCTCGGCTCTCCACCTTCCCAGGTGGGGTCAGTCACCTCATCGTCCACCAAGTCCTCCTCCACTTCCTCACTCTGATCATCCTCCTCATGTCTTGATCCCACCACATACTCAGTCATTGACAACTGTATATCATCCTCCTCATCAAGGTCTTGAGACAGTAAAAGTGGTTGATTTGATGGCAACTGTGTCTCATCATCATCATCATCCACTTCCTTTGACCTTAAATGCCGTTCACCTCTGTCATCTTCTTGTGATTGGGTACCCTCTAGAGGTTGTGAATCAGGACACAAGATGTCATGTTCCTCTGCAAGCGTGCTTGGAGAGAGGTTCAAATTAAGGATTGGTGATGAGACGAGCTCCTCACTATATCCCAGTGTGGGATCACTTCTTTGACCAGACCCTCTATGGTGGGAGGAAGGATGATCAGGGTGAGGATTATGTTAACCAGACTCTTGGCTACTGAGAGTGGACTTGGTGGAAGACAGGGTGGTGCTTAACCGACTGGAAGCAGTATCAGCTGAAATCCAACCGACCACCTGTTCGCAGTGGTCTGACCTCGAGAGTGATGTCCTGCGACGCACTGTAAACTGAGACATGAAGCTAGGTGTGGTGGATGTCTTTCTTTCTTGTGCTCTGGCACCAGGCACAGTTTCTACGCGTCCTGACCCGCGCCCTGAACTATAAGGATCACGTCCACTTCCCCGTCCCTTTTTACCCGCCTTCTTCATATTACACGGAATATGTGCTGCAAATCTGCAACTTTGCACACTAAACAGAATGTGCTGCTTATCTGCGGCTCGGCACAGTGAATGGAATATGTGACTTTGATATTTTACACTTTGCACAGTAAACAGAATGTTCTCCTAATCTGCAACTTTGCACACTAAACAGAATGTGCTGCTTATCTACGGCTAGACACAGTGAATGGAATATGTGACTTTGATATTTTACACTTTGCACAGTAAACAGAATGTTCTCCTAATCTGCAACTTTGCACACTAAACAGAATGTGCTGCTTATCTGCGGCTAGACACAGTGAATGGAATATGTGACTTTGATATTTTACACTTTGCACAGTAAACAGAATGTTCTCCTAATCTGCAACTTTGCACACTAAACAGAATGTGCTGCTTATCTGCGGCTCGGCACAGTGAATGGAATATGTGACTTTGATATTTTACACTTTGCACAGTAAACAGAATGTTCTCCTAATCTGCAACTTTGCACACTAAACAGAATGTGCTGCTTATCTGCGGCTAGACACAGTGAATGGAATATGTGACTTTGATATTTTACACTTTGCACAGTAAACAGAATGTTCTCCTAATCTGCAACTTTGCACACTAAACAGAATGTGCTGCTTATCTGCGGCTCGGCACAGTGAATGGAATATGTGACTTTGATATTTTACACTTTGCACAGTAAACAGAATGTTCTCCTAATCTGCAACTTTGCACACTAAACAGAATGTGCTGCTTATCTGCGGCTCGGCACAGTGAATGGAATATGTGACTTTGATATTTTACACTTTGCACAGTAAACAGAATGTTCTCCTAATCTGCAACTTTGCACACTAAACAGAATGTGCTGCTTATCTGCGGCTCGGCACAGTGAATGGAATATGTGACTTTTATATTTTACACTTTGCACACTAAACAGAATGTTCTGCTAATCTGAAACTTTGCACACTAAACAGAATGTGCTGCTTATCTGCGGCTCGGCACAGTGAATGGAATATGTGACTTTGATATTTTACACTTTGCACACTAAACAGAATGTTCTGCTAATCTGAATCTTTGCACACTAAACAGAATGTGCTGCTAATCTGAAACTTTGCACACTAAAAAGAATGTGCTGCTAATCTGCAACTTTGCACACTGAACAGAATGTGCTGCTAATCTGCAACTTTGCACACTAAACAGAATGTGCTGCTAATCTGCAACTTTGCACACTAAACAGAAAGTGCTGCTAATCTGCAACTTTGCACACTAAACAGAATGTGCTGCTAATCTGCGGCTAGGCACAGTGAACGGAATATGTGACGTTTTTTTTTTTTTAAATCTCTGCCCCCCCAAACAAAATAAACTACTGCCCCCACACACAGTAGTCCTAAAAAGGACTTTTGGGTCTTTTTTTTGTTCAACAACACTTTTCTTCTCCCTACACTGACTTTCCCTTCCTATACTCATCTCTCCCTGGCTAACACTGAGCCGAACTCGCTCTGATGAGGGGAGGGTGCCTGGTCCATAGGAAAAGGGCAGAAAATGATGGAAACACCACAGAAATGGTTCAGGGACAGCATAGGGAGGATGTCTGGATGCATCTTGGACTCCAACATCGCTGCTGGGAACGATCTTTCGCCCGTAGTACGCCATTTTTACAGACTGAACGTAAAACACACAAAAAGGAAGATAAAAACGACTTTAGGCGAAAAATTGTTACCAAACAGTATTTGCTGTATATTTACTTGTATATCATCTGCAAATTCTGCAAAAAATTTCATCGATTTTTCGGAACTGGGGCCATGATTAAGAGGGAAACGTGCGCAGAGGCAAATTCTCCCAAAAATTTCCTCGATTTTTCTGAACTGGGGCCATGATTAAGAGGGAAACGTGCGCAGAGGCAAATTCTCCCAAAAATGTCCTCGATTTTTCTGAACTGGGGCCATGATTAAGAGGGAAACGTGCGCTGAGCCGACCATCTAAAACATTATGGGTGAGGGTCTGCTGCAGAGCTGACCATCCTAAACATTATATGCGAAGGCCCGCTAGTGAGCTGACGCTATAAATCATTATATGAGAGGGCCCGCTAGAGAGCTGACCCAATAAAACATTATATGAGAAGGCCCGCTGGTGAGCTGACCTATACAAAAATTGTCAAACAGCGCCCGCTGGTGAGCTGGCCCTATATAAAAATTATATCACAGGGCCCGCTGGTGAGCTGGCCCTATATAAAAATTATATCCCAGGGTATATGGAAGAGAGTCAACCATATACCCATTTTTTGGGTGGAAGGGGTGAATGGGAATACAGAGTATTCCCATCATTGTAAATAACATATCTAAAGTGACTTTATGTTCCCCCGGGGCTTTCCTCCAGTGGAGTGGAGAAGTCAGGGGAAATCCAGGCCTTGTTCATTTTTATAAGTGTCAACCTATCAGCATTTTCGGTGGAAAGGCGGATACGCTTATCTGTTATGATGCCACCAGCAGCACTAAATACCCGCTCAGACAGAACGCTGGCGGCAGGGCAGGCCAGCACCTCCAAGGCGTACAGTGCCAGTTCATACCACGTGTCCAGCTTGGACACCCAGTAGTTGTAAGGCACAGAGGGATCATTGAGGACGCTGACACGGTCTGCTACGTACTCCTTCACCATCTTCCAAAACTTTTCCCTCCTTGTGACACTAGGCTGCGCATCAGGGTGAGGGTGCTGGCGGGGTGTCATGAAGGTGTCCCACGCCTTGGAGAGTGTTGCCCTGCCTTTGTCGGAACTGCTGTGTGCTCCCCTTTTCTCCCCTTCTCGGTTGGCCAAGGTAGCACGTACTCTGCCGCCAGCGTTGTCAGATGGAAAATTTTGGAGCAATTTTTCAACAAGAACCTTCTGGTATTGCACCATTTTGCTTGTCCTCTCCACCGGAGGAATAAGAGATGAGAAATTCTCTTTGTAGCGGGGGTCCAGAAGGGTGAACACCCAGTAATCCGTGTTGTCTAAAATGCGTGTAACGCGTGGGTCACGGGAAAGGCAGCCTAACATAAAGTCAGCCATGTGTGCCAGAGTACCAACAGGCAAGATTTCACTGTCCTCACCAGGAGGATGACTCTCAATCTCCTCATCCTCTTCCTCCTCTTCTGCCCACCCACGCTGAAGAGATGGAACTAAAGTTCCATGGCTACCCTCTGTAGCGGAGGCAACCGTGTCTTCCTCCTCCTCCTCCTCCTCCTCCGCCTCCTCCAATTGTCGCTGAGAAGACGAAGTGAGGGTGCTCTGGCTATCACCTTGTGTAAGCTCTTCCTCCCGCATTTCCACCTCTTCCACATGCAAAGTGTCGGTTTTAATTGTGAGCAGCGAGCGTTTCAGTAGACACAGAAGTGGGATGGTTACACTGATAATAGCGTTATCGCCGCTCACCATCTGTGTCGATTCCTCAAAATTGCGTAAAACCTCACAGAGGTCTGACATCCATTCCCACTCCTCACTTCTGATTACAGGAAGTTGAACGGAGAGGCGACGACCGTGTAACAGCTGGTACTCCACTACTGCCCTCTGCTGCTCACAAAGCCAGGCCAACATGTGGAAGGTGGAGTTCCAGCGCGTGCTCACATCACACAGCAGCCGGTGAGCTGGCAATTGTAAGCGCTGCTGCAGCTTCAACAGGCCGGCTGAAGCTGTAGATGACTTACGGAAATGTGCACACACGCGGCGCACCTTGGTCAAGAGATCATGCAAATTGGGGTAGGTTTTTAGAAATCGCTGAACCACTAAATTAAATACATGCGCTAGGCATGGTACGTGTGTGAGCTTGCCGAGCTCCAAAGCCGCCACCAAGTTACGCCCATTATCACACACAACCATGCCTGGTTGCAGGTTGAGTGGCGAGAGCCACTGCTCGGTCTGGTGACTAATCCCCTGCAACAGCTCTGAGGCCGTGTGCTGTTTGTCCCCAAGGCAGATCAGCTTCAGCACGGCCTGTTGACGCTTCCCCTCTGCAGTGCTACACTGCTTCCAGCTACCGGCTGATGGGTGAGTGGCGCTGCGCACAGAGAATTCGGAGGTGGAAACGGAGGAGGAGGAGCCAATAACGTAGGTGCTGGCGGAAACCCTGATGGAGGTAGGGCCCGCAATCCTCGGCGTGGGTAGCACCTGTGCCATCCCAGGGTCCGAGTCGCTCCCAGCCTCCACGACATTCACCCAGTGTGCCGTCAGTGAAATGTAGCGTCCCTGGCCACAAGCACTTGTCCATGTGTCAGTCGTTAAGTGGACCTTCCCAGTAACTGCGTTGGTCATGGCACGGGTGATGTTACGGGACACATGGTGGTGTAAGGCGGGGACGGCACACCGGGAAAAGTAGTGGCGGCTGGGGACTGCGTACCGAGGGACAGCTGCTGCCATCAGGCTGCGGAAGGACTCAGTCTCCACAAGCCTAAATGGCAGCATTTCGATGGCCAGTAATTTGGAAAGGTGTGAGGTTAGTGCTATGGCCTGTGGGTGGGTGGCTGGGTATTTTCTCTTGCGCTCAAATGCCTGGGGTAACGACATTTGGACGCTGCGCTGGGACAGGGAAGTGGATGTGGTCGCTGATGGTGCTTCAGATGGTACAGGTGCAGGGCGGGAGGTATGCGGGCCTGCGCCTTCGACAGGCGATTGGCCGGCACCGAAAACAGGGGAAGAGGAGGCAGTGGTGTGGCCTGCAGACACAGATTGGCGATCCGGGCGTTCCTCCCACTTATTACGGTGCTTGGATGCCATGTGTCGGATCATGCTGGTGGTGGTGAGGTTTCTAGTGTTCATGCCTCGGCTCATTCTGGTGTGGCACAGGTTGCAAACTACAATTCTTTTGTCGTCCGCACTTTCCTTAAAAAAACGCCATACCGCGGAACACCTACCCCTTGGCAAGGGAGATTTACGCAAGGAGGTGCTCCGTGGAACATTTGCGGGCCGGTTTGGTGCGGTCCGCCTTCTTTCTGTAGCCACACCACTGCCTCTTCCAGCCTGTTGCGGTGCTGCAGATGGCTCACCCTCAGGACTGCTGTCATCGCTCGGCTCTCCACCTTCCCAGGTGGGGTCAGTCACCTCATCGTCCACCAAGTCCTCCTCCACTTCCTCACTCTGATCATCCTCCTCATGTCTTGATCCCACCACATACTCAGTCATTGACAACTGTATATCATCCTCCTCATCAAGGTCTTGAGACAGTAAAAGTGGTTGATTTGATGGCAACTGTGTCTCATCATCATCATCATCCACTTCCTTTGACCTTAAATGCCGTTCACCTCTGTCATCTTCTTGTGATTGGGTACCCTCTAGAGGTTGTGAATCAGGACACAAGATGTCATGTTCCTCTGCAAGCGTGCTTGGAGAGAGGTTCAAATTAAGGATTGGTGATGAGACGAGCTCCTCACTATATCCCAGTGTGGGATCACTTCTTTGACCAGACCCTCTATGGTGGGAGGAAGGATGATCAGGGTGAGGATTATGTTGACCAGACTCTTGGCTACTGAGAGTGGACTTGGTGGAAGACAGGGTGGTGCTTAACCGACTGGAAGCAGTATCAGCTGAAATCCAACCGACCACCTGTTCGCAGTGGTCTGACCTCGAGAGTGATGTCCTGCGACGCACTGTAAACTGAGACATGAAGCTAGGTGTGGTGGATGTCTTTCTTTCTTGTGCTCTGGCACCAGGCACAGTTTCTACGCGTCCTGACCCGCGCCCTGAACTATAAGGATCACGTCCACTTCCCCGTCCCTTTTTACCCGCCTTCTTCATATTACACGGAATATGTGCTGCAAATCTGCAACTTTGCACACTAAACAGAATGTGCTGCTTATCTGCGGCTCGGCACAGTGAATGGAATATGTGACTTTGATATTTTACACTTTGCACACTAAACAGAATGTTCTGCTAATCTGAAAATTTGCACACTAAACAGAATGTGCTGCTAATCTGAAACTTTGCACACTAAAAAGAATGTGCTGCTAATCTGCAACTTTGCACACTGAACAGAATGTGCTGCTAATCTGCAACTTTGCACACTAAACAGAATGTGCTGCTAATCTGCAACTTTGCACACTAAAAAGAATGTGCTGCTAATCTGCAACTTTGCACACTAAACAGAATGTGCTGCTAATCTGCAACTTTGCACACTAAACAGAATGTGCTGCTAATCTGCGGCTAGGCACAGTGAACGGAATATGTGACGTTTTTTTTTTTTAAATCTCTGCCCCCCCAAACAAAATAAACTGCTGCCCCCACACACAGTAGTCCTAAAAAGGACTTTTGGGTCTTTTTTTTGTTCAACAACACTTTTCTTCTCCCTACACTGACTTTCCCTTCCTATCCTCATCTCTCCCTGGCTAAGACTGAGCCGAACTCGCTGGTCAGGTGCTATACAGCACCCGATCACGGGTTCTGGCCAGCCAATCAGTGTAATGCCAGCAGCCAACATGGCTGCTGGCATTACACTGATGTCAGAGCCTCCCTGCACGTTTATTGGCTGCGCAGCAGCCGCGAAACGTGCGGGGAGGAGACCCGAACATGGCGGGCGAGCACATGCGGTACTCGTACGAGTACCGCCATGTGCCGAGCAGAGCGATGCTCGAGCCGAACCGAGCTTCGGCCGAGCATGCTCGCTCATCACTAGTTGTAATCCAACAATAGCTGAAGATCAAACTTTTGGCCACCCCTGGTATAAACATTTCTGAACCCATAAATAATTATTTATCTTAACTGAGGTTATTAATTTTTAGACTGGTTGTAATGATTACAGGGATGCTAACAACTAAAATTACAGCTAGCTGTAAAAGGTATCTAATTGGTAAAGGGCCAAAATCCAATCTTAAGTATGCCCTTTGGAGATATTCATTCATGGAGTGACCCAATTTGCTAAGCAATCTTGTGATGAATGTACAAATACGGCAGAGCAGCTAGAACATCATCATTAACACTTTAATGCCCCTTATTCCTACCCTATTTCATGCAAAAGAAAGTGACATAAAGTTACATGAAGCCCTAAAATGCACGTATACTTCTCCATCACCCTCTCCTTTGAGCATGCTCATTAAATGGATAGTAATGTTTCATAATAAAAGCAGCTCTAATTAATCATTATAGTATTTGGACTTTGGAGAGTGTTATTTCAATTCTGTCAGAGTTGTAGTTCAAGAGTAATTCAATGACAAAGTATCCACCTCCTGCCCCTTTTACTGATGTAACACTGTTCAGCCAGATCAGAAAGGAGGTGCCCAGGTAGACTGCAGAGAGGGACAATCTTCAATTAAGATAAGGGAGAAACCTGAAAAACTTGTAAAGGGGGGCAGGGCTTTCATTGTTCTCATGGTAAGAAGATTGTCCCCTTCTTTTATCTGTCTAGTCTTACAACCAGACATTGCTTGTGAATATCTCTCAAATCATAAAGGTTTGAGAGATAAGACTTATATCGTTCTTCATGTTTTTTTAATGCCTACAAAATAAAATAAGGATAAAACAAAGTATTACTATCCCTTTAAGGAGAGCATTTTAGCCATAAGTAGGTTAGTCAGTTAGTGTTAGGCAGGAGTAGGGTAGAAAATCGATTCCAGACCCTAGTTTAGGGTGAAGTCATATTTGTTTATCCACCTTGTTAGGTGTCTTAGTAGTGATAGTGTAGTATTCTCAATAAACTGTAAAAGATAGAAGAAAAGCATTCCTGGATAGATGCAGGGGTACTAATCTCAGCTGATCAACTGCCTTAGATGATGTCAATTACTACAAGCTGCACAAACAAAATTAACCAAACAGCAGATTACAGAACAGCAGTATATAAGAAAGTTCATTATTCAATTTTAGGCATCTGGAATTAAAGGTTTTTCAAGTGGTGGCTTTGAGTATATGATAGTTAAATGTATATAACCCCATGTAATTTTTAGGGCTTAGTGTTCCATTACAAGATAGTGCTCTTATGTTATACTAGCAAAAGAGGCATGGAGTTGCGCTTGGGGATAAAGTCCTTTGACTGCTTCAGGGGTATACAAAGCATTGATTGACAATGCTTTTGGTACGTTTGCGGCAGAGAAATGGTTAAGTGTCTGAGAGCCAAAGAGGTATCCATGCAGTGGAATGTGATCGATACTTCTTTGTCACTGAAGGAACCCAACACATTGTCCATTTTGCTTGGTTTCTTTAAATCCATTCAGTGCCAAACAGGTATCCAACACATTCCACTGCATGGATGCCTCTTTGGCTGTCAAATACTTAACACTCTCACTGCTGCAAACGTACGCAAAGTATTGTCAATCAATGCTTTGAATACCACTGAAGTACTCAAAGGACTTAATCCCTACAGGCAACGCAGTGGGCCTTTTGCTAACAAACCTAGGTGCTAAATCTATCAGTTGGCATGAGTGTCATCTATTTCATGCCAGAGGGTTGTGCTAGCATTGTATGGGGTTATGCTTTATTACTTATTACCTTGTGTTTTTAATCATATCACATGACCACCTACATTACATTACTCCCTCTCCAGCTCACCCATTGTACCTGTGTAGTATGTTTTAATTGATGACAAAAATTATGTTTTAAAGCTGCATTAGACACCCCTCTTTACATTCTGGGATTAATAGTTAGGGATTCTTTAACATTAGTACAAGTGATTTCTCTGACCATTTATGGCACAGCCTGCATTGTTAATTATGATGCGAACGGTAAGTGAAGGAAGCTCCATACCTCAGGTTCCAACAATGGCGGTCTTCATACACGCTGACTTGTGCAGCCACCTGACATGACACGCACATGTTACTGTAGTGAGGGCAATATGGAAGGCCTCCTTCATTTGTTTTAAGTGATGTCTTTGTGGCATATGTCTTATGAGGCAGTGATGGGCTTCTTTACCCCCATTGCTCTAATACAACTTGTATCATTGTTTGGCACCCCTTACCATTAGGTCCTTCCATAATCCATTGAGTTCCAGAGGGATATGCAAGGCATTGCTTAGCAATGCATTGCGTATGCCTTTGCCACTCATTGGGTTAATGGTATGGCCTAATGGTAATGGGTGCCAAACGATGATACAAGTTTTATTACAGCAATAGGGGTTAAAGAAGTCCATCGCTGCCTGCAAAGACAGAGGACACACAGACATCAGAATCCAGGACATTCATTGGCTACGCATTTGCAAATGAGTGTGCGTGTGGTCTGTCTTGAACAGCAATTATGGCCATCCTTAACCACTTGGGTGCCAGTTTGCTGAGGGGTGCAGAATGTGGATTGATCGTAAGCACTGATCTGTTATACGCTCAATTGTTGATTGAAAGGGCAGTAAAACATGAGATGATGGCACTTGCCAAGAAAAGAGTTAACCATTTCAGTGGCAGTGGGGTATGCAATGCATTGCTTATCAAAGCATTGAGTAGCCCTCAAGTGTTAAGGGAGAGAGTAGGGACTGTAGAGTGAAGCATACCTCTTAAGCGAGGGAGTGGTGTGTGCTTGTATTTGAAACCAGATCTAAAAGAATTTTAAGGGGTGATATTTGTGAGGAAACTGGCCATAATGTGGAGTCATTGTGGGTACAAATTGAGGCTAACTGTGACATGATAGGTAAAAAGGTGTTGGTGGGTATATGTACAAGCCACCAAATATTGATGAGAATGTTGAGGCCCAACTGTTAATGCGAATTAGGAAAGCTGTGCATCTTGGGAATACTATAATTATGGGAGATTTTAACTATCCAGATATCAAGTGGAAGAATGAGACCTGTCAGAGTGCTAAGGTAAGCAGGTTTGTGAGTATGCTTAGGTATAGGTACATGTCACAAATGGTGGAAGTGCCGACAAGAAATACAATGTATTGGACCTAGTGATAACAAATAACAGACATGGTGTCCAGTGTTAAAGTAGGTGAACATTTGGCAAGCAGTGATCACAGCATGGTTACATTTGAGATCAGTTTGGCAAAGCAAAATTGTATTAGGTTGAAGTAATTTATGGGGCAGCTATGGGAGCTGTTCATACTATTTCCACAGCAAAAAACTGATCCACCAGTGGGATGTAAATATTTGAGCTTTGTTTATAAAACTGCATAATGATAATCACACAAAAAAAAGGAAGGAAGGGGAAGGAAAGAAATTCATTAATTTAAAAATACCCCACCCTCCAGTTGTTTGAAACAAAAACATTTTAATATGGTCCATAAAAGGAAAAAAGGGTAACCCCTAGTGTAAATGTCTTTTACTATTTTTCCTTCAACCTACCCTACAGGTGGGTAATCACAAAGGTAATGGCTGAAAACCAAATATGTGGTTAACAGCAAACATGCATTGTTTATATTGCCCCAAAAACAGTAAATAGAAATTCCAATGAGATGAATAAATAAGGCAGGTCCTCCTCATCACTATTAGTTTTATTTATCTAGAATTAGTTGGGTCAGTTGGAAAAAGCATTACCATTACAATGAAAGCCCTGCCCCCCTTGACAAGTTTTTCAGGTTTTTCCCTTATCTTAATTGAAGATTGTCCCTCTCTGCAGTCTACCTGGGCACCTCCCTTCTGCTCTGGCTGAGCAGTGTTACATCAGTAAAAGGGGTGGGAGTGGCATACTTTATCATTCAATTACTCTTGAACTACAATCTGACATTATTGAAATAACACTCTCCCTGACCAAATACTATGACGATTAATTAGAGCTGCTTTTATTATGAAACATTACTATCACTTTAAATCTATGGACAAAAACAGCTATCTGGATTTTTACAGCTGTCATCATAAAAATGGTTAAGTAACATTCCTTACAGTCAGTTCTGTCATACACGACAGAACTGTCCTCGCTTATACAATAAACAAGCTGTGATATCACGGCAGTGGTTCAGTCATAAATTAACCCTCTGAGTGCCAGAAGGGAACATAACACATTGCGGAGCAATATGTTGCGTACCCCTCTGGCACTCAAAGGATTAAATCCTGAGAAACTGGTGGTGGAATCGTAGCGGAGAGCTAGAACAACCCCTACTACTCAGGAGAGGAAGCATATTTATAAGAGCTACAATAATTGTAACACCCCTCAGAGTGTGTTTTAGGGCATGCCTTTGTTCATTACTAGATGTAATAACTTTTAGGAAACAGTGGCAGATCCTAGACAAGGATCCCTTTTTGATAAATTGTATTTCAGATTATCAGAGAGTAGTGTACAAAATGGCTTAAATCTTATTGAATTTGATAGCACCATTTCACTTCAAGAAATCTAACAGTGACTGGAGAAATGCTTATCAGTCTGCTTTGGGCTACTGTTCCAGCAATCCATTACACTTCCACCAGTTCCAATCATTCTGGTATATTAAGAGGATCTTATAGATGTTCATGGGGTAGATGTTTGGCATATCCCTATATTTCAAATCGGGTCTTGGAGTTAATTTCATTTGTGACCTCTGAGACATTTCCTATTAGGGACTTTATGAACTGTGGTTCTAGTTATGTCATCTACCGCCTGATGTGTATGTGGCCTCCAATACATAGGTCAGATCACCCAAAACTTCTCGTAAGAGAAACATCAAAAAAAGGATCATAATCATAAGGTATCTTGCAACATTTTCTTCTTTGTCACATAAGAACCCAGAGAGTTTATATCTGACACCTACTGATTTTATTTGAGAATGTCAAGGTTTTCCGCAGCATTTGACCAAGAGAAAATCATTTTGCATTTTTCACTCATTTTCTTTTATATGGGGATGGGCGAAAGTTTTCAACTTAACACTGAAATAGGCAAAAAATGGCATTTCCCACCTAGTGGGTGGCTTTTTTTTTGCCTACCTCATTGCATTGAAATCAATGGGAAAACTATATTTACACACAATACTTAGCACATTTTTATTTATTTCCCACAGCTATAGTATAAAAGGGGTCTGTGGGTCAATGTATTGATGAAGTCTGGGGAAAGAATCAGTTTAGAAGGGATTTTTTTTGGAGGGTGGGTTGTTGACTGGGACAGTTAATAAAAACAGATGAATTAATTAACAAATTGGTACGTAATGTGACAGAGACAGGGACCTCCCTGACATAAACTGTGACTGGGGCAGACTGATACTTGATGTGATAGAGTATTTTGTAGAGGACGATCTGCAGGCCTATTTGATTTATAGGGCTTGAGGAAACATTTATTTGTAGCACTTAGACTTATGAGAGTCCCAAGCCCTGAGGAACAATTGATTTGTAGGACTTAGACTTGTTAGACACAAGCCCTGAGGAAACATTGATTTGTAGGACTTAGATTTGTTTTTAGAGGCCCAAGCCCTGAGGAACAATTGATTTATGTGACCACCAATTGTTAGGCACAAGTCCTGAAGAAACTTAGATTTTTAGGACTTAGTCTTGTTGCTAGAGGTCCAAGCCCTGAGGAAACATTGATTTTTCAGACTTAGTCTTGTTAGGCACAAGCCCTGTGGAAACATTGATTTGTAGGACTTAGACTTGCTGTGAGAGGCCCAGACCCTTGGGAACAATTGATTTGTAGGACTTAGACTTGTTAGGCACAGGTGCTGAGGAAACATTGATTTGTAGGACTTAGACTTGATGTTAGAGGCACAAGCCCTTAGGAATCAGTGATTTGTTGGCCTCAGGTTTGTTAAAGGCACAAGCTCTGTGGAATCAGTGATTTGTTGGACTCAGGTATGCTACAGGAACAAGCCCAGATAAATCAGTGATGATTTGTTGGACTCAAGTTTACTAGAGGCACTAGCCCAGAGGAATTAGTGATTTGTTGGACTCACCCTTGTTAGAGGAACAGGCCCAGAAGAATCAGTGATGATTAAGCATAAGGTATCTTGCAACATTTTCTTCTTTGTCATGATAAGAACCCAGAGAGTTTAAATCTGACACCTGTTGATTTTATTTAACAATGTTATGATTGTCTGCAGCATTGGACCAAGAGAAAATCATTTTGGATTTTTCACTTATTTTCTTTTATATAGGAATGGGCGAAAGTTTTGAACTTAACACTGAAATAGGCAAAAAATTGTATTTCCCACCTAGTGTGTGGCTTTTTTTTTTGCCTACCTCATTGCATTGAAATCAGTGGGAAGACTGAATTTACACAAATATTTAGCACAATTTTGCTTGTTTCCCACAGCCATAGTATAAAAGGGGTCTGTGGGTCAATGTGTTGGTGAAGTCTGAGGAAAGAATCAGTTTAGACTGCATTTTTTTTGGAAGGGGGGTTGTTGACTGGGACAGATAATAAAAACAAATGAATTAATTAACAAAATGGTACATAATGTGACAGTGACTCCCTGACATAAACTGTGACTGGGACAGACTGATACTTGACGTGACAGAGTATTTTGTAGACGATGATTTGCAGGACTTGTTGTTGTAGGAAACATTGATTTTTCAGACAGTCTTGTTAGGCACAAGCCCTGAGGAAACATTGATTTGTAGGACTTACACTTGATATGAGAGGCTCAGACCCTTGGGAACTATTGATTTGTAGGACTTAGACTTGTTAGGCCCAGGTCCTGAAGAAACATTGTTGTGCGGTCTTAGACTTGTTGTTAGAGGCACAAGCCCTGAGGAATCAGTGATTTGTATGACTTACACTTGATATGAGAGGCTCAGACCCTTGGGAACTATTGATTTGTAGGACTTAGACTTGTTAGGCACAGGTCCTGAGGAAACATTGATTTGTAGGTCTTAGACTTGTTGTTAGAGGCACAAGCCCTGAGGAATTAGTGATTTGTTTGCCTCAGGTTTGTTAAAGGCACAAGCCCTGAGGAATCAATGATTTGTTGAACTCAGGTATGTTAGAGGAACAAGCCCAGAGGAATCAGTGATGATTTGTTGGACTCAAGTTTGTTAGAGGTACTAGCCATGAGGAATTAGTGATTTGTTGGACTCAGCTTTTTTAGAGGAACAGGTCCAGAAGAATAAATGATGATTAATCATAAGGTACCTTGCAACATTTTCTTTTTTGTCACGATAAGAACCCAGAGAGTTTAAATCTGACACCTACTGATTTTATTTGACAATGTTATGATTGTCTGCAGCATTTGACCAAGAGAAAATCATTTTGTATTTTTCACTTATTTTCTTTTATATAGTGATGGGCGAAAGTTTTGAACTTAACACTGAAATAGGCAAAAAATGGCATTTCCCACCTAGTGGGTGGCTTTTTTTGCCTACCTCATTGCACTGAAATCATTGGGAATACTGAATTTACACACAATATTTAGCACATTTTTGTTTATTTCCCACAGCCCCTTCCACCTCAGTAGGAGGATCATGCTAGTCCCACCACCACCTGCTCCATCACAATTATAATCACCACCTTCACCATCAAACCCTACCTCACACCCAACACTTCCTAGCTGCTGATTGGTAGTAGCGGGACTGTTTGTGGATGGCAAGTATGACGTAGGATCACCTTCTGTCACACTTGCCATAATCTCCTCCTCCTTCTGAGTATCAGAAGGCACACTGGCAGCAGAAATAGCAAGCACAGGCATATGACCTGGTCTGCTCACACTGCTACCCATTTCTGACTTGCTTACAAATTTCCCCCATATGCTAAAGGATGATTTCTGGTGACTGGGCATCATTGGGTCTGGTGAATCAGGGCTCCCAAACCCTTCCATGCTGGTGGTGGTGGTCACTTTCTTCTCCTTTGACTCGCTGGACACATCATGGTCCTTCCAGCTCCTCTTTTAGACTGCTGATCATACTGTTAGCCAACAGTCTGAGCCTCTGCTGCTCTTATTTCTCTCAATAGATCACTAGAAAATCACCTAGAACCATTCTATCTCTCTAGCTGCTTAGTTTTCTTTTTCACGTCCTAGAAACATATAGTTTTTGGCTTGAAAGCTCAAAGTACACTTAAGTATAAGGGCGGAAAGGTTGTAGTCATTAAAAAAATAGCGAAAACAACTTTGAAGTAGGCAAAAAAGGACAACATTTAATTTTTTTTAGGGTGGAGGGCAACCATGTGGTTTTTGTGGATTTTCTCATGGGAACACAACAGAACCTTTTGCCCACCCCTACTCTTATACTATTACGTTTGAATGCATCACTGGAAACTCCAAAGCAGTGACTCTGCTTTACCCTTTGTGTTTTATTTTAGGTCTGTTTATAAACTGATTATCACATGCTACTGATGAGAATAGGTATTCTCTTTGTTTCTGCATATAACAACAGTTTTTTTTATTGTTAGTTGTATATGGGCTATGACATGTCACATGTATTTATGGCTTGCACACAGCCACCTCTCCCTTTTATGGGGGGAAGGGGTTTCAAGTTATGATTCTCTTTTTCTAGGGCATTGTAGACTAATATTATTTTAGTCTAATATGTTTTTACACATAACTCAGTTGAGTGGGAATGTGTACACACATTTCAATATGATGGTTGTCTGTTAGAATACTGTTGATTTAATATAGGATGTTTGTTTTGAGATTTTTGCCCTTGACAATGAGGGCAAGCCCTTGATGTCAGCCTTTAATTTGTTGATGGATCATAGGATTGCTCTCACTGCATAATGAAGTGAAAATATTCTAAAGTGATACACACGTGATAATGCATTGGGGGTTTGTTGTACTACCCAACATTGAAGGTATGTTTGTACTATCCAACAGAGTATGAGTTGTGTGGTTTGCTTACATATGAATAGCATGCTTATATATTGATGTTGTTAATACAAAGATAGTTGTGAGGATGCATACCCCTTTAACAATTAAAGCAAGCCTAAACAATAGATCTAGCCCCGGTTCAATATTTGTGATTTTTTTTTTATCATTTAGCATGAGTCATACTAGAGGCTTATCCAAGGGGAGGACTGACTGCACCCAGGGCCCCCGGGTAAATGGAGGTCATGGGCCACAGAGCATACAATTGATATGTGGCTACATTAGTGATACCACAGAGCTTACAATTGAATTACAACCAGCCAGGCCGCCGGGAAGGACTTGAAGTGGGACGCCAGCCAGCCGGGTCGTAGCACGTAGAAGATTCTCAGACAGGCCGGGTCGTAGCACGTAGAAGATTCTCAGACAGGCCGGGTCGTAGCACAAAGAGGATTCTCAGACAAGCCGGGTCATACACGAACAGGAACACTGGAGAGTAGTCAGAACAGGCCAAAGTCGGTACACAGGAATCCGGATACAGGAACACAGCAACAGCAAGTCTGGCTCAGAAACACCACGAAAGGGCATCTGACAGATGTAAGCGTCAGGTATAAAAAGGTCACCAAGGGGCGGGCCAAACCAACAGAGCAAATCACAATCTGCCACAGATGAGAGTGACAGACAGATCACAGGCACTGTGATAGTTAACATAGTAACATAGTTGATGAGGCTGAAAAAAGACATGTGTCCATCAAGTCCAGCCCATGCCAAAAACACCCCTGTTGATTCAGAGGAAGGCAAAAAAAACTCTCTGGAGCAATTTCTCCTTTAGCCCCAAGTGGGTAAAAAAAATTCCTCCCTGACTCCAAATGGCAGTCAGATATTTCCCTGGATCAACATCGTATCTGCTTTGAAGCCATCTGTCATAATTTTCAATATTGTTCTGTAATAGATAGGCATCCATTGCTTTTTGAAAGCTGTTGCATTATCTGCAGGCAAAGAATTCCATAGCTTTACTGCCCTTACGGTAAAGAATCCCTACCTTTGCTTTAGTCAAAAGCACCTTTCCTCTAATCTTAATGGATGACCTCTTGTTCTTTGTGTAAATAATGAATTGGCTAGTTCTTTGTATTGACCTCAAATGTTTTTGTAAATGGTAATCATATCACCCCTTACACTTCTCTTCTTCATAAAGGTTTGAGAGATGACACTGGGGGCAATACATTTATTTTTAATATTACTTTAATATATTGATTGGTAATACTTAAGTATTACTATCCCTTTAAATTCTGTCACTGTATTAACTTCTGCCATTTCTGCTGGTAGGCTATTCCACTTATCTACTACCCTCTCAGTGAATTCATACCATATTGGAACCATCTGGATCTCATTTGCTATTCTCAGACCTAATAGGGTATCACTATCATAGTGGTGTGGTGTAAAAACACTGGCAAAACACTGAGTTTGTATATCTTATTAGTTAGCATTTACCCAACATTTTGTTCATCATCATAATGGGGGCACATCAAAACAGTAATAGAAGTAAACCAAACTGGGGTGAGAGCTAGTACAAGCAACTATACATAGTGGCAGGATCTAGCCTCTGAAAAATGTGAGTTAATCTTTGAAAATTAATATGGTGATGCTGGTGATGCAATAAATTTGTGGAAACTATTACACCTAGAGGCCTTCTGCGCTGCTTCTCTCTATTTCTTGAGGGTTTTAAAAGGTAGACTTTATGTGCAATATAATGAATTTGTTAAAGAATATAAAGAACCTTATAAAGTTATTTTTCTGTCTTCAATATGTTTTTAAAAATAATATGTTTTTATTACAATGAGTCTGCTAAATGTGATCCCTTTTTCATGAAGCAACTAAAAGCAATGGATTGGATGAAATTGTGGCCTTGTTGCTCTTTGCCTAGTCCTGAAGCATCAAGAAACATTTTGGTTGCTTGGAGAGGAACAGTTAGTGGTGTAGGAGACCTTTGAACATGTCACATGGAGTGGATGCAAGGAGACAGATATACCGGTAGCAGCATCCTCTCACCCTGTCTTTTGTACTGGCCAAAATACAATACATGACATGACCTATCCCCATGCAGGAAGAGCCTGAAAAGGTTCTGCTATGGATATTTGTCAAAAGCTGTTAGCCTGGTCCCACTTAGCAATGCTAAAGCAGAACAAGCTAGAATTACTTATCTGTGATCTTCGACAGTGTTGGCCTCTTTCTGGAAATAAGACCTATCTGGCTGCATGATGTTTGCAGCTTTCTGACAAGGTTGACTCCTTCTCTCTCGCTAACCTTTTCCTCTCCAACTTGCTTCTTTCTCTTCATATCCTTCTCCTCATAGCTCAGTCAGCCTGCAGTCTTGAAAAGGTCAGGCCCTTCTCAGTATGATGCAGAAGGAATCTTGCAAATAGAGACACATGGGTACTGAAAACATATTGCCACTGATTTAGCTCATGGGGAAACTGAGATAATATGTAAGTTGTATGGTATAGGACTCTATTAAAGTGAATTTATACATGACAGAAGATTGTTGAAACCAAAAGGTAAATATTTTCCAGAAAATGGATACCTTGGCCAATAATTCTGAAAAATTCCAGTAATGGAAAACAATAAAACTCCTTGTTAATTCACTACAAAATCAGGTATTTTAAAAATATTAAATATTAATAAATTGTAATAAATGGCATCACAAATCCAAAATGACACCCTCCAGAGCCCTAGGGTAAAGATGAAGTCCCCCAAGCACTTATTCCATGCATGATTTAAAATAATGACATGGGTATGTGCATTTGGGATTTTATTTGATTGAAAAGGATGGGTTTAAGTTGTTACTAGAATTTTACTAAACCATATTATTTTTATTTAATCATGGAGAAAAAAATAAGCTCTTGTTATAAATGGAATAATAATAATAGTAAATTAAATTTCAGAAACACAGATTTCTGATGTGACAGAGACGACTACCAACTGATCAGTGAATATTAGTCCTTAAATGAGCTTTACATCTCTCCATGCCAGATATAGGTCTGGGCTCCATTTGAGCCATATTTGTCTCCCAATGATACATAGAAACATGCAAGCATACATTTTGACAGCAGAAAAGAACCATCTTGCCTATCCAAGCTGCTCATTTCCCTATGTAATAAAACAACTCGTTTTACATAATTCTCAGAATAGTCTTATGTCTGTTCCATTTTTGAATTCCCTAAGAGTATTTAATTTGTAGTAGCTGTATTAGTACTCAATTCTTTTTATTACTAAGAGTATTTGTTGCTACAATTTCTGCTGGGAGGCTGTTCCATAAGCCTGTTTAGCGGCAGATTGCCCTATCAGGAGATCGGGATCCCCCAGTGGACTGCATTATTATGGCCCTGACCACCCCAAAATATTTTTTATGCGAGGGAACGAGAGGTCTGAAAGAGACGGCGCAGTGCCAAAGAGTTCATGAAAATTTAAGATGCTGGCTGTTTAAGACCCAGAAGCTCTGGTTGTTTTTTCACTGCAGCAGAACACACCTAGTAGGCAGAGCAAAGCCAGCGGGACAGCCATGGGGGTCAAACGTTACTGATTCTTATAGGTACCATCTTCAAAGTCATTAAGACAGAGAGATGGTGTCTGTCTCATGCCTAGATCACTGCCTTTAGAACCTGCCTTCCGTCTTTCTGCTGCCAATCAAGAGATTAGGGGGTGGGGCCACATTCCACTTTACACCCCCACACATGAACATCACAAAATCAAAGAGCAAAAAATTGGCTGCATGCTTTTTTCTTCTCTGGTTTAAGCACGTACATAGCAATAGTATTTAACTATTTGAGTGCCAGAGAGGTAATGTGTTGGATACTTCTCTGGCACTCAAAGAGTTAATAGCTCCTAGGAGTGAGTAGTCAGTGGGGTCTAGGTTCTCAGTGATTTGGTTGGTAAGGATAAATTACATCTTTCTTGGCTGTTGTTACTGTGCACAATAGGAGGTAACTGAACATCCAGTGATTGTTGCTGACTCCATGTGACTTCTCTCCTTCTTGCTGTTTACAATGATCAAGAGTGAGAGGAAAATCAGAGCAGGCCCCAAAAATGTTTCTTTAACCCTTTAAATACCAGAGGGCTGAACAAAGCATTGCACTGAAAGGGTTCATCACACTTTTATAGTCTTCTTCAGGTAGCCAAAAGTAGGTGCCAAAGGCAGGTTAGCTGCAAGGGGTTGTCTGGGAGTTGTGAATATTGTCTTATCACATCCTCACTCACACTTTCTTCTCCCTCCTCTTTATCTCATTTAATTTCAGTTCTCTCTCATCCTCAGTCTTCTTTCGCCCATCATTTTTCTACACCTCCCCCTCACTTCTCTAACCCTCCACAACCACAGATCAGTGTATATATATATATGTGTGTGTGTGTGAGTGTGTGTGTGTGTGTGTGTGATTGCGGCTTATATGTCTTTGTAGATGATGCAGGTCTGTAAATGTTAGTCTGCAAGTTCTATATGTAGAAATGAAAGGTAGGCCAATTTGAGGCATACCAAGTTTACAATTGGGAAACAATAAACAATCCCAAAATCCTTGCTGATTTAAATTGGACATTTGACCCCTTTTATTTTAGAAAGACTCCCAGCACATTGTGAAGCGACAACCTGGAAACATCCCTAACATTCAATGGGTTAACAGCCCCATTTAAATCAGTGGATATATTTATTTGCACCACTTGTTTTGTGCATAAGGTCCTTAATGTTAGTATATGCTTGGACTTATGTCTGAAAAAATAAATGTTAGTGTCCAGGACCGTTCTAGTATAGTACTGCTCAGAGTTCAATAAAAGACCTATGTTTATTTCATTATTAGTCTGTTGAACACATTGGACCATGTGTTCAAAATAAAAGTGGATGAATTCTGGGGAAAACCATTTGCACTATAGGAAGGAGCGAAAAATGTCAATTGATTTAAATGCGGATTTTAAACCCTTGAATGCTAGAGAGGTCTCCAAGTCATTGCACCTCAAAGCCTCTCTAGCATTCAAGGGGTTACAATCCCCACTTAAATCAACTGGATTTTTTGGAATTTTTACTTCTCCCCTATAGTGTAATTGGTTTGCCCCAGAAAGCATCTACTTTTGTTTAGAACATTGTCTTACCTAAGCAGGTGTCCTTCATGTAGTGGTCAGAGGGAAAGATTAAGTGTAAAACCAGATATGTAGAGAGGTAGGGGAATAGAGGGGACAGAAAAAAATAGGGGCTGGGAGAGATGCAGGGGACTGAGAGGGGAACTGAGGTAAAAATAGTAGGAAGGGGGGAAGCATGGGGGGGAGGGGGAGACATGGAAAAAAGAGAGTGGTTATGAAATACACTGGAGGCGAAGGGTGGAGAGGAAGCAGCAAGGGGGGTGAAGTTAAAAGAGAGAGGGGATAATAGGCTTGGGGATTAGAAAAAGAGTAGGGAAAGGACTTGGTCAGAGAGAGAATAGGGGAAAAGGGTTGGGACTTGCTATGTTTGAATTTAATACATACACAGAATGGAGTAACAGTTAGTGGGTCACAGCTTTAACCCTGTGAGTGTGAGAGGGGTATGCAACTCATTACAAAGCAATGCGTTGCGTACCCCTGTGGCACTCAAAGAGTTAAAATGAATCCCCCGGGATGGCATTAAACTACAGTCCAGCCCTGTATAAATTACTTCTGAATTTTCCACCCTCTAACTTTAGATTTTGACCTCTTGTTCTAGTATTCTTCTCTTTTTTGAAAAATGGAAAGTTATTTGTTGAACGACCAGGGAAGTTACTGTGATAGGAACTGGGAAGGGAAACTGGAATAATTAGAAAGGGGAGTATCTCCCCTTTTAAGCAATGTTCTATGTCATAATATGCATGCTGGGTGATAACCCCGCATGAATCTAAAAGCTAGTCTTAAACATAGAAGCATGGGAAGAAGGGCTCTTTAAGAGCCCATATCACAGACCCCCATGCATTTATATGGGGAATCAATGCATTTTTGGAAGGGGCAAAGGATAAGCTTTGAGCATCAGCTCAGAATGCTCTCGAGTGACCCAGCAGTGAACCTGCAAATCTAGCAGTTCTAGACATCGGAGTTGGCTCACTAATGTGCTGTATGTTGTAACCTTTTGCATACCTATGTGAGTTCAATATGCAAAGAAGTCAAATGAATGTCAACATATGATGAAGCTATTTAGTAGATGAATATTCTGACAACCCTATAGATGAACTTATCAGATGCCTGTTATACACATTTCTGAATTTTACTTTGATCTATCCAGAAAGCCACAAGGTCAGTACATTAACTCTTTAAAGGGACAGCAGCTCCAATTAATATTCATAGTATTTGGGCCATGGAGAATGTTACTACAATACTGTCAGAGTTGTAGTTCAAGAGTAATTGAATGATAAAGTATCCCCCTCCCGCCCCTTTTAACTAGTGTTAGCCACCTCCCCTCAGATGTGGAATATGGTCCTTGGACCAGACAGCTCGTAACAAGAAACACTCTTCTTACTGTGAAGCATAAGGAAAACCCTCCCTTTTCCCCCTTGACAGTTTTTTTCACATTTTTCCTTATGCTTACTGAAGATTGTCGCTCTCTGAGATCCATCTGGACAGTCTTGTCGCTCTGAGGTGAGCAGTGTTACATCAGTAAAAGGGGCGGGACGGGGATACTTTATCATTCAATTAGTCTTGAACAACAACTCTGACAGTATTGAAATAACATTCTCCATGGCCCAGATACTATTATTAATTGGAGCTGCTTTTATTGTGAAACATTACTATCCCTTTAAGTAAAGGAGATTATATTGTGCACTATATGGAAGAGAAGAAAATTAAGTAATGAATAAAGAAGTAATAGCAAATTACTTTAATGTAATAAATAAGGTCCCAAGATAATAAAAAAACAAAACAGGTTCAGTTCTAGGTATTGTTTACATTTATAATAGAGGATCATATAATATACTTTTATTTAACGTGCCTTCAACACGACAAAAGGAAAGATTTGGCTTCCGATCAGTTAAATCATGATGCCTTAACAACTTAAAATTGTTCAGGAAGAATTTATCCAAAAGGAAGCTCAAGTGACACTGAAAGTCTGAATCTGCTTCAATGTAACTGTTTAACTTGCAGTCTCCAATTATGTTCTATGCACATATGTTTGGAAGCTCACCAGCCTGCATATGCCCTCGTAAAAGATGCTGAACTACTGCAATCCGATGGAGTCACCTAAAGTCATCCAAAGAGTGATTTTTCAGGGATTTATTTTTACCAGATGTCTGATTTGGCTTGAATATAAATATGTTTTTAAGAAAACGACTATATATAGAGTCTGATGAGAAGAAAATTGGTAATGCATAATTAAAATTTAAATGTAATTAAAAACATTGGATTCAGAGGAAGAGTACAACCTGTTCTACGATGCTTTATGCAGATGGCTGCTCTAAATAGTGCAGTTGGTTTACTCCAGAATTGTTCCAGTTCTTGTAAGTACTCGGCTTCTGAAACTTTACTGTACTCCCTTTGCACTAGCATGACGAGAGGCATTACAATACACATGTAACAATAAATAAAAGGGAATAAAATAAGTGTTGCATTCATATAAACAATAGGAGAGAGGTCCCTGCCCCAAGGAGCTTACAGTCTAAATGGGTAATAGGA
Organism: Rhinophrynus dorsalis; assembly: GCA_037306005.1. Taxonomy (NCBI): domain Eukaryota; kingdom Metazoa; phylum Chordata; class Amphibia; order Anura; family Rhinophrynidae; genus Rhinophrynus; species Rhinophrynus dorsalis. The sequence goes on along the minus strand of CM074718.1, from coordinate 467,075,471 downwards.
GACAGACAACACTGTATAAGGGTGTCAAATGCTGAGATTACAAGTGCTGAGTTTGCCCAAGGATAGTGAATGGTTCTAGTGCTCCAGAGGATAGGATTTCAGGGATTACAGAAGGGGATTGTTCAATACATAGGGAGAGAACTATGGAGTTCCATGGGTAGGGAATGGAGAGTGAAAAAGGTTTGAGATGGGAGAGGGTGTGAATGGTGCAACAAGAAGGGCGCTGTGTGCTGAGAGAAGGAGGTGGCCAGGAACATAAAAGGAGATGAGGGAGGAGATGTTAGGAGGGGTAGTAATGTGGTGAGCATTAAAGGTGATAAGATGGACTTCGTAATTGATGCGTTGCTGTCTAGGGATCCATGTCAGATGTATAAGAATGATGTGAGCTGGTTCAGTTTTTGGGAGAATGTAGTGACTCGTGCAGCTGAGCTTAAGACAGATTGCGTATGGGAAAGATGGGTAGCAGGGAGGCCAGTTAGTAGGACATATAATACTGTAAATGAATGAATGAGTTGTATATCTCTCCACCAAGTGATGCATAATCTCTGGACACCACAGAACCATTTGATTCAACAAGCATCTTAAGAAATGCAAACATCTGCAAGCACGTTACTAATGTAAGACAGCATTTTCAAGCCTTTTGTGCAGTGTGTACCAATCCTATTCCCTGACAGTTACCTTGCCTGCAGTCTGAGCTCCCCCCCACTTGATAATGTGACCAAAGCTACAGCCTTCCATCACTGGAGGAGAGAAGAAGCACAAGACTAAAAGAAAGACACACATGAAGAAATCAAGAAAACAAGTAAACAAAGTGAAACATAAAATCCCTGCAGGAGACCTGGTGCCTTTTAATTGGCAGTCATCATTCCCATACAGAAATGCAAACTTAGTGAAGCAGGGGCATATTTCCCTGTGGCAACAGTTGAGCTGTCAGCTTAGCCAGTGAAATTGGTCTAGTTGCAAACCCTAGGCCATGTCACTTATAGATGTGATCGTGTCCTGATTTTTGTTATTTCAGAATGAATCTAACAATTTTATGACAGAACTAGAAAACATGATTTGTTCAGCAGCTTGTTGTTAAACATGCTTTACTGTGCTGGAGAATACACTAAATTATTCAGTAGTATGTCTTTTGGAGAAATTAAGATTTGACATTTTTTAAATAACCAACACATTCCATTGCTGAAATTGCAATGAAGAAAAGTTTCAAAACCTCCCTTTATTGACCATTGCTTTGCAATGCGTCTCACACACCTCTGTTTGTGTGTGTGTGTATGCATGTGAGATTGTATTATATGAATATTAGTTTGTATATACGTGTGTACGTGTGAGTGTTTATGTGAGTGTATGGGTATATATGCATGTGAGTGTGTACACATTTTTATATATATGCATGTTTGTGTGAGAACGTGTGTGTGTGTATTTGTGTGAGTACATGCTTGTGCGAGTGTGTGTGTGTGTGTGTGTGTGTATGTGAGTAAAAATGGAATTCATAGGAGCATATTTACTAATACCTAGGGTCAGAAAATTAAAGAGAAGCTAATTTTGAGCAAAGCAATGCCATAGCTGGGAACTCTCCGGATTTGGCCTGGAGACTCCAGTTTTCACACTGCATTACAGGGTCTCCGGGGCAGGGACTGAGTCTGCAGATGTGGGGAGTTTCTATTAAAACTCCATCCACTTCTGCACTTTTAAGTCTTTCTTCCTACTCCCTGCAACTTCTCCTTTCTTAGCCTATTTTTTTCTAGCCGTTTTAGCTCCGCCCCCACTCGCTGTTAAGCCACGCCACATTTTTTACACAAATCTCGTAATTTTTCTCCCCCCACCAGCACCAGAGGACTCCCCTTCGGGGACAGGAAAGTACAACGTTCTCAGATGGAGAAACATATCTTACCTTCACAGTGGACAAATGAAAATTACCAGTGATTTAAATGGGGCATTTGACCACTGGAAATCTAGAGAGGTCTACAACACACAATTTTTTGGAGAACGTTCTCTCAAACGTTTAAAGGGATAGTAATGTTTCATAATAAAAGCAGCTCTAATTAATTATCATAGTATTTGGACTTTGGAGAGTGTTATTTCAATTATGTCAGAGTTGTAGTACAAGAATAATTCAATGACAAAGTGTTCCCCTCCCGCCCCTTTTACTGATGTCACACTGTTCAGCCAGAGCAGAAGGGAGGTGCCCAGGTAGACTGCAGAGAGGGACAATCTTCAATTAAGATAAGGGAAAACCTGAAAAGCTTGTCAAGGGGGACAGGGATTTCATTGTTTTCATAAGAATAAGAATGTCCCCTTCTGTTATCTGTCTGGTCTATGGACTGCATTCCACATCTGAGAAGAGATTGCTTACACTAGGTAAAAGGGGCGGGAGGGGGAAACTTTGCTTGTGAATATCTCATAAACCATAAAGGTTTGAGGGATAAGACTTATATCATTCTTCATGTTTTTTTAATGCCTACGAAATAAAATAAAGTTAAAATGAAGTATTACTATCCCTTTAAAAGACCCATTTAAATCAAAGGGCATTGTGGGAATTCTTAATTGCCCACTATGGTGAAGCCTCCTCTTTAACTTCCTAAATACAGCTCCTGGACACAATGGCAGACCTTTTCACACTTTTGGATGGACAGGCATTTTCTCTCACTGTCACAAATTGCCCACGAAGCTGTGGCTACTTGGACAAATGTTCTGTTGTATCTAGAGCAACAGGGTTGCTATCAAGTCAGAGGTGACAGCTCAATCCCTTGCCATTCACTGATTGATTAGCACATTTACCAGTTGTACCAATTGTACCCCTGTGGCCATATCTTTGGAGCATTTCAAGCATTTTCTGTGTGATGGTAATATTAACCCCTTAAGGAAAAGTGGGGTGTGCAATATGTTGCACTCTTCTCTGATCAGTAAAGGCTTAAAATAATATTATTTATAATCAGAGCATCTTTAGTGAATCCCTGCTGTGGGTCAACGTATTACTCTGTTTGCAGTTTATTGTTTCCTAACTTTGTCCTCAAATATCCTTGTCTTATAAGCCGTATAAGCCTGAATTGTATGGACTGTACATCCTTTACCTAGAACAACAGCCAGTACTGGTATTTAGACGGATTTATTTCTGTAAAGTGCTGTGAACTAATGTTTTGTAAAAACCATGCATTGGTAATACTTTAATGTAAAACTATAACTATCAGATCCATGGTATACTTAACTACTAAGGGCAAACCATGCAGTTCATTGTAAAACTGCAAGAGAAAGATTCCCTCTTGCCTGCAGGGACACTGCATTTTTCAATAGAGAAAATAACAGTGCCCCCTGTTGATGTCATGTCTTGTAAATCTAGAAGTTTGTGGCTGTATTATATGCCCTGTTTGAGGAGAGGGCTTATCCTTGTTTTTCACTGTGATTAACAATTAAAAGACAACAAACACCTAATAATAACCCCCCCACACACAATTATTTTACTATGGCCAGAAAATCCTAATGCTCCCTTTAAATTATCTCCTTGGGCATTTGTTCAAGAGATAGCATCAGTCTGAAGGCAGACATGACAGTCGGTGGCAGTTTTTTCAAAATGAAGCAGTCAATGGATTGCACTCCCCTCTGGTACTTAAATGGTTAAGCTTGCCACATGCAATCAGTATAGTTTGAAGTCCTGTGGTCCTGTTAACAACTGTAATGTCTACTTCCATGCAAATAGAAATATTTGGCCGCACACTGATGTCGTCACTGATATCTTCAAAGTATAAAAATAACTTCTTTATTTGTCATATGAAGCAATAAAAACATATAAACATGTGGTACAGGGTGTTAGTGAGGTAGGACATATGGGGAAAAAGAGACCCCCCTCAACAATCTGACGTGTTTCTCGCTGATAGTGCTTAATCATAGACTGCAGACTTAACAAATACACTTTCCTAATATACCCACAGTGAAAAGGTGATAGGTTAAAAACGGGACCAACCCGTAATCAAGGACTCCTCCCCCCCAACATGTCATTACAAAAACATACATGTCTGAATGAGAAAATCCAAATAGATACTTGTGTATTCACTGAAAATTTGACAAGAACAACAATACATGGAGAAAAAGAAAAAAGAGAAAGACATTGTTAATCTCAGGACACTCGCTAAGCTGACTGCCCGAATGAAAGAGCCCCCCCTAAATATACTTAGTAACATAGTAACATAACATAGTAACATAGTAAATTAGGTTGAATAAAGACTCCAGTCCATCAAGTTCAACCTTCTCCTCATACCCCACTAACTGAGAATTGTATAGCTTTCCTTCTAACAATTAAGTTAGACTTTATCAGACCTTCCTGATCTGCCTACTGATAAACAGTATAACTCTGTATGTTCCCTTTTGAAAGAAACGTATCTAATCTTCTCTCTTAAATGTATCCATTGTATCTGCCATAACACCTCCTTTGGCAATGAATTCCACAATTTAACAGACCTTACCATAAAAAATCCCTTCCTCTGCTGAAGTTTAAACCTCCTTTCCTCTAATCTCAACGGGTGTCCCCTGGTCACCTGATCAGGCCTTGGAATAAATAGCTCACCACAGAGATCCTTGTATTGACCTATTATATAGTTGTACAATGTGATAAGGTCTCCTCTTAGTCGTCTTTTCTCTAGAGTAAATAAACCAAGTTTGTCTAGTTGTTCCTCATATGTCAAGACCTCCATTCCCTTAATTAATTTTGTCGCTCTTCGCTGTACCTTCTCTAGTTCTAGTATATCCTTTTTCAGAACCGGTGCCCAAAATTGCACTGCATACTCAAGGTGAGGTGTTACCAATGATTTGTATAATGGCAAAATAATGTCATCCACTCTTGCTTCGATACCCCTTTTTATGCAAGACAGGATTTTGTTTGCCTTTGCTACTGCTGTTTGACACCGGTCACTGTTTCCAGGTTTGTAGTTGACAAGGATACCCAGGTCTTTCTCTAGCAATGAGTCTCCTAAATTGATTCCATTAAGTTTATAAGTAAAATATCCTGTTCTGAATTAATGACCTTGCATAATTTAGTATCATCTGCAAATATTGATATTATGCTTTCTATATCTATTTCCAGGTCATTTATAAACATGTTAAAAAGCAGCGGACTTAATACTGAACCCTGAGGTACTCCACTCTCCACTTTAACTGTATTGGAGAATTTTCCATTTACAACCACACACGGTTCCCTATTCTTCAACCAGTTTTGTATCCAATTGCAAAGGTTATCTCCTAGCCCCAATTTCCTTATTTTATACACCAACCTTCTGTGTGGCACTGTATCAAATGCCTTTGCAAAGTCTAGATATCCTACATCTACTGCCTTGCCATTGTCAAGGTTGCTGCTTACTTCCTCATAGAAGCTGAAAAGATTAGTTTGGCATGATCTATTCTTCAGAAAACCATGTTGATTCGTGCTGATGGTTTTATTGTTTGTGTTGTAATCCTGAATATAGTCCCTTATTATCCCTTCTAGCAGTTTTCCCACTACAGAGGTCAAACTCACCGGTCTATAATTCCCAGGTTCTGTTTTAGTTCCCTTCTTAAATAGAGGCACTATGTTAGCTTTTCGCCAATCCTGTGATACTGAGCCTGTGGTGATAGAATCTTTAAAGAGTAAATATAGGGGTTTTGCTAACACTGCACTAAGTTCCTGAAGAACCCTTGGATGCATACCATCAGGACCCAGTGTTTTGTCAGTCTTAATTTTGTTCAGTCTTCCCATGACATCTTCTTGAGTTAACCCAATATCTGTTAATTGTATTGTTTTATTTGTTACTTGCGGAGGCTCTTCTACCATTACTTGCTCCCTTGTATATACTGATGCAAAGAAAGTGTTTAAAACATCTGCCTTTTCCTTATCCTCACTAACCAACTCACCCATCTCATTTTTGAATGGTCCAATACACTCCCTCTTAAGTTTTTTGCTATTTATATATTTGAAAAACTATTTTGGATTAGTCTTGCTTTCCCTTGCAATTCGAGTTTCATTATCTATTTTGGCTACCCTAATTGCCTTTTTGCAATCTTTGTTGCACTCCCTGTATTTTAAGAAAGATTGTTCAATTCCTTAACACTTAAATAATTTGAATGCGTTTTTTTTCTCTGCCATTTCCTTCTTTACATGTGCAGTTAACCACCTTGGCTGTGACTTACTTCTTTTGCATTTGTTCCCCATTGGTATATACTGTTGGGTACATTTCTGCAACCTAAATTTGAATTCTGACCATTTTCCCTCAGTATTTTGCCTTTAAATAAAATATCCCACTCTATGTGTTGCATTGAAGCCCTTAACAATTTGAAGTTAGCTTTTTTTAAAATTAAGAGTTTTGGTTGAACCTATACAGTTTTGCTTTGCCAGACTAATCTCAAATGTAACCATGTTGTGATCACTGTTTCCCAGATGTTCTCTTACCATAATATTGGATACCATTTCTGTGTTATTAGTTATCACTAGGTCCAATACATTGTTATTTCTTGTCAGCACTTCCACCATTTGTGACATGTAGCTTTCACGAAGTGTGTTCACAAACCTGCCTCCCTTAGCACTCTGATAGGTCTCATTTTTCCAGTTGATATCTGGATAATTAAAATCTCCCATAATTATAGTATGCCCAAGCTGGGCAGCTTTCCTCATTTGCAGTAGTAGTTGGGCCTCAACATTGTCATCGATATTTGGTGGTTTGTAGCATATGCCCACCAACACCTTTTTTTACCTTTTACACCACATATAGTCTCGATTTCTACCCACATGGACTTCACAATTTGGCCAGTTTCCTCACTAATATCACCCCGAAAAACTGGGTTTAGCTCTGTTTTCAAATATAAGCACACACCTCCCCCTTTTCTATTAATCCTGTCTCTTCTAAACAGGGAATAGCCCTCTATATTTATAGCCCAGTCATGTGCATCATTCCACCATGTTTCTGTTATTCCAGTTATGTCCAATTGCTCATTAACCGCCAGCAATTCTATTTCTCCTATTTTATCTACCATACTTCTTGCATTTGCTAGCATACAATTAATTTTGAAGTCTTTACATATATTAATCCCTACATGCCTTTTTTATACACCTTCATTTACTAGGAGTTCCTCCCTATTGACTAAATTTATCCCCACCCTTTCTCCACCACCCTTGTCATTTACTTGGACCCGGTTCCTATCTGCTCTATCTACCCCATTTTTGCTATCTATACCGTCCCCCCTTTCCTAGTTTAAAAGCTCGTCCAAGCTTCCTAGCATTCTCTCCCCTAGCAAAGAGGCTCCTCTACCATTTGGGTGCAATCCATCACTTCCATATAGATTGTACCCAAAAGCAAAGTCTGCCCAGTGTTCTAAAAACACAAAACCCTCCTTCCTACACCATTGATTGAGCCATGCATTAATCTCCCTGAGCTCCCTCTGCCTACCTGAACTGGCACATGGCACAGGTAGTATTTCAGAAAGTACTAACTTAGAGGTCCTTGCCTTGAGCTTGCACCCTAAATCCCTGAAATCATTCTTTAGGGACCTCCATCTTCCTCCTACTTTGTCATTGGTTCCAATATGTACCAAGACATCTGGATCACTTCCAGACCCTCCTAATAATCTGTCAGCCCTGTCCACAACATGCCGAACCCGAGCACCCGTGAGACAGCATACCGTTCTGCATTCACATTCCTGGCGGCAGATTACCCTATCTACCCTCCTAATAATACAGTCCCCTATTACCACCACCTGCCTTGGTTTCTGCCTGCTCTGCATCCCATCTAGCCTGGAAGGAGGACTATTCCCCTGTTACTTAAATTACATATATTGAAATAATAAAATAGAAACCAGATTGATAATACCAATAATAATACAAGCGGGCACAAAAATACATACATATATATCTAGATACCTACGTAAATAAATGCGGATACATTTAAAGATGTACTTTGTTTGAAAAAAATTTACATATATATATATATATATATATATATATACATAATTTATTATTAATAAAATTAAATAAACAGCGAGCCCAATAGGGGTACATTGTTGGGCTACACGTGCAATATATGCTTTGACTTAAATCTACCCCGCATAAACCTACATCCATATTGATGGGGGACAATCAACATAGGCAAGCAGCCATGCCATATGGGTACAGACACAGGTCAAACTAATGAATGTGGGACAAAACCACCCCTACACAAAAAAAAAAAAAAGTGGAGAGGTTCAAAAAATATGGCTAATGTTCCACTCAGAGTTCAACCCTTGGGGTACCCGGGTCCCAAGATGAAAAATCCAGTATGCCTCACGTTTGTTAATTAAGGAAATGATGTCACCACCACGCCAGGGGAGCCTGACTCTTTCAGTCCCCTGGAACTCAAAATATGTCAGTCTCCCCTGGTGGTACTCCAGCATATGCCTGGCAACTGCAGACTCCCTCTTACCATGTTCTATCTGATTAATGTGTTCCCTAATATGATACTTGAGATGGTGAATAGTGCGGCCCACATATTGTTTCAGGCAAATTTTGCAAGTAATAAGGTAAATGACATTTTCAGAGTTACAACTGATGTAACCCATAATATCACAGGAATTGTTATTAACAGTACTTGCAAAAGAGCCTGAGACACAAGTGTATTGGCAGCACTTACAGATAGATGCTCCACACCTAAAGAAACCCTTGTGCCTCTGCCATGTCGGAACAGCCTGTTTACTCAAAAACAAACTAGGAGACACCCGGTTCCCTATAGTGGGTCCCCTCCTAGTCACAAAATCACAACCACCTTGTAGAATGGACTCCAACTTGCTGTCCATGCACAACACCAGCAGGTGTCTTCTATTGATATTGCAAACAGCCTCAAACTGGGAGCTGAAACCTGTGATGAACCTAATGTCGTGCCTCCCGGTCCTGTTACACACTACAGTTGGTCTATCCCTGAAAAGATCATCCCTCAGTTGGGACCTAGCAAAAAGGTGCGCCTGATCAAGGAGATCCTCCCTATTCCCCCTGTCAACAAACCTCTGCCTAAGGTCAGCCGCTACCTGCTCAAACACGAGGTCCATAGAACAGTTCCTGTGCAAGAGTAGGTACTGTCCTTTCAGGATGTTACGGACCTGGAACCTGGGGTGGGCAGACCTAGCGTGCAGAAGGCCATTGCCAGAGGTGGGCTTCCTATAAATACCAGTGCAAACATTTTGTGACTCTATGCCACCCCTGAGGGTTAGATCCAGAAAAGAGACCGAAAGCATATCATGGGAGTGGGTAAACTGCAAGTTGAGTTAATTACAGTTCAGCTGTGACATGAACACATCAGCCTCCTACCTGGTCCCACCCCAGATGATCAGAAGGTCATCGATGTACCTCCCGTACCACAACACCAAATCCCGATGGGGATTGTCTCTCCCAAAGATGTGTGCTGCCTCCCACCAACTCATATATAAGTTGGCAAGAGAGGGAGCAAAACTTGCCCCCATTGCGACCCCGTACCTCTGGAGGGAGAACACCCCATCGAAGGCAAAATAGTTGTGAGACAGGAGGTACACCAAAGATGAGACCAGGAAGTCAATAAGTGTGGCATCATAAAGGGAGAAACACCCCAGTTGCACACGGAGAGCCACAAGGCCCTGGTTGTCAGGGATAGAGGAGTAGAGGGCAGTCACATTGGCAGTAAGCCAGGAACAACTCCTCTGCCACTTGAAGAGCAAAAGTTGTTGAAGGACTTGTTTCGTGCCCCGTAGAGAGCCAGGCAAAATATCCACCACCGGCCAAAGGTAACAGTCCACCAGGTCCAACAAGGACTCATTAAGAGACCCAATGCTGGACACAATAGATCGACCTGGAGGGTTGACCAAGGACTTGTGCACCTTCGGCAGGTGGTGGAAGATGGGAATCACCTGGCTGTCTGGGACCAGCGCAGCCACCTCCTGCTTGGACAAAATGCCCAAACTTGAGGCCCCTTTGGACCAGGTGATTCAGTTTCAAGAGCTGATATGTAGTGGTGTCATTGAGTTGGCATAAGGCTTCCCTACGATATGCATCAGCATCCATCACTACCACTGAACCCCCCTTGTCCGACATCTTGATGACCAAGGAACCATTCTCCCTGAGCTGTTCCAAGGCCTCCCTCTCAGAAAGAGAGAGATTGTGGCCTCATCTGTGCTTAACACAGCTCAGGGCCACCAAATCCCTCTCCACCATTTTCTGAAAAAAATCAAGCTGGTTCCCCTTGCAATGCAAGGGGAAAAAGCCTGAAGCCGGTCGTAAACCAATATTTATAGAATGGATACAATCCTCAGAATAATAATTGGAGGACTCTTCTCTAAGGGCCTGCAGATCATAAAATGGGCAGATGTCCACAAACCCTGAAGGAACCTTATCAGGAGAAACGGACACTATGCGTGCTCGGGTTGTCTCTGGTAAGGGACCTTGCTTCTTGTCAGAAAAATAGAACTTTTTGAATGTGAGTAATCTCACAAAATGGTTCACATCAAGCAATGTGTTGAATAGGTCAAAATTACAGTCAGGCACAAAATTCTGTCCCAATTTCAACACTTTAATTTGAGATGGAGTTAAAGTAACTTTGGATAGATTAAGGACTTCCAGTGATGTTATTTGCCCCTCAATCCTCCTTTGGGATATCTTTTTGGCTTCGACACTGTGGCCCCCTCTCCTGGTGGGTCTTTTATATCTCTTGAGGATCTCCTCTTTTTCTTCTTCCTTACAGATCCTGAGTCCTGCAAGTTTTTTTTGTATTTGAAGGAGCAGACTCATCATCATTGCCCACATTAACCAAAGTACTTTCCTTTGGGAACTCCTGTATCCTAGTTGAACTATCCGTTAACATCCCATCATCACTGGGACTTTCATTATCCGTGTATGTGTTAGACTGGCAAAAACTAACATGCCTATCCGTGTCCCTGCGAGTGGAACAGCCCATAGCTGGCATAAATTTGGACCTCCTCCATTTAAATACATTATTCTGTTCATAATCAATTTTATCACGGAGGAATTTCTTCTGCTTAAAACTGGCCAGTTCCTTGTCCAACTTATCCAGTGTTAATTTAAGGGACTTATCATAATCTTTAAACACAGTAGATGTCTTATGCGTTTGCAAAGCCATTTGAAACCTTGCAATATCCTCATTAATAACACTAAGTTGATCCTGTTTATATTGGACTATGAGCCCCATTAGTGCAAGGGAACAATCACTTAAAATGGTATTCCATTTTATAATAAAATCAGAATCTCTCACTTCAAATGTCGGATACTTATTGACTCTTAGACCACGGGGGATTCTGTGTACTTCCAGATACTTATTCAGTGCTGTGATGTCCCACCAACCCGTAGTTGTTTATCAAGGCCCTTTCTAGTCCTCGAAACATAGATTTGAGATCCAAGGTCTCCATCGAGGATGAAATCTAGGGTGTGTCCATTTCAAAAAGTTCCTGTGCTCGGATCTTCCGAGCATCCTCATTCAGACATTCTGTAAGTGCAAAAGTCACTGGCTCTAACACGCTTGAACGCTCCGCTGCTGACAGCACAATATTGGTAACCGGATCCATTTAAAAAGAAGTATAATGAAACAACATAACATATACAGGTACTAATGTATTAATGACTATAGGGGGTACACTACAAGACTAACAAGTCATCTTGATCAAACCACATTGCTCATAGAAAAGTCATTCCCTTTAAATTAGTCATATGTGGTGGAGCGTGTCGAACAAAGGAGAATGAACACAAAGTAATATAAAGAACAACACTCTCATACACCGATGTATAGGCATAAAAGTACCTCAAAAACTTGACGACTTTTCACTCTTACACCGGATCAGAAGGCTGTAGCCATCAGGTGCTGGTCGTTTCGGGTCTCCACACTCCGGAAATGGAATACAAGTAAATAGAAAGATTCGGACACACACTGATGTCGTAACTGATATCTTCAAAGTATAAAAATAACTTCTTTATTTGTCATACGAAGCAATAAAAACATATAAACATGCGGTACAGGGTGTGAATGAGGCAGGGCATATGGACAAACCAACTGCACCTCAGGGTACAAATTAACATTGTCTTGTAATGCAATGAAGACTTCTCTAGCATATAAGTGGTTAAAGGCCCCTTTTAAGTCAGTGGGGATTCTGGGTATTATTCTGTCTCCCGTAGTGCATTTGGCTTATCTCAGAATTGTTCCACTTTAGCCTTGCTTATATGGCCCTTTGTGAGCAGATGAATATGATTTTAACCTCTTGAATCCTACAGTGGTCTTTATCACATTTCGTTGCAATACTTTGGAGACCCCGCAAGCATTAAAGAAAAAAAAAACATTTAGTTCATGGGAATATTTATTTTTCCCCTCTAGTGTGGTTGGATTGCCCTAGCATTTTTCTGCTTCATTCCTTATATGTAAGACTGTTATTCTGATAATCAGCTAACCACATTATATATTGTAAATCTTGTAAACATTTTACATCATGTGAATTATAAACCCCTTTTGTGACCAGATGGATGTACAGCGCATTGCTTTCCAATCCACTACAGACCCTTCTGGTCCTAATAATGCTGTATACCTATAGCGAAACTGTTTTGTGTTCCCATAGAAATAACATGTATCCAGAGGCCTTGTTTGCATCATATGACCCCTTATTACCTTGCCTGCAAGTTCATACTGTGTAGGATCCGGTTTAGTGAGTTGCAAACCTCAGATGGCTGGAGCATTACCAGGCTTTGCGTGTGTTTCTGCAGTGAATCACTGTTTGCTTATACTGTGGGAGGAGCTGGCACAGTTGGTGACAGTTTATCTCTCTGACTCTGGCACGGATGGCCCCATCTCTGCCAGGCAAACTCTGGGGTGCAAAGAGTTTAGATGGGCCTCAGCATGCAAGTACCATCCTACTGACCTAGCCCCATGTCCCACTCTGTCTTTACTTGTTCTTATACCACAGGAGTTGATTGGAGGCTTTACTCTATGAATTTAATGTATTTCAGCTTCTAATTCCTCTCATTATTTGGAATTAATCTACAAATCTGAAATGTGACAAGGTCACTTCTCATTGGGGTGCTGCTAGCTACTGTTTGAGGGAGCTAAAACCCCAGATATCCTGCTGAAAGCAGTGGTATTGTTGTCAATGTGGGGTGCAATGATGCCATGAATTTTCCCTTGCTTCTTAGTTGATGGGATGATATCTTCAGGCCTGATGTCATGTCTATGGAAGAGGACATGATAGCTGCTGGCAGCACTGAGAACATATGGTAATTTAACCCTTTGACTTCCAGAGGAGTATGCAACGCACTGCAGAGCAATGCATTGGATACCCCTCTGGCATTCAACGAGTTAAAGGAAGTGCATGCACTTTCCCTGCTTCGGTGTGAAAAGCCTGCCAGGAACTGTCTCTTGCATAAACACAAAAAGCTAAAATTCATTCATTAAGATTTCCTGGCCATAGTAAGGTAAGTCAGAGTTATTAATAGGGGGTGTTAGTTCTCATTTAAGTCATGGGTCATTTACATATTGCATAGCAACTTCCCTTCCCTGCATCTCAGAATATTTCTTTATTTTGTTGCATGTCCCAACAGCAATCATAAGCATCATTTGATGGAAGATAAGAACCACTTGGCTTTTCTAGTCTATCAGACTGAAGACATCCTACCCCCTGTTATTCCTGTCCTGTTATATTCATGATTATCATATGCATTTTCCAAACTGATATACAATGCCTTATAATAACTACCAGCTTTTCACTGGTTGGAGAACTTATTAGTTAGTTGGTCCTCAACAGCTAGAGGTCCAGATGTTGACTACCTTTGCTTTATGGCTATAGGTACAAAGTAAAGTGGAGAGATATTGGTGAAACTTAATGGTTCCATAAGGAACAAATAGAAACCAGCTTGACTGATTTAAATGGGTCTTTTAACTCTGTGAATGCAAGAGAGGTCTTCAGTATCAGGGGAGGGCTGGCCTGGGGAACAGGGGGGCAATTGCCCCCTGGGCCGGTCATATGTCTGGGCCAGTGGGTCACTGTCTCACTTAATCTCCATCTTGTTGCTATACATGGAACAATACTAGTGATACCACAGAGCTTACAACTGAAATGGTGCTATTGAAATGATACCACAAAGCTACAATCCAAATGAGGCTACACTAGTTACATAACCCATTTCCACTGTAAGCTCTATAGTATCACTAGTGTAGCTTTACTTAAATTGTAAGCTCTGTAATATCAGTAGTTTAGACCACTTTAATGTGAGCTATGTGGTATCGCTTTACTTCACGATATTAATGCCACGTTTAAAATTAACAAAAGGAGGTGGGCTTTGAGAGTAGGCTCAAACAATAGCAGGAATGGGCTGCTTGATTGTATTTGCCACCTGGGCCACAAGTTGCCAGCCCTGCCCTGTTCAATATGCTGTTTCACAAAGCATTGGAGACCTCTCTAGCATTCTAGGAGTTAAAAGTCAAAGGATCTGTACTTGTCTCTGTGGTGAAGTTGGTTTCCCCGTGTTACTGCTCCATATTATCAGTATAGATTTAGCCTGTTACCTCTGCTAGATAGCCATTCCATTATCCACACCCTGCCTATACAGCAGCATTCTCCCTATTTCTGCCTGAGTCTGAGGCTGGCTGCTTTCTCTCACAGTTATTATTATTTTTTTCCTAACATAATTTCAGGTTCCTATTATATCTGCTTCATCTCTTCTCAAAGCATTACCTTACCCATATTTAATTAGGTAAAAGTAATATTACTCTTCATTTCAACTGCATTGACTGTGTTCCCACCAATAAAATCCAGAGGTTGAAGAAATGAACAATTTTGACTCAACTGTATCTTAAAGGGATAGTAATACTTTGTTTTAACTTTATTTTATTTTGTAGGCATTTCAAAAATGAAGAATGATATAAGTCTTATCACTCAAACCTTTATGGTTTAAGAGAAATTCACAAGCAAAGATTCCCCTCCCGCCCCTTTTTCCTAGTGTAAGTCATCTCTTCTCAGATGTGGAATCTGGTTGTAAGACCAGACAGATAACAGCAGGTGACAATCTTCTCACAGTGAAAACAATGAAAGCCCTGCCCCCCTTGACAAGCTTTTCAGGTTTTTCCCTTATCTTAATTGAAGATTGTCCCTCTCTGCAATCTACCTGGGCACCTCCCATCTGATCTGGCTGAGCAGTGTTATATCAGTAAAAGGGGAGGGAGGGGGATACTTTGCCATTGAATTACCCTTGTACTACAACTCTGACAGAATTGAAATAACACTCTCCAAAGTCCAAATACTATGATGATTAATTAGAGTTACTTTTATTATGAAACATTACTATCCTTTTAAAGAACAAAGACAAATCTGAAGGAATGTTTCCCAATCAGAAGGATTGTTGGTAATTTTAGTTTCTCCACTATGGTACAGTTGGTTTGCTCTAAATTGTTCCCATTCCTCTTAGTACATCAGCCATTTTTCTTAGTACATCAGTCTCAGTGTACTCTGAAGTTTATACTAACACATTTCATAGACAGCACTTCCACTCAATTTTAATCAGATTGTGTCTTTTGGATTGGCATGCTTACAGAGACAGTCAGACAGATAAAGCAATGTATTGTACACCTCACTGATCCTTAAATGGTTAAGCGTCTTCAACAAAATAATGAGGACCTATAACTTTAAGAAAATACTCTTAAGTTGTTTAACAGACAAGGTATGAGTCTTAATACAGCAGTCAAATGTATCTATTTACCTTTTCTTGCTTTAGAATTGTGTAACATATAAATAACTGGTTGAAGCATTTTATTCAGTCTGGTTCTTTTACATAACTCTAAAAAACATTTAACATTTTGTATGCAATGTTTAGTTTACCTACCTGTTGTATGAACGCATGGATATTTTTATTTATATAGCTCCAACAGGTGTACTTAGCACTTTACAGGTTGTATTTAGTATAGAGGGGATACAATAAGTGCAGCGGTTAATTGGTTATACAGATGATTATCATAAAGGGAAAACTAGGTGAGCATACATTAGGATAGGAGGTCCCTTCTGCACAGAGCTTATGGACGACATACAGATAAAAGCAGGTAGAGGAGGAAATGCAATTTTTAACAGTTCTATTAGTGCATATGAGATACTGCTTTAGACATTATGGTATTGCTACATTTAAAAGGTGCTATTTTATCTTGGATTTGAAATTGTTGAGGGTTGAGTGTTGGTGAATGCTCGGTGGTAGGGAGTTTCAGAGGTAGAGAGCAGCAAGGAGAAAGGGAGAAGAGGGTAAAGTCGATTGTGTTGAATGCAGCTGATAGGCCAAAACGGATAAGGTTTTTGACCAGTGTGTCCTCCCAGTCCTTATGTATGGCGGTGAAACATGGTCACTGAATGTTAAAGCCGTAAAAAAGGTTATACAGAGAAGTATGGACTGATAATTTCTAAACAAAAAGAGCCTGAAAAAAGTGTGCATGGAAAAGGGAAATTCGAAATGGGAAAGCCACATATCAAGAAGACCTGTAGATGGACATTTTAGAATGGATTACACTAAATACTAAATGCCCAAGAGAAGACCAAAGACAAGATGGGTAGATACAATTACCAAAGTTGTTGGAGGCTTGCTATGGAGACCTTCATCCTGCAGTGGATTGACAACGGCTGCTGATCATGATGATGATATTTATATCAAGCATTTTTTTATATGTCAAAATCAGAATGACAAAAACAATCGTATTATTCATAACAATTTTCACAACTATGTATTTGAAACTTAATATTACCATTTTTCTCATTGTCTTTATAGAAAAAAATGCCACCTTAACCCCTTAGTGACCGGCCACGCGCGCACACAGCCGGCACTTAACGCCCGCCGAACTTTTTTCCCCATTACTTCCAGTGACTTTGTAGAAGTACATGTACGTCCTCTGTCACTAAGTGACAGTTTCTGCGGGACATACATGTACGTCCATTGTCGGGATGGGGTTAAGCTGGTGCCAAGGGTACACCAAAGTGCTATGACAGTCTGGTTCAGAACCATTGGCACCAGGAACCTAGCCCACAATGTATTGCTCACGCCTTTGTCACTAAAAGGATTAAAACTCAGGCTGACATTGGTCCTGTAATATACATTTACATTGCATAGTTTACACCAGTGGTGGGCTGCTGTCAGTCTACAATCCCAACCTCTGTGAGCCAATAACTGGCAGGGGATGATGGGAGTTGTAGTCTGACAGCAACTGGAGGGCCTCACCTTGCCCAATCCTAGTTTACACTCTAAATTGGTAAATATTCCTCAAGATGGACATGTAAATGAAAGAAACATGAGATGATTAAAAGGCAGAGGGAATTTATAAAAGTGATCTTTAGCACATGTCTGTAAAAGCGAAGGCCATTTTAAGGGCTTGTAATGGCTCATAATTGCTTTGATCTGCAGGTCTAAACAGAGTTAAGACAGCATGAACATTGCAGTTAGATGCTGGTGCATTAACTCTGCTGGTGCTGTAGAGGCCTATATTCCCATGCTGCACTGCATAATAATACAGAGGAATGCCATAAAAATCAACAGCTAATTTCTGGGTCAGAAAGAGAAAGTTTATCATTCTAGGTTTACTTTTACAGCTATTATTTTGCGAAGTTACAATATAAAGAGATGAAGCGAGGATATCAGCACTTTTACCTCCATGTGAGAGTAAAAAAAAGTAGAATTTGTCATTATTTCTAAACAATTGGAGACGTCTTTGTTTTTTGTATTACCATATTTACCAGATAACTGTATTGCCATACCATTATTCATATTGCAGTACCAAAGCAAACAGGGGAGAGCTGGCATCGTGTGGCCCAGGGGGCAAGTACAAAGTGACCCATTTTTAATATAGTTCGAGCCCACTGTCCCAGCCCACCCGCTTTTGTTAATTTTAAAATTGCCATTAATGTTGTGAAGTAAGGCAAGTGATACCACATAGCTTACAGTTGAAATGGAGTTACACTAGTGATACTATAGAGCTTGCTTGTAAGTACCTGACAAACATATCAACCTCAAGAGGGCCAATCTAGGGTGACCACATGTCCCAGATTCCCCAAGGCAGTACCAGATTTTAAATGTGTGCCCATCGTCTTGGGCATCCCCCCTCCTGGAACATAAAAAGTCCCACAATGAAGACTCCAGAGCACAGAGTTCTAAACACTAGAAGGAGAACTGTCCATTGTCCAGTGTGACAGAAAGTGATTCCTCTGCTGGGCTACAAAAAATGGCTTCCAGACAAAGTTCTACAGAGAAACCTGAGCCATGATCCTTACATCAAATAGGAGTTACAGTGCAATTTTGTTGTAATCTAATGCTAATTTAAGGCTTTGGTGTGATGTACATAATCTTGTAGCCCACCACAGGCATTGCTTTCAGTCACAGCTGTCAATGGGAAGTTCTCCTTCTAGTGTTTGGAACTCTGTGGTGTTCCAGAGAAAGAGCAGTCTGCGCACTGATATCCAGGGATGTAGAGCACCCCCTCCTGCATAGCTGTACTAGAGCCAGGGACAAGAACTCTAATGCTGTTGTCTCCTTAGTGTCCCTGAATGGCAGAATAGAAATGTGGCTGCCTAAGGTCATGGTGAAACCATGAAATAGACAGTTATTATATACAGGCTAGAAGAACACTCAGTTCCTACATTATTTTATCAAACCTAGTTATCAAGAGGAGATAATATTCAGACACTTTGATAATTAGACTTTAGTTGGAGAGCTATATGCAGGAAGCTATATCTTAGATGTTAGTTGGAGAGCTATATGCAGGAGGCTATATCTTAGACATTAGCTGGAGAGCTATATGCAGGAAGCTATATCTTTGACTTTAGTTGGAGAGCTATATGCAGGAAGCTATATCTTTGACTTTAGTTGGAGAGCTATATGCAGGAAGCTATATCTTAGACTTTAGTTGGAGAGCTATATGCAGGAAGCTATATCTTTGACTTTAGTTGGAGAGCTATATGCAGGAAGCTATATCTTTGACTTTAGTTGGAGAACCATATGCAGGAACCTATATCAGAGCATTTCTGGAGCAAACCAACTACACCATAGGGCACAAATACACATTTGCAAAATTCTTATGATTTAAATTGGACTTTTAAGTCTTTGAGTGTTAGCGTTCAATATTTATTTCTCACCTATAGTGCACTTGGTTTTCTCCAGATTCTGCTTTAGCTTCCGGAATACAGCCCAAAGCAGAATTTTCTTAACTTCATGATAAATGCAGGTCTACCCCTCGTACATCTATTAGAGAGTCACTGACACATTCAACATATGACAATTTATTGATGCTGTCTTTGTGGTTTTTGACTGTTTTAGAATCTCCTGCATGGTGTTGTCACTTGGGGAATGCCCACAAGATTACTAAAACAAATCACTTCCACAACTGAAGTTGCCTAAACTCTTCTAGAGAGAAGCTTCAGAAATGACACGCTCCATTAACAAGCTTTTTACTCCTTACACACCACACACATAAAGCTTTTTATTCATTGATACAGGAGTTGGATTTATTTTGCAGCACTGGGAAGAATCTGTGTATGCATAAGTATATACGCAATATTGTTTTACAAAGCAGATTGTTCTATTTTATGAGTGGGAGGGCAGAGTGCAATGTGAACATCTGTGTTAGATTCTCAGGAAGCAATATTTTCAAGCCTTGCCCTGCCACCTTCAGGATATAGAAATAGGTAGCAGTAACTGAATATAGGTGCTGTCCTGCTCAGAAGATAGCATTGAACCTGAAGAGAAAATGCAATAGCAAGTAAAATTTTTAACCCTTATGCTGCCTGAAAACTTACAAAGCACAAAGAAGATAAGGGAATTTAGGTTGTATGCATTTATATAACTGCATATGCCAGTGTTCAAATGGACATTTGTTTTTGTAGCAGTGCACTCATATGGACAAAATAGAGTTTGGGCTGAATTTTTCAGTTGTTTTAACCTTTTGAGTGCCAGAGGGGTACGGAATGCATTGCAAAGCAATGCATTCCGTACCCCTCTGGCATTCAAAGGGTTAATGTGTCTATGTATTTTTCTTATGTTACATCTTGATCCCACACTGAACATTTAGCTGCCTGTATTGCAGTGCAATTCCATTGAAATCCATACTACAAATTTGTTTGAGGTAAAAATTACACCAAGCTGCATTGACATGTGACATGCTACTAGTAAGCCACCTGTCTGCACAGCCTAATAAGAAACAGTAGAACTTATTTTTTAAAAGCTAATTGTCCTTATAAATTTACTATTAAAGGGATAGTAATACTTCGTTTTATCTTTATTTTATTTTGTAGGCATTAAAAAAACATGAAGAACGATATAAGTCTTATCTCTCAAACCTTTATGGTTTAAGAGATATTCACAAGCAAAGTATCCCCCCCCCCGTTCAGCCAGATCAGAAGGGAGATGCCCAGGTAGACTGCAGAGAGGGACAATCTTCAATTAAGATAAGGGAAAAAGCTGAAAAGCTTGTCAAGGGGGGCAGGGATTTCATTGTTTTCATACAAAGAAGATTGTCCCCTGCTGTTATCTGTCTGGTCTTACAACCAGATTCACATCTGAGAAGAGATGGCTTACACTAGGAAAAAGGGGCGGGAGGGGGAACTTTGCTTGTGAATATCTCTTAAACCATAAAGGTTTGAGACATAAGACTTATATCATTCCTCATGTTTTTTTAATGCCTGCAAAATAAAATAAAGTTAAAACGAAGTATTACTATCCCTTTAAGGTCTCTTTCACAGAACAATTGCAGCCATCTAGAACAGTTCTGTCACTCCTGTTGTTTCACTCACTTCTCTCCTGCCTTCTGCACTGATCTTGTCACAGCAGAGGAGTGTCTGATGGCTTTCCCATGTGAACTACAGCCAGTGTTACAGATCGATGCCTATGAGTTGGTTATTTATCAGAGGTTGCGATAGGCATCTCAGCCTCCAACAGTTCTAATGTGTAATGTGTCAGCTGTGCAGACCTTCCTTAACACAAAATTACTGCAATCCAAAGGGAACTGTAACAGAATGACTTTGCATTTAGCTATTGATTCCTGCATTGGGCTCTTTTGTCATTGAAGGGAAAAAAGAGGATTAGGCAGGAGGAAGGTGCAGCTAATATGTATTCATCAAATAAACAGCAGATACTACATACAGGACATCACAGTATGCAAAGGAACATGAGGCATCGGCATACAGCCTAAGCTTGCACCCACCCCCTGGAAGAAGTCATGATAACTCTTGTTGTTTATTTCAAATACATTTTTTCAGTTTAATTTATTTAGAAAATGTTTTACCAGGAAGAATACATTGAGATTTCTCTCTTTTTCAAGTATGTCCTAAATTTCATGAATATCCAAAAATTGGCACTTACAGGACTTTTAAGAAAGAAACAGAATAAAGTTTGTTGCAGGTCTGTTACTTTCTTAAAAGTCACGTGAATGCTGATGTTTTGAAATTCTTTGCATCTAGTTTGACCGTGCACCCAAGCATTCTCCTTTGTTATCGAGAGTGTGTCCTATTCCTTTCTCTCTCTCTCTCTCTCTCTCTCTATATATATATATATATATATATATATATATATATATATATATATATATATATATAAAAAATGTATTACCATTTGCTTTGTTAATAAAGTAATAATAGGAATGCTGTTTTTTTTTAAATTTAATTTAAATACTTACAAAGATATTATAGCTTCCGCAACCTCAGTATAAAGCTAACCGGAGCTTGCTGTAATGCTATAAGCCGTTCACAGCACACCTAAGGGAAATGTGAACATGCTCCCTAGGGCAGCTGAGAGGGAGGTTTGAGGAGAAATAGGACATGCAGAAGAGCTTTGCAGAAGAATCAGTGTGTTCCATTATGCTGAGTGGCACAGCTTGAAGAGGAAATATTTATGTAAGTACTTATATTTAAACAACAAAAACAGCTTTCCTATTATTACTTCTGTAGAAGAAGGCAGATCAACATGCTTCTTTCATGTAGTGTGGTATTCTCAGTGTATCGTTAGCAGTGGAGCAGAGATTATAGCTAGTATGGAGAGATTGAGTGAGCATACTGCTCAGGTAGCTCAGGTAGTTTGGTAGCTTTCTAGAGAAGTGGTTATAAACCAGGCGTGAAAGGTGAAGGTACATCTAGATTCGAGTGTTAGTCAATTTAGTTCTTCATACATATCACAATGAGGGGTAGTATAGTTACATTGGAGAATAAAGCTGCATAACGAGTTATACCATGTGTCAAGTTTAGCAAGATGGATTTTTGGTGTAGGAGCATATACTATGTCACCATAGTCTATGACTGGCATTAACATCTGTTGTACAATACGTCTTCTTACCACGGCACTTAAACAGGATTTGCTTCTAAATAAAGCACCTATTTTGGGATAAAGTGTGAATGTTAATTTATCAGTATGAAGCCCAAAAGTGAGGTTGGGGTCAAGCCACATACCAAGGTATTTGTAGAACTTCACTGGGGCCAAGTTACGATTAGACCCCCTTTACAATGGATAGGTGGGTATTGCAGAGATTATTCATTTTGTGCTTTGCACCAAATACTATTGTGTCTGTTTTGTCAGTGTTTGTTTGTTCTTTGCTATCCATCTTTCAAATTCAGAGAAATCATGTTGTAATATGGCTTCTAGTTGAGATACAGTTTTTAAGCATATATTATGGTGTCATCTGCATACATGTGCACAGAAAATGCATTGCAAATGGTGGGTAGATCATTTATAAATACAGAAAATAGAAGAGGGTCAAGAATGGAGCCTTGAGAAACCCCTCTTGTTACTTTGAGCAGAAGGTTAATACAGCAATAGACAGGTATTGCGTTCTGTCTGATAAATAGGATCAGAACTATTTTAGATAATGATTCCTCAGTCCTGAACTTTGGAGTTTATTTATCAAAATACTATGGTCTACTGTATCAAAGGCCTTTGCAAATCTAGGAAAATCTCTCTGGTGAGTTCACCATTTTCCATGCCAGTCTGAATCAGCTGGGAGATCAGTAGCTGAGGGACATCAGGAGGGGTCCTGATGCCCCACCAAGAGGTCTAAACTTTTGTTTTATTACATTAAGTTTCCCAAATTGATCTTTAAATCCTTTGTTTTCTAGAGATATCTTGCAATGCATCACAGATGTCCTTATCATGTATGCATGTAATAGTCCCATTTAAGTAAGCAGTGATTTGTCTTTGCACTCTGCGCTGTTGTTTGGCCCCAGAATTCGTCCATGTTCATTGAACATGTGGCACTGTCTGAAGAGGTGTGACAACACAGAGGAAGACAATGGAGGTGCCAGGGAGCAGCCTGTGTACAATAGAGGCATAACGTTATTAAAGGGATAGTAATACTTCGTTTTAACTTTATTGTATTTTGTAGGCATTAAAAATACATGAAGAATGATATAAGTCTTATCTCTCAAGCCTTTATGGTTTATGAGATATTCACAAGCAAAGTTTCCCCCTCCCGCCCCTTTTACCTAGTGTAAGCCATCTCTTCTGAGATGTGGAGTGCAGTCTATAGACCAGACAGATAACAGAAGGGGACACTCTTATTCCTATGAAAACAATGAAATCCCTGCCCCCCTTGACAAGCTTTTCAGGTTTTTCCCTTATCTTAATTGAAGATTGTCCCTCTCTGCAATCTACCTGGGCAGCTCCCTTCTGCTGTGGCTGAACAGTGTGACATCAGTAAAAGGGGTTGGAGGGGGACACTTTGTCATTGAATTACTCTGGAACTACAACTCTGACAGAATTGAAATAACACTCTCCAAAGTCCAAATACTATGATGATTAATTAGAGCTGCTTTTATTATGAAACATTACTATCCCTTTAAATGGTTGAAATGCCAGTCGTTTGTCACTGTAACATTAATACTGGGGAGTTCTGTGGAGTCTCCAAGGGCTCCAGGACAAGAATGTCCAACTCACAGTGTTTATTTGGTTGAGAAGGCAGGGGACTTTGCCCCCCACCTCCTCCTCAGCCAACTGAGCCCTTGCCTCACACGTGCCATTGGCTGGCCAGTGGCAGTAAGACTGCCCCAGGGTGTGGCTGCCACCAATTCAGAAACCTTTTTATGAGGAACAAAAAACAGGGCTAACTTTTTATATATATAGATTATGGGAACAAATTGCGCATCATTGCAGAACCTGGAGGGGGATTCTCTACTGTGTGATAACTTCTTATGCAGGAATATAACTACTGAGGGTTCGGAGGATGCAGTTGCAACAGGGCCCAGCATCCAAGGAGGCCTCATCTACCCAGGGCCGGATTTACATCTCAAAAGCCTGTAGGCACAGAAATCTGAAGCCCATGAGGCGGGCAGCGGGTTACTGCTACCACTGTGCACAGCGCACAGCAATGTGAATAAAAATATTTTTTTTAAAAAATTGATTCCAATGACAAGCCCCCTCTGTGGGGTGTGTCTGTAGGCACCTGCCTTATAGCAAATCCGGCCCTGCATCTACCCCAGGGTACAATTAGTTCTAGTTATGCCTCTGTGAAAATATTTTTGTGATGGGGACCTAAAATTGTTTTTGCCAGGGTCCTCCAAAGACTAATTACATTTCTGTCCTTTTGTGTGATACATTTTCCAATTCCTGTTATTCTATGGTGTAGCTATAAGTAGTGTATAGGTTCCATAGAGTAAAATAGGAACTGGAGAGTTTATCACTTTGTAGAAGTTATTTCCTCTTTATCACACCTTAATGTATAACTTCCCACGTGTTACCATAACCTATTACGCTTAGAACTTGGGTGGAGATGCACTATGGTGTGATGAGGAGATAACTTAACCCATGAGATCGACTCTCCAATTTCTATGTTATTTTCTGGAGTCTACGCACTAAGATTTCTCAGGTTGGAGAGATGTCAATGCAAAGGCTTTGTAGTATAACATAGGAATAGAACTAATCTCACTGGAACAGATCTCCTCTTTATCACCTCTTTATTATACCTCAATGCAAAACCCTATGTAGTTTTTTAATGAGAGAGAGAGAGATTGCTAATATGAGCTTTTTTAATAAAAGGGAATGCTTTTTTAATTTTCATTAACCCTTTGAGTGCTAAAGGGGCTAACAACATAATGTACTGATCACCCCTCTAGCAATCAAAGGGTTAAATTTGGGGTGGTTATGGTTAGTGCACAGACAACTATTAAAACCATAAAAGAAACAAGTGGCTAGACATTAGCTGAGGTATGGATTAGCTTCTTTTTTACCATAGATTAGTGGGTCTAGTTCCAGATGGCTCAGTTACCTTCACAGAGTTAAATGCCTTTGAATAAAGACAAGACTATCCACCTCCTCACAACAAACAATAGACTTCAATACTTTCGAGGGGCTTGTATGGGTCAATTGTGCATCAGATGGTAAACTGCAAATGACTAGCAGCAGACTACACCAGAGATCAAATTCAACAAAGTGTACAGGTAAATGACTGCTTTATGAAGGGGTCCTACCAATTCAGTGCTTCTGTTAGAGGAAAAATAACCTTTTATTATATTCAGCAACTGCATATAGTTAAATTGCTTACACTTTGTTTTATTTATTTCATCTTCACCTGTTCAAATGTATGACCCTGATATTGAGTTCTCTGAAGCTGTTCCCAGTGAGTTTTCTGTCAGGGACTATGAAAGAATATGTACTCATAAAATGTAGCAAAGATAAAATGTAAAAAAATAACATATAGAGTGTCCATTGCTGCTGGGATAGTGTTACATTGGATCACTGGCATACTTTGTTGGTCACTGACCAAACTCCCTGGAAACAGAAATTTAGTGAGCTTGCTGTCAGAGACATAAAAGCATGAAAAAAGAGTTGAATATGAAAACAAAATAGGCAACTTGAATGTAGATCTTTTGCATATTGCAGAATATGTAGTTAAACGAAAATGTTACTATGCCTTTAAATACATTAAGAACCAATTATCCTTAAGGTAAAGATCCTCTATAATATATTTCAAATGAGGCTTGCAGTCTGAATGCTTCTGCTGGCAGATAAGAACCATTTGAGAACACCCTGCATATCCATTACCCACTTTCTTCCATTCCTGCTCCAGTAGAGAGCTATTTTCACAGGTAGTACTGCTTTTGTACACTGACACTTGATTATCTTTTCCTTCATTGTTACAGGTTTGGAACAATATAGCATTATTGTCAATCCAAAATGTATTATTCCAAGTCTGAAGTCCTTCATATTGTCCCTCTTCCTTCCCAGGTTGCACCCCTACAGATATGCTTTCCTTTCCACTGGGCAAGCTCTGTGCTTAAATGTTTGAGAATATTTCTCACCCTGGCCCTAAAACTGTTTCCACAATGAATTTACCTCCATTCCTGTCATCTACAGTACAGAACCTGGGTGGGTGGGTGGGTTGGTAGGTGGTCAGAATTGTTTATTTCTTGGTTTGGTATGGTAAATATAATAAAGATGGTTGTTCTACCAAAAATCCTGTACCTGGTTTGGGCGCTCCCAATACATATTCCAAAATCCGTTCTCCAGAGGCTACAGGTATCCTCAATGTCTTTTACTTGGGCTTACAGAAAGCCTAGGCTCAAGTTTGGCATTCTCTCACAGAGACCATTGAGGGGAGGAGTGGTTTAACAGACTTAAACTAAAATATTATATAGCCTCCATCCTATCTGAGCTCTTTGATCTCTTCCAGGTTCAGCCTGTGGAATGGATGAAAAGTACAGCTCACATCTGCGGAATTTATACATTTCCGCAGTTGATTTTCTGTCCCTTTCCCAAATGTCCACAACCAGTTAAATCACAATCCTAGAGCACATGCTGTGGCTGTGGCAAAAAAAGCTAATGTAACACCCTCCCTCTTGATCCTGGATGGCCTTCCATTCCCCCTAGGAATTAACACATGTAATATTCATACACTGACCCCACTAGTAACTGAAACTGGAAGTGTTCGCTTTGAACACATTGCGAAAGTACAATCTAAAATCCTAAACTGCTAGCACAGAGACCCCCTTACTGTAAGTGAATTCCAAGCACATACTTATTAGAGATGGGCACCTGACACTGGCAACATGACTCACATTCATGACTCACATTTGGTGGTCATGGCCTCATATTGTACCTCTCTGGAAGCAGGTGAATCATGAGATCGAAAAGGTCTCCTCCATTGTAATACTCCTTCACCCATTACCACGCTTTTTCAATTCTATTATCCCTTTTTGGCCTCATTAAGGCCCAGCTGTTTCTCCTATAATATATATTATGCTTAATGTAGCTAATCAACTTATCCCACAATACAGAAAATCCACGACTGTTCCTACTATAAGCCAGTGGAGGAGCAAAGTACACTGTGTGGTTGTTTCAGAAAAAATGCACTACCTGTCTCTTCATAAGCTCCAGGTCTTTTCATCTGTTTGGACTCTCTGGTTAAAGTATTATGATTGTATACCAGTACAATTAGGCTCTTCTGTTATGCTCAAATCAATATAGGTCATGTGCCCACCTGTTTGCCACTCTGTTGTTCTTCATCTGTCAAACTTTACCTGTCTCTCTCTTTCCTGTCCTCATCATCTTCTTCTCTTCTTTCTTCTTCCTCTCTTTTTCCTTCGTTTTTCAGTCTATTTATACTCTTCAATCCAGACTCTTTATTTGTTTCTCCTCTCTAGTATCACTCTTCTTCTTCTTCGGGTCAGTTGTATTCCTATTATGTGTTATAAGTCTCCAGGTCAAGCCTCTGCTATTGCCTTCCATCAGTGATCAGGAGCTTTGTTTCCTTGCATGCGTCTTTTACCACTAATTGTATTCTCTGAGAAAAATAAAGTTTCTTTAAAATAAAAATAAAAAAACACTGACATCGCAATTGGCATTCTTGGCATTTTGCTATGCACTACCCTGAGACTAAATAGACTCGTGCACAGCTTGAAGTCAAGTGCAGATCCCATGGTCACAATGGCCGGTGTACTGATATCTGTGGAACTCTGTTGTGTCTGTGGGATCTATTTTTGGCTGCCAGTGATGTACATGCCTAATATCCTGGGTTTCTCAATTCTACTCACAGCTTTTTTTACCTCCAATTAACTTTTTATTGATCCATGTTATAAAGAAAAGTGCAGTAATTCTGGGGCAAGCCAACTGTACCATAGCAGAAAAATAAACATTCCCCAAACTCACATTGATTTAACCCTTTGAGTGCAAGAAGGGGTGACCAGGGGTGACCAAAGAGTTGAGGAGCAATGTATTGCTCATTCCTCTGACACTCAAAGGGTTAAATTGTGATTTTAATCCCTTGAATGCTACAACACTGTTTTGCAATGTATCTGAGACCTCCCTAGCATTCAAGAGGTTAAAAGTCCAATTTAAATAAATGTGAACTTTTCTCTGTCCCCTATAGTGCTGAACATTCCCTCAGAATAACTCCATATGGCTCTTTTAGAGCAAGCATAATGCAATGATACCTGTCATTGCAAGACTCCATAGTAAAACTCTTGGCTCCTAAATAGAGGGGGATAGATGTTAATCGATATTTTAGTGCATGCAACACTCCACTAAGTAATAAAACTGAAATTCAGCTCCAAAACATTATTTGTGAGTTGTAACCATATTATATTTTTTGGGTTGGTTCTCCCAATCTTGTAGGCTGAGCAAACGTTTTGGAGCAGACTTGAGTGTGTGTGTGTGGGGGGAGGGGGGGGTATTCAGAGTGCCCACCTCTGCTAAAATAATTTGAAAGAGGGGCTTATTAAAGCGGACGACTTTCGAATACTTACTTGTAACCATTTATTGGTTGCCCTTTAAAAGAAAATATTTATTTAAGTTTTAACTATTTATCTTTGAATCTGGCCTTAAAGGAAAGCATCCCTTAACACAAATATATATATATGTTAGAGCTTTTTCTGCTAGTAAACCGAGGATTCTCCTACTGTTCTAAAGTTATTATAAAGCAAAGCTGCATTTTTCAGTGCAGTATATTCAAAACCTGCCCATTTTATAGAGGGGCTGCTACTATTTCCATCTATAAAAAGTTCTTATCAATAAATCTCCAAAGACGGCACAAGAACAGTGCCACCATAAAATTAGCTGCACAGGTTATGAATATACTGTATCCAAAAAAATTGGTTTACCTTGGAAGTGATTGTCTGAATCCACCAATGTGGCATTTCTGGTGTTAGTCTTCAATGCCAGTGGCTGCATTCTGGGGTATGCATTACTAGAGAGTATGATGGCTATAGTGTATACCGGCACACATACTTCGCCTTAACCCATATCCCCTTTTAGTGTCAGAGGGGTATCAAAATGTATTGTTTTTCAATGTGTTGAATTCCCCTCTGGCACTCAAAGGGTTAAATGCCAGTAAACATCTTATGATTGCTCCATAGCAATGCGCTAATGGAGTGCAGCTATGCCAATCCTATATAATAATTAGCTAAGATGTTTGTCAGAAGCCATCATGCGCAGTAGAGACTGCCCGAACACACAGAATGCTGGGAGTTCTGTGCTGGGAGCATTTTGTGCTTTAGTCTCTGCAGTGCATGACTGTGCCGGCGGCAGGACGCAGAGCAGGACTGGCCACTTAACCCTTTGAGTGCCAGAGGGGTACGCAACGCATTGTAAAGCAATGTATGCGTACCCCTCTGGCACTCAAAGGGTTAACATCACAGGGCCTTCGCCTGTGTACACAGGATTTTAAACTAGTTTCCTATATACCATTAGCACATCATGTACACAGCACAAAGGAAAGGAATGTCCTGAATAGCTCATACACTACCATGCCATCTTTCCCACGGGACGGGACATTAAGAAGAACATTTTCAGTGTAACTAGTTTAGTAAATTGGTGTTGGGCAATCATATTGCTAACAGAAATTGATACAAAGGCTTCTTTTAGCAGGTGTTTGTTCAGTTCCCAGATGAGCTGGATTTCATTGCGGAGATATATTTTCTATCAATGATTTATTCATAGATTCCTATTGAATTTAATGGGGGATTAGGAAATAAAACCAGTGATAAATTTACCACCTGCACTGAAATCAAGCCCTGTCATTGTATGATGGATCTCCCAAAATTGGGATTGCTCTTGTTTGGCTTGTATTTAATATTATTTATTTCCTCTTAACCCTTTGAGTGCCAGAGGAGTAAGGAACGCATTGGAAAGCAATGCAGTCGGTACCCCTCTGGCACTCAAAGGGTTAAATGAATGAACATTGTTTCTATTCCCTATGGGATCAGTTTGCATAAACTGTCACTTCTGTATTATTGGTTTATGTCAGGGGGAAGATTCACTAAGTGGTGATAAAGAGGTGATAAAGTAGAGATGACTTCTCCAGTGATATCACTTCTCTAATTCCTATGTTATTCTATAGAGCCTATGCACTAAGATCTCTAAAGTTGAAGAAATCTTAGTGTATAGGCTCTACATATGTCAGAAGTCATCTCCACTTTATCACCTCTTTATCACCACTTAGTGAATCTCCCTCCTGGCTTGTCCATTTAGCAGAGGTGTGACTCTGGACAGGGGAAGAATAAAAAATCACATTTGTTTAGATAGGATTTCTATCCTCCTGAATATAAGAGGGGTCTTCAACTCGATGCAAGACAATGCACTGGAGACCTCTCTCGAATCCAGATGGTCAAAAGCCCCACTTAAATCAATGGGAATCTGGTGAATTATTACTTGTTCCTTATTGTGTACCTGTATTTTAGTACATTAGCCTCTTTTTAGAGGCAATATTTATTATAATCAATAATATGAGGGGGACCAAGGACAGGAAAGAATGCATTCTAAGATGTAGGTGCCCCATTTCGTCTGTCATAGCAATCACACAGCTATGGTATTTTAACCCTCTGAGTGTCCTTAACACTTTATTGGATTTGAGATAGGCTTTTTTTATATTCAAGATACTACAAGCATAGCTTCATTTCCCATTTCCACTGGGAAGCTTTCCCATGACAGTAACAGCATTTCTATTACATTGTTCCACCTAACACATTGGCTCTCCATTTTGTATTGCTAAGACAGCCCTAACATATTTTATGTCTTTTATCAATGGTCCAACATTTCAGATGGCCAATAAGGGAAACATTTATTTTAGTTGGTTTGCTAGGGTCGGGGCTAGCGGGTGGGACATTATTTGTAAGCTATTTCACCACCTATTGTTACCTCTTTGTGTACCTGAATATGTGATTAAGAACAAGGCCAAAATATTTTATTTACACTAGCTTATAAAAACATATACTGAAGTTTTTAAGCAAACATAAAATGTGAGTTTTAGGCTGTGGAACAATGTGATACACTTATATACACACCACAGAGTTTGATCTCTTAAAAAGAGAACACCAGGGTGGGAATGAGGGACAGAGTGATTCAGGTCTCTTAAGAGGGACACTTGGGAGGTATGAGGGTATAATGAACGGTACAATACATAAATATACAATTATTCTTGGTCTCACAATCATAACAAAAATACACATATTGTATACAACAATTTCCATAAATATACATTTAAAACCCAACATTCACATTTTTGTCAAAGTCTTCATATATAAAAAGGGCTCCCTAAGTGGATATCCGTGGCATACCAAATGCCACAGCACCCTGTTGAGAGCCACTCTCCAAATATTTCCTTTGTGTTGTTAAATTTCCTTGTAAACTGAATTGTCCATTTCTACCATCTGCCATATTACACCCCCTCCCACAACCCTACTGTGTAGATTGCTGAAATACGTCTTCCCTGTGTAGTAATTTTGCAAACTGCTACATACAGTACTACTGGTATTTAAATGTACTATGCACACAGACACTGATATAATAATAAGAACCGGAGCACTGTGGGGCAAACCATAGGGATCAAGCAAATTCCCCAAATTCAGAATGATTTGTATGTGGTGTTTAACCCCTTCAATGCTAGTGAGGTCTCCAACGCATTGTGAACCAATTCGTTGGCGACCTCACTAGCATTGAAGGGGGTTAACAGTGTCATTTGTGTCAATCAAAACATTTATTTGTCATCTCTGGTGAAACTTTGCCCCAGAATAACTCTAGTTTACTTAGCATATGAGCCTCACATCCAATATTTCTATGTGTCTACTGTATAAATCCACAATCCTGCCTCCCCTTTAGACTGATGACAACGTCCTTTCTCACAGTTTTCCAGTTCTATATTAGCATGAAAAGACTAAGCTATCATATTAACCTTTATACACATATATTAAACAAAATATTTCAAATTTAACATGCAAGCACAGAATGTTATACTGCAGTGATTCCGCTCTTAAGTCCTATTTAAAAAGCAGTGAATTATTATTTTTCCACTGAATTAAACAATGGTGTGTCTATTGGTGGGAGATTTTGAATTCAAATGTTATTACAGCTCAAACTTGATTTTTTATTTTACATTACACTGCAATTTTCTGGTGGTGCTTTTACGATAATTTACTGAGCTGTAGTCAGTGACTCAATCTTTCCCATAGAGTGCATTATGAAAAAATGTGTTGTGGACAAAGGTTGGTGCTGCTGCTATGGATTTAAGCTGTAATATTTGTTGTATGAAAATCTGCAAGCAATTGGAATATCCTTGCTTACTCAGCAGGAAAAGCCGTATATATTTATTCATAAAATAAGTTTACTGCTCCTTTAAAGGTCTTTTGTGGCATGGCCTACCAACATGTGAAGTATGCGTCACTATTCCTGGGAGCCTGAAGGGACAGGCAGCCCACTGTACGTAGCATTAACCCAGGGCTAGTAAAACCATACGTTAAGGCTGAAAGACAAAGCAAAACATATTGCCAAAAACTGTCACTGTGCCCCAAGGGACAAGATGTTTGTAAGAGGATTAAAAAAGTGAGAACGGGTTATTAACGCACTGAGGTGTTCAAGGGATTAAATCTTTAATAGCTCCACAGGAAACTTATTGTGTTTATTTATTGTGGGTTGCTAAGTATGCAGATCTGCTTGAAGTCTTGTTACCAGGTGTGAAACAAGGCAGATAGTTAAGTACAAGATTCTGACAGATAGCAACACACGATTTAAGCTCAGGGCGGTATATAGGATTAGCACCATTTTGAAATGTAACTGCTACTTTGTTTCTGCCATTAGACATCAGCAACAGTTTTTTTTGTTTTACTTACTTGCTGTTGCTTCTTAACCCTTTAAGTACCAAAGACGTGTGCAATGCATTGCAAAGGAATGCATTACATGCCCCTCTGGTCCTTAAGGCATTAAAGAGCAGAAATGGTGCTGACAAATGTACAATTCTTTAACCTCTGCAACTGCAAATGAAAAGTTCTATAGCAGAGTCCATTGAGAAGCTGGTGCTGGTGCAATTTTGAACTTCAAAATCTATATGAGCGTCAGGAGGTGTGTCTTTGTATCTTGAGACAATAGTATGCACATAAGACTTTCACCAGTTCTGGGGATATCCCAAAACTAGTGATCACCAAGACTGCATTTTATATCACAAAATATCTAGTTCTTAACGAGATAAGTGTTGTGTGGATTGAGATGGAAGCACATTTTTCTTGACCTTACAGGAAAACTAACACCTACCAATAATAAACCCTTTCTATGACCAGAAAATACTAGTGGCTTTTATGAATGTTGCATATTTGCCTTTCTTCAAGAGATAACATCTTCAGTATCTTCAATTATTCCTGGATGGGTTCAAATTAAAATGTGCTCCTGTCAGAGTTTCAGATACTGCGGTCCTACTAACAACTGTCATGTTTGCTTCTGTGAACATGGCATGCAGGAATTACTCAATCAAAAATCACAAGAGCAATATTTATGGGGGACAATGGGATTGTATGGACCTAGTAAAGTAAGTGGGAGTTACTATTAGGAGATGTTAGTTTTACTTTAGAATAAATTGTGCAAGTCCTGCTGTAAAAAGGTTCCCTGTTACCAATAGTTGCAATATTTCTGGTGTTATTACTTTCCAAGGCATAAACAAGAGCCCTGTGTGGTTACAATCTCAAAGGTCATGCCTGTTTCAAATGGCAGTAACAGAGGTGTATGTGTGTTAATGTCTGTGCATACTATTAGAGTGCTCTGGACTAGGCACAATGTAACAGTGGATGGAATGAAACAACCTTTTTGACCTTGAGTGTTGCACAATGTGTACCATGGGAATCGCTTGCTTAATATCAAACAGCCACTTCCAGAAACACTTCCAAGACCTCGGACTGCCATGGCCACCTCAGGTCCCCCCTGTCCCTGGTCTGCTTCCCACCCAAGTTACACATCAAACCACAGGCCATGGCATTTACTAGGTGTCTTACGTCTGCCTCCCCAGAACAAACAGGTTCTCCAGAGCTGCTGATAGGTCTAACAACTGTCAACAGCTGCCTAATGGATACTCATGTCCTACAGAAGGGAGGGGGCAGTGAGAGGGGAGCCCTGTTTTAATAACCTAATAGACCAGTAAAAGAGAACACACACAGAGGTAGTCTGGGGAGTCGGCTTTATTTTCACAGACAGTTTTTTTATGGGACCCAAGAGGGTTTTCATTTGGGGTTAGGAGAGTGTGTGGACATTTGACTCTAAAAAGAAAACAAATTGTCACAAATTGTCGAGGAATTGAAGGATCTTTTTGGTCAAGGGGCAACACGCCCACAGCAACTTGCAGTTCAGGAGGTGGTCCTCAGGTTACTGGGAAGTAGATAGTGACAAGTCATAAAAAGCAGAAACTAAGCCCTGCTTGACAGACAATACATACACAGGTAGGGCACACAACAGGAGGTTTCAGGCAGAAAGTAAAGATGAGTAAATCTGGAGCATACCATCTACATTATGGTAGGGAAATAAAAATGTCCATTGGCTTAAATGTGTCATTTAACCCCTTGAATGCTAGGGAAGTCTCCAACATATTGTATAGCTATAAGTTGGAGAGCTTTCTCTAGAATTCACAGGGTAAAAAGCCCCACTTAAATCAATAGGGATATTGGGAATTTTTATTTGTCCCCTATGGTGCAGTTTTGCATGCTCCAGAATTGCAGATATTTTGCTTTATGCATACGACTTCAAAATTAAATGTTTTACTCCCATGAGTAGAAAAGAAATGAACCACTGGCTTATTTCCATTAATTTCCCAGTGTCTGGTAAGAGCAATAAGGCACCTCAGAAATGCATAATTATTAGAAGATAATGATATGCTGCTTTCTGAAAACATTCTTGAACCATATAATTATTTTCCTATAACCACACACCCTGGTAAGTCTTACATCATACATAATCAAGGGCATTTAGAACCTGTGACAATGTTGCTACCATCTCAAGCAGTCATTTGTGTGGCCATTAGGTAATATCAGTTAAAACGGTACAATTGAAAGTAGCAGCATAGTGGAGGTGCAATAAAAAGCAACAGCTAAGACACATAACATGTTTTTTTCCAAATTAAATGGCAGTCTTGCACATGACAAATTTATAGGTTCAGATATTTGCAAGTATTTTAGATTTTTGTTTTTTGGTATCATGCGAGATCAACAGAGCAACGTGTCAGTACATGCCACCAAAGACAATACACCTTTATAGTATAAGATGTCCTGGTCCATTTTTTGTTTTAGAAAATCACCCTTGGCTAGAGGGATGTGCAATGTGGTCAGCATCCCTGTATATCCTTTTCAGAGCCAGAGGGGTACTCAACAGACTTGTGCGATTCGGTTCGTCCAAATTCGGAATTCGTCCGAATTCGGCCCATTCGGTCGTCATTCGGGACTGCTAAAAGGCAAGGTGCATTCGTTTTGTACCCCAAACAATGCGTTGTATACCCCTCTGGCACTGAAAGGGAAATAGGTAAGAAGCATTCTGAGCAAGGGTTGTGGAATCGGATGGGATCAATGACCTAGCTCTTGAATATTATTATTATTATTATTCTTTATTTATATAGCGCCAACTAATTCCGCAGCGCTGTACAATTGGGAATAGACATACAGAGGTATTAAATAGTACAATCAGATGTGGAGAACAGGAGGATCAGAGGGCCCTGCTCGTGAGAGCTTACAGTCTAGAGGATAATAACCTCTCCTAATTTTTTAAGGGGTTGAACTAGAGGGTTGAAAGATCACTCAAGTATTTATTTTAATGTTACTCCTCCCTTCTTTGGTTGTAGGGGGATATCCATAGACCCCCCCTGGACAAATTAAACCCCTTTGTGGGAAAATAATAGGGCCCCCATAGATTGCTTTATACTGTACATACCCTTACCTAGCTTTATTGTTACTATTATTATTGTTGTTATTATTTCATTTTAGATTTTATCTTGACCTGGAGCACATTTTCATCTTTAGGAAAAGTATATCTCCCCCATCCATCTAGGCTTCATTCGCCACTGGAAGATGCTTCACAAGCTCTCCATAGACAGCAATAGCCAATGGATGAAATAAATAAGTGCCAGTTTGCTCTGTAATAGTTTGTGAATGAAACATCTGAAAATAAATAAATTTATTTCAAAATTAGGCCTTATGTTCAAAAAGAAAACTGGAGTAATACTGGAGCAAACCAACTGCACTGTAGGGTAAAAATGAAAAGTATTTGTTTTAAATAAAGCTTTATACTGATATCTGAGTCCGCCTTGTGAATCCTAGACACATTTCAGGCAATCTTTTGCCATATGAGAAGCTAGTCATTTATGCCACTTTACAGTGAATTTGAGGGTTCAACCATTAATTTCAATGGCGCTTTTAACCCCTGGAATGCTAGTTAGGCCTTGGAGATCTCCCTAGCGTTCTGGGGATTAAGAGCACCATTTAAATCAACAGGGATATAGGGCAGTTTTATTTGTCCCCGGTGGTGCGTTCGGTTGATCTCGTTAGCACTATATGTTCAAAAGAAAAGCAGAGGAGATCTGGGGCAAACTAACTGCACCTTAGGGAAAATTAAAAATTCTCATTGATTTAAATGGTGATTTAAACCTATTGAATGCATCGGAGACCTCTCTAGGGCATATCCTCCTGGCACTCAAAGGTATACTACTTTAACCCTTTTCATGCCAAAGGGGGCAATGTGTTTGCTTACCCCCTCTGGCACTCAAAGGGTTAAAAAATAAACTGTAATTATTTCTGAAACCGTTTGTGTTGATTTAATTCGATTTTAGATGCAGTAAATTGAACAATATTGGCATCGTGGAGTCTGTACTGATGTGAAAAGTGATCTAGCAGTTAAGTTCTAATGCTTAATAAATATTTTTTGGCAGCAGAGTGAAGAGGTGAAAGGGAGACCAATAAATCTTCAACATTATTGCCTTTAAATATGATGCTGTGAAAATGTTTTCCACTTGTTCCCCCTTGAAGGCATCCTTGTTCTTAAAGCCACTTCATAGTAAATCAAAGTATAAGTAAACTGAAATTAAACAGCCTCTTTAAATGGTAAAGAGGCAAAGTTCACTTATTGGCTGAAACCAAATGAAAGGCAGAGATGTGTAAGAGAGATTGAGTGAAAAAGGAATAAAATAGGAGGAAAGCCTAAAGGGGAGGAAGAAAGAAAGGTAAAACAGGATGAGGATAGGCATTGAACCAAGAAGGAAATGGAATATATGAACAGTGACATAATTAATGTGATTGGAGAAAGAGAGAGAGAGGCTCTCAGATGTTCAGGTGATACTGTATTCAGGTAATAGAGTACAGAAGATATTTTTAACCCCTACTGTACCATACTGGACCACAATACGTTGCTGATCAATGTGGTAATAGGGCTCTGCAATGAGTTCTCAAACCTCTGACAATGAAATATTTAAGTGTTACATGTCCCATTGACATTGTGCCGGCTCCCCTGTGCCCTACCTGATCCTCTCCCCACTCACCTCTGCTTTCAACATAAAATAATAATAATATTAACCCTTTGAATGACAGAGGGGTATGCAACACATTGCAAAGCAATGCATTCCACCCCAGTCTTCTGAGAAAGCAAATCAACGGAAAAACCTGAAACAAAAACAATATTAAAATAAATTACAAATATGATGGATAAAAAACACATCATTATAGAGCCTCCATTTTGGAAAGTGGTGAAAAGGTTGCTCTGAGGAGTTATTTTCAGTCTCTATAAGACTACTTGACCCCCAAAATCTATGTTTTGAGACCAAAATGAAGTATATAGGTCTCATGGTTCCTGAAATATTACATCATCACTGCAGCACATCCGCCATTTTTAAAAGTGTCGTCCAGAAAATTTCAGCCCAGATCAGCAATGTCTACCCAAGCTAATTTACTTGTCTAATGATCCAAAAACACAAATCAAAAATAACAATGTCTGGACAACAACTTTTTACGGAGGTATATCAGGGGGCCGCGACTAATGAGGATTACCAATATGGCACTACAGAATTTACAATCTAAGACCCACGAATTTACAGAATTTGCAGTATATGATCAATATGGCACCACAGAGATAACAATCTAAAGGGAATTACCCACTATGGTTCAAATTATGTAAAGTATAAGTTCTGTGGGGCTATGTTGGATACAGATTTTAGATTGTAAGCTCAGTGATATAACATGGGTAACTATCATGTCACCCAGAGGCGTAACTAGAAGCCTCCGGGCCCTGGTACAAGAAGTGCCAACAGCCCCCCATCACATTGGCCCCCCTGACCACATTGACCCCCTCCAAAATGCCCCCATCTCCTACCTGGAGCTCCCGCGCGGTCCTCTTAGTAATGCAAAGTGCTGGGAGATGATGTTATCTCCCAGCGCTCTCATTACTAGAGCGCCGGTGGGAAATTGAAGGGGCGCTAGGCGGAGGGGTTGCAGGAGGAGGCCCAGCCCCTGGAGTGCACGGGTCCGGTTGCAGGTGCGACTTTTATAGTCACGCCACTGATGTCACCACAGAGTCTACACTTCAAGTAATTTACCCATTGTAGGTGATTCCTTTTAGACTGCAAGCTCTGTATTGCCTTAAGTTTCACCCATATGATGTCAAAAAGCTTGCAATCTATACCGAGAGACAGCATGTTAACATCAATAGAATAAAATGTATTTTGAGAAACATACCATAACCCTTTGAGTGCCAGAGGGGAATGCAATACATTGTAAAATGCATTGGAGACTAAAACCAAAGTAACATCATATGGGTTCACCATTTGGATGTCTGAGGGGTGTTTCTCCTCACAATGTGGTCCAACCCTCTGATGAGCTGAAACTTTGTACACATGGGTGACTTGAACAAAGCAGAGATACTGCCCCATTGAAGTTACCTGTGTTACTCCTGTGTTCCTCTTGTGGTTGAGGACATGATGGATTACTAGTCCACAATTATGTCAAATGTACATGAATAACTGACAACCACTAAAACACCGGTGACAGTCCTGTAACATTGCGTATTCTGCACTTACAGCACTCCTGCGGGGGCACTGTAAGCACTGTAGGGGTCTGAAATTGACCGCAACAAGACTGAAGTGGTTTCTCTCAGACCCCTGTTTGGTGCACCAATACATGTCATCAGTCACATGTGCCGGCACAATGAAAACATGCTCTATGTGGTCCTTAACTGTCAGCCATCCCTAAGATCTCTGGTCCTTAAGGAGGTTAAAGGATTAAGATTACCATGTGCAGTGAGCAGAATTTGGGGTCCTCCTGTCATGTATATCTCAAAGGACATAACCAGACCTGGAAACTTTTTCTTCTAGAGTTCCTGGAGGGGACTCATGTGCTGCCGTTGGGAGGATTTGCCTCATAAAGGGGTGGGGTATAATTGCAAGTGGGGGTGGGGCTTAACATGCTTTGCAATAAAGTGGGTTGGTAGTGAGTAGAACAGGGTGGGAAGGAGGAAAAGTGGACTGGGAATGGGAGGAACAGTCTGAGAAGGAGCAGAAGTGGGCAGAGTTTCAGGAGATACTCCCCACCACCAGAGAATCGACCTCTGTCACTGAAAACCCGGTAATTAATTGCAAAAACCGGAGTCTCTGGGGCAAATCCAGAGCATTCCCAGGTATAGATATAACATACAGAACTGATGGATGTCATCTCTTAAACAGAGACACAAGGGCAAAGCTATTTAGCCATAGGAAGGCATAGAAGGTTCTAAAGTTTCTTTAATTCAGTGATTTTTAATGTTTTCTTGCTCACGGTACCCATAACACTAAGGGCCATATGTTCAAAAGAAAAGTGGCGTTGTCGGGTAAACCATTTTCACAATAGGGGAGAACAAAAAATGTAAAAAAAATTCCCATTCATTTAAATGAGGATTTTAACCCATTGAATGCTAGAAAGGTCGCCAATGTATTGCTTTGCAATGCACTGGAGACCTCTCTAGCATTCCAGGGGTTAAAATCCATATTTAAATCTATGGAAATTTTTAGTACTCCCATACAGTACAAATGGTTTGCCCCTCCACTTTTCTTTTGACCATATGGCCCCTGAATCTGGAATTTTCAGGGCACCCCTTCTATCTTGTCTTGGGCATATTGTAGGAGAAAATCATATTATTAAACTGCAGCTCTGACAGTATTAAAATAACACTCTCCATGGCCCAGATACTATGAAGATTAATTGGAGCTGCTTTTATTTTGAAACATTACTATCCCTTTAAGTCTCATGATTAGATTGACAGTAAAGAACATACAGTGCAGAATGTATGTATTTGTAACTGTATTGTTTGTCCTCATGGAAAAGCAGATGCACCCTAGATGGGTGTTTGTGGCACACCAACGTGCCAACTTCCAAGGCATCCTCGTTGAGAACCACTGCTTTAATCCTTTGAGTGCTTTGCAATGCATTGTGCACCCCTCTGGCACTCAGAGGGTTGATATCCTGATATAATTGTAGCATTTGAGTTATTTCATTTGGTTGCCACCTACCTGTTATTGCCTCAGTTCTTGTGACAAAGGTGCCATCTCCTGTCACTAAAGTAATACCTGATAGACAGACTGGCGCCCTGTCACCTGCACTAAACTCGGATATTACCAGGGAAACTGCAAAGGTCCATCCCTGCATAACCCTATCTCTTTTCCTCACTGCTCCCAATTACACACTTGATAAGCATAAAATGGGAGGGGTGGGGA
Source organism: Rhinophrynus dorsalis (assembly GCA_037306005.1). Lineage (NCBI taxonomy): Eukaryota > Metazoa > Chordata > Amphibia > Anura > Rhinophrynidae > Rhinophrynus > Rhinophrynus dorsalis. The sequence continues at coordinate 467,034,564 of CM074718.1, read as the reverse complement.
ATTCCTTTATGACTCTGGCTGCAAGCAGGGTTCAGGTAATAGATAATGCTCACTATATAATAGGGATATATATATATCCTTATCTCTTCTCTCTCCCTCTTTCGTTCCACCTAACACCCGTATCCCCAGCCTATATAAACACATAAAAGTAAGAGTTTACTCAGAGTTTTATGAGGCCAAACAGACAATTACCTCGGTGCCGGGACGGATAGGTGCGAAGGGACACAGGTCAGGGTGGGAAGGTGTATGTTTAGTGTTTTATTGTCCTGTTTTTGTAACACCTGGGGAGCGGGTGTGGGTTAGTCCCATGGATAAAGGCCTTTTCCTCGAAGCACTAACCTGTGTTGATAACATGCAAAGGAATAGAGATCCTGTTTAACCCATTCTCTGCCATGGGAGCTTGCAGCACATGAGGTTTTATTAAGGTGCAGTTGTGGAGCAAACCAACTACACCATAGAATTAAAATAAATATTGCAGAAAATGATTTAAATGGGGCTTTTAACCCCTTGAATGCTAGAGTTATATGCAAAGCATTGCAAATCAGCGTGTTCCCTAGCATTCAAGGGGTTAAAAACCTAATTTAAATTAATGTGAATTTTCATTTTTTCCTATGGAGCAGTTGGTTTACTCCAGAATTATACATCTTTAACTTGATAAATAAGGGACATTATGTTTACTATGCATGTAAGGATTTTCTTCTAGAATGGGGTTTAATGGACAGCTTGTAGGAGTGAGAAGATGGAACCTTACGCACACAGGGCTTGAATCAATCGAGCCAGATAAAAAAGGCGGTAGGGCAAAATGGATACCGACAAAAGAAAATGTCTAAGTCGGTATTCAATTGTCCTACCGGCTAAAAGCACAATGGAAGTGAGGCCACAAAAAAAGGTCTTGTGGCGAAACGTTGTTTTGTGCGTTAAGTTTACAAAATTATGCTAAATAGCAGCAATATAGGGAACTTCAAAGGAAAAAAGTTAACTATCGGTGCCTATATATAAGACAAAAAAGGGAGAACAAGGGAAGAGACGCCCCTTGTGTTGAACCTCAATAGCAAAAGTACCGTCACCAATCACCCTGATGTGCGGTACTCACAAAATAAAACGCTGCTCCAACACATATGTGAGAAACAGCCTCAGCGCTTGAGGGGATATACCATTACCCCAAATAAACCAATGGACAGATCACTTAAACCAAAGGGCTGCTCCTATCCAGATTGTTCTCCCCAAACGATGAACCATAGAAAACAGCAAAAGAAGAGAGGGCGCCCCATGGTGTAGCACAGTCTAACACTCAATAATACATGAACAAAGTATATATAAAAATATACTCACAAAAGTAGATGTCAGTTCAGATGTAGACTGACAAGTGCGCATTTGGAGTGAGTAACCCTCAGGGTGATAGTGGTGCTGGAACTTCTGTAGCTATGGAACTCCAAATCACTAAAAATAAAGATAAAAATACCTCGCACGGCTCCAAGAAAAAATCTATAACAAATTTATTAAAATCATAAATCCAATAGGATATATAAAATAAAAATAAATTAATATCAATACAGAAGCAATCTAACGCATTTCGTGGCTATACACGCCACTTTATCAAAGACACAGTTGAAGCTTCCGAATTAAAAGAAATGGAGCCAGCGTTACACAAATATTTAAATCACTCCAATTTCACCGTGATAGGACCAGCGGACCTAACGTCAGAGAATGGCCAATCAATAGAATAAGCTAAAACGTGACAAGCCTCCCACGATCGAGGCTACGTCCGCATAGAGAAAACAAAAGCCAATAGAAAGAATAGAAGAAATAATCACGTGATTGCAACACCCGCGATCACGATACAACGTAAACAACATCAGTTTCGGTGGCCATCACGGTTAAACGGGAGGAGAACAGTACAAACAAAAAAATACATGAACAAATTAAAACTGCAATAGAAACCCTCTTAGTGTAAAGTGTCAGAAAACAGTAATTATTAATCAATATAGGAGAGAGGTTTATCCCAGCCAGTATTAAAATACATTAATCACAAACATTATGGCAATATATTCCATCTAATGATGGATAAATCACACATCTAATGATACATTGTCAAGCACCGATCGTTAACTTATCTGTATTTCACTTACCTGTCATACACTGTCCATCTCCTGCCTTCCTTCTATATTCTCTTCTTTCTTCTGTCTTGCACCTTCTTTCTTTTCTTCTTTCTTCTGTCTTCTAGCTATAAAGAAAAAAGAAAAGTATAAAAAAATGTTTTGCTCAAATATCCCTCACACTCAAATAAAGATTAACACCTTGAATGTCAGAGGGGTACACAACACATTGCAGAGCAATGTATCAGTGTGCAGGTGAAGATAAATGAAGATACCTCCACATAATGCATCCACATAGTTTTAAAGAATGCCTCCACATAATTTAAAAGAATGCCCCAATATTTGTGCATAATAAACCTATACTTTCCTATTTCTCCATCACTGTGTGCGGCGGCGGAGAAATGAATGTGCACAGAACCCCCTCTTCATTACTTCACGGGCTGATGCCCGTTCCGCACTGAGGGAATTTGAACAGAGACTGCTTTTATATATGGGCAGTCTCTGTTCAAATTCCCTCACAGTGCATATGCACCTCCCAGCCAATGGATGTGAGGGAATTTGAATAGAGATTGTCCATATATAAAGGCAGTCTCTGTTCAAATTCCTTTAGTGTGGAACAGGCATCGGCCAGTGCAGTAATGGAGAGGCGGTTCTGTGCATATTCATTTCTCCACCGCCTCTGCAGCTGCACACATTGGTGGAGAAATAGTAAAGTATAGGTTTATTATGCACAAATATTGAGGCATTCTTTTAAATTATGTGGAGGCATTCTTTAAATCTATGTGGAGGCATCTTTATTTATTTTCATCCTCACACTCATACATATTTAACCCTTGAGCCCCGTGAGGTGCGCAACGTATTGCTCTGCAGTGCGTTGGGTACCCCTCTGGCACTTAAGGGGTTAAACTATGTATGAGTGTGCAGGATACTTGAGAAAAACTTTTATACTTTTCATTTTTCTTTACAGCTAGGAGACAGGATAAAGAAGATACAATATGGACACTAGCCGACCAGGATGCAGGACATCAGGCTTAATGGCAAGTATTACATTTTTATGTGATGTTGATTTGTACTTTAGTTGGGTTAACCCTATGAGTGCCAGTGGGGTAATTATACCCCACTGGCACTCATAGGGTTAATTCTACTAACATTGAACATATTTAGGTACTTTGGATGTATTGATATGGGGCTTAGGGCCCCATATCAATACATCCACTGGGTAAGTAGGTTTTTTTTTTACTTTCAATAGCTACGTCAGCTGACTAAAGATCTAATCTTACAGTGCTTGAAAAAATGCCATCTGAGGTGTTTTGGCCTAACGGGAACAATTGAATCAAGCCCATAATCAGGCATTTAAGTGCAGGAGAGAAAACTATTTCAAATGGAAGTGGTGAGGACTTGAAAGTGGAGGCTGTTAAACAATGGAAAATTGTGCAAAATGTAATTTCTGCATGGAGTGTCTTCAGGCTAGGTACAGTTGTGATTGGTACAAAAGTGTTAAAAAACTACACAGACTGATATGTTAAGAGGAAATTGAGCAATTCTGGAGAAAACCATTTTCACCATAGAGGATAAATGAAAATTTGCATTGTTTTTAACCTCTTGAATGCTAGAGATTTACAAAGCAATGCCTCAGAGACCTCTCCAGCATTCAGGGGGTAAAAAGCACTACTCAAATCACTGGGACTTTTTATTTGTCCCTTATGGTGCAATTGCCCCTCAATTGCTTCATTTATTTTCAGTACATTACTGCCACATTATATGGGGGGCACTGTGCCCAAAGGGGTCCCCAGACAAACTGACTAGCCCACCAGGATTCTGGAACATCTTCTGGTGGGCTCCTTTTATAATTATTTTCTGTAGTGAGTGGAGAACTGGAGGGTACTGCTGCCGCAATACCCATCATATCTAATGTCACAGTGGAGCAGTTCCATGGACTCCTTTTCATGATACTACCAGGCTGAATCCCAGAAATAACTGCTCTACTATGTGATCTACATGAAACCAAAAAAGGATCTTTGACTGCCAGAGGCAGTGGAACCAGGCTGGGGGGTAAATGTATATGTGTATCTGTGACTACCAGTGGGCAGAGGAACAAGGTTGGGGTCAGACAGTGCATGTGGGTTTTGTGACAATTAGTGGGCTGTGAAACTAGGCTGAGGTGGTCTGTGTAAAAAAGGCACAAAAAGAGAAAATGCACACAATATGAGTGTAGACTGTTATTATATACACATTTAACACCTCCACAGTGTGTATTGCTGAGTGTCTCCTCCTCCACCATGGGAATGGCTATTCAACTCACCTTTAACAGAGGCAATCGAGCCTCTAGATGTATGTGCCTTCACTGGATAACCCCCAGCGTTGGTATCAGCTGCAGTCCCTGGTATCCTCTTTACTAGGGTGACCACATTTCCCTTCTGCCATTCCGGGACGTGGTCACCCTATTGCCTTACCTTGAGTCCCTGGTGGTCTAGCGGAGTGCGGAGTGCAAAGTGCTCTGTGCCTCCTCCGGCACAGAGCTGAAGCTCCCACGCGCTGTGCTCAGTAATGCAGAGCGCTGGGAGATGATGTCATCTCCCAGCGCTCTGTATTACTAGAGCGCTTGCCTCCAGATCAGGTAAGTTGCATTGCCGCCCTGGATGTCAGCCTGCAAGCGGCGTCCATGATGTGACACACCGCTTGCAGGCTGACATTCAGGGCGGCTTGGCTTCATTCCGGGACACTTCATTGTCCCGGTTGAAGGGGACCCGGGACGCGGGACATGTCCCTGAAATAAGGGACAGTCCCGGACGTTCCGGGACCCGTGGTTACCCTACTCTTTACCCAACTCACACTCTTCTTATCAGCATCCAACTCCAACCTTCTCCCTATAAGCATACCTGGGAACTTTTGAAACAGGGCTACCCGGAGGGTAACCCTGTCAGTGCCCAGGGGGAGGAAAATGATGCGAATCACGTCATAAAAGGGGAGGGGCTTAGTCATGGGGGCGAGACAAAAAAAACCATAAAAACCCCCTGCAAAATGGATGTAAGAGGGCGGGGAGTGGGAGGAACCGGGTGGGATGGAGCACAAGTGGGCAGAGTTTCTACTTAAACTCTGCCCACCTGGTGATTTACACATTGCCCAGGAGACCCGGTAATTCACTTTGAAATCTGGAGTCTCTGGGGCAAAACCGGAGAGTTCCCAGGTATGCCTAAAAGCCTAAACTGGCCCTCTACCTAGGGCCTAATAGTGCCAAGGGAATTACAATTTAGCCATGCTGTGGATGGAGACTGTGGATCTGTGGGACCCAGTATAATACAACTGCTACTAAAGTAACAAATATAAGTATATTACATCAATGGAAAATGCCCTTCAGTATGTAAAACTCTGCGTTTCTCAACTTTCTGCTGCTTCTTCAGGGGCCTAATATAATAGGAGGGGGTATGTGTAGGTGTAGATCTGTGACTACCAGAGAGCAGTGGAACCAGGTTTGGGGGTTAGAGATTACATGTGGGGATCTGTACTTACAAGTGGACAGTGGAATCAGGGTGAAGGGTCAGATAGTGTGGTGATCTGACTCTCAGTGGACAGTGGAACCTGGCTGGAGGGTCAAACAATGTTTGCAGTGATATGTGACTAGCAGCGGGCAATGGAATTAGGCTATCAGGTCAGAGAGTATATGTGAGGATCTGTGACTTCCAGATGACAGTGATACTAGACTGTGTCGTCAAACAGTGTATGTGGAGATTTATGACTAACAGTGGAAAATGGAACAAGGCTGGGGTGGCAGAGTGCGTTTGTGGTAATCTGTGGCTACCAGTGGGCAGAGCAAATAGGCTGGTGTCAGATGGGATATGTGTTGTTCTATGACTACTAGTAGACAGTGGAACAAGACTGGGGTGTCAAACAGTGTATGTGTCATTACGTGACTACCAGTGGGACAAGGTTGTCATACATCTTGTTTGTGGCTCTGTGACTACCAGAAGACAGTGGAACAAGGCTGGGACATCAGATAATGTATGTTTAGTGGATAGTGGAAGCAGGCTGGAGTGCCAGACAGGGTATGGGTACATGGGGTTCTTCGAATACTGTGTCTACCAGTGGACAGGAGAACAAGGCTGGGGTCTCAGTATATGTGTGATGCTATGGTTTCCAGTGGATAGTATAACAAATAAATTCAGTATTGCAGATTTGTGAGCTTGCGTCACAATAGCAAATTTAAATATTGCGTGCCTCAAAACAGCACATTTAAAATGTTTCTTTATTATGACAGTGTCTAACATTATTTTGGCTTAGTCTAAAAAAAATCTATCTCAGTCCAATATCCTCACCTCACACCAATCCAATATCCTCGCCTCACACCAATCTAATATCCTCACCTCATACCAATCCAATATCCTCACCCCATACCCTAAAAATTCCAACAACAATAAAAAATCCATCCCAACAACAACCCACCAAGCAACAAAACACTCCAAATCAGTGGTATAAGACACCAAAAAACACTAAAACAAAATAAAACAGCAAACAAAAAATCACTCTAAAGGACACATAAAAACACAAACCTTATTAAAAATAAGAAATTAACCCAAACCAAAAGCATAAGCACACCACAAACACTAACATCTGTACCCCCAAACTATCCTAACCTAATCCAATCCTGCCCCCACACACATACACATATACACACCTTAACTAAACCCAAAATTCCCATTAATAACATCTATCCCAATCCAATATCACCACCCCATACCCTAACAATTTTAATAAAAATATCTATCCTAACAATGCTCAGCAACATAATGTTAGATGCTGTTTTGATAAGGCGGCATTTTAAAGAAGAGAGTGTGAGATGTGAGAGTCTCTTAGCACGAACAAAAGCCATATTGCCTGTTCTGCGGCTAGTCACCGCTCAGAGCATCACATTTTAGCTCTCTAGTGCCATTACAGAGAATAAATTTCCACGTACATATCAGCCTAATCCCACCCAAAAGGGTGGTCTAGTTCCAAAATGACAGTGTCTAGGGAAACTAGCTGTGCCTCACTGAAGAGGCCCAAACAAGGCCAAAACGTACGTCTGGTATTTCCTGTGCAGTGGGGACTTGCCCATTATTTTGGAATTGGACTTATGGGTGGGATTAGTCTAATATGTAAGTGGAAATTTCTCCTCTCTAATGGCACTAGAGAGCTAAAATGTGATGCTCTTGATCAATAGAAGAGGCAACATTGCTTTGTTCATGCTCAGAGCCTCTCACATCTGTGGGCAATTCTCTGAAAAACTCTTAGGGTCTCCCCCTAAGAGTAAAGGGTAATCCAGACATAGACCCTTTGCTCTCAGTACCTAGGGAAACCAGCTGCACCTCACTGTCTAGGCCCAAACAAGGCCAAAAAATATGTCTGGAGTTAGCTGGTATTTCCCATGCAGAGGGGCCTTGCCCATCATTTTGGAACTGGACTGCCCTTATGGGTGGGATTAGTCTAATATGTATGTGGAAATTTCCCCTCTCTAATTGCACTAGATAGCTAAAATATGATGCTCTTGAGGGGTGACTAGTCGTAGAACAGGCAACATTGCTTTATTCGGGCTCAGAGTCTCTCACATTTTTTTAATAGTTTTTGGTATGTTAAACATGCCATTTTTAAGCAAATGGCATTTTAAACACAGTGTTGTGATGCTCTGTATTTACCAGCCATCAGTTCAATAGGATATAGAGCAAGGCTGGGAGCTTGCCAGTGTATATGTGGCACCGGAACAAGGCAGAGATGTCAAACAGTGTTTGTGTTGGGTTCTGTGCCTACCAGTGGACACAGCAACAAGGCAGAGATGTCAGACAATGTTTGTGTTGAGATCTGTGGCTACCACTGGACACCGGAACAAGGCAGAGATGTCAGACAGTGTTTGTGTTGGGTTCTGTAGCTACCAGTGACAGTTGAATAAGGCTGGGGTGTTAGACAGTGTATATGTGTCTCTGTGACTACCAGTGGAACAAGGATAGGGTGGCGGATTGTGTATCTGCAATTCTGCAACTACCAGTGGGCCCTTTAACCTTTTGAGTGCCAGAGGTGTATGCAAGCAGTTTTTGTTAAGGGGATAGTAATACTTAAAGAGACAGTAATACTTCGTTTTATCTTTATTTTATTTTGTAGGCATTAAAAAAACATGAACGATATAAGTCTTATCTCTCAAACCTTTATGGTTTAAGAGATATTCACAAGCAAAGTACCCCCCACCCCGGTTCAGCCAGATCAGAAGGGAGGTGCCCAGGTAGACTGCAGAGAGGGACAATCTTCAATTAAGATAAGGGGAAAAGCTGAAAAACTTGTCAAGGGGGGAAGGGCTTTCATTGTTTTCATACAAAGAAGATTGTCCCCTGCTGTTATCTGTCTGGTCTTACAACCAGATTCACATCTGAGAAGAGATGGCTTACACTAGGAAAAAGGGGCAGGAGGGGGAAACTTTGCTTGTGAATATCTCATAAACCATAAAGGTTTGAGAGATAAGACTTATATCGTTCTTCATGTTTTTTTAATGCCTACAAAATAAAATAAAGATAAAACGAAGTATTACTATCCCTTTAAGATGTAAAAAAAAATATATGTTGTAGGGTTTATGTACCCGAATAAAACAAGGGTACTCCCACTGCTGAGAGATATTTTATTAAAAAAATATAACAGCTCAAACTTGAACCTGTTAGGTGCAATATCACAGTGGCCTGAAAATTTACAGTGGCGCTGTTGTTACACCATCCTATGGAGATTTATGGCTTACAGACCAGAGCGGCCCATAGGATGATGTAGCAACAGCGCCACTGTAAATTTTCAGGCCACTGTGATATTGCACCTACAAAATTCAAATTTGAGAAGTTATCATTTTTTTAATAAAATATCTCTCAGCAGTGGGAGTACCCTTGTTTTACTCAGGGGGATAAACCCTACAACATATATTTTTTACATTTTAAGTATTACTATCCCTTTAAGCAACAGCCTGAAGAAAACATTGCACAACTAAAAAAAATTGAAATGTGCTCTTTGAGTACTAGAGGGGTATTCAACTCTTTGCTACAAAATACATTTACCAAACAAACAAACAGCTTCCGAACTTTCTCGGTATATGTAACCTCATTCTTATTTTCCAAATTTACTACTGTTGAATTGGGAAGATCCTGATAAATTGTTGGAGGTCTTGAGGACAGGTTTGAACTCCCCTTGCTTTAGATGAGTGTTATGGTCTAAAAATGAATAGGATTCATATCCTTTTAAATATTACCTACTGATGGCCAGCATTTATAAAAAGTATTTTAAGTGAATACGTTTCAAAATGTGTTATAAAAATGCTTTTCCTATTCTCATCTCACCCCTCTTATTCGGTATTCATATGATAAGGGAAATAGATAGTATGACTGAAGCAAACAAATAGATACGAGATAACAGTTTCAATGAACTAAACTCAGTGGCTTCTAATCTCAGCACAATCATTCCGGTTTATGGGTTTATCCATTTTGTGACAGGCCTGATAACTGTAGCCACTTCTCAATTTTTTTTAAAGATCTTAGAACTTTCACCATTGGAAAAAGCTCTGAGTGGGAATACATAACATTTGAATGAACCCTTTTCATTTTTTGGTGCTAATGTCCTTTCAGTTTTTTAGACCACTAAAGGGATAGTAAACACTTGTTCTGAAAAGTATATGTATTATTGGGCTTTTCCTGCTAAGTAAAACAAGGGTTCTCCCAGACAGGGTCCCCAAATTCACCCATAAGGAGAACAATATGCTAATCTATTTTGTTGTAGACAAGGACACAGTCCTCTTCAGCTTGGACCCTCCAGCCACAGTACCCCACCAGCAAGCATTATTATTATTATTATTATTCTTTATTTATATAGCGCCAACTAATTCCGCAGCACTATACAATTGTGAATAGACAATCAGATGTGTAGAACAGCATGGAGGCAGATCCAGTTGGAGGTGTCGCAACATCACTGACTTACTCAAATTTGGAGGACCACCAGTAGTTGTGAACTTCACCTGCTGGGAAGAGATGCTGAGGCTGTCCATGGTGGCAAGGGTTCCTGTGATGTGCAGGCTCATGGTAAGACAATCAAAATCTCATTTGTCAAAGTTGTTCTGTGTTGTTCAACTCTTTGAGGACCAGGGGGTATGTAATACATTGTAAAGCAATACTACCCTGGTCCCTTAAGAGTAAAATGTATATCCCTGCCCTGGTTACCTGTCTATGCATCCACTAATGTTAGTTTTAACCTTCCCCTATGCCTTTGATAGGGATGCCCAATGGATTTCCAAAAGCAATATCTTGATCACCCCTTGGGCACTAGTAGAGCTCTTTTACCAGAATATTCCCCTAGTTTTAGGTCAAAGTTGGGCAATGTATTTCCTTTCAGCTGCTGTGGACTACTGCTCCCACTATCTCAGACCAGCCAAAGATTGCCAAGGGAAGTAGTCGTCCACAATAACTTGTGGGCTGCTGGTTTCCAAAACCTGTTTTAGGTAAGCCAACTGCACCATAGTGGTCAAATCCCTTGAATGAATGATTGATTGATCTCCCACACATTGTTTCACCTCTTGAGCATTGCTGTGTTTTAAAACATCCACAGGGCCCACTCGCATGTCAGGACTTGAGCATCTCCCAGTCTGAGCACAGGTGTGTTGATAAGAGGTTTAGTCATTGTGATCAACAGGAGAAAAATAGCATTTCCCACCTTTAGAAGAATTTCCAGTGAAACGTACAGTTTTTCCACTTTAACCATTGCAGTTTGTCAAAGTCCCACCAAAAGTTTCACCACCAGCACTATTAATCAACCACCTAGAAAGACTGATGACAATGAGTCACATTCTAGTGTTGTTGATGGCATAATGGAAGAGGGTGTAGCAGCTCAACCAACTGCTGCATCTAAAAGTGAAACAACCAAGCACAAAAACACGTGTACCAAAAGTAGTAGGGAACTTTGTGAAAATAAAATTAAAAAGAAATGTTTGAGACTTCTAAAAGCCTATAGGAATACAAAAGTAATGAGCAAGAAGTAGCAAGCGATGCTGAGTTAATGATGACTGATGATGATGTAGATGTAGATTATATATCTCCAGAGAGAGATGATGACATCGCCAGAAAGTTAGCTGAAAGGCAAAGGCTCAGTCTTCAACCACTGAAAAGGAGCACTGTGCCTGTCTATAAAGTGTTTGAGAAAACAATTGGAAAGTCTGACCCTGGAAAAGCAAAGATGCCCAAAAATACACAGTCATCCTTTCAGTCATCATCAGCATCATCACAAATTCCAAGTCCAAGCCCCACCCAGCCATACACACACACACATACACACATACACACACACACACACACACACACACACACACACACACACACACACACACTAATGCTGAGTAACCAGCAGCAACAAAACAGGTTGCCAGCATTCACAAATTTAGATAATATTAGTGCCTCTGCTGCTATTGGTAGTGCAGCACCTTTGACACCTAGTAGTAGTATAATTGTATCAACATCTAGCCCCAGTAGTAGTAGCAGCCCCTCAGGAACCCCTAAGTCTATAAAGTTCACAATATAGAGATACTTCACTCATGATCCAAAAGCTAAGACGGGTGCTATTTGTTGTCTGTGTAAAGTGCATACAAGCAGGGGGAAAGCAGGCTCATACCTAGGCACCTCCTCTATGTAATCCCACCTAAAGCACAACCACAGGTCTGACTGGGAGACACCTCATCAACAGATCAGAGGTGCCATAACTAGCAGCAACAGAAACAGTCGTAAAAGTTCCCAGGGAACTGGGGCACATGAGAGAAGTAATGTTGATGTGTCAGAGAGTCTACCAGGAGTTTGTTCATTTGATATAACATCTATGGCTCCTGCTGCAGAGGAGTATGGCTCTGAGTTTGTTGTAGGAGATGACTAGAGTATCAGAGAATGCCCATGCACACACATGCTGCCTCCGCCTCCTATATGTTAGAGTGCTTTGGGCAAGATCCTTACATAGTGCCCATTAAAAGCAATGAGGAATACATTCTTAGCACTTTGTTGTACCCCTGCTCTAAACACAAAATTTCTGAATTTCTGCCAGAGCGTGATCAGTATGCCACAACAAAAAGTCATGATGAGGAATCAGGTTCTGTCAAGGAATAAAAGTAATATAAAGAAAAAGGTATGTTTATTTTCAAGTGGAGGGTTGCGTTGTGGAGGATGAGGAGACAGTTAATGTCAAAAAATTGCTATAAAACATTGTGAAAAGGGAGGCAGCAAAGGGTTTATACCACCAGTAGCAGCATCTACAGCATCAACCAGAACACCCCATTCCCATTCCCCAAAACAGTCTCAGGAGCAGCAATTAAATATTTGTTATGGAGGTGGCATTGGTGGTGACACATCTCTTTTAGACTTGCTCCCTGAGTATGGGTTGGTAACTTAACTGATACACAGGAACACTGTGTAGCTCTTAGGAGTGGTCCCCACTGCATGTGAGATGGTTTTAGCATACTTGCAGGATAACTATGTTCTTATGGGAAGAAACAATGACCCCATAGACTACTGGCAAACAAAACAATGAGTTTGTGGTCAGCACTGGCACATACAGCAGTAGAACCCCTTAGTTCTGTTGAGTCTAAGAATGTTTTCAGTGCAGCGGTTTATATTGTAAATAATCGTAGAACACAGCTATCAAGCAGCAATGTAGGGAGACCTACATTTTTAAAAATTAACCAACATCTAATACCATCTGAGTATCAGGTAGGAGAAGTGGACAAAACCACACATGACAGGGAAAGCCAGGCCACATGTATTATTAACAGTAATACAGAGATGATGATGAGAAGGGAGAAAGGATGTGAAGGATTGCTACAATCTACCTCTGTGGGATCACTACTACCTGTGTCAATAATCTGAGAATAATGATAGCTTACATTTGACTCCACCATGATAATGGTAATAATTGCTGTAGGAATCATGTTGAGTATGTATAAATCTATAAATATATATATAGAGATATACATCAATCACATCACACATGTGCTACATTCAACATTCAGTATGGATTTCAGTAACCCTTTTTAGTAATGTTTCACAATAAAAGGAGCTCCAATTAATAGTCATAGTATTTGGGCCATAGAGAGTGTTATTTCAGTACTGTCAGAGTTGTAGTTCAAGAATAATTGATTGATAAAGTATCCCCCTCCCACCCCTTTTACTGATGTAACACTGCTCACCTCAGAGCAGTAAGACTGTCCGGATGGATCACAGAGAGGGACAATCTTCTGTGAGCATAAGGAAAAACCTTTCAAGGGGGCAGGGTTTTCCTTATGCTCACAGTAAGAAGATTGTCCCTTGCTGTGAGCTGTCTGGTCCCAGGACCAGATTCCACAAATGAGGGGAGGTGGCTTATACTAGGTAAAAGGGACTGGAGAGGGATACTTTATCATTCAATTACTTTTGAACTACAACTCTGACAGTACTGAAATAACACCATGGCCCAAATACTATGAAGATTAATTGGAGCTGCTATTTTTGTGAAACATTACAATCCTTTTAAATGTCTTTATTTCTATTTCTAAATAATGGCTAGACAGCATAGCAGCAGGCTTAAAAAAGGTGAAAGATATTTGTTTTTTGGGGCACTTCCCAGAATTCAGGTTATCCAAACACAAGCCTGAGAAGAAATTGATTTGTATGACTTAGACTTGTTAGGCACAAGCCCTGAAGAAAAATTGATTTGTAGGACTTACACTTTCTAGGCACAAGCCCTCCCAAAATTTTTTGCTTAGGCATCTTGCTTGTCAGGCATCTTGCTTGCCCTACTGGTCTAGAGCCAGCAGATCATTTTATGGTGGCCACTGGCCAATGGCCCTTGTCAAATTCTATGGTGACATTGCAGCATTTGTGACTGCTGTTGTTGCTGCCTCTGAGTTGTCTAAGCAGTAGGACTACTAGGCAGCTCCAAGGGAATGGTATCAACAGTAGTGATATGAGACATGTGATGATGGTTCCACTTGCTACTAGGTCCAGTGAGGCACATGAGGCAGTAGAAGCACCACAACAAGCCCCCACGACTTCAAGTGTATCTGGAGAAAAGTAATTGGCCAATAATGCTTCTCCTCCTGCACTACATCTAAAATCTTGGGTTTGTTGGAATACTAATTTTCACATGATATCAAGCAGATACTGTGTCTTTCATCAGCAACTGCAATTTGCACAGTGTGTGTGTATGTGTGTGTGTGTACGAAAGTTGTGAAATAGGAGAAGGAGTGGGAACAATGGACATATCTCCTCTCACATCAAACAACTGGCATAACTGCAACCAAATACCTGGGCGTTAGGTCCGCAATGTTAAATCAATCATCCCCCAGAAACCAAGTACTGCTGTCACTATGCCCCTTCTCCGCTCCATTAGGACACATGTCAACTAGTAGACTTAATAAGGATTAATCCTCCCTGCTACCAGCTTAGCGTGTTCTCTGGGATGGAATCTCCTCAGGTACTCCTTGAGTCCCTGCTTGCAGTTAGCCTCCACCACATTGCCATGTGTGGTTAGAGCAGTGGGCAAAGAGAGACCAGAAGAGCTCAAACCTGCCCTCAGTTCCCACCCCAAGTGGTGCATGTAGTCATGATCTCCTCACATGAACAAAGGTGAATCACTCAGTGGTTCAGTCATTCTGCTGCATCTGCCCGAGTTAACAGCATTAATTTCTGTTTAATTGGGAAGATCCTGATAACATGAACTGTTGAGCATCTTCAGCACAGGTCTGAACTACCCTTTCCTTAATGCCCAAAAATGAATAGTGTTCATATCCTTTTATATGATGGCCATTGACCATCTGAACCCTCTTATTTGTAATTCATTTGATAAGGAATATATAGCATGACTGAAGCAAAGAGATAAAATATAACAGTTTCAGTGAACTAAACTCAATGGCTTCTAATCTCAGCATAATCATCTCTGTTTATGGTTTTATTCATTTTGTAACAGGCCTGATAACTGCAGCCACTTCATTTCATTTTGAAAGATTTTAGAACTTTCACTTTCTTTGAAAGAAATGCTGAATTGGAGTACATAACATGTTAATGTATATGAACCCTTTTCCTTTTTTTGATGCTGATGTCCGTTTAGACCACTTTCTGTGCTTCATGCTCCTGTGTTTTTTTAAAAGAATAGTTAACACTTGTTCTGAAAAATATATGTATTATTGGGTTTTCCTGCTAAGTAAAACATGGTTCTCCCAGCCAGGGTGCGTCTATGTCTTGCATTGAAAGGATTGAAAACCTTTCTCCCTTTTAGGGTGACCACACATCCCGGAATGCCTGGGACTGTCCCTTATTGGGGGTCGTCGTCCAGCGTCCCGGGACACCCCCCACCGGGACAACAAAGAGTCCTGGAATGGAGCAACACTCGCCAGTCCAGCCATCCAATGAAATGTATTTGCTCTATGGTCCTCATTGGCTGGCTGAGCCAGCCAGTGAGGACCATAGAGCAAATACATTTCATTGGCTGGCTGGCTGGCTGGCTGGCTGGACTGGTGCGTGCGAAACAGCTTGGATGGCACAGGTATGCTGGCGATGCAAGTGAGTACCATGGCTGGGGCTCCCGCCAGCGCTGACCTTCTTTCTGAGGCTGACACAGAGTATGATTTTCCACTGGGAACTCTTACTCTGTGTCAGCCTCAGAAAGAAGGTCAGCGCCGGCAGGAGCCTCAGCCGCGGGACTAGGGTGACCACATGTCCCGGAATGGCAGAATGGAAATGTGGTCACCCTACTCCCCCTACAGCTTCAATCATATCCTACCCCTGGTGTTCTCAATGCTTTTCCTCTCTCCCTCCCCATCTTTCAGTTTTTGTTTGCTATTTGCTTTCTCCCACTTTCTCATTCCTTCCCTCTCCTACTTTCATCTGATTTCAGTTCTGTCACTTATTTGCATCTTCCATTTCTAATACTAACATTTTAATGCACCCACTTCTTCTCACATATCTCCACTCTTATTCAAATCTCTAGTTTCTCTGTTGATTGCAGACACTGGGAATATAAGAATTATAGGGTAAGTGAAAATGTTTTGCTAGTTTCCTATCTTGCTCTATTTACTAAAATTACACTAGCTTACATTACAGCTAGAGATGTGCAAACATTTTTTGCCTCAAACTGAAATGGCACTTCCCGCTTGG
The DNA here is from genome assembly GCA_037306005.1 of Rhinophrynus dorsalis. NCBI lineage: Eukaryota > Metazoa > Chordata > Amphibia > Anura > Rhinophrynidae > Rhinophrynus > Rhinophrynus dorsalis. The sequence goes on along the minus strand of CM074718.1, from coordinate 467,018,315 downwards.
CAAATAATTTCCAGCGAAAAGTGCGTTTTTTTCTCTTTTTTTTGGCCTAGCTGATCCCAATGAAATCAATGGGAACACTGAATTTTCAAACAACACATAGCAAATATTATTTTATTTCACAAAGGCATAGTATAAAAGGGGAATATTTTTTTGGAGGGTTTGTTTACTGGGAACGGGGGCAGTTAATAAAAAATAAATACTAAATACAATTAAGAAAACCCCATAAGACATGGTTTAAAAAGGGGTCTGAGGAGGGTGCCAGTGTTGGTGGGTAGAGTTGGGGTAAATAATCAGTTGAACAGGGGATTTGTTTTTGGGGGGACAGTTAATAAAAAAAAATGAAATAAAATAAGAAATTTGTATGTAACTTGATAGCGACAGGGACCCACTAATGTCAGCTTCCACTGGGGTAGACTGATACTTGTAGAGGATGATTTGTAAGGTTTGTTGTTAGAGGCCCAAGGCCAGAGGAAACATTGATTTGTAGGACTTAGGCTTGTTGGAAACAAACCCCCAAAAATTGTTTATTTTTTTGTAGGCCTATGGGTTTTTTTTGTTTTTGTTTTGTTTTTTTAAATGCCCTACTGGCCTAGTGCCAGCAGGTCATGTTATTTTTGCCAGCGGCCACTGTCCGTTGTCAAATGCCCTTATGTAGATGCTGAATTTGCAACTGCTGTTCTTGCTGCTGATGCTGCTGCTGCTGCTGAGTTGTTTAAGCAGCAGGATTATTAGGCAGCTCAAAGGGAATGGGATCGACAACAGCAGTAACAGGGGTGATGGATGATGACAGTTCCACGTGCCACGACTAGCTCCATTGACACACCTGAGGCAGTAGCAGCACCTAGCCCCCAGTATATGTGGAGAAAAGAAGAAGTTGGACAATAAAAATGTTTCCCTTGAGAGCAGAAACTGTGCCTCTTCTCAGCAACTGAAATGTGCACAGTGAGTGTGTGGTAAATAACACCTGGCACAACTCTATCCAAACACCATGGCACCAGAAACCAAGTACTGCTACTGTCACTATGCCCCTTGTCCACACCCTGATAAGGACACATGACAACTTGCTGGCAGTTTAATACTAATGATTAACCCTCCTTGCCACCATCTTAGCATATTCTGCAGGGTAGAATCTCCTCAGATGCTGCTTGGTGCCCTGCTTATGATTCTTCTCCACCACGCTGCCATGTGTGGTCAGTGCACTACGCAGTGTGCAATGGCTGGACATGAACTGCCACATCCTAAAATCTACAGAGTGGCTATTATTTGGTGGGGGAGGTAACGATGAATGGGGTAGATTGGCAGCAGATGTAGTTACCCTAGAGAAAGAAGGTGATGCCAAGCTAGTTGTTTTGCTCATCACCGAACTTCCAGCCTCTGACTCGGTTTCTCTATTCTTCCTCCTCTTTATTCTCCACCTCGCCTCTTGTTGCCTTTCGGGAGAATCAAGGGGTACTGCAACAGTGGAGCTCGATTTCTGTGATGGGTGTATGGCTTTAATGTGTTTGACATAAATGTCATGGTGTCTGTTTCATGTGTGTTATCAGGGCAGTTTTGCCAAGGTGCTTTTCCTCCTTTTCACTGACTTGTCACAAATTGTGCACAGTGCCGTCACTGATGACTTCACTGTGCCTGCCCCAAATGAAAAAATAGTCCCACACCCAGGACCTCAGGGGGAGGGGAAAGGTGGAGAAGAATGGCCTCTTTCTTCATCTCCTCCACATTCCCTTTCACTGGCTGGGAGAGAGGATGATGTTGCTGCTCTTGCTGCTACTGCCTCATAATCAGCACTGCAGCTAGGACCAGGAGTATTTCTGATGTCAAGTGGAACCTGTCTTAGTTCCGCATCACTTGATGATCCCATTCCCACTGTGTCTACGGTTGTTCGTGGCACACTAGCCTGCTCCTCCTCTTGCAAATCAGCAGCAGCAGGAATTAGAGCAGTTGCAAATTCCAAAAGCTAACTGCTGGTGGTGGTGGTGATGCCCATCCCTGTCTCCCACTCCTTCTCAGTTTGTATAAAAGGACTATTAATGTCTCTTCCACCCCAGGTTCTCCACCATCATCATCAATACCACCACCAATCCCTCCGTGCCGCTGCTGCTCTATTACAGACATCTCATTGGTTGGAGTAGGTGTTAAGAAATGTGACAGAGGGTCCACTAATGTCACACATGCCATCTCTTGTTGACCAGAAGAAGGCAGACTGGCAGCATTAGTAGCATGCACAGGCAGCTGATCTGTGCTCCTTGTGGTGATGGTACTATTGCTGCTAGGCAACAATTCTGCCTTCTTCAGGATCATGTTCCACCTGGACAATGCCAAGGGGGGGCTCCCAGGGTCAGGGGAATGTTGTGGGCTCCCTTGACCACTAGTCTGGATGCTCTGCATGACATCCCCTACCAGTCTTCCTTCTCACTAGTAATATCATCACCCCTCCTTCACTCCTAACAGTCTGTACAAACTGCTGGACCTTCTTAGTAGTAGTGCTAGTGGCAGGACTGCTTGGAGATGGCAATTGTGACTTAGGGTCCCCTGCTGTCACACTTGGCATCATCTCATCCTCCCCCCTCCTGAGAATAACTGTTAGCAGGTTGAGCACTGGCAGCAGGCACAGCACTGGCAGCAAGTGCAGCACTGGCAGCAAGCACAGCACTGGTAGCTGACCTGTCCTGCTCACTCTACTACCCTCTTCTGCCTCTGCCCTTGACAAAAATGTCCCCAAGATCCCTAGGGGTGATGTAGGGGAATTGGTCATCATTGGGTCTGAGGAACCAGAGCATCCAGACCCTTTCATGTTGGGTCACTTCCTTCTTCTCAGACTCACTGGACACCTAACTGTCCTTCCAGGTCCTCCTTTTATTGCTATTAAAGGGATAGTAATGTTTCACAAAAAAAAAAAACAGCTCCAATTAATCTTCATAGTATTTTGGCCATGGAGAGTGTTATTTCAATACTGTCAGAGTTGTAGTTCAAAAGTAACTGAATGATAAAGTATCTCCTGCCACCCCTTTTACCTAGTGTAAGCCACCTCTTCTCAGAATCTGGTCCCTTGACCAGACAGATCACACCAAGGGACAATCTTCTTACTGTGAGCATAAGGAAAACCCTGCCCCCTTAACAGGTTTTTCCTTATGCTCACTGAATATTGTACTTTTCTGTGATCCATTTGGGCAGTCTTGTTGATCTGAGGTGAGCAGTGTTACAACAGTAAAAGGGGTGAGAGGGGGATACTTTATTATTCAATTACTCTCGGACTACAACTCTGACAGTATTGAAATAACACTCTTCATGGCCCAAATACTATGAAGATTAATTGGAGATGCTTTTATTTGAAACATTACTATCCCTTTAAACTTTCTCAATGTGATAGCAGTCACTATGAGCCTTTTCTGCCTCAATTTTGCAACCCAACTCACAGCAAAACATCCTAGTATCTCTCTCTCTCTCTCTCTCTCTCTCTCTCTCTCTCTCTCTGTAGCTGCTTGTATTGTGTTTCACTTCCTGGAAAATGGCACTTTTCTATAGAGGAAATGCGAATAACATGATTAAAGGGGCAAAAACTTTCTAGCCATTCAAAAATAGCAAAAACATTTTTGCCAGTGGGTGAAAACAGCGAAGATTTTAATCACTTTATTTAAAGCTGATTTTCCCACAAAAAAGTGGACAACCACATGGGTTTTGTGGGGGTGGTTTGCGGGACCTTTTACCCACCCATAGTCAGTACTATGACTACAAGATGGAGATGAAGAAGACGTCCCTGGAAGAGAAGTCTAAACATGCCACTGTTGGAGGATCACCAGTGGTTGTGAACTTCAGTTCCTTGTAGGAGATGCTGAGGTGGTCCATGGAAACAAGAGTTAAATATGTTGCTGGCCTGTGATCTGTAGGCTTGTGGTAAGAAAATCATGAACTCAGTTTGGAAAGTTGTTCCATGTTGTTCAACTCCAGGAGGACCAGAGGGGTGTGTAATGCTTTATGAAAGCTACCCTAATCCCTAAAGGTTGAAATGTATATTACTGACAAACCATTACTTTATCCAGCATCTTTTGCAGGCCATGCCCCTTCCCCGATCTGTGTACTCTGCCTAGGCCTACTTGCCCCAGGCCAAAGTACATCACTGCATCTATCTCACCTCCAGTGATGAGAGATCATCTAATGTTTACATCCTAATGTGTGTGAAATGTCCCAAACACGATTATATGTAGGTGAAAAAGGTCAAATTAGAAGAAAATGGGTACATTCACATAGGTTCTGTGTGAACAACAAAAGAGACATGTCAGTGGGTGAACATTTTTGCAAAAATGGTCATAGCATTAAAGATCTCAGGGTAATAGTACTGATGGGAAATTTCCCTGACACAGAGAGTCATGTGAGCCTCCAATCATTGGTAAACAAAGCTGAGCAGCATGGTAGGCCACTGGGAGGAGGAACCATTCAACAACGGGCACACCCTCACCCCACTGTGCCCGAAGCACATGATGAAGTCGAAGAGCGTTGCATCCTACCCAGGCTTGGGTATCACCACAATGGAAGCTCCATTCATTGAGGGGGGAGAACACCAGCGTCCAAAGCCAAGAGAATGGCTAAATGCGAGTGAGGTTCTAATACATCAATATTACGTTTATACCATTCAATGGGCAAACTGTCCAATCCAGGAGATTTACCTTTGGGTGTGGCCAAATAGCTTCAACCACTTTCCTCAAAAAGATGGGAGAATCCATATAGCGTTTGTCCTCAAGGGACAGGACTGGTAGGTTACAACCCAAAAGGTAAGACAACAGGTCTTCAGAAGATTTGAGCAGTCTGGATTGATAGAGACACTGGTAAAAGCGAGAGAATCTGGCACTGATATCCTCATCCGAGGTAAGTAGACAACCAGCCTCATCACGTATGTGAAGGATCAGGGTGCAGTCAAGATTACATTTGACCAAGTGGACAAGCGTCTTCCCCACCTTGTCACCATGTTCAAAAACTCCCTGACGTGTATGGAAGACCCTGTAGCCATTTAATTCTGAGAGATACAGATTAACATTAAGCAGAGAGAAACGCAGAATTGGAATCCTCCCCACCACTGACAACATAATCCCATCCGGCCACTATGGCCTCATCTGCCAGCCGTCGAGCCTCCGCGGATCGGCTCTTCAAGAAAGTAATGAACCACGAGCTCAAGCCGCATCCCACACCACAGCATCACTGGTCACCCCCACATTACCAGTAAAGTAGTTATTAGGTCAGCCGTGTGGGGGGAGGCAACAGCCTCCACATCAAGCCAGGCAGGACGCAACATCCAGCTGCAGGTTCGGGGGGAACATCCAAGATTCAGAGAAAGGAGTATGGGGGAATGATCCAACACTACACGAGACAAGTATTCATAGGTGGATACCTAGCCCCGGATATCCCAAGAGACTAACGCGTGGGAAATACGGGACAGGGAGTGGTGTGTAGAGGAATGACAAGAATACTCACAGTCTGATGGGTGATGGAAACGCCAGGTGTCCACCAGGCCCATGTCACCCACCCAACCACTAAAGGTCAGCTGAGTGCAAGATCCAGCAATTGACACCCCCCTTGTCAGTCAAGGTCACAGTCAAGAATATTATTAAAATTGCCCATGCAAACCACCCGGTGTCCAGGTATAACGGAAACAAATTCCAAGGTGTCACTTACAACAGAATCAGTAAAGGGCAGGAGAATATAAAGGTTAGCTATTAAAAAGGGGATACCAACAATGGAGCAATCAGATTTATGTTCTAGGAACTCGAAACATAAAGATCTCCTAACCATGATCACAACCCCCTTTTCATGGGTAGAAAAAAGTAGATTGGTAATGACAGGACACCCAGGGTTTTTTAAGAGACAGAAGCTTGGATCCCACCAAGTGCATCTCCTGCAGGAGACCCACATCAGGGACCTGGTGGCATATATAAGCCAACACCAGGGAGCATTTAATTCTACAGTTCAAGCCCCGCACGTTCCACGAAAAGAATTTACAAAGTGAAACAACCATTACGTTGGTAAGAAGAAGCATGAACCGCATCTATGCGGCTGTACACCGAGGGCAGCAGGAGGGCAATACCACATTTTACCTATATTTTTACAAAGTGTCAGTATCACTGGAAGGAGTTTTTATTAACCCTTTGAGTGCCAGAGTGGTACGCAATGCATTGCAAAGCAGTGCATTGAGTACCACTCTGGCACTCAAAGGGTTAAGTATAGTAGGCCCTGCATTTTTATGTACAGCAAATAGGCTGCATTGGCAGATTTCTACATTCCCCTCATTGTGTCTCAATTCTCAGCTAGATGGAGACAGATGCTGGAGTATACCTGCGTGTGAAGAAGCAGTTATGTATCAGCATAAACAAGGAGTTCAGGCTGACCTTTTTATCTTTATGAGCTGTGAATTTATCTTCCAACTCTTCTTTACAGCCCATGGGAGGGGAAGGGAATATTAGGGGAAAGGGTAGAAGGTTGAAGCGTAAATATTAATGCAATACCAACCTCTCACACCTTCAACAGGGCCTGAGTGACCCCAGTGAGATCTGGAGAGCTTCCGAGCAAAATGCACGCAAGCAAAACACATGCAATTCCCCTTGCAGGGAGCCCAGGCAAGTTATGCAGATTTTTACAAGCCATAAATTAATTCCTTGCCCTAATTTTGCCTGCCAACAATAGGAGCTAATAAATCTAAAATAGCAAATGTGTTGTGAAGGCCTGTGCTACAAGTAGCTGACGTGTTAGGAGGTGGGGTTTTGTGGGAACATGGGAAATTCCCCATACAAAGCATAATGCAAGATGATAATGTTTTATTTTCCATATTCCATATCTTTTTTGTTAAATTGCGTATCAGTACTTGCCTGCGCTTATAGCTGTTGTTATTCAAGCAATGTAGACAATAACTGAGAGGCTAATGGGCCTTATGTATAAAAGTGGAGCAATTCTGGGGCAAACTACCTGAACCATAGGAGACAACCCTTTGAGTGCCAGAGAGGTATCCAATGCATTGCAAGGGGTTAAAAGTGTAGAAGTAGGTGAGAACAAAAAATATAGGCAATTTGACTTTATCATGCATTTGATGACTATGTAAAGTAAAAAAAAAAAAGGTTAATATTCCTTTAAAGAGGAATAAACCCCACTCAGAGCCGGATCACTGGCAAAGCACCATAGGCACGTACCTAGGGCCCAGTCAGGTTGAGGAGTCCTGGCCTTGCCTGTCCGTGCCCCTCCCGCCATGCAAAGCTGAACCAGGAACTCAAGGAGACATACCCCCAACTTGTCCACAAACAAAACAAAGCGCTTAGGGCGCATGTGCATTCATTTACATCCTCAAGGTAAACAGTACAATAAGAAGATATAAAAACAACATTACAAGGAAGGTGTCCCAATGTATCTATTAATATATGACAAAGATCTATAATAAATGAAAAAGGGCAAAGATATAAATGAAGCAATTACAAGGAAAGCACCCAGTTTGATTCAACCCCTTATGAGATGCTCCACATGGTTATTAGTAAATCATTGTTACATGGGCTCCATGGGAATAATACATATCTGGTTACTGTGATGTGTTGCGATGTGAACGTGCGACACCCTCACATTTCAACACATCACAGAAGCCAGATGTGTATTTGCATTAACCCCATATAACACTGATTTAAACCAAGTGGAGGTGAGAAACAAACTGTCTACTTTCCTTGTAACTGCTTCCTTTGTATCTTTGCACTTTTTCATTTGGTATAAATCTTTGTTATATATTGATAGGCACATTGGGACATCCACCAGGCAAAGGGTTAATTAAGTATACAAATTTCTGTCAGGAGTCATAACAGAAAAATGTATATACTATTTTGTTCTTGTATTTTGCATGTTTTATCTTATTGTTTTCTATTTTTTACTTTACATGTTACTATGGTGACAGCCTTGTTTTGCCGCCATTTTCATAGGGTATATATGCAAGGGATGGTGAGGGTTGACTTTTCTCTTGAGAAAGGTTCCATAGAGGACCAAAACTCTCTGTAATAACCCTTTGTTTTTCCTTTTTTTATCCTTCATTATCATACCTGGGAACTTCATACTTTGCTGTCCCCAGAGGGAGTCCTCTGGTGCCCGTGGTGCTAGAAAAATGACACGATTTGCGTCAAAAGGGGGGCGGAACTAAAGGTGAGTGGGGGTGGGGCTAAATCAGCTAGGAAAAAATAGGCTGAGAAAGGAGGAGAAATCGCAGGGAGTGGGAGGAAAGACTTAAAAAGAGCAGAAGTAGGTGGAGTTTCAATAGAAACTCCCCACATCCGGAGACCCAGCCCCTGCCCCGGAGACCCGGTAATGCAGTGTGAAAACCGGAGTCTCCAGGGCAAATCTGGAGAGTTCCCAGCTATGTTCATTATGAAGAGTGCACTAATTAGAGTTTTTTTATGGATTAATTTTACTAGCATCCAGGCAACTTTCTACTTAGACTGCAACACTTATATATATGAAATAGTAATGTGTATAACAGAGGGACTTACTACACACACACACACACACACACACACACACTGGCCCTTCCTCCTACTCCTTCTACAGGTCTTTCACTCTACCCAGCCAGTTCTCTTATCCAATTTCTCTCTTTGCCTCCTAGGTTTCCCTATCACCCATCTCTGTCGCTTCTTAGCCAGGTTTCTCTCTTTCTTCCACTCCGTCCTGTCACGAGGCTGTCTCCCCACTCCTCCTCTACTCTACAAAGAATCCTGTTTAAACGGCACCCATCAGGATACAGTTAAAAACATAACTTTATTTATTAATAATGGGAGATATATAGAAAAAGGATATAGAAAAGAAAGAAAGAAAGAAAGAAAGAAAGAAAGAAAGAAAGAAAGAAAGAAAGAAAGAAAGAAAGAAAGAAAGAAAGGTGACCATGCATCCTGGAATGCCCGGGACTGTCCCTTATTGGAGGTCTGTGTCCCACGTCCCGGGTCACCCCCCACTAGGACAACAAGGAGTCCCGGAATGGAGCAACAAAGCCAGCACCCACAGCACAAACAGTCTCTGAGGTCACTCAATGTCAATGACACAGCCTACATAGGGCAGCACTCCCCACCACCAGCCAATGAAATGTATTTGCTGTTTGGTCCTCAATGAGGATCATATAGCAAATACATTTCATTGGCGGGCTGGCTGGTGCGTGCGTGTGTGCAAGACAGCTGGAATGGCGGCGGTACGCTGGTGCTGCGACTTATGGATGTGAGTGAGTGTCTGTCACAGAAGGCAGTCAGAGCGTGGTTACACACAAGTAAAGCACAAGCTCCAGTCCAAACTACAGTGCATACTCCCCATTCTGAGACTAAGTCAAAGTCTTCAGGGGAAAAAATATTAGTACTAACTACTCTAAATATATAAATACGCACATACATATACATATATATAAGTATACTCTTTTGGGCAAGTTTAGCTTTCATCAGATATAAATATCTAAATTCTCAAACTCAAAAAGCCAGTGTGTAGAGATAACAGATAACCCTTTGAGTGCCAGTGCCAGTGCAACTCCAACTTGTGCACCAGAGGGTGTATATACAAGTAGTCAAGTTCAAATGTACAACACTTTTGTTTCTCAATGTGTTGCACAGTTCTCTCTGGTGTGCAAGCAAATGGTTAATTTCATTCACTTCTGTTTTTGAAGGATGCATATTGTTTTCGGTTAGTTTCATAAGTGATGATTTTTTAACCCTGAGTGCATCCCCCTCTGACACTGGCACTCAATACTACTAACTATATAAATACACTGATATAATCATAAACATACACGGGCAAGTTTATGTCGGATACATATCTCAAAAGTCAAAGCCAGTCTGTATAGATAACCCTTTGAGTGCCAGTGCCAGTGGGTGATGCAGTGCATTGATTCACTATGTGTTGCATACCCCCTCTAGCACTCAGAGTTAAAAAAATATCAGCATGTATGAAACAAAAAAATATTCATTGTCCAAAAACAGAAATGAATGAAATTAACCATGTGCTTACACACCAGAGAGATATGTGCAACCCACTGAGAAGCAAAAGTGTTTTACTTGTATATACACTAGTGATGAGCGAGCACCCCAATGCTCGGATGTTCGGGTGCTCTGACCGAGCACCCCCTGAGGCTCGAGTGCTCGGCCGAGCACCCGAGCCCCATTGAAGTCAATGGGAGGACTCGAGCATTACACCAGGCACCCCCTGCTCTGATGAGGGGAGGGTGCCTGGTCCATAGGAAAAGGGCAGAAAAAGATGGAAACACTACAGAAATGGTTCAGGGACAGCATAGGGAGGATGTCTGGATGCACCTTGGACTCCAACATCGCTGCTGGGAACGATCTTTCGCCCGTAGTACGCCATTTTTACAGACTGACCGTAAAACACACAAAAAGGAAAATAAAAACGACTTTAGGCGAAAAATTGTTACCAAACAGTATTTGCTGTATATTTACTTGTATATCATCTGCAAATTCTCCCAAAAATTTCATCGATTTTCTGAAGTGAGGCCATGATTAAGAGGGAAACGTGCGCAGAGGCAAATTATCCCAAAAATTTCCTTGATTTTCAGAACTGAGGCCATGATTAAGAGGGAAACGTGCACAGAGGCAAATTCTCCCAAAAATTTCCTTGATTTTCAGAACTGAGGCCATGATTAAGAGGGAAACGTGCGCTGAGCTGACCATCTAAAACATTATGGGTGAGGGTCTGCTGCAGAGCTGACCATCCTAAACATTATATGCGAAGGCCCGCTAGTGAGCTGACGCTATAAAACATTATATGAGAGGGCCCGCTAGAGAGCTGACCCAATAAAACATTATATGAGAAGGCCCGCTGGTGAGCTGACCTATATAAAAATTGGCAAACAGGGCCCGCTGGTGAGCTGGCCCTATATAAAAATTATATCACAGGGCCCGCTGGTGAGCTGGCCCTATATAAAAATTATATCCCAGGGCACGCTGGTGAGCTGGCCCTATATAAAAATTATATCCCAGGGCATATGGAAGAGGAGGAGGAGGATGAGAACATTAAGAGTCAACCATATACCCGTTTTTGGGGTGGAAGGGGTGAATGGGAATACAGAGTATTCCCATCATTGTAAATAACATATATAAAGTGAGTTTATGTTCCCCCGGGGCTTTCCTCCAGTGGAGTGGAGAAGTCAGGGGAAATCCAGGCCTTGTTCATTTTTATAAGTGTCAACCTATCAGCATTGTCGGTGGAAAGGCGGATACGCTTATCTGTTATGATGCCACCAGCAGCACTAAATACCCGCTCAGACAGAACGCTGGCGGCAGGGCAGGCCAGCACCTCCAAGGCGTAGAGTGCCAGTTCATACCACGTGTCCAGCTTGGACACCCAGTAGTTGTAAGGCACAGAGGGATCATTGAGGACGCTGACACGGTCTGCTACGTACTCCTTCACCATCTTCCAAAACTTTTCCCTCCTTGTGACACTAGGCTGCGCATCAGGGTGAGGGTGCTGGCGGGGTGTCATGAAGGTGTCCCACGCCTTGGAGAGTGTTGCCCTGCCTTTGTCGGAACTGCTGTGTGCTCCCCTTTTCTCCCCTTCTCGGTTGGCCAAGGTAGCACGTACTCTGCCGCCAGCGTTGTCAGATGGAAAATTTTGGAGCAATTTTTCAACAAGAACCTTCTGGTATTGCACCATTTTGCTTGTCCTCTCCACCGGAGGAATGAGAGATGAGAAATTCTCTTTGTAGCGGGGGTCCAGAAGGGTGAACACCCAGTAATCCGTGTTGTCTAAAATGCGTAAAACGCGTGGGTCACGGGAAAGGCAGCCTAACATAAAGTCAGCCATGTGTGCCAGAGTACCAACAGTCAAGATTTCGCTGTCCTCACCAGGAGGCTGACTCTCAATATCCTCATCCTCTTCCTCCTCTTCTGCCCACCCACGCTGAAGAGATGGAACTAAAGTTCCATGGCTACCCTCTGTAGCGGAGGCAACCGTGTCTTCCTCCTCCTCCTCCTCCTCCTCCTCCTCCTCCGCCTCCTCCAATTGTCGCTGAGAAGACGAAGTGAGGGTGCTCTGGCTATCACCTTGTGTAAGCTCTTCCTCCCCCATTTCCACCTCTTCCACATGCAAAGCGTCGGTTTTAATTGTGAGCAGCGAGCGTTTCAGTAGACACAGAAGTGGGATGGTTACACTGATAATAGCGTTATCGCCGCTCACCATCTGTGTCGATTCCTCAAAATTGCGTAAAACCTCGCAGAGGTCTGACATCCATTCCCACTCCTCACTTCTGATTACAGGAAGTTGAACGGAGAGGCGACGACCGTGTAACAGCTGGTACTCCACTACTGCCCTCTGCTGCTCACAAAGCCGGGCCAACATGTGGAAGGTGGAGTTCCAGCGCGTGCTCACGTCACACAGCAGCCGGTGAGCTGGCAATTGTAAGCGCTGCTGCAGCTTCAACAGGCCGGCCGAAGCTGTAGATGACTTACGGAAATGTGCACACACGCGGCGCACCTTGGTCAAGAGATCATGCACATTGGGGTAGGTTTTTAGAAATCGCTGCACCACTAAATTAAATACATGCGCTAGGCATGGTACGTGTGTGAGCTTGCCGAGCTCCAAAGCCGCCACCAAGTTACGCCCATTATCACACACAACCATGCCTGCTTGCAGGTTGAGTGGCGAGAGCCACTGCTCGGTCTGGTGACTAATCCCCTGCAACAGCTCTGAGGCCGTGTGCTGTTTGTCCCCAAGGCAGATCAGCTTCAGCACGGCCTGTTGACGCTTCCCCACTGCAGTGCTACACTGCTTCCAGCTACTGGCTGATGGGGGAGTGGCGGTGTGTGTAGAGAATTCGGAGGTGGAAACGGAGGAGGAGGAGCCAATAACGTAGGTGCTGGTGGAAACCCTGATGGAGGTAGGGCCCGCAATCCTCGGCGTGGGTAGCACCCATGCCATCCCAGGGTCCGAGTCGCTCCCAGCCTCCACGACATTCACCCAGTGTGCCGTCAGGGAAATGTAGCGTCCCTGGCCACAAGCACTTGTCCATGTGTCAGTCGTTAAGTGGACCTTCCCAGTAACTGCGTTGGTCAGGGCACGGGTGATGTTACGGGACACATGGTGGTGTAATGCGGGGATGGCACACCGGGAAAAGTAGTGGCGGCTGGGGACCGCGTACCGAGGGACAGCTGCTGCCATCAGGCTGCGGAAGGACTCAGTGTCCACAAGCCTAAATGGCAGCATTTCGATGGCCAGTAATTTTGAAAGGTGTGAGGTTAGTGCTATGGCCTGTGGGTGGGTGGCTGGGTATTTTCTCTTGCGCTCAAATGCCTGGGGTAACGACATTTGGACGCTGTGCTGGGACAGGGAAGTGGATGTGGTCGCTGATGGTGCTTCAGATGCTACAGGTGCAGGGCGGGAGGTATGCGGGCCTGCGCCTTCGACAGGCGATTGGCCGGCACCGAAAACAGGGGAAGAGGAGGCAGTGGTGTGGCCTGCAGACACAGATGGGCGATCCAGGCGTTCCTCCCACTTACTACGGTGCTTGGATGCCATGTGTCGGATCATGCTGGTGGTGGTGAGGTTTCTAGTGTTCATGCCTCGGCTCATTCTGGTGTGGCACAGGTTGCAAACTACAAATCTTTTGTCGTCCGCACTTTCCTTAAAAAAACGCCATACCGCGGAACACCTACCCCTTGGCAAGGTAGATTTACGCAAGGGGGTGCTCCGTGGAACATTTGCGGGCCGGTTTGGTGCGGTCCGCCTTCTTTCTGTAGCCACACCACTGCCTCTTCCAGCCTGTTGCGGTGCTGCAGATGGCTCACCCTCAGGACTGCTGTCATCGCTCGGCTCTACACCTTCCCAGGTGGGGTCAGTCACCTCATCGTCCACCAAGTCCTCCTCCACTTCCTCACTCTGATCATCCTCCTCAAGTCTTGATCCCACCACATACTCGGTCATTGACAACTGTATAACATTCTCCTCAACAAGGTCTTGAGAAGGAAATAGTGGTTGATTTAATGGCAACTGTGTCTCATCATCATCATCATCATCCACTACTTCCTTTGACCTTAAATGCCGTTCACATCTGTCATCTTCTTGTGATTGGGTAGCCTCTAGAGGTTGTGAATCAGGGCACAAGATGTCATGTTCCTCTGCAAGCGTGCTTGGAGAGAGGGTCAAATGAAGGATTGGTGATGAGACGAGCTCATCACTATATCCCAGTGTGGGATCACTTCTTTGACCAGACCGTGTATGGTGGGAGGAAGGATGATCAGAGTGAGGATTATGTTGACCAGACTCTTGGCTACTGAGAGTGGACTTGGTGGAAGACAGGGTGGTGCTTAACCGACTGGAAGCAGTATCAGCTGTCATCCAACCGACCACCTGTTCGCACTGGTCGGACCTCGAGAGTGATGTCCTGCGACGCCCTGTGAAATCAGACATGAAGCTAGGTATGGTGGATGTCTTTCTTTCTTGTGCTCTGGCACCAGGCACAGTTTCTCCGCGTCCTGACCCGCGCCCTGAACTTTCAGGATCACGTCCACTTCCCCGTCCCTTTTTACCCGCCTTCTTCATCTTACACGATATATATGACTTTAATATATATGAGTTTGAAAACTTAACAGTATTTCTTACTATTCTGCAACTCTGCAGAGTACACAGAATAGGCTGCTAAACTGCGGTGACACACACTGAATGGAATAAGTGACTTTAATATTTGAGTTTGAAAAATTAACAGTATTTCTTATTATTCTGCAACTCTGCAGAGTACACAGAATAGGCTGCTAAACTGCGGTGACACACACTGAATGGAATAAGTGACTTTAATATTTGAGTTTGAAAAATTAACAGTATTTCTTACTATTCTGCAACTCTGCAGAGTACACAGAATAGGCTGTTAAACGGCGTTGAAACACACTGAATGGAATATGTGACTTTAATATTTGAGTTTGAAAACTTAACAGTATTTCTTATAATTCTGGAACTGTACAGAGTACACAGAATAGGCTGTTAAACGGCGGTGAAAGACACTGAATGGAATATGTGACTTTAATATTTGAGTTTGAAAACTTAACAGTATTTCTTATAATTCTGCAACTCTGCAGAGTACACAGAATAGGCTGTTAAACGGCGGTGAAAGACACTGAATGGAATATGTGACTTTGATATTTGAGTTTGAAAAATTAACAGTATTTCTTACTATTCTGCAACTCTGCAGAGTACACAGAATAGGCTGTTAAACGGCGTTGAAACACACTGAATGGAATATGTGACTTTAATATTTGAGTTTGAAAACTTAACAGTATTTCTTATAATTCTGGAACTGTACAGAGTACACAGAATAGGCTGTTAAACGGCGGTGAAAGACACTGAATGGAATATGTGACTTTAATATTTGAGTTTGAAAACTTAACAGTATTTCTTATAATTCTGGAACTGTACAGAGTACACAGAATAGGCTGTTAAACGGCGGTGAAAGACACTGAATGGAATATGTGACTTTAATATTTGAGTTTGAAAACTTAACAGTATTTCTTATAATTCTGCAACTGTACAGAGTACACAGAATAGGCTGTTAAACGGCGGTGAAAGACACTGAATGGAATATGTGACTTTAATATTTGAGTTTGAAAACTTAACAGTATTTCTTATAATTCTGCAACTCTGCAGAGTACACAGAATAGGCTGTTAAACGGCGGTGAAAGACACTGAATGGAATATGTGACTTTGATATTTTAGTTTGAAGACTTAACAGTATTTCTTCCTATTCTGCAACTCTGCACAGTACACAGAATGTGCTGCTACACTGCGGCGAAGCACACTGAATGGAATATGTGACTTTGATATTTGAGTTTGAAAACTTAACAGTATTTCTTATAATTCTGGAACTGTACAGAGTACACAGAATAGGCTGTTAAACGGCGGTGAAAGACACTGAATGGAATATGTGACTTTAATATTTGAGTTTGAAAACTTAACAGTATTTCTTATAATTCTGCAACTGTACAGAGTACACAGAATAGGCTGTTAAACGGCGGTGAAAGACACTGAATGGAATATGTGACTTTAATATTTGAGTTTGAAAACTTAACAGTATTTCTTATAATTCTGCAACTCTGCAGAGTACACAGAATAGGCTGTTAAACGGCGGTGAAAGACACTGAATGGAATATGTGACTTTGATATTTTAGTTTGAAGACTTAACAGTATTTCTTCCTATTCTGCAACTCTGCACAGTACACAGAATGTGCTGCTACACTGCGGCGAAGCACACTGAATGGAATATGTGACTTTGATATTTGAGTTTGAAAACTTAACAGTATTTCTTATAATTCTGCAACTCTGCACAGTACACAGAATAGGCTGCTAAACGGCGGTGAAACACACTGAATGGAATATGTGACTTTAATATTTGAGTTTGAAAACTTAACAGTATTTCTTACTATTCTGCAACTCTGCAGAGTACACAGAATAGGCTGTTAAACGGCGTTGAAACACACTGAATGGAATATGTGACTTTAATATTTGAGTTTGAAAACTTAACAGTATTTCTTATAATTCTGGAACTGTACAGAGTACACAGAATAGGCTGTTAAACGGCGGTGAAAGACACTGAATGGAATATGTGACTTTAATATTTGAGTTTGAAAACTTAACAGTATTTCTTATAATTCTGCAACTGTACAGAGTACACAGAATAGGCTGTTAAACGGCGGTGAAAGACACTGAATGGAATATGTGACTTTAATATTTGAGTTTGAAAACTTAACAGTATTTCTTATAATTCTGCAACTCTGCAGAGTACACAGAATAGGCTGTTAAACGGCGGTGAAAGACACTGAATGGAATATGTGACTTTGATATTTTAGTTTGAAGACTTAACAGTATTTCTTCCTATTCTGCAACTCTGCACAGTACACAGAATGTGCTGCTACACTGCGGCGAAGCACACTGAATGGAATATGTGACTTTGATATTTTAGTTTGAAGACTTAACAGTATTTCTTCCTATTCTGCAACTCTGCACAGTACACAGAATGTGCTGCTAAACTGCGGCGAAGCACACTGAATGGAATATGTGACTTTGATATTTGAGTTTGAAGACTTAACAGTATTTCTTCCTATTCTGCAACTCTGCACAGTACACAGAATGTGCTGCTACACTGCGGCGAAGCACACTGAATGGAATATGTGACTTTGATATTTTAGTTTGAAGACTTAACAGTATTTCTTCCTATTCTGCAACTCTGCACAGTACACAGAATGTGCTGCTAAACTGCGGCGAAGCACACTGAAT
The DNA here is from genome assembly GCA_037306005.1 of Rhinophrynus dorsalis. Classification (NCBI taxonomy): domain Eukaryota; kingdom Metazoa; phylum Chordata; class Amphibia; order Anura; family Rhinophrynidae; genus Rhinophrynus; species Rhinophrynus dorsalis. Next base: position 467,001,059 of record CM074718.1, on the reverse strand, counting down.
GGAATATGTGACTTTGATATTTGAGTTTGAAGACTTAACAGTATTTCTTCCTATTCTGCAACTCTGCACAGTACACAGAATGTGCTGCTAAACTGCGGCGAAGCACACTGAATGGAATATGTGACTTTGATATTTTAGTTTGAAGACTTAACAGTATTTCTTCCTATTCTGCAACTCTGCACAGTACTCAGAATGTGCTGCTAAACTGCGGCGACGCACACTGAATGGAATACGTGACTTTGATATTTTAGTTTGAAGACTTAACAGAATGTGCTCTAATCTGCAACTTTGCACACTAAACAGAATGTGCTCTAATCTGCAACTTTGCACACTAAACAGAATGTGCTCTAATCTGCAACTTTGCACACTAAACAGAATGTGCTCTAATCTGCAACTGTGCACACTAAACAGAATGTGCTCTAATCTGCAACTTTGCACACTAAACAGAATATATATTTTTTTTTTTTTTTTTTTTTGTTTTTTTCCCCCCACACCAAATAACCTGCTGCCCCCACACACAGTAGTCCTAAAAAGGACTTTTGGTTCTTTTTTTTTCACAATTTTTGTTTTTTTCCTCCCTACACTGCCTTTCCCTTCCTATCCTCAGCTCTCCCTGGCTCAGACTGAGCCGAACTCGCTGGTCAGGTGCTATACAGCACCTGACCACGGGTTCTGGCCAGCCAATCAGTGTAATGCCAGCAGCCAACATGGCTGCTGGCATTACACCGATGTCAGAGCCTCCCTGCACGTTTATTGGCTGCGCAGCAGCCGCAAAACGTGCGGGGAGGAGACCCGAACATGGCGGGCGAGCACATGCGGTACTCGTACGAGTACCGCCATGTGCCGAGCAGAGCGATGCTCGAGCCGATCCGAGCATCGGCCGAGCATGCTCGCTCAACACTAATATACACCCCTATGGTGCATAAGTGGTACTTGCGCTCTCAGAAATGATCAGGCAGTTGCATTGTACTCCAAAACCCAAGCCTTAGTTGTTTGTGAAATAAGTGTCCCTGAACGGTAGAAAGCAAATGTGGTCACCCTACCTACTGTGTATAGCTGCTCAACAGTGAAGGGAAACAGCAATTGTTATTAGTACCCACAATTAGAATTCATGAAGATATGGATGTAAAAAGCCTATCTGTTAATATATAGTGGTCTGACAGATTAGGAATTGGGTATATTAATCTCCTCAAATTAATTTACAATTGAGGTCTCTTTATTTACAGTGGTCTCATTAAGGAGATTTTCCTATGCTCCATTTTATGTATAGCGGTTTGGTGACTTGTAAACCTATTCACATATAGCCACTTTATCTACAGTGGTCTATTAAACCAGATATTTATAACCTATTGAGATGAAATGGGATTCTGAGATATCTCACTAGGTTATAAATATCCATTTAAAGCAGAACTACCACCCGACACAATCTTTAGCTTCACTAAGTTCCCATCTGGCGACTAGCTGCTTAGTAGTGCTAGTCACCAGAATAATTACCTTATTTAATAGATTTATGCTCTCTTCCATGGGTGACGGTCAGGACGGAGCACGGACATTTTGCCATTGTGACATCCGCACCTCTGCACTGTCAGTCCCAGCCGGAGCCAAATGGCTACTAGCAACGCCTCCTAGACCCGGCTGGGACTGACAGAGCAGGAGCACGGATGTCACAATGGCAAGATGTTCACGCTCCATCCTGCCTGTCACCCATGGAAGACAGCAGAAATCTATTAAATAAGGTAATTATTCTGGCGACTAGCGCTACTAAGCAGCTAGTCGCCAGAAGGGAACTTAGTTAAGCTAAAGATTGTGTCGGGTGGTAGTTCTGCTTTAATAAACCACTGTAAATAATGTGGCTATTTGTGAATAAGTTTATAGTCACCAAACAGTACATATAAAGTGGATCATAGGAAAATCTCCTTAATGATACGACCGTAAATAAAGTGCCCTAAATTGGAAATGAAATTTAGGAGATGAATACCCAATTCCTAATCTATCAAACCACTACATATTAACATATAGGCTCTTTAGATCCATAGTTTCATTAATTCTAGCACCATTTCAGTTGTAAATTGTGTGAGTGGTATCACTTTTGTAACCCCATTTTAAATGTAAGCTTTGTGGTATCACTTGTGTATCCTCATTTCAGTTATAAACTGGCATCACTTGAGTAGCTCCATTTCAATTGTAAGCTTTGTTGTATACTTTTTGTAGCCCCATTTCAATTGGAAGGTCTGTGTAATGACTTGTGTAGCACTATTTCAATGATGAGCTCTGTGTTACATTTCTAATCATTTTAACCCCTTGACTTCTGGCATTCAAGGGGTTAAAGCATTAATTTTTGTCTTTTATGAAGTTGGTACCACAAAAACAATAGTCAGACTGAAAGGTTTGCTTCTACAGAGGGGGGATTTGGAATCCTGCTTTGGGCCCTGTGGAGTCATAATCTGGCTCTTCTACCACTTGCCTTACTTTTGCCACAAAATCCTATGGGGCCCTAGGAATTTTGTCCTGGATAGCATGTTCGTGAAGGTGGACAGGAACTCAATACATAGAACCTCACACTTAGCTCAATGAGCGTGGTAATCTTAACCTTTAATGACCAGAGGGTTGTGCAAGACATTGTGGAAGATTCACTAAGCAGTGATAAAGTGGTGAAAAAGTGGAGATGACTTTTCCAGTTTATCACTTCTCCAGTTCCTATATTATTCTATGGAGCCTTTTCACTAAGAATTTTTCAACTTTGGAGATCTTAGTGAATAGGCTTCATAGAATAACATAGGAAATAAAGAAGTGATAAACTGGAGAAGTCATCTATACTTTATCACCTCTTTATCACCACTTAGTGAATCTCCTTCATTGCTTTACAAGGGGGGAGATTCACTAAGTGATGATAAAGAGGTGATAAAGTGGCGATGATTTCTCAAGTGTATCAGTTCTCCAATTCCTGTGTTATTCTATGGAGCCTATGCACTAAAATGTCTTCAATTTTAGAGATCTTAGTGAATAGGCTCCATAGAATAACATAGGAACTGGAGACGTCATCTCCAATTTATCACCTCTTTATCACCGCTTAGTGAATCTCCCCCAGTGTGTTTTACACCCTTCTTATCCTTAACCCCTTAATGACACAGGACGTACATGTACGTCCTGTGTGGCTGTCACTTAGTGACAGAGGACGTACATGTACGTCCCGGAAATCCGGCTCCCCGCGCGGCTGCGCGCCGTTCGGGGACTCCGGATTATTTAAAAAAAATAAAAAAAAATGTTAGACGGACGTTAAGTGACTAAGGGGTTAAAAGATCAAGAAGATGCCTTGGCTTGTTTGTTTGGCTTCACCTCTCTGTCATAGAACCAATATTATGAATAATCTCAATCTTACTATGACGAGCTTAGTTAACACTGACGTTCAACTACTAATTAAATCACTTATGTGCAATATTAAACTACAACATTATGTAAGGGGAATCAACCCTCCTGTATCTATCTGATGAAACAGGAATGATCCCCTTACAAAACATTGTAGTTTAATATTGAGCAGCAGATTAAATTAGTGATTGAACCCAAAGCCTAGCGTAAGATTGGCATTATTTATAGTATTAGGTTCATGCACTGTGCTGGCTTCAGTTTAAGAAGAATGTGTTTGGGGAAATCTTGATATTATTTAGTTGTATTCTTTGTAATAAGCTCATTGATGGGAATGAATTCAATTAAAAGCATGCCCCTGTGTGAGTACTTTTGCAATGATGTGCCTTTTACCAATGGTATAATTATTACACCTATAATAACTGCCAGCACATCCTCTAAACAAGAAAAGACGAGCTATTCGACTTGCTGGCTCTGCAATGACATGCACTCTCTTTCACCCTATCTGATGAGAGTGAATGTCTTGGAAAATTTCACATTGCGCAAAGGGGGGAAGGAAAGGGCACCGTGCAGGACTGTAAATATCCCTTTCTCAGGTATCACCACACCTGCATTCCAGGATGGATCTGGTTTGGTCCTTAGATCAGGTGAGGTGGGGTCAGGAAAAAGAATGGATACACTTAGGGTCCTTATGCAAATAAACACTTCTGAAGCAAACAAACTGCATCAGAGTGACATATAATCACCACAGTTTTCTATACTTATACCAGGGCTTATAATTTTAAGTCCTTTGCTACTAGCCAGACCTGAAAAATTACTCGCCACTGCAAGCCAAAACATACCCACCAGGGCTGACTTTCTACTCGCCAGGGCTAAATTTTCACTCACCATTGGCTAGTGGCAAGTGGAAAGTTTGAGCTCTGCTTATACTACTCGACTTATCCTCTGCCTTTGACACAGTTAACCATTCTCTTCTTGCTCAAATTCTCCACAGTCTTGGTTTTTGAAATCAAGCTGCTTCATGGCTCTCCTCCTATCTCTCACAACATTCCTTTTTGTGTCCTCTGGCAATAACACCTCCTCCACAGTCCCTCTGTGTGTGGGGGTGCCTCAAGGCTTCATTCTGGGTCCACTGCTTTTCTCACTGTACACAGTTTCATTGGGTAAACTTATTAATTAATTTGGCTTCAAGTGCCATCTATATGCTGATGATACCCAAATTTATATCTCCACTCCTGATCTTTCACCTCAGATCCAGTTACAAATTTCAGACTGCCTCTTGGCCATAACCTCCTGGATGGCACACCATCAGCTGAAGATAAACATGTCCAAAACTGAACTGCTCATTTTCCCTCCAAGACTTTGTCCAACACCTAGCTTCACCATTACAGTTGAAGGAATTGACATTGATCCGGTCAGCTCAGCATGCTGCCTTGGTACTATATTTGATTCCTCTCTTTCCTTCTCCCTACATATTAACTCCGTGGCTAGAACATCTCGCTTCTTTCTCTGCAACATTGCTAAAATCCTCCCGTTCCTCTCCCAACAAACTACTAGAATTCTTATATATGGCCTCTTTCTGTCCTGCTTAGACTATTGCAATATCCTACTAACTTGCCTCCCTGCTACTCATCTTTCACCTATGCAATCTGTTTTAAACTTAGCTGCACGAATCACCACACTCTCCCCAAAAACTGACCCTGCTCACATAATTCTTAGACATCTGTCATGGTTGCCTATTTAGCATCACATCACTTACAAAGTCCTTCTTCTCACCTTTAATGCTCTCCACACTGCTACCCTGCCTTGCTTCTTCTCCCTCATCTCCTCTTATGTTTCTGGACGCCTCCTTCGCTCAGAACACAACACACTTCTTGTTGCACCATCCACACACACTGCCCTCTCACACACTGCCCAGACTCAGCACTTGTAATCTCAGCTTGACTGACACCCTCATACCCTGTTGTCTGTCTCCTATTACCCATTTAGACTGCAAGCTCCTTGGGGCAGGGACCTCTCTCCTATTGTTTTTATGAATGTGGCACTTATTTTATCCCTCTTATTTATTGTAACATACAGCTATTGTAAAGCTCTGAGTACACTGTGTGGCGCCATATAAATAAAGATACACATACATACATATCAATCTCTAACAAATTACAAAACAAAGTGCCGGAAACTTCTTTAGCACTCTAGGGGTTTAAAGCCCCTTTAAAGCAATGGCACTATTTATCCCCCCCCCATGGTGAGGCTGGTCTACTTCAAAATTGTTCACCTTTTTCTTTCAATGCACTGGACATGTCTCCAGAATCCCAGGGCTTAAATTACCATGAAGAACATAGGGGGGTTGTGCATATCTACAGCAGGGAAGTAGTTAGGTTCCAGCCTAATGCATTATTAGTGTCATACCTGGGAACCTTCTTGTCATACACCTCCTGAGGTCCACTAAGGTCTGGGGGTTGGAGTATTCAAATGACCAGATTCATGGCATTAAGTGGGCAGGGCTAAATTGGGGTGTGTAGGACAGGAAGAGGGGAGATGGTGTTTGTCCTTAAAGGGATAGTAATACTTAAAATGTAAAAAAAAAATGTTGTAGGGTTTATCCCCCTGAGTAAAACAAGAGTACTCCCACTGCTGAAAGGTGTTTCATTCAAAAGTTATTAATTTTCAAAGTTGAATTTTTTAGGTGCAATATCACAGTGGCCTGAAATTTTACAGTGGCGCTGTTGCTACACTATCATATGGAGATTTATGGTCCCGGGACCAGAGCTGTCCATAGGATCGTGTAGCAACAGCGCCACTGTACAATTTCAGGTCACTGTGATATTGAACCTAAAAAATTCAACTTTGAAAATTAATAACTTATGAGTTAAACACCTTCAAGCAGTGGGAGTACTCTTGTTTTACTCTGGGGGATAAACCCTACAACATATTTTTTTTTTACATTTTAAATATTACTATCCCTTTAAAACAGAAGAAGGATGGGAGGAATAGGGCAGAGACTGACAGGAACTGGCAGTGAATTGGGCTGAGTTACAAGTAAACTCACTGAGCCCTGAGACTCAGCCTCTGTTGCCAGACACCTGGTAATTAAGTATGAACTCTGAGTCTCCAGGTCAGATCAGGACTGTTACCAGGTATGATCAGTGCACAATGCAGCCAAATTGTACTATTACCATACATGGAAACTATCAGTATTTGATCCTGAGGTGCAGGGTTCTGACCCAAAGGATCAGATATTCAGGGTGAGAGAGCTCAGTGCTACCTACTGTATGATTTGAACCAAATGATTACATCTTTAGATTCTAAATTAGTACCATTTATACAAGAGAGGCAGAAGAAGGCTTGCTTCTCTGCATGTGTTTTATTACACTGCCATCTTGACCAGTCTGCATTCATGAAAGCATACCCTTGTAACCTCCCGTGGTATATATCCCGATGGACTGCTTTTGTCAATCACTGGCACTGCTCTAACTCCCTGTTGTATTACTACTGTGGAATCCTCCCATGAGCAAGGGAGTTACTGTCTAGGTGTCAGAAATAAAAGATAATGATATTGTTAATATTATTACCCAATTCACTCCAACGTAATGGATGACAGGCAGACGTTTAGCAACCTGCAATAGACTGAATTCATGCAGCCAACAGAATGTTTTGGAATAGTTTCAAAAGGCGGAGGGAGTTACTGACAAGGACTGAGTCAATCAAGTCAGCACTAAATGCCCATTTCTTATTAGCATAGGGCCCATAGAGAAGTATTTACTAAGGAGAAAGCAGGGCAGGAAAATCTCACTCCTCTTTCAGCACTTACTCACGTCTTTTTCTTTGGGCAGAGATGCATTATGTCCAAAACACTAGTGTATTCTGATGACAACAACATTAGTAGAGGGGAGCAGGAGTCTATATGACCTGGTTTTGCCTGGGTGCAATGAATGGAAAGTGCCTCTCCACATACAGAATCCTCAGCAAAGCATTTTGTACCTCTCTGGTACTCAAAAGGTTAAACTATGTACAGATGTCAGATTTATGTTTGGGCCACATCATTTAATACCTTTGCTTTCTTTTTTCACAGAAATTAAGGAACAGAAGATGATGGAGAGAAAGAAGAGAGAAGATAGAATAAGAAGATTAGAGAAAAGAGAATAAAGATAGAAGAAGACAGACAGTGGATGACAGGTAAGTGTAACACAGATGAGCTGACGATTGGTACTTGAAAGTATCTCAGGCAGCGATCATTAGCTTTTTTTCTTTTGATGTTTCCATTATTCACGCTACTTAGTGTGATTTTTGGGAACTAATTGCACAAAACAGACATTTGGCCAAGAGTCCTTTTCTGTGGCTATCATGGTGCCCTGTGATTGCCTGTGACTGACATTGCCCTGGAGCGACATTGTTTACTATCTGGCTGTCGCTCTTGCTGAGTCACTATTCTTATAGGGCACCACGCTGATGAGGTCACTGCTCCACCTGTCAGGGTTTTTAAACCTCAGCCTGTGTCACTCCCAGTGCCCTTTTGTGGTGTACCTGAGCTTATTACTGTGTTCGTGCATTACCGTTCCTGTGTATTACCTGGCTACGTCTGACTACCCGTTCTGGTTCTGATTCCTGGCTCGTCTGACTACCCGTTCCGGCTCTGACCTCTGGCTTGACTGACTAACCGTTCCGGTTACGACCATTGGCGACGTCTGACTATCCGATCCGGTTTTGACCTTTGGCTGCCTCCTGGTTTACCCACTGTGTTGCGCTCCTTTACCATTCCGTTTTTCGGTTTGGTTCCCATGCCGCCCTGTGTCTTCCTCTTTGCGCTTGCTTCCGTTAAGCGGTGCTTGTCGGTCACTCCGTGTGTCTGACCTCCTGTAGCCGTGCCGGTCTGTGCTACCTAGTCTATCTCCATCTGGCTACCGCCTTGTGTATCCCCTGTTAGGATACTGGTCTACTCCACTTATTTGCTGAGTTCGTATTTGGGAGTGCTCTGCACTGTGCCCTCTACAGTGTAGTCCCAGGGCCATTCCGTTCTGACCACCTGTCCTGTGAAGGGTGAGGAAAGTGCCTACACTGTTCCTCTCTGGTCTCGTGAAGGTGTGCCATCCTATCCGGGTACAGGAGTGCTCTGCACTGTGCCCACATTTACCGTGTAGTCCAAGGGCCATTCCGTTTCTGACCACCTGTCCTGTGAAGGGTGAAGAAAGTGCCTGCACTGTTCCTCTCTGGTCTCGTGAAGGTGTGCCATTCCATCTGTGTATGGGAGTGCTCTGCACTGCCCTCACATCTATCATGTAGTCCCAGGGCCATTCTGTTTCTGACCACCTGTCCTGTGAAGGGTAAGGAAGTGCCTCCATTGTTCCTACCTGGTCTTGTGAAGGTGTACCACTATCTACTGCCACTTGTGTCATCAATAAGGTGTGCCAATATCTACTGCCACTCGTGTCATCATAAAGGTGTGCCACTGTCTACTGCCACTTGTCATTATCATAACTACTGTGTGTCATTTATTGCCATTTGCCTGTTGCCTTATCTCCTGCCTTTCATATTACTTAATAAAGTTTTATATTAAGTTCATTTGTACTTGTCAGTGTGTTCAATTCCTAGTCACTCCATGACAGTGGCCTAATGTCCGTTGTGCTTTCAGCTGCTGGAAACAATTGAATACCAACTTAGACATATTTTTCTGTCAATCGGTAGCCAATTTAGCCCTATCAGCTGTTTTACCGCACAGAATTGAATTAAGGCCACAGAGAGGTGAACAGTGGTGAATATTTCTGCTTAGTAAAACTGACCAATAATTCGCTAGCCTCTTAGGAAATATTGCCAATAATTTGCTAGTGAGGTAGAAAACATGCAATGGTTGGAAATCTAACGGTGAATAAAAGTTTGTAGAGGGCCTTAGACACTAAGGGAAAATCCGTTGAGTAGTGCACATTAGAGGAAGGAAAAATGGAAAGAGGATTATCCAATGTGCAGAGGTGAAGAATGGCATTGTCCAAAAAAAAACAGCACTAGAATGTTCCTAATCATATAACATACCAGTAATTTTACAATAAGTTGTTCTCTGCTTTCTAATTTTTTTTCATTTTGTGACTATATGATCTAATCATTACTTGCAAGTGGCTTCCCTTGTCTACAGTAAAATAGATAATACTTTTAAGTTTAGACATATAACTATAGAATAAGTGTTTTAATGAGTTTAACAGGAGCACTTAACTAGGTAGGAGTCATATTTTGTCTGAATGAGCTTAGTCACAGAGAGAGAGAGAGGGAGAGAGAGAAAGTCATGGTTCCATTTAAACCTAATCAAGGTAGTAATATATCCCTACAGCATAGTTCAAATGCAAACCACAGTACACCAGAGGACAAAGCATAACATCACAGGCAGTGAATAATTTTTTAAGGAAAGTTATTCCAATCAGTGACAATTATGGCATGAAATGCCTTCAGGATAGAAACAAAAAGGTTCTGATTACCCATAAGACCAATGTGATGTTTCCATCGTAACACATAAGATGTGTGGGCAGATTGTTCTGATGAAAGGTTATACAACCAGGCCTACAGAACACTGGGTCATGCTATGCATAATGCCACCCACACTAGGGGTGGGCGAAAAGTGTGCAAAATTTCCTGCATGACTTTTCGTGTAAACGTGCAGATTTTTCGATTTTCCCGCAAAAAAATGTCACCTTTCCGCCTGTGCAAAAATGTCCTCCTTGTCGCCTATTTTAACAAATTGTCTGCCTATTTTAACACATTTTTTGCCTATATTTCCTATAGCTACTACATTTCCCACTGTAATATTACTTCTTCTGTGGGCTGAATTTTAGAAATAACTGAAAGTCAAAGTTGTGCGTGTTACAGCAACATATGCCTTGAAAAATGTGTTAGCATGCAGAATGCATTTGCCCTTTGCCCACAACACTAACTTCCTCTTTAAGTGACACTGGCACATATTCATGATGATGTCAAGTAATAAAAAAATAAAATACAACCTACAATGTGGCAGATGTGTATAGTAGTGGTGGTGGGGGGGGACTGGCATGGTGTGATTTGTTTATGTATATTGTTTTTACCATTGTCATACCCTATTCTCCTTCTCAGGTTATTGACACACATTACTTATCAGTCATAGCAGTGGTCCCAAGTGGAGTGGATGGTGGCAACCCTTCTTCACACCCCTCCTCCACCTCCTAATCTGTGCTGCTGTTAATGTATTTGTCCTGGCTTTGTCATACTCCTCTGCAGCAGGAGCCATAGGTGTTATTTGGACTGAACTAACTGTTGGCACTGGCAGCAGCACTTTCTCTGACACACAACTTCACTGCTACTTTTTTCTGCCCTAGAGCCCTGGGAACCCTTTAATGTGCTTCTGCTGCTACTACTTGTGGAACTTTTGGCCTGCTGATAGTGTGTCTCCCAGTCAGACCTGGTTGTGCTTCAGGTAGGATCTCATAAAGGAGGTGCCTAGATGTGAGCCTGCTTTACCCCTGCTCACGGGCTTTTTATACACAGACAACAGATAGCAATATGCTTAGCTTGAGGATCCTGAGTGAAGTATCTCCATAATGTGGAATGAGGGGTTCCTGTGTGGTGCTGCTGCTACTACTACTACTACTACTACTGGGGCTAGATGTTTATGTAATTCTACGGCCACTACTACTAGGTGTCAAAGGTGCAGTGTAACAGATCTTATCTGTTGCTGGACCCCTTGTCTGGGTGTAAGGCTTATCATCCCGGTAAACAAGGAACTATGAACAGTTTGCCATATGGGACACTCTCATATGCTTGGTCGTATGACCACTCAGGCCCTTATTGCAGATGGGCGAGAACTGTAAGGCTTCTTGCCATGGTTAAGAGTGTCGGTGACACTCGGAGTGGCTACGGCCACAGAGACTAAATGTACAGGGTTGTCAGGCTGGAAAATACACTTAGTAGTACACGTTTGACAACAACTAGTTGTAAACTCCCGTCTCGGCGATCGAATCGTCAACACCGAATCAAACACGGGAAGTCTGGGACGGTGAGTCGACGCCGTATTGGTCGAATCCCTGAGCAGGAGGTTTCAAGGTTTCCCTTAGACCTAACATGGAGAAAAGTAGGCGGCTCGGGGATTGGTCGAACAACGGACTCACTGTACAAACTGGTTGGCCAGGGTTGAAGTGGAGTATTCAAACTAGTTGAGGACGTGCGTCAACCCTTGGCCATTGTCCCTTGAATGTGTATTCCCGTCCCTCAAGTCTTGCTGTCCATTGTTTTAACCCCAGACAAGCCTTTTGTGTAATAATGCAATCACGTCTGCCTTATTGTGTTGCCCTGAACCATTTGTTGTTGGTCCTTTGTCTGATGTGTTATGATTGTATTATCTCTGAAACTCGCCCATTGTGTCATGTCTGAAACATGTACTGCAATGTAGTTTGATTGTATAAATATGCTGTGGTTGCACACAATAAAGAGTCAGTTGTTTTACACAACAAAGAAGAGTCCTGGTGTCTTTCAGCTCCTGTGGTTTGAAGTGTCCTCTCTGATCCCCATTGGAGGCAAGTATCCTGTATTATTGACCACTTGCTGCCAGCTATCTGCGGATCTGAATCCGAGTCGGGACTTCGGGATTTCGTATGCTGTCAGGCATCGACGTGGACTCCGTTCAACATCGCTGGGTCTCCTGTGACATCCTCCAGCTATCCTTCAACCGGGAGTAGAGGCCTCACTCTCTATGTCCCGTGGTACCAGTCTGCAAGTCGACGTTGCATCCAGACCTTCTTTGGTTTTCCTTGTTTTCAAAGCTGTGTCGACTACAGTGTGATTTGACTGGTCCGTCCATCCTCCAACCAGTGCATTCGACATGCCTATCCGGCGTTCAGAGGGAGAAACCCAGAACAATGACTGAGGGTGACCTGGAGCCCTTCCAGCTTCCGTTACATGCAGCACTTACAGCAGCAGCAGCAGAGAAACTCTTCATACCTAACATTGTGGATGTTAACCTGTGTTGCTGTTGCTGGGTACTCAAAACAGGTGTGTGTGGCTGAGTGGGACTTGGACTTTGAAGAGGTGATGATGCTGATGATGACTGATTGGTGACTGTGTGCTTTTTGACATCTGTGCTTGACCAGGGTCAGACTTTCCAGTGGCTTTCTCAAACAGTTTATAGACAGGCACAGTGCTCCTTAAAAGTGGTGGAAGATTCAGCCTTTGACTTTCTGCTAACCTTATAGCCCTGTCATCATCCTCATTCTCAACTTCATCTGTATCTGAACAAGAGAAGGATGCTGGAGGGATATATTCTAGATCTGCATCATCATCAGTCATCATTGGGTCATCCTCAGCAGAATCAGCATCACCTGACATTACTACTCTTATATTCATACCTGGGAACTCTCCGGATTTGCCCCGGAGACTCCGGTTCTGACAGAATTTTACCGGGTCTCCGGGGCAGAGGCTGATTCCTCCGGATGTGGAGAGTTTCTATTGAAACTCTGCCACATCCGCTTTTTCTCCCGCTGATCCTCAGTCCCCAGCCTTCTGTTTGACACCTTTAACCCTCTGAGTGCCAGAGTGGTAAGGAATGCATTGCTTTGCAATGCATTCCGTACCACTCTGGCACTCAAATGGTTAAGCCCCCCCTCACTCGCGGCAAGCCCCGCCCCTTTTTGACGCGGTTAGCGTCATTTTTGTCACCACCCTGGTGAACAGAGGACTACCCTCCGGGTAGCCCTCAACTGGAAGTTCCCAGGTATGCTTATATTCCTCTAAGGTTTTAGAGGTCTCAAACAATTTCTTTTTACTTTTACTGTAACAAAAGTTCCCTACTGCTTTGAGGATGGGTGTTTTGGTGCTTGTTTGTCACTGTCTGATGCGGTTCAGCTGCTACACCTTCCTCTATTATGCTATTGCCAACATCATCAACACTTGAATGTGACTTGTTATTGTCTTCAATGTTCTTCTTATATGGTTCTTTATTTCTACTGGCACTGGTGGTGCTGGAGCTAGTTTTGCTGGGACCTTTACAAACTGCATCCTCCCTTGGAGTAGAGGGATCATCATCCCTGATTGCACACGCTGCAGCAACCATTGCTGCAGTCAGTTTTTGAACTACTACTTTACTCTCACGTTCCTGCACTGCTGTACCCCTGCCCATTCCCCTTCCCCGTGTGCGTTTGCTAGACATTACGCAACTACACTGTGTTTTTTTACTGTACGGTATACAACACAACTGATAGAGCTGTATGATTCCTTGCCTAAGCCCAGTCAGCTGTCTGTCACTGTCACCTAATATATTTAGTTCTTTATTCTTTTTTATTTATTTATTTATTTATTTATTTATTTTTAAAAGTTGTTCACCCTGTTGTCTTATCACAGTATGTCCAAAAAAAAAATTATAACTGCAAAACAAAATCAGCAAGCACAGAGACAATAACAGCAAGATCAGCAAGCAAATAGGTCCCTAGCTGCCTGTGTCTTGCCAGTCAGTGACATGGAATTTTGGAGTATTTGGGGTCAACCTCCTTCCTCCCTTCTTCTCCCCAGAGTGCCCCACTCACTCTCCTAAAACAACAAATGTGCTATCTAAAAGATTCCCTAAACTAAACTTAAATTCCCCTCTCTGTCTTCTCTAGTTCAAAAAACATACCACTTCTCTCTTCTCACAAACACAAAATGGCATGCTGTGAGAGCCGGACAGCCTTGTATATGACTGTAGAAAACTTATGTGTGGTGGAGAAGTATTTTTCTTCCAAATGATTTCAATAGACGAAAAAGGTGGGAAAAAGCAAACAAATTTGCCAAATGGAAAGTGCCATTATTCGCCAATTTAAGGCAAACATTTTCGCCCATCCCTAACCTACACCATTATATTGAAAGTTGTCCAGTGTGTCTATGGGCAATGTTCTCTTCTGGCTCACTGATTAGCACTCTTCCAAACCAATGTCTGGCTATCATGAGGTCCTAGATTGATCTGGCACTCATCATTGAAGATCATGGATCTCCATTCCTGACTTCTGTTGTGTCAGACTTGACACAATTCTTATTGACGGGTCCTGTGTGATAGTAAAAGTCTTTGGAGTAGCTGTCTCACCCAGAGTCTGATATCATGTGAGATTTTGGGTCAACGCGGCTGTACCAGTGGTCCTATGGAGGTCACCTTGGAGCAAGACAAATATATGTGCCACAAAAGCACTCCATTTGCACTTCACACAGACACAGTTTATCCAAAACTATGACAAGTGTTCTAATTAACTGGTTCAGTGTTCTGAATATATGTCAGTAGAAGTGGTAGTTATTCTCTTTAGGCAAAATTTTAAAAAATGGCATCATATTTCCTAGTGCATCCCCATACACACCTCCCTCATCAGATGTTAGTGTTACCAGCTCCCATAACCATTGTTCCCTCAAAGGTGAGTAAAGATGTGCAGCACAGCACAGCAAAGATACAGTTAAAAAGGACTATTTCTGCAGGGCTGCACTAGAATAACAAATACACCATGTATCCCTGTCCACTTTATTTACTACTATTACTCTTTCAGTCCTCTATTGCTCACCTTTGCTCACCCTAGAGCGAACATTGCCAATAAGCTGTATGCCCCTCTCTCTGTTACTGCATAATTTTTTAATTCAGAGACCCAGGGATTTCATAGAACACAGCTTGAGAGCCACTGTTTATAACATTATTATTATACAATGTATATACAAAGAACCATGAAATAATACAAATATAAAACAGACCACCTTCTAGATATCGTTTATACCAGAAACACTTGGATTTGCTTACTTTGCAAACAAGCCATAATTACTGAAAAGTAGCATAAGAAAAAAAACATCTCTTGCTTATACAACATACCCTATTTACTATATAATGTGCTATGGGAAAGGCAGATCAAGAGAGTTCCAAGTAAAGTTGTATGACACTCAGCGTTTGTCCTTGAATGGGGAGGGTGCTTCCACCAGAGGGTACTGGGTAGCTATCCAAATCACCCTACTGTTAAAACATTTTTGACAGAGGGGTATAAAAACATTGTAATTTTGTAAATTACAAAATGTATGTTTAGGTCTCTAACTGGTCATCTTTTGCAGATATCTTACTTAATCACAGGTGGATAATCAGTGGCTCAACCATTTTGGTGCATCTGCTTGTCCTGTTGATTTGTACTGAGGGCTGGAGTTGAGAATCACTGGATTCAAATTTGAAAAAAGGCTAAAGACTGATTCTGCTTAGCAGAAAATGCCAGAGTACGTTGGACAAGAGTTTACTGAATCACACATGATGTACATTTAAAATAAAGAGAACAATATACAGTGTCATAGACATAATGGGGAAATGTGTGAATCTGGTAGCACAGCTCACTTTCTGCCCGTATATATTAGCATTAAGAACATGTGGATAACTGTTTTAATGCATATTACTAGTACACACAACTCCACCAGTTAAGAATTTAACACTCTGAGTGAAAGAGGGATGTGCAACATATTGCTCCACAATGCATTGTACAAGCCTCTGTCACTCAAAGGGTTTAGGTGAGCAAATGTGAACACCACCCCAGGAGAATGGAAGAATTACAATGATTTACTTTATATTTTATCATCACATGGCATTAACCATTTGAGTGCCAGACGGGTGTCCAATGCATTGCGGAGGGTTAAACAAGGATCAAAGGAATACCTGAAAATGCCATACACTATCCCACTTCTCTCCCCTTACCACAAACTTTGAACACCCCTCTGGCACGCAAAGGATTAAACTGTGCTAAGAAAGGTGCAATAGTCAAGAAAGGCAGGTACAAACTGATTACATTTGTTAATAGAATCTGTTAAGTGGAGGCATTTTACATGTGTCAGGGAAGAATGGCTTCTCATTTCTAAAGTTTGTATTTCCTACACCATTGCTGAGAAAGGTGAACATCATTCTTTCCTGGAAATATTTACAATGCTAAAGCTTTGCTGTAACCTGGTAATTACGACTAATGAATGTAAGCAGACTGGAAAGACTTTGCCAAACAGCCATAACAATTGTGAGATAGTTAAAAGGAACACTGGGTTAAATGTACGAATGTACATGTAGCCCCACTGGCATTAGCCCCAGCTGCTGCTCTTTAGGGTGTGCACTACAGTGTATGATCAATGTAGTGATTACCTGCTAACAATCTCTGCCATTACTATTATTCTTTATTTATATAGCGCCAACTAATTCTGCAGCGCTGTACAATAGGGAATGGACATACAGAGATGGTAAATAGTACAAATCAGATGTGGAGAACAGAAGGATCAGAGGACCCTGCTTGTGACAGCTTATTGATCGGATAAGCAAACCCCATACACCAAGCCCATAGCATGTGCAGGAAAATGGAGTACACTGATGCCATTTCACTTAGTTAGTGCATTGACTAAAACAAGGTGTACAGGAAAGCAACACCACAAAACACCCACAGACTGAGACACTGCCCTACCATTGGCACACACAGCGTTGAGGAGGAGATAATCAGGGTAATATAGGAATCTACCTGCACAGCCCATTTGCTGCTCACATTCGTACGCTTGAAACTCCTGCACCTGTACCTTTGATTATGTACAAACAACTTTACTATATATAACACACGCACAACTGCTCTAATGCAAGCCTTTGCCTTAAGCATGCCTGTACATCTCCACTATAGAATATGCAGGGCAATGGAAGAATTTAGCTCCGATTTTCTCTGTGATTTGTTAGTACATGGTGTAAAACAAGGCTCAGATGAATGAAAAACATATAAAATCCTTGTGCCATTCCCTTTGGAGCAGTCTGGTCAAAGCAGCCTTATTTTGATGTAAAAAGGCTAGTACAAATGTAAGTTCATTGCACAAAATAGGGTCTTTGAACCCATAAAGAGTAGCATGACCATTACTGTGACCTATTCATGTTGCACTTTTTTTTGAGCAGGAGGCTAAGCTTCTCCTGGATTTCATTATTCTCCTCCTAAGCTTGCAGCTATTTTAGAGCAGAATCAAATTCTCTCATTCCCACAATCATGATACTTGGCTGGCTGGTGGCAAGACTCATGGACCCCAAATACTACCCACTGCGTTACAGACATCTTCTGCATGTTCATACTCTCTGCTCCAGTTTGTGCAGGGGTCCAGGAGTTCTGCTTTGCAATATGAGGCCTTTCTATTATTCAATTTACAGAATTACTTTTTTTTTTATTATTGTTTTTTACATTTTTCACTATGGTGCAGTGAGCATGAAACATATTTGCTCCACTTCACGCATTAGTTTGAGATATATATATAATATATTTGTACCTTCAGCAGGGGCTGTTATATGAGGATTTTATTAGGCAGGAAAGGAGAGTTAAGCCACACATACAGAAGATAAAGATCAGGACAAGGCAGACATCTAGTCCTTCTATCTAAATCTTCTAGTTAGGGGCCAGTCCCTCTGTCTCCTGCTCCTCTCCACCCCTCCCTTTATGAACTGATCAATGCTTCAGGCATGGCAGCAAGAAAGCCAGAGTGGTGGGGGCAATGAGGGAAGAGCAGACGCATCAGGATGTCATGCATTAGAGCTGCTAATCCCAGGGCAAGCAGGCACTCAACAGCAGGGTAACCATCTGATTAGACGAACGTAAATGGCCTCTTGAGAGCATTCAGACTAATTTTATATGGAGATAGCAAAATTATTAACCCTTTAATGTCACTGGGATTAAAACCTCTTTGCAAAATAAAGCATTATATTACAGATGCCTCTGGCAGATAAAGGGTTATATGCTTTATTGCATGAAAAATCAGTTTTGACCACTAAAGACTTGAAATGAAGAAACAGATTGAAGACTGGTAAGGATCACAGTGCACCCAGTCTGTTAATTTCCTGTCTGCTGTAAAACCTCAGACCCCATTTGATCCTTGGCATCTTTCCATATTGAAAGTATCACATCCGTTCAAAGCATTACCCAATTTTTTTGTGTCTTATTGCATTAAAAATCTACAGTGTCAATTAACACCTGGTTCAGTTCTCACAAAAACTTCTAGGAAAAAATACTATTTTATCTCCAAATGCTGATAATGGCACTTGATTTGACACTATGGGCTAAATTCAATAAGCAACAGATTAGCCATTTTGGAGCAAACCAACTGTACCATAGTAGAGAAATTAAGTGTTCCAATTAGTTGAATGGGGCTTTTCAAACCATTGAATGCTAGTGAGGTCTCCAACGCATTGCAAAGCCCTCTCTAGCATTCAAGGGGTTAAAAATCTCAAATTAAATCAAGAGGAATTTTGGGAAATATTATTTGTTCCCTGTGATGCATTTGGTTAGCTCCAGAAGTGCTCTGTTTTCATTAGCACATCAACCTTCAATGGATTTAAAAATCCCCATTTAGATGAATGGAAATTTAGGGAATTTTTATTTTTACCCCATAATACAGTTGGTTTTATCCAGAATTCTACCTCTTCAGCTTATTGAATGCAGCAGTTAATTTGCTCCATAACCGTTCCTTTTTAGGTTACTGAATGCCACCCTTTATAATGAATTGTGTCTGTATCAGATATGATAAATGGGTAATGGAATTTACAATTATTTAGCTCTGTTTTCCACTCAGAGAAGTATAGGTCATCGGTGAACAATGGTATTGTTTGTTGGACCAATGTACCAAATTCATGGTGTTCACATATTTGGAAAACCTCACGTTTCTTCTTCATTATTACTAAAGATGCAAGTAACAAAAACCAGAATTACTATATACTGACTGAAAGGGCTTAAGTCTAATATAGAATGTCCTAAATTGTGTCCTGATTCAGCCCAGTGACAGGTGGATTCAAGGCTCCTGCTATGAGAAAATGAAAATTGCAGATTATTTTCTTCCTCCCAGTGCTGCTTATCCAGAGAGGTCTGCTCCATGACTCAGCTTTCTCATTGGCTTAGCTATTAAGCTCACCTGGCAAGCTCTAAGTACTCAGTGGGGAAGTGGTATTATGCTATGCTGGTCTAACGTAAAAGTTTAAAACTGAGCTGGTTTCATGTAATATCACAATACTTGTTCAATCTGGACTATCTCGCTAATGGTAATGGTGCCGTTATATTGGGTTGTGCGTTAATTTTATGTCACATATTCCTGGAAATGTTGTTAATTGGTGGTATTGACAATATATTTTAGAGGCCAAATCCCCACCTTCAATACTAAGGAAAATATACCACAATACACGATGACGGAGAACTTATCAGAGACATACCTATATTAAAGGGACTAATGTCCCATAAAGGTAGAGGTTAAAAAAGAAATTATTTGCAGAAAATCCCACCTCTCAAACATCTATGAGCCACATTGAAAGTTCCCTCCTCCCCTTCAGCGCTGGGCTGACAGCAGGAGATGCTGGTCCTGAGACCAGCCAGCAGCTCTTCAGCAGAGCCGAAATGGCGTAATTTAAAAAAAAATACTTCATTGGAAATGTCTACAAAGTGTGCCTGGTTTGCAAGCACACTTTGTAGATCTTTCCAATGAAATAGTTCTTTTTAAATAAAGCGATTTCTGCTCTTCTGAAGAGCCTTCTCGAGTCGACCAACTCCAATTTCCTGCTGTCAGCTTTACAGTTGACATCAGGAGAAGGTGGGGGGGGGACTTTCAATGTGAATATCTCTCAAAACTAGAAGAATTTTTTGTGGGACATTACTGTCCCTTTAAACCTCCTCAAAATATCCACCATTAATTTTTTGGGCTTTGGTAAAATGAACTTGCTTTTTCCATATATGTTCCACATCTCCTTTTGCTATAAACAATATTTTGACAAGCTGTGACATGAATGCTGTTACTATCAGTTAAAAAAGGTATTTATATACTTACATTGTAAGCTCTATGGGACAGGGACCCTGTATCCAATGTATACTCACCTGGTGTTCCCCTTATGATTGTCTATGTAAGCACGTAATTACTACACTTATTGTACCCCTTCTATACTAAACTTAAACTACTAAGTGCTAAGTACTCATGTTACAGCTTTATAAATAGAAATATTCATACATATAGTACTGTGCAAAAGTTTTAGGCAGGTATGAAAAAATGCTGTAAAGTAAGAATGCTTTCAAAAATAGACATGTTAATAGTTAATTTTTATCAATTAACAAAAACATAGTGAGTGAACAGAAGAAAAATGTAAATCAAATCAATATTTGCTGAGAACACCCTTTGCCTTCAAAACAACATGCGTTCTTCTAGGTACACTTGCATGCAGTTTATTTAAGGAACTCAGCAGGTAGGTTGTTCTAAATATCTTGGAGAACTAACCACAGTTCTTCTGTGGATTTAGACACCTCAGTTGCTTATCTCTCTTCGTGTAATCCCAGACAGACTCGATGATGTTGAGATCAAGCCTCTTTGGAGGCCATACCAACACTTCCAGGACTCCTTGTTCTTCCTCATGCTGAAGATAGTTCTTAATGAATTTGGCTGTATGTTTGGGGTCATTGTAATGCTGCAGAATAAATTTGGGACCAATCAGATGCCTTCCTGATGGTATTGCATGATGGATAAATATCTGCCTGTACTACTTAGCATTGAGGAGACCATTAATTCTAAACAAATGCCCAATTCCATTTGCAGAAATGTAGCCCAAAATATGCAAGGAACCTCCACCATGCTTCACTGTTGCCTGCACTCATTCTTGTACCACTGTACAGCCCTTCGGTTAACAAACTGCCTTCTGCTGCAGCCAGATATTTAAAATGTTGACTCATCAGTCCAGAGCACCTGCAGCCATTTTTCTGCACCCCAACTCCTGTGTTTTTTGCATAGAGTCGCTTGGCCTTGTTTCCACGTCGGAGGTATTGCTTTTTGGCCACAAGTCTTCCCTGAAGGCCACTTCTGACCAGACGTCTCCAGACAGTAGATGGGTGTACCAGGGACCCACTGTTTTCTGCCAATTCTGAGCTGATGGCACTGCTGGACATCTTCTGATTGTGAAGGGAAGTAAGCATGATGCATCTTTCATCTGCTGCACTAAGTTTCCTTGGCCAACCACTGCATCTATGGTCCTCAGTGTTGCCTGTTTGTGCTTCTTCAAAAGAGCTCGGACAGCATATCTGGAAACCCCTGTCTGCCTTGACATTTCTGCCTGTGAGAGACTTTGCTGATCCAGTATAACTACCTTGTGTCTTGTGGCTGTGCTTAGTCTTGCCATGGTGTATGACTTTTGATATTAAACTGTCTTTGGCAACCTCCCCTTGCTAGCCGAGTTTGGCTGTTCATCACCCAATTTTATTCCTACTACACAGCTGTTTCTATTTCAGTTAATGATTGTGTTTCAACGTACATATTAAATTGATGATCATTAGGACCTGTTTGGTATAATTGTTTAATCATACTTGTATTTTAACCCTGTGGTGGTTAGTTTACTGCAGAATAACTTCAATTTGCTTTTATAAATCAGGGCCAATGTTCCTTGAGCAGTTTTAGTAGACATACACTTCCACAGAGAAATGTAAGGCAAGTAGAAGGCAAATTCCCCTGGTTGTGAATTGGAAAAAATGCACCTTTCTGTCTAAGCACCTGACTGTTCAATGTATATATCTCACATGTTTATTACCTGAAGAGACGTTGGTTTTATGTACAGTAGAAAGAAAATGAAATCTGGGGCAAGCCAGCTGCACCATAGGTGACATAAAAACACGCACTGATATAAAGGAGAGCTATCACTTTGCCTGTTAAATAAAAACTAATATTTTACTTTACATGGTTTTTTTTTCCAGTTGCTTTACTTTTGGAAAGTGAACTTATTCCAAGTCCTCCCCTCAGAGAAAAGCCTCCATCCTGAAATGATTTTCAAGATTATTCCTTCATAACAATTTATTCCACCCCTTTGGTGGGAAATGATAGGTTCTAGCAGCCTGAGAAAGTGGAGAAAGTTAGATTTCTGGACATATGAGTCATTAAAGTGATAGTATTACTTAGTATGAAACAAATATGTTATAGGGTTTATTCCCCTGAGTACAACAAGGGTACTCTTATCGGTGAAAGATTTTGTATCCAAATGTTATTGCAGCTCAGACTCAGGCACTGTTGTTACACAATCCTATGGAAATGTATAGTCAACTGACCAGAGTGGGATGGTGTGGTAACTGCTCATCTTACAATTTCAGGCGACTGAGATACTGCAACTAAAAAAATTCAGGTTTGATCTATAATAACGTTTGACTAAAACACCCCTCAGCAGTACTTTAGGTTTTCAGCCACTATTCCTCTTAGCAGATGTTGTCTTCCCTAACTTGTGCATGACATCATAACTCTGCACCCAGTTGCTCTGAATACACCTAACAAACTGGCAGTTTCTGCCACAGATGCTCTAGCTAAATGAGCAATGAAAATCTGTCTTCTTTTAGAATCAGACATGTGTCATTGCTTCCATATGCTTTTACACTCCAGACGATTTATAATTCACTGAAACTATCTCTATACTACATATCCTAAAACAACAAAGTAACTTCTAATCATAAGAAGTATTATTTCATTGTTGCCATAAAAAAACATTAGTCGCTAAATTCCCTAGTGTTTCCTTTCTCTGTGACCCAATAGATAGATAGATAGATAAAACAGCAGCAGCAACTGTGCGTGTACCTTTTTTCATTTGTGAAAAGTTGCAGGGTATGACCTTGCTGAACTTATGGTGTCTGGGAGACGTGGTTACCTTTGCACGGAGTGTTGCATCTAAATGTAAAGCCCTCGCTTGCTTTATTTGTCTTCACGGCACTATTTGCACCCTTGTTTGTTTGCCTTTGTTTGTGCAGCTGAAGGTCCTGCAGTTGGAGAATCGCACATTCGCCCAAGGTGTGGCAGCCTGTCTGACTGCGTCATAACAAGGACACCATCTGCATAGGCACATGGTAATATCCTCTGCTTGTGTATACTGTAATCCATATCTGGGTGACCATCACGCTTGTTGGGTACCATTCTGCTGACTCTGACCCTGACTTACTGAAATATAATATGCTTTGTGACTCTTCTTTCTTTTGTTCATCTCCCTTTTTACTTTCTTATATCTACCTTCCTAAAGACTGTGATACTGTTGTACTATGTGCAAAACAGAAGCAATTCTGGAGCAAACCAACTCCACCATAATGAATAAATAAAAATGTCCCAAAACTCCTACGGATTTCATTCAGGAAATCAATAGGAATTTGGATTTTTCCTGTGGTGCAGTTGGTGTGCTGTTGAATTAACCCAATGGGAAAAAAAAGAATATTATAGTTTGGCAGAGCAAAAAACAATGGCTTATTGGGCAGTATGTGAGGATCTTAGCTGTTTTAGTATATACTGTCAAATTATTTATCATAGTCTCTTGAGAAAACAGCAAGGCATTACCCATGGCATCTGTGATGCGTTTTAGAAATTAAAAATCATGTGTCTATAAGGCTCACTTTACTACAAAAAAGTAGAATACTGAAATTCCAGACAAAAAGAAATGATGAAAAGAAAGAATATATATTTTTAACCCTTTGCGTGCCAGAGAGGTAGACAAAGCATTGCTTTGCATACCCCTCTGGCACTCAGAGGGTTAACTTAAACAGCCAGTAGAGAGTCTGGGAAGGAGGATCTGCTACTGTGTTAGCAGATTTAGTAAAAAGTCCATGGCTGCAGTATGCAACCCCAGAATGTTTCCAGTCATTCATTCCGGGGGAAAGTCTGACCCCTCAACTGGCATCTGGATAGAACATAACCTTTAAGTTTGTGGCTCTGCCACACACTTTGCAGGCTGTACATGCAACATGCATAGACCCTTAGTGTCCAGCTTGAAAGCCATTTATACAAGTTTATGGTAGCTGTGTGTTCCAGAGAATGAGAACGAACTGTGACACTTTAAACTTGCAGTTCACTTCTCATAAACGCAGGCGCACCGGGAGCCTGTTTTCAAACCCTGCTCTACTACCCACTGGCCCACTGTGACTGGCAATGCAGCCCCAGCTTCATACTCAGATCTGCTCCCAGAGAAGCAGCGCTCCTGATAGGGCTGTAGGCTTGTGACAGTTGTCCTTTAAGATTCTTACCTAAAAGCTATAGGAACTGAGTTCCCATAACCTAAAACTACATGACACTCTACTGCTTCCTCCTGCAGATCTCACTGATCTTCAGGACTGGATGATGTCATTGCTTCACTGAGCAATTCTGGGACATTGCTATGAGATCCACTGAAGCCCACTGCTGATGAATTGACCATTACAGGGTTTCAATGGCGCTCAGTGCTACTTCCAAATCCAAAGGATAAATTGGTAGAGTTTCATGTCGTTATGAGAGATGAGCTGTCAGGGAAGAGCCTTAACTTTCAAAGCCCCTTCTCCCCTTCTCTAGAGCCTTTACTACTCCTTTAATTAAAGGGATGTTATAACCAAAAAAAAAAAAAAAAGGCTCAAGTCCATTAAAATATTATGTGTTCCAAGACAGCATTTTTTTCTTTTTTTAATTTTCGTTGCTCAGAATTTTCTAAAATCTTTCAAAGTAAGAGGTGTGTGACCACTTTTGGTCACTTTTTATCAAGTCTGTCAAAAAAAGTTATAAAACAATAAACAGTGATCATTGTTTTGAAAAAAGAAGCCACCTAGTCCAGTTCATCAAAACTCTTATCTGTTTATTTAAACAGAGGCATCCAAGTTTTTCCATCGTGGACCACATGATCAGAAGGCAATAAGTCTGAGGGCCAAATTATGTTTTTTTATTGGTAATGATGGTGAATTTTAACCTGTCATCTATTAAAAAAATCTGGATTTATTTATTGATCATGTGAGTGACAATACTGATACTTAACAGATGTCTGTTCTGGAACAGTATGGTATGGCAGACAGAGGATTAGGTGTTACTGGACTACTGATTCATATGTGCTAGAAAATTAGGTAAAAAAATTAGTTTTTTTTAAATCTCAGGAAGGCTGCATCCTTGAGTCAAACAGGCCACATTTGGCACACGGGCTGCACAATGGACGCCCCCATGATCTATCACAGGTGAAACATTAACTTCATTACTTGTATAAATAAAGCCATGCACAGCTATCTCCAGAGGAATTAGAAAAGCATGACTACAATATATTGTGGGGTTATGCTCCTAAGAAATATTTTTTACATATGCTAGATTGGATTGGAGTCCATGATATTTAAAAGGCTATGAGCCCTATGTATTTGGAGTGTTAATGTCAATTTAAGCCTAACTTATCTCTGGGATTTACTTTCCCTTTACCTGAATGTGAAAGTATATCCCCACACACTCCTCCAGCACAAGAAATAAAATGCTAACTAAGTACTCTGTAGTTATCATTATAAACAGTGAGATGTAGAGTAATGCGCCACAGCTATTAATAAAGAATATGATCAATGCATCCATCGGTTCAGTTCGATACATCATGCATGCAATTTAATGAGACATAGGAGCAATGCTCTTCAGTAAGGATAATGAAGATTCCAGTATAGGGGTAAAGGCTAATGGAGTGATGTGTTACACATCTTCCTATTCAAGAGTAATGAGCAGTTCCTCAAGGAAAGGCAATAAGTGGAGGATATCCTGTATGCATGCTGCTATATTTGTGGTGCATGTATGTCTCTGTCACGATGGCTTCCATCACTTGGACATTCTCACGTCTCTCTGTCCTATCTCTGTCTTTCCTTTCAATGACCCTTTTGACCTTCATTGTTTTTATTAAAATATTTAGTATATGTTAAATATATAATATGTTGAAATACTGAATGTGAGCACTATAACAACATCCTAACCCATCTAATATGCCTTTTTACTGCTTGTATGAAATTTATTTTTATACATAGAATATTGCTGTCTGAATTATTTTTATTGCTTGGGCTGAACCCAATTAACCCCTTGGATGCTAAATACCTCTCCTGTTCTTTGCTCTGCATTCGAATGGAGAAGCCTTTAGCACCAAAGCAGTTAATCAGATGATGTCAAATAATGAAAATATGGAGTTTTCATGATAAGCTATCACCTAACAAAAACACTCCGGTGTATACCAACTGTACCATAGAGGAGAAAAAAATATTAGACTCCCCATTCAGATCAAAGAGCATTGTCACTTCTCCCCTGTAGTGCAGCTGATTTGTTCCACAAATCCATGGCCCCTCGTTTACAATAAATACTGTGAACATCTTTACCATAATAGCCGTTGCCGCACCTATTGGCACACATCCCTTGTATCTCAAGACTTTGTTCTATTACATGTCTCACCCTTTTCATCTCTTGATGTACTGTCAGCACTTCTGGTATCCTCTATACTAGTGGTTCTTAATCATGGTGCAGTGGCAAGTTGGTGTGCCGAGGGCACCAGCTTAAGGTGGCCAATTTTGTAAGAAGACTGACAAAATATGTAAATGTTGAGATTTAAATGTGAATTTAAAGGGATACTAATGTCTCTTAATAAAATAGTTTGCCAAGTCTTCTTTATAATAAAAGTAACAGATTGCGCTATGAGTAACAGCTTTCTTGTATGTGGTTCAAAAGTTATTCAGTGCCAAAGATCCCCCACACACCCCTTCAGACCAAATCACACAGAAGCTGCAGTCTGGTCTGGACGGCTGCATTGAAGGACAAACTTTAGTAAGCAAAGGGAAATCCTACCCTCCTTCGTCAAGGGGGGCAGGATTTTCCTTATACTTACTGAAGTTTGTCCCTCACTGCAGCCGTCTGGTTCCACAACCAGATTTCAAATTCAGTGGGAGGCAACTAGAAGGGGTGGGAGGGGATCTTTATCGCTTAATAAGTTTTGAACTACACACAAGTAAGTTATTACCCATAGCGCAATCTGTTACTTTTAACATAAAGAAGTCTCGGCAAACTACTTTTATAAGAGACGTTACTATTTATTTTAGGACATTTTTATGCATAAAATGTTTGTTTTTCTAATTCTTATTGCTGTACCTAAGAATATCTTTATATTTATCCCCTTCATTAAGTCCTTGACAAATGTCTTAAAAATGTTAGGGCTGGCCAGGAAATTCCAAATTGTGTGTTAGAGGTGCCTTGAGTGAAAAAAGATTGAGAACCACTGCTCTATATAACCTGGATTCTATTGCAGCTGATAAATGTATCACTGGATTTATTTCCAAATGTCCCCATAGGCTCCAGAGGAATTTGTGTGATAACACAGAGTGATAAATCTATGGGTTGTGTTGGCTTGTACATTTTGACATCATGTAATTGGAAACTGCTTCTCTGTAAGTTGAAGATTTTATAGCATGAATTTAAAAAATGCTTGCTGAGGATTTCATCATTTACGGGGAGCTGTATTGTTCCCATGTGTCCCCACAGACAGTTACCTTATATGCCATACCTCATATGGCATGCTGGAGTGTCCTTCCATCTTCCATATGCTCTGTTTATGGGATTGAGCTTGATGTGTCAGTTGTGGTGTCCAGGGTTCTGTACAATGAACTGCATGTAGTTTGCATGCACTCACTGGGCCTTATATGCAAAAGAAAAGAGGGACAATTCTGGGGCAAGCCAGCTGTACCAAGGGGGGGGGACAAAATAGCCCTATTAAGTGGGCTTTTAACCCATTGACTGTTAGAAAGGACTCCAATACATTGCTTTGCAATACATTGGAGTCCTCTCTAGCTTTCTTTTGTGCATAAGGCCCACTGCTATTCCGATAACCTTGATGTCCACAGCTCCTGGAGTAACAAATGGAGTTGGGAGTGTTCAAATGATGTTATTCTCATCATAATTTGTGCAGGGCTTAATGGGAATGGGAAAGATTAAAGTGAGAAAAGGCAAGGTTTGTCCTGAAAATAGGTAGAATGGGGTGGGAAGTGAGTGGAAGAGGTGTGGGAGTGGGCAGTGTTACCAAGAAAGTCACTTACCCGGAGAATCACGGGTAATCAGAGACCCAGTAAATAACTCAGAAACCAGAGCCTCTGTGACAGATCTGGAGTGTTCCCAGTTATGCCAGCTGCCCTTAGATGTACAGCTAATGAGCATGTGAAGAGGTGCAAAGTAATTTGTCCAGTTAATCTTAGTACATTAGCCTCAGTGTTTTATTAATACTTCCACATCGATGAGCAGTAATAATGCTTAGCTAAAAAAATTAGCTTTCAAATTGATTTTTTTTCATTTTATTATATTGGTTAGTATTAAATAAGGAGATCCATATTTTTTGTCCCCCCAATCACCTCTACATTGTAATCATGATATTATGACTACACTTGTACAAAGCCAAAATAGGAGCAATCTTGGGCAAACCAATTGCACTGCTATGGTTTGAGAGATATTGGCACTGAAAGTTCCCCCTCCCTCCCCTAATCTTTATGTCAGCTGTAAAGCTGACAGCAGGAGATTTGAGTCGTGTGACTCAAGGAGGCTCCTCAGCAGAGCCGAAATCTCGTTATTTAAAAATAATTACTTAATTGGAAAGGTCTACAAAGTGTGCTTGCAAACCAGGCACTCTTTGTAGAACTTTCCAATGAAGTAATTATTTTTATATAATGTGGTTTTGGCTCTGCTGCAGAGGCGCCAGCTGGTCCCCAGACCGGGATCTCCTGCTGTCAGCTAGATGCTGACGTCATGCGAAGGGGAGGGAGAGGGGAACTTTTCGTGCGAATATCTCTCAAACCATGAATGCATGGCGACTTATTAAGAGCTGAAAGTTCCACTTTAAATGGAGCTTTCAATCCCATAAATTTTAGAGAGGAGTCCTCCTCATTGTGGAAAAAAGCTTTGGAAACCTTTCTAGCATTCAAGGGTTAAAATTCCAAATGAAATCAAAGAGAATTTTAGGAATGTTTATTTGTCCCTGTTGTGCCGTTGGTTTTCCCCCAGAACTGTAACTATTTAGCTTGATGAATAAAGCCTTAATTGCCATCATCTTTATCAGCTTCTGACAGTCAACACATTTCTCTCAGGTCACAGTGTTCCAGTTATTGTTGCTATTATAATTTGATTTAGCAATGAACCAGTTAAAAATGCATTGTGACTAATGTACTAAGAAACCGGTACAATACTAGGGCAAACTGCCTGATCCATTGGAACAAATGATATTCCTATTGATTTAAATTGGGCATTTAACCCTTTGAATGCTAGAAAGATATATAACACATTTCTTCACAATGCCTTGGAGACCTCTGAAGCATTCAATGGGTTTAAAGCTCCATTAATCTCAATGGGAATCTGGGGGGATTTTTACTTATTCAATATGGTGTAATTTGTTTGCACCAGAATTGCACCACTTATCTTAAGTACAGTACCTGGAAACTTTTAACGGGATAGTAATACTTGTATTAAACTTGAGGTCTGAATCTTCTTTATGTTTTTTTTAACATATGCTTTCAGGCAGTCTCTACAGTGCATGACTGCACCATGACTGGCCTCTTAACCCTTTGAGTGCCAGAGGGGTAATGCATTGCGTACCCCTCTGGCACTCAAAGGGTTAACATCAGCTGGACCTTGGCCCATGTACATGGGCTTTTACACTAGTAGCTCTATATTTGAATACTTACAATTTTGTAGTTCAAGAGCTATGCAATCCGAAAAGATCTACCTCCCGCCCCTTTCCCTGTGTCATGCTTCCTCTTAGTCTGGGCCAGATGGAGAGCGATGAGGGACAATCTTCAGTAAAAAAAAGGAAAAAATCCCGTCCTTCGTCAAGGGGGGCATGGTTTTAATTACACTTACTGACTGAAGATTGTCCCTCTCTGCATCTGTACGGTCCCATGACCAGATTACAGATCTGATGGGAGGCGGCCAGAAGGGGCAGGAGGTTGATCCATTCTGATTGAATAGCTTTGGACTACACAACTGTAAGTATTCAAATATAGCGCTACAAGTTGAAAGGCCTTTTACACAGGCTTCAGTTCCACCTCTGTAGGCATGAGCAGTAGAGAGTGGCTGTGCCGCGGCTGATACATAGCAAAGTGCTCTGAATTCAGACCAGAGTCCTCTCTGAGCGACTCCGGTCTGAATTCGGAGAGCCCCGCTCCATAACAGCCACGGCGCGCGCAATCTGTACTGCGCATGACTAAAGTGTGCGCAGCCATCTCTACTGAGCATAACGGCTTCTGACAAACCTTAGCGAATTATTATATAGGATGTGTTGAAAAAACATAAAGAAGACTCGAACCTCAAGTTTAATGCAAGTATTACTATCCCTTTAACATAAGATGACCCGGAGATACTTGAAATATTAACCCTTAACCCTCTGCGTGCCATAGAAGTATGCAACGTGTTGAGCTGCAATGTAAATACTTCCCAAGTGTCCCTCTTTTGGAGGGACAGTCCCTCTTTGAGACCCAAATCCCTCTGTTCCTCTTTACCACCCGGGTGTCCTTCTTTTTAAAAGATCAGACCGTGTGAAATATAAGTGTATTGCATTGCTCCACAGTAATAAAACTCATATTAATGTTTGTTTAAACTTCAGTATATGTGTTTATACATTATTATGTGTAAATAAAATACGTTGGTCTTTCTCTAAAAAATGTATTCATTTAAACAAAGAGTTGTCAATAGATTATGAAATAACCTAAAATTTCTTGTTAATGCCCAACCCAGCAGTCATGCCACTAGCAACACCACCTAAAACAAAAGTGTCCCTTTCTGTCCATTTGAAATGTTGGGAGTTATGAATGTGTTGGATATCTCTTTGGCACTCAAAGAGTTAAAGGTTACAATGTAAACTGCAGCATATCGTACTTTGTTCCCTACATTGCAAGTGGTCAGCTCCAGAATTGCACTTCTTTCTCAATAAGTTCATGTTTACTATACATACAAGCTTAACCTCCTGAGTGCCAGAGAACTATCCATTGCATTGCATGCGTTTGATGCCTCTCTGGCACTCAAAGGGTTAATGGTCCTTAGAACATATATTCTAATTACGTGTTCACATTTGTTGTAACCGAGAAATACCCCAATAAATCTTCAAAGACCCTTTAACCCTGTGAGTGCCAAAGGGGTACACAATGCATTGCTTTGCAATTCATTGCGTACCCCTCTGGCACTCAAAGGGTTAACATGTTACAGCTTAAAAGATGTAACTGAATACAAGCAGGACTTCTCCCTCTGCCTTTCTGGTAGAAATAACACCAATGTAGAAATTAAAAAACAGTTAATGGGTGCGCTCTGCAGATCATGTAGTAGGACCCTCCCCCTGAGAATGTGGGCTTTCCCCCTGACACCTTGAGATTTAGGTCAAAACCCTGAGCCTCAGGGTCAGACCCTGATAGTTCCCATGTATGCTTTCTACCTCTACCTCACTGACTACATTGCACATCTTTGCGAAAAGAAGCAGTTGTAAGCTGCTCGCCCTACTCCCCCCTCCAATCCAGAACCTCTGCTCTTCCTGTTCTGATTAGTGAAAGCACCAGGGCATCCAGCCAGCAAACCAATATAGTCCTGGCCTAAATTTATCTACAATGTGAGCGTCTCCGCTGCAACCCCCCAAAGACCCATAGAACAATAAGGAAAGAGATCCTTCACAAATTCAGAGAACAATAAAGGACTCTTTCAAGTGTCGGGGAATATTTTTAGCAGCCGCGCCCAGGCCTGTAACACCTAGAATCTATTAAGAAGGCATAATACCAGGAAGCTGATCCTAAAGTGTCCCTTCCTGTGTGGAGACAGGCCGAGAGCGCTGGAGTCAGCGCCTGGCCTGTGGAGGGGGGCGGAAGACAACTAAAGTGGCCTTTGGCCAGCCTGTGTTTTATTTGTGTAGAGAGGATGTGATATTGCCTGCGTTTAGCATGTCGAAATTTCCTGAAGCGCTTGTCAATTATTGAAAAAAATACAGTTTATCTTCACATCATGGACTTAACCCCATGCTTGCAAAAATAAAGAAAATAGGATTACTTAATTTGGTGAGAGTCAAGTGAGACTGAAAGATGTTTGTCCAATATATTACAGGTGTCTTTGGTATTTATCTTACCTAGATAGAGGCTGGTGCAGTCCACTCAGATAAGAGATTAATTTATTTAAGTCTCAAAGTATCAGTAATCATAAGGAACCCATGTAAGAATATTCTGACAGCTTCTATGTGACCAAAAAGTAGTCTTACCTTTATCTGTCCAGAATGGAACATGGTTACTGCAGACAGAGATTCTGAAGTGTACCATGCAAGTATGCACTCCCTGGAGCGTATGTCTAATACATGAATGCTAAACAGATCAACAACGCATTACAGAGCAATTCTGGGGGAACCAACTGTATCATAGAGAACAAATAAAAATAAATTAATTTAAATTGGTCTTTAAACCTCCTTCAATGCTAGAGAGATCTCCAATGCATTGCTTTGCAATGTATTAGAGACCTCTCAAACTTTAAGGGGTTAAATAGCTCCATAAAATACCTACAATATGTTACTTTTCTCTATTTTGATTAAGCATTGATAGAAATGCCTGTCATTGATTATACTAACTGCATCAGTTCAATAGACAATAATGATGGATTGTAAGCTTAGTGATCCTCAGTCAGGGTTGTGTGTGTGGGTGCGTATTATTATCTCATTCTTGTTTGCTACATATTAAACACATTAGTACAGTTATGTCAACTTATCTCTGTGCAGAACTGCTCCTTTAACACAACATGTGTTGAGAAAGAAGGAAAGAGGTCACTCCACAGGCTATTGTTAGAAGGGTGTGCGTGGGCACAAGAAATTACCCCACAGGGACACTGAAACTGAGGGAGAAGAGACTGTGTGCGTCATGCAGACCAGATATACAAACCTTCAACAATTACTGTGACCTTTCATCTATTGTTGTTTAATTGAGAATCGTGAAGTTAGTTGGAACTCTCAAGTGACCTGTGATTACCTAATCAACCTTTAGATTGTTAGACCTCTGCAGAAGATTATAAATTTACAGATGTAGCCAACATCATTAAACCTATTTTTGCTCCTTCTAAACAAAGGTAACAAAATCACCAGTAGTTTGTTAAAAGACTCTTTTGTATTGCTACACCAATAGATTTGTATGGGATTAACAATAAATTGCATATATGTGCATAAGGGATAACATGAGAAAAACTATTAACTTTGTGTGCACAACAGAATGTTTTATTCAGTGGTGTGTGTGAGAGCTTTGGTAGCCAGTACAGGAGGGTAGACAATAGTCTATGCAGCATTGACATGTGCAAGCAACTTCTGTAAGGTGGACACAGAAGGGTTCTAGATATGGGGGTGGTGGCATTGTCCTTCTGTAGTAGAATTCCAGGAATTTTCCAGATAAATGGTTTGATAATGCATGGTAAATCCAGGTCTACATACCAGCATACCGTAAGAGCTCTCATAATTTTTACTAGTTGAGTGGGGATTGGGTAGGGGTTCAGGTGTGCACGATGCCACTCCACATTATACCATATGATCATCAGCGCTATGATACACTCTTCTGCATGATATTGATTAGCACCTCCAGACCAATGTACAATCATTGCAATGCCTTTGACAAAACTGGGAATCCTCAGTGAGGAACATGGGTTTCTATTTCTGCCTCCAGTGGCCTTGGATACTGCACAATTCTCGCTGTCAACAGGTCCTGAGCAATGCCAGTGGTGGTAGGCCCTGGCATTCTATACACACCCAGACCAGCAGTTGAGCCAGCAATGTAAAATGATGTGGGTCAACACAGCTGTACCAGTGGATCTCTGAAGGTCACCTTTGCAGATTACTTGCTTTTGCAAAAAGTTCACACAATGCCATTCTCTGTAGCTGGCAATCCTCACTAGCTGTGGTACTGCATTGTACGCCAGTCCTTGGCTTTTGAGTGCTTTGCTGTTATTGACCTCAATAGGACCAAAATTGTGCTACAGCTCTGCCAGACATTATGGCCAACCAGTGCAGCAATGGCTAGTATGGACATTGTGAGATACCACAGCTGATGAGCCCATCCTTTTGTGTTTTTCACGGGACAATATTTGTTATGCCTTTTCACCTAAGGCATGTCATGAATCATGCCACATCCAAAACCATAGTGCTAAACATCTTAACAGCTAGCAGTCTGCACAGACAACAACTTTTAAACCCATTTAAACCATTACTCACATAACACATCACTGTGGAATGGTAATGATTTACAAATATTATATCTATATATACATATGTTTGGTATAATCTGCATAGTTCTGTGTCTCCTTCCCCTGTTGCATATGTCTCTAGCATTCAGTGGGTTAAAATCCCCATTTAATTGGTCAGTATTTTTTTTTTCTTCAAAAAGATTTCTTCAAAAATGTATTTCTAAACTAAGGTGTGGCTGATTGCTCCAAAATTGCTTAATTTCTTCTTAGTACATCAGCCTTAGTTTGTTTATGCTACTGTTTAATAACTATCTGATGCCAGCATTATATTAACATCATTAATATCCTTGGCGATATCACTGTTTTCTAAACTACTGGTTTAGATTGCTCTGCTTTAAACCTCTCACCGAAGATATCTTAGGATCAAAATGTCAGCATGTCATTGAAATAATTACGTCACATTCTCCTTTTGCAAGTGAACATGAATGTGACCTTATTACTATATGTTTCACCTTACTGGGACAAACCAAATTTTCTTTAATACAGTATATTAATTAAAATATTTAGGATAGAAGATATTAAATTCCTGTCAAACAGAAAAAAATACTGTGTTCTGTGGTGTTCAAAGAGTTAATGGGTTGCTGGCAAAGAAGATGTTAAGAAGCACAGCTCATTCCTCTGAGGCCTTTGTGGGATACCACAGTGATCTAACAGGACTACGACAAGCTGTCTCCTCATCCTATTCCCCAATGACACACAGAAGCCAGCATTAAGTAGAGGACATGATAGGGAATTAAGGGCCGCAATCCTACATTCATGACAGACGCGTGTCTCCATCCTTCTACCTAACACTGACAATGCCATCTTTCTACATACACACATGTGAGCCACAGCCAGGCCGACGGCAGGAGCACAATTAGCATCCCTGTGGCGCCAATTGTGGGTCAATAGTGTATATATTATAGAAGAGTCCTGTGTCCCAGGGAAACCTTCACACTCAATTAGGTTAAGTGGGGGATCTTTGTTGCGGTTTTGTTATACGGTTGTCGCAATTAGAGCAAGTAACCCAGAATTCCCTGGGAACCAAGCTTAACTGCACTCCTTTCCTGCTGAGATCATTACTCTTTTGTCTCTAGGGGACCTGCAAATTCAACAGAGAAGGGTTAAAGTAGGATTGCTGCTCAGTGATTTTACATCAGTCATTCACCAGAATGCTTGTGCTGTGTCTCTGCTCATTCCAGCACTGCTTTGTAACTGCATCTCAGTGAGATTCACTCCAGGCAGAAAAGACAGTTTTCTAATGTGAGACCAACCATAGATAAGAGATACTTGTATCCAATGGATGAAACACTTACCCAATAAGTGTTTAATGTTTCATTTGTTCCGCTCACCACTGTTACTCTATATACGTTTCTATCAACAGCCCTGTCTTCAAAGGAGAAGTGGAGTAATTCTGGAACATGGCAAATAATAATAATAATAAATGTACCATAGAGGGCATATGAAAAATCTCATTGATTTAAATGGGGCTTTTAACCCCTTGAATTCACTGGAGACCCTGCTAGTATTCTAAATCAATGGGAAATTTTAGTTATCCCTATTGTATTGCTGGTTTGATTGAGAACTGCGCCATTTTCTTTTGAACATAGGACCCTTAGAGTTATGTCCATAGGCCAATGTTAACCCTTTGACTGCCAGAGAGGTATCCAACGCATTGGGTTGCAATACGTTAGATACCTCTCTGGCACTTGAAGAGTTTAACTTTATGAGTTTGTTCAGCCAATCCTGATATATTTTAGTAGTGGGGGTGCTACTCATGTATTGCCTCTGGCCTAGTCTTGGTCTGCATCCTGTTATTCCATAGCTCATGTCTCATACATCTCTCTGCCTTTGTGCTTGCTGTCAGCCAGGCAACAGCTGCTTCTCAGTGCTTTTGCAAGACAGATCCAGCCATGTATTGTAAACTTGGATAGTGATAGCAACCCAAAAAATTGCTTGCAGTAGCAATATACCTTTGTGCCAATGTTTTTTTTTCTTACTGTTATGTCCATGTAACTCACTACTTCCCCAGTCACTCATTTCCAAGCATGATCTTCTCAGCCTCTCGTGAAAGATTCATATGCAAGACTACATATGAACCAATGCAGCCCTAGAGCAGCTGTGGGCAACATGTAGCTCTGAAGCTGTTGTTGGACTTCATCTCTCATAATTTGCATTTAGTCAACGGCCTGCAAAGGACAATGGGGATTGTAATTCATCAACAGCTGGAGGCTGAAAGAGGGTGACAGGAATTGTAGTCCAAAAACACAGGAAGAATCACAAGTTGCACGCTTCTGCTGTAGGTGTGTAGTAGTCCCTATGTAGCCATAGCATTCTTAATGTCACTTGAGAGCTAAAACAGGAAGCTCCGGAGTGGCTAGCCTTACAACAAATAAATTATGCAGAAAGAAAAAGGAGGGGAGGCGCTCCTCAAGTAATACGTTCAAAAAAATGTATGGACTAATTCCTTCGTCAATCATACCTCAAGGGGTACAACTCTCAAAAATAACATATATAACATATATATTGCTCAGTGCAAAAAGCAGGAAAGATTTCACGACTGCCCCAACTCTAGATCTTGTCAATAGGTTGCTCCTCTCTCATCCAAAGGACTGCCACATATGTATTAAAAGAGAGAACAAAAAATAAAGGGTGCCATCGATTACTTATCATTTCATAATAAAAGCAGCTCTAATTAATCATCATAGTATTTGGACTTTGGAGAGTGTTATTTCAGTTCTGTCAGAGTTGTAGTTCAAGAGTAATTCAATGACAAAGTATCCCCCTCCCACCCCTTTTACTGATGTAACACTGTTCAGCCAGAGCAGAAGGGAGGTGCCCAGGTAGACTGCAGAGAGGGACAATCTTCAATTAAGATAAGGGAAAAACCTGAAAAACTTGTCAAGGGGGGCAGGGCTTTCATTGCTCTCATAGCAAGAAGATTGTCCCCTTCTGTTATCTGTCTGGTCAGATTCCACATCTGAGAAGAGATGGCTTACACTAAGTAAAAGTGGCGGAGGGAAAACTTTGCTTGTGAATATCTCTCAAACCATAAAGGTTTGAGAGATAAGACATATCGTTCTTCACGTTTTTTTAATGCCTACAAAATAAAATAAAGATAAAATTAAGTATTACTATCCCTTTAAGCAAACTCACATGTATAGTGATAACAGATATGCACTCACTTGGTTTGATGGTTGGAAGCGGCATACAAAGTCCTCCAACTACAGTAAGCATAACTCCCAACATTTCAAATGGCCAAAGAGGAACATGTGTGTTTTAGGGAGTGTTGTTGGGGGCATGGATGGTGGGCAGGGCATTACAGAGAATTTTTAGGTTGTTTCATGATCAACCGACACCTCTTCCAGTAACTAAATAAAAGATTTAGAACAAGACCAAATTATTTTATTTACACAGACTAATTAATAAACGCATATTCTGAAGCGCAAACTGAGTTTTATTGCTGGGGAGTAATGTGATACACACCACACATTCTGATTTCCTTAAAAGAGGGACATCAGGGTAGTAAAGAGGGACAGAGGGATTTGGGTCTCAAAGAGGGAGTGTCCCTCCTAAAGAAGGACAAGGACACTTGGGAGGTAGGAGTAAGCAGAAAGAGATATTACACCTCTGCTAGGTACTCTTTCAGACTGAAGATACTCTCCCACTCCGCCACCAAAGAAAATAAAAGGATTTATTCTTTTAATAACTACTAGCCAATTTAATCTTGGCAAAGCATCATTGGTTAAGAAATATGTAGATCAGTCTGCAATTAGCCTGTAATTGTTTTAATATTTTAATAAGAATAAATCATTTTGTTTTACTTGATGGTGACTTGGGAGAGTGTCTTCAGTCCGAGAGATTACCCGAGCAGGTCTAATATATCTGCCTGTTACTGTAGTTGAAGGACAGTGTATGCCACTTCCATTTTGAGTGCATATCTCTTATCACTATGAGGAGTTTGCTTAAATGATAAGGCCCGTAATGTTGAAAACAATTTGCTCTTAAATGGACATTTTGTTAATACAGCTATGAATGTAACTCTACATCTTTCCTGTGACTTTTTAAATTGTACTCAGATCTTCCTAGCAAACTGACATCTCTGTATCTTCTACAGAGCTGTTTACATCTGAAAGTGGTTTGTGACCAGAAACAGAAAGATATGAGACTGTACATATACTTCATGCCTTTGTGTTGCATCTCTAAATTTACTTTTAAATGTGAAGGATTGTGATCAGTTCCATGAATCCCGTTGACATGAAGAAGGGTTATGTGCATGAAGAAAGAGTCCAGTAACTGTAAATAGCATTTGTCTCTTAAAAAAATTATTTAAGCCCTAGTTCCCTTAACCCTGCTATACATCTACATCTGTCACCATGCTACCACACCAAATAAAGCAATGATAATGTGCTTGTTCACCCATGTGCCTATTTCTGTTGCTAGAAGTTAAATGTTAGCCTTGTTTCCCCTACTGCTGCATTCGTAATGATATTGATGTAAATCCACAGCACTGAGGTTTGCATTGCACAAACCTAGGGTGTGAGGTTGTACTGTGGCTTCACTTCCATTTTGTACCAGATATGTGTCTATTGTGCATTATTAGTAAATCTTGCCCA
Organism: Rhinophrynus dorsalis; assembly: GCA_037306005.1. Taxonomy (NCBI): domain Eukaryota; kingdom Metazoa; phylum Chordata; class Amphibia; order Anura; family Rhinophrynidae; genus Rhinophrynus; species Rhinophrynus dorsalis. The sequence goes on along the minus strand of CM074718.1, from coordinate 466,962,120 downwards.
CAACATAGGGGTTTTCAAGTTCTGAACCCTTAAATTAATCTAGTGAGCCTCAGCTTTTTCTCTGGAACTTCTGCATGTACTCTTGTTCTGAGCTTTTCAGACCTCTGGCAGCAGATCTCAATCTTGCACAAGCCTAGGAGGTTTTCCTACTGTGTCTCTCTAGGACTGTTTGAATATTATATGTAACTGAATGATAGAGATTAAATGAATTAGACTTCCATGGATTGAGTGTAAACAACTGAGAAGACTCGCTAAGCTGGGACAAATACCATTGGGACTTATATATAAAAGGTTAAAGAGATAGTAATGTTTCACAAAAACTGAAGCTCCAATTAATTTTAGTATTCGGGTGTGTTATTTCAATTCTGTCAGAGTTGTTGCTCAAGAGTAATTGAATGATAAAGTATCCCCTCCTGCCCTTTTACCTAGTGTAAGCCACCTCCCCTCAGATGTGGAATCTGGTCCTGGGACCAGAAAGCTCACAGCAAGGGACAATCTTCTTACTGTAAACATAAGAAAAACCCTGCCCCCTTGGAAGGTTTTTCAGGTTTTTCTTTAACCCCTTAAGGTCTGACGATCCCGCGGTGTCTGGTCCTTTAAGGAGCAGATAGACGAGTTCGACGTGCCGTCCCACGTGACTGATCACGTGGGGCGGCACATCGAAAGGAGGACTGAAAGAGATTGCTCCGGTCTTGGAGCGATCAATTTCAGTCCACGGTATTACTCTCCACGCTCCTGCAGGAGCGAGGGGAGTAAAAGTACGTGACGTACCAGGACCGTCACTGGTCCTTAAGTGCCGGACCAGCGTGACGGTCCGGGTACGTCACAGGACGCGAAGGGGTTAAACTCACTGGAGATTGTCCCTCTCTACAATCCATTCGGACAGTCCTGCTGCTCTGGTTTACATCAGTAAAAGGGGTGGGAGGGGGATACTTTATCATTCAATTACTCTTGAACTACAACTCTGACAGTATTGAAATAACACTCTCCATAGCCCAGATATGATGAAGATTAATTGGAGCTGCTTTTATTGTGAAGCATTACTATGCCTTTAACCTCTTAGTGACCGGCCGCGCGCACACACAGCCGTCACTTAATGATTTGCTATGAAATTTTTTTTTTCGCTAAAGTAATCCTTTGTCCCTGAACGTCATGCAGCCGCGCGGGGACCCGGACTTCCAGGACGTACATGTACGTCCTCTGTCACTAAGTGACAGTTTCTGCAGGACCTACATGTACGTCCATTGTCGTGAAGGGATTAAGTGCAGTAATACTGGAACAAACCAACTGCTGTATAGGGGACATATAAACCCCCTCTCCATTGATTTAAATGGAACCTTTAACCACTTGAATGCTAAAGTGGTCTCCAATGCTTTGCTTTGCAGAATTGCATCTCATAAGCCTTTGAGTGGCAGAGGGGTACACAACATGTTTCTCTGCAATGCGTTTCTTACTCTTTTGGCATTCAAAGGGTTAAGCCCTCTACTACTTAGATATAGCCCTCATTAAGCTCCGGTGAACTGGGTCCTCTTATTGTACAATGTTCTTATGCTTTTTCACCCTATTGCACAGACCTGTGGAGTCTATTGACTCTACGTAAATACATAATAACAGCGACATTCTCTTTTTCTCCATTTTGCCAGAATATATAATGATTTTTCCCTTCACTTTGATCCCCCAGGTTTATGTGTCTACTTTAAACGACCAGTAAAGCTGAAAAACATATATATATTGTAGGGTTTTTCTTACTGAGTACAACATGGGTACTTCCATGAATGGAAGTTGCTTTATTCAAATGTTTTAACACTTCAAACTGACACAAAGTGGCAGACCTTTTATTATTATATTCCATGTAGAACTGTAGCCAGTGGCTCACTTTTCCCATAAAATGCAACATATCATATGTCTGGATACCAAGTGAATGCTTGGTGAACATTCTGGACACTAGATGACTCTGTTAATAAAGAAACAACATATTAAACTATAATGATTTTGAAATTAAACTACTTCTACAGTTGGGGGTTACCCTTGTTTTAGTCACAAGGAAAAGCCCTACAGTTCCATGTTTTTTTAACGAAGGGCTACTACTCCTTTTAATAGCATATAGGATTGTCATTTCTAGTAAAGTGTACATAATAGAGATGCCTATAGTGTATTGCAAAGCAATGAGTTGGAGAATCCCTAGCACCCAAGGTTTTACCCAAAAGGTCATGATGTGAAGTTGGATAGTATAAGACCCATGGAGAAATGTGAGACAGTACCACTTAGAAGAGAGCATAGCAGATTTATGGTATAGCCTCCAAGAAGAAGTGCTAACTGCACAGTTTTAAAAATACTTAAATAAATTAGTATAAACAATCAAATACTGCTGTCAGAGTGTAAGGACCATATGCAGAAAATATAAGAGGAGCAATTCTGGTGCAAATCATCTGCCCCATAGAGAATAAATGAAAACGTACATCAATTTTAATGGGGCTATTAACTCCTTCACAGTGATTTGGAGTTCTCTCTAGAATCCAAGGGGTTAAAAACTTAAATCAAATCAATGGGACTTTGGGGATTATTTTATCTGTCCATTATGGTATAGTTTGTTTAGGCCAGAATTACTCCTCTTTAACTTTCTATACATGGCCCCAAGTGTTTAGGTTGACTTATTTTGTTTTGTTCAGCTCAGTGCATAACAGGTATCTCACTATAAGTACATTGCCTTCCATTCGGCTTCATGGGAGTCCATCTATTGCACACAGCATCTTCTCAGTTATTTGTTGCTATCTGTCTATCTCTCACAGTACAGTGTTTCCTGCTGCTTAGAGGATAATGTTGTCTCCTGGAGGCTGGCAGCTTTCCCTGTGTGTTCCCTAAACTGTCCTGACAGGATCCCTCAGAGCCTGCACACATAAGGGGTAATGTGACCCTACTGCCTGCTAGCTGACCCAGAGAATGTGGCTGCAGACCCGGCCCTTGGGTACACAAGTCCCCAATTAATCACTGTCAGCCTTAGCGCTAACCTGATTTCTGTGCATCAGAGACACGAGGTTAGAGCTGGAGGCACCCAATATGAGGGGAGAGATACGAAGTGCCGGAGCAAAGGAGAATAAGAGGGCAGGAGTGTGAGTAACAAGAAGAGCCAAAGAGAGAGTGAGAGAGACAGAGAGAGAGAGAGAGTAGAAGAGTGCAAAATAGAGAACAAGTGAGAAACAGAGAGCGAATGAGAAAAGAGAGAGAAAGAGAAGAAGCATGCAAAAGAGAGAACAAGTGAGAAACAGAGAGAGAATGAGAAGAGAGAAATAGAAGAAGCATGCAAAAGAGAGAAATAGAGAGACAAAAAGAGAGAAAATGTGAAATAGATCCACAGAGAGAGAGACAGAGAGAGAAAGTAGAAGAGTGCACAAGAGAGAACACTTGAGAAACATAGAGTGAGAAAGAATTAAAGCAAAGGAGAAAGAGAGGGGAGGGATGTGAATATTGCAGGAGAGTCAAAAAGAGAGAGATAGAATGAGAAATAAGGAGGCACAGATAGAGAGAGTACAAAAGAGAGAGCTGGTGAGAAACAGAGTGAGTGAAAAAGTGAGTTAGAATGAAAAAAAGCCAATGAGAAACAGACTGAGAGAGATTGTATAAAAGAGAGACAGTGAGGGAACCAGTGCAAAAGAGAGAGCCAATGGGAAACAGAAGGCCAAAGAAAGCACCAGTATGAAAAAGAGACCCAGTGTGAAAGAGCCAATGAGAAACAGAGTGAGGAAGATACAGCCTCTGAGAAAGAAAGAAAGAAAGAAAGAAAGAAAGAAAGAAAGAAAGAAAGAAAGAAAGAAAGAAAGAAGGGAGCCAGTAGAAAACAATGTGAAGAGAAAACAAATGTAAAAGAGAGTAAAAAAAGAGAAAGACAATGCAAAAGTGTGAGAAAGAGTGAGTCAGTGCAAAAGTGAGAGCCAGTGAGAAACATAGAAATAGAGAGCTAGAAATGTCAGTAAGAAAGAGTGAGATGTAGAGAGCTAGTGAGAAAGACTGAGAAAGACAAAGTCAATGAAAAAGGATAAACCAAAGAAAGAGTGAGCCAATATGAAAGGGAGAGCCAATTTGAAACAGGGAGATAAAAGTAAGACAGTGAGAAAGGTAGAGTCAGAGTCAGAAAGAGCAAGTCAATGCAAAAAGGGAAAGCAAATGAAAAACATAGAGATTGAGAAATAGAAAGTGAATCTGAAAGGGAGAGCCAAAGATTAACAGAGAAAGATAGAATGAGCAACTCAATGCAAAAGGTAGAGTCTCTATGCTGACAACCAATCTGGAGCCAGACTGCAATACTGGAAGATGCAAATCAGCCGGTCAGAGGACCACTGAAGCTTCCCGTTTATTATAAGTACCAATGAAAAGCAGGCTGGCAGTCTCTCTTCTCTAGTTGCTTGCTATCTCTCTCCTGCTTGGTGCCAACACTCCACCCTGTCGGAGGGCCCCTTGACTGGTCGCCATTATCCTTTAAAACAATGGGTATGAACTCAGGAATATTGCTTATCATGAGTAGGTGAAGATACCCCTGGGCCAGTAAGCTGTTTCAGCAAGAAGGCTGAATCAGTGGCATAATGAGTATTTCAAATACATTAATCCCATACTTACATAACACATTGTACTGCACAGTATATATAGTCCCACCTGGGCACATAACTTGAAAAACATGCATCAGGTCAGCACATGCGCTATTATGCTGGATTTAGTAGTCTTCTCAAGTCCTCCAGGCCCCAGAGCAGCCCAAAAAATCCAGCTCCAACATCCCACCATGCCAAATTTCAATTCTGGAGCAATGTCCAGTGCTACCCAGGTGCCTATGGTCTGTCCACATGAACCAGGCACCCAGCAGCACCCAGACAGATAGGCCTGAACTTGCCTACTCACAAACAGTCCCAAGGGTGCACATGAAGTTGGCACCTGGCTGGTCCAAGGCAGGTGCCAGGTACATGGCTCCTGACACCTGAATGCTTCCAACTAGTCCAAGGAGCATGTTGTCACAGTGAGAAAGAGAAAGCTTATAAGGAGACCTTTGAGGAGAGCCAATGAGAAGCAGAGAGGGAGCGAGTAAGACTGAGATTGTTGCAAAAGGGAGAATCAATGAGAAAAAGAAAGAAAAAGAAATTCAGTGCAAAAGGGAGAGCCAGTGAGAGAAAGAGAGAGACAGTGAAAAATAGAGAAAAAGATAGCCAATGAGAAACAAAATGAGAAAGAGAAAGCCAATGAGAAAAAGACCAGTGAGAGAGGCTGATACTAGGGCTGATACTTAGAAAGTTAGGGTAATTCAGAGGCAAGCCATCTGCACCACAAAGGATGACTAAAAAGGTCCCAAACTCACAATGTTTTAAATGGGTGCTTTTCACCACTTGAATGGTAAATGTCTCCAACATATTACAGAGCAATACACTGGAGTTCTCTGTAGCATTCAATGGATTAAAAGGCCAAATTAAAACAATGAGAATTTGTATTTATATTCTGTGGTTCTGATATTTATCCCCTTAATTGCAACAGTTCTTAGTACATCAGCCTCAGAGAACCAAGAAATAGAACAAGTAGTAAACAGTAACAAAAGAGGCTGGGAAAGTGACTGATAAGGGAGAACCAGTAAGGAACTGACAGGAGCAGAGAGTGGGTGGGTAACAGGGAGCTAAGAAAGGGGGACAGAGACCATGAGAAAATCAGATACAGAGTGTTTGAGAACTAGAACCAAGAAAGGCAAACACATTGAGAAACAGGGACCCTTAGAGAGAGTGAGACAAAGAGAGGGTGAAGCAGTTAAAGTCAGAGAAGGTGACAATTGGGTGAAAATTCAAATATAATCCCACTCTAAATCAGGCATAGGAATAGATTTTAAGACCTAATGCCAATTTACTCACCTATATATTTAAAGTCTCCCTTTAACCCTGTGAGTGCCAGAGGGTGCACGCAACACATATGCTTCTGGCTTTTAGAACTACACTAGTGCCAAGAGAACAATGGGACAATTCAGTCAGTGCATGGGTCTTTCCTTAACCCTTTGAGTGCCAGAGGGGTACACAAAGCATTGCAGAGCAATGCATTGTGCACCCCTCGGGCATTCAATGGGTTAATATGAGAGAGGTAGCCTCCAAGGGGGGGTTTGGGTAAATGGAAACCACCTCTCAGTCTGTCCATGCATAGAGTCAATCATCAAACGTCTACACTGATTACTTACTATTTTCAAAAGCCCAACCAGACTTGGATGTCTTTAAGATTAGAATTATACCATTACGAATTAACTTTTTTGGCTATCCTCACCCACTTGTATCTCTTCACTAGGTGTGATAGGAGAGTTTTCACCCATCTCCTGCTCTCCTTTATTAGTTTGGACATACAATGTGTGAAAACAACAACCTCGTAACCACATATACAAAAAAAAAAAAAAAAAGAAACACAGCCCCCTCCCAGAATTCGATCAATTTAGCCAGATCAGCTACAGACTCCTTGGCTACTGTATCATGTTACTGCAATGCAAGTAGAAAGGAGGGGTCCCAAGACTCTTACTGCCATATCTTCCACCCTTTCCTGACGCCTCTGTCCTTAAACTTAAAGGAACATTAACGTTTAAAAATTAAATGGGGTTATCTAATTTTAAATATCACATACTTTTAGTTAGTTTCTATACATTTTTATTTTAAATGAATTCCCTAAAATCTAATTTTAATCTTGTTTTTGTAACGCATTTCTAGATTGCCCTACATAGACACGTTTTGGTTAATCGTGCTAATTATTGTATTGAGATTCACACCCACTGTTCTATTCACAAAGATTAGATACTATTCAGTGTAGCAAAATACTCACAAGAGTGGTATAAAGGTGATACCTTTTAACGGCTAACTGAGGACATAACAAGTGCAAGCTTTCAGGACACTAAGGCCTATTCTTCAGGCATGGGTTAATAAATAAAGCTAGAATAACACTGCATTGATATTTACAGAGCATGACATGCATTTGAAACAAAATATATGAGTATACAGTGGGGGTCAATTAACTTTCGGTCTACATAGATATGAAATGATATGCATAGGGTTAGATCAAAGTCCTGTGAACAAGTAAATGTTCATTATCACAAAGATTGTTATCGTATCTTATTCAATTTAAAGACGATGTAGAACTATCATTTCTTAAAGGGAAAGTTATACTTAAGTATTACTAATCCCTATAGCAAAGTACTACTTAAAAGAAACATATTGTCCCCAGTGTCATCTCTCAGACCTTTATGGTTTGAGAGATGAACGCTTCTAAAGTTGCCCTCTCCCTCCCCCTTCCCCGTAGTCAGCATTCTAGCTGACTCAGGGAAATCCGGTCAGAGATCATCAGGCGGCTCTGCAGAGCCGCGATCGCGTTAACTAAAAAAAAAAAAATTCACTAAAACGGTCTTCTACGTGTGCTTGCAAGCCAAGCACACGTAGAAGACCATTTCAGTGACAGTTTTCTTTTTCAGTAACGCGATCCGGCTGTGCTGGAGAGCCTCCTGAAAGTCGTACGACTCTCTTCCTTTCAGTCAGTTAGAATGCTGACTATGGGTTAGGGGGAGGGAGAGGGCAACTTTAGAAGCGTTCATCTCTCAAACCATAAAGGTTTGAGAGATGACACTGGGGGAAATACTTTTTTTTTTAAGTAGTACGTTGCTATAGGGATTAGTAATACTTAAGTATTACTATCCCTTTAAAAACCCTATTAAAGGGATAGTAATGTTTCATAATAAAAGCAGCTCTAATTAATCATCATAGTATTTGGACCTTGGAGAGTATTATTTCAATTCTGTCAGAGTTGTAGTTCAAGAGTAATTCAATGACAAAGTATCCCCCTCCCGCCCCTTTTGCTGATGTAACACTGCTCAGCCAGAGCAGAAGGGAGGTGCCCAGGTAGATTGCAGAGAGGGACAATCGTCAATTCAGATAAGGGAAAAACCTGAAAAACTTGTCAAGGGGGGCAGGGCTTTCATTGTTCCCATAGGAGGAAGATTGTCCCCTGCTGTTATCTGTCTGGTCTTACAACCAGATTCCACATCTGAGAAGAGATGGCTTACACTAGGTAAAAGGGTCGGCAGGGGGACACTTTATCCTTCAGTTACTCTTGAACCACAACTCTGACAGTATTGAAATAACACTCTATATGGCTCAAATACTATGAAGATTAATTGGACAGATGAAAAATGTCTGCTACATGACTACATTAAGGTGACTAGATTTTTAAAATTAAATCTGGGAACATTTTTTTTCCACATGCTGTCCACACCCTATCCACCTCCACACATTGCCCACACCCCGTCCACCCTCATGCCCTGTTCCCAAACTGCCCACACTCTGTCCACCCACAGACCCTGTCCACCTTCACCACACACTGCCCACAGCCTGTCCACCCTCACACCCTGTTCACCCTTCATACACTGTCCATACTGCCCACCTCCACACTGCCCACATTGTCCACACTGCCCACAGTGTCCACTTCCACACACTGCCCACCCTGTCCTCCTCCACACATTGGCCCCCCACATTGCCCACACTGTCCAAATCCACATTGTCCAATTAATAAAACATAATTGACCTTTTAATAGACAGCCATGTCTCTAGTGAAATTTCAGGTGCCCTGGCTTGCATGATTGTTCTACCCCTGTGTTAGTGATTGAATTTCTAACCTAATAATATCAGTCTATAGGGCTATGCCCACAACTCGGCAAACTTTGTGGTTGTGAGCCACAAATTTGTGGGTTTCGTCAACCCCCCTTTCAGCAGATGGGGCTAGTTTTCTGACTTTCCAAATATATGACAGGAGCTGTTTTGGGGCTGCTCAGCGCAACCCTAGGGTTTATCAAGTCTGTTTCCAAAGCAGTGAACTAGGTAAAACATAATTGCACGTTAAAGGTTACCTCAAAGAGAGAGGTCCACCTCAAGTTGAGAAGTCATGCTGGACTCTGGAGAGGTGCCCTGCAGCTCCCTGTGTTCCTGCTCCCTGTCCTGTGCAATAATACCAAGCCGCCGTTCCAGGCACTACAGCCAATGAGAGAGGAGCATCCTGGCAAAACTCTCCTGTCTCATTGGCTGCCATTTCAACTTGTTGGGAAGGATCTGGATGGCAGATACAGCTTAGGTAATGCCGTCCGTGCCTTTCTATTGATGCGGCTGCATAATTAGTTAGATCTGGGGACAGATCCGGGGACACACTGTAGCCATGTACAGTGCCCTCAATCTGGAGACCGTCCCCGGAAACTTTGGACGTCTGGTCACCCTAGACTACATGGGAACCACTGCAATCCAGTTTACAAAATATGACCTGACAGCCCTGCATATTGCACAGCATTCCATGCCTTCATGCTCCCTGATTCAATCATTAGGCCTAAACTACCAAAGTAATTTATTTATTTTGAAATTCAATTCATTTAAATAACTTAAATGCTCATTTCGTTAACATATTTTGATAAATGGGTGTTATAGCATACCTCCTAAGTGTCCTTCTTTAGGAGGACCCGTACCTCTTTGAGACCTAAATCCCTCTGTCCCTCTTTCCCATCCTGATGTCCCTCTCTTTTTAGGAGATCAGGCTATGTGGTGTGAATATAAGAAAACCACATTGCTCCACTGCAATAAAACTCACATTAATGATTGTTTAACATTCAGTATTTGTGTTTATATACTAGTCTGTGTAAATAAAATACTTTGGTCTTGAGCTAAATAATTTATTCAGTTACACAAACTGGTGTCAAGAGATCATGAGATAGCCAAAAAAATTTCAGTAATGCCCTGCCCAATAGCCACGCCCCCCAGCAACAGCCTCTTTGATCATTTGAAATGTGGGGAGGTATGGTATAGATTGAGAACTGCACACACTGCCATTTAACCCTTTGAATGCCAGAGGGGTACACAGTTGCACAACTGATCTGGCACTTAAAGTGTTAACCTCTTGCAGTGTTGCAGATGTTTGCTTCATACAAAATAAAAAAAAAAAAACAGAACTAGAGCACAGACCAAGCGTTTCAGTTATCTAGGTCATGTAATTCAAGACTTATGTACGTCCTCACGGCCATGCACCCATATCTACAAATTAGTACACTAAACACAAAAAAAGAGGTGCTACAGAGTGCTACTGATGTACCCAGCACATTGCTTGCTATCCATTGAAGAATTCTCTAGCATGGAAGGGGTTAGTGGATTTGGATGGGACTCTCTAATTGTTAGTCCTCACTGCCAGTCCTTAACCCTTTGAGTGCCAGAGACATACAACATGCAAGATATAGTGGCTCTTAACTTCTGTGTGTCTGAATAATAACACCAATCTTCATCCACATGGGAAAACACAAAGAGCTTAACTGCTTAATGGGTGCAAGGTGGAAGCTTCCCAATACGCTCCCAAGTACAATGTGCAAACGAAATAGTCCTGCACTCTCATTAAAAAACAGAACAGCTCAATTGATAAAAACATCCAACTTTATTGTTTCACTTGAGTACGTCAAAAACTTGTTGGCCAAGTCTATACATGGAGAGACTTACATAATCCAAACACTTCAGCTAGAAAGATGTCAACATCGCCAACAGATCCACGTGTTTCGTGCTAGTAAGCGCTGTTAGCGCAAAACGCGTGGATCTGTTGGCGATGTTGACATCTTTCTAGCTGAAGTGTTTGGATTATGTAAGTCTCTCCATGTATAGACTTGGCCAACAAGTTTTTGAGGTACTCAAGTGAAACAATAAAGTTGGATGTTTTTATCAATTGAGCTGTTCTGTTTTTTAATGAGAGTGCAGGACTATTTCGTTTGCACAGTGCCAGAGATATATCCAGTGCATAGAGTTGCAATACGTTGAATACCTCACTGGCACTCAGAGGGTTCAAGAAGACCTGTCACCTTGAGATAAGTTTAGCTTTTTTTCATAGAAAACTGAAAACTATCTATAATTTGGCCAAGCCATTTGCTTGTAATATAAATAGTTTTTGAAAAATGTATCTTTATGTGTTTGTAGCACAGAATGGCATGGTATGCTAATTAGTTTAGGTGCTGGACCAATAATGCCACATACAATGATATAAATTAATTTAGGCAGAACCCACACACAGGTGGCATTTCTAACAGCAATGTGAGCAATATGTTGGCCTCTGACATAACTAATTTGCAACCTAGTGAGTGAATTATTATAAAATGCCACCAAAACATAAAGGTTAATTTCTCAAAAAAACTATTTATTTTAAAGAAAACTGTATATTGCAACATAGAGAGATTTTAAAATTCTGTAAAACAAGCTAAACTTGTTTTAGGTTGACATATCCACCTTAAAGGGATAGTAATGTGTCACAAAAAAAAGCAGCTGTTATTTCAATACTGTCAGAGTTGTAGTTTAAGAGTAACTGAATGATAAAGTATCCCCCTCCTGCCCCTTTTACCTAGAGTAAGGTGCCTCCCCTCAGATGTGGTACCTGGTCCCTTGGCTGGACAGATCAAAGCAAGGGACAATCTTCTTACTGTAAGCATAAGGAAAACCCTGCTCTCCATGACAGGTTTTTCCTTAAGCTCAATGAAGATTGTCCCCCTCTGTGATCCATCTGGACAGTCTTGCTGCTCTAAGGTGAGCAGTGTTACACTAGGTACAAGGGTCGGGAGGGGGATACTTTATCATTCAATTACTCTTGAACTATAACTCTGACAGTATTGAAATAACACTCTCCATGGCCAAAATACTATGAAGATTAATTGGAGCTGCCTTTTTGTGAAACATTACTATCACTTTAACTGTCTATGGTCCTAGGATACACAGTGAACTAAAGAGTGGCTCAGTTTATTGTAATCTGGCTGATCTCCCTGCCTGTTGAGGGAGACAATGAGGACAGGAGCCGAGAAACGCTGCATATATCAAATATTACATCACAAAACAGGCACCTTTCCATTTACAATAGCACATTAATCATTGGCTTGTTTCTCTATGGACTCTGCACTTGCATATGTACATAATTACTTATAATAACTCCAATTAATTATGTAGAGCAAGTTAGAACGTATTGTAGATCAGGGAAATAAAAAGTAAATGAGCATTCCTGACATGAACAAGATGAGGTGTGGGCAACAACAGCCCTATAGCTGTTAACTCTTTGAGTGCCAGAGGGGACCACAATGCATTGCATACCCCACTGGCAATCAAAGGGTTAAGTAATAAACTCTCAGCATCCTCAGTCAGCTAGTTTCTTGCTAAGGATGGGGGAAATTTTTGTTAAATAACAGCTTGAGAGCCAAGGTTTCCAACCCCTGAGGGAAAGTTCATCAAAGCAGGAGGGAAACGGTTACTTTTAACCCTATGAGTCCCAGAGAGGTACCCAAAGCATTGTGCTGCAATGTGTTGGGAATCTCTCTGGCTCCCAAATGTTTAAGCAATTTGCTTTCTTTAAAGGATCCATAAAGGATAGAAAAGGTGCTGCATTCTTGAGAGTCCTCTGGTATAAAGAGTAGGGGTTGTATTCCATTAGCATCAGAGGTACAATTCTGAAAAAAATTAACTTCACCTAAGGGGAGAAATGAAAATTCACATTGATTTCAATGAATGATAGTGGGTTGTCCAAAGCATTTTTGGAAATCCATTGAGACCTCCATAGCAGTCAAAGCATTATTAGCTCCATTTAAAATCAATGGGAATTTGATTATGGTGAATTTGGTTTGCTCTAAAATTGCTCTTCTTTAGCTTACTTAATAAGGCCCTTTGTCTTTTTATTTCTGACAGATTGTATCTTACATAGAATATGACTTTTCATCTTCTCCGGGACCCATGAAATGTGTTCCCTTTCTCTGGGCGCCATGCCATAGACTGATCATACAGAACTGTCAGTCACAGACATGAAATATTCACACACAGCATTCACAGTCAGGAAGACAAGGACAGGGAGAGAGAGAATGGGGCTGTAGGATAGACACACTGGTGGGAGACATTCTAATGTCTCCATCAGCAAAGTGGTGAAGACTGGCGATCTCTCTCAGGACAGAGCAGTGATGGATCAAGCAATGCTTTGCTGGCCTGTTTTGCAGACGATGCATCCCTTAGTTATCCAGCAGAGAAGTCATTATTTGATGACGTTAGTACCAACCAGACAAATGAAGTGCTAAAATAAAGGCCTTATTCATCAATAAAAAGAGGTGCAATTTTAGGGCAAACCACTTGTACTAGATTGGATATATAAAATGATGCAGTGTTCCCATTTATTTAAATGTGGGTTTATAACCCCTTGAATGCTAGAAAAGTGTACATTGCATTGTGAAGAAATGCATTGGAGACCTCTCTTGCATTCAAAAGGTTAAAATCCTCTTTAAAGCGGAACTACCACCACATTACAAGTTTATCTTAAATAACTCCCCATCTGGCGACTAGCTGCTTAGTAGCGCTAGTCACCAGAATTATTACCTTATTAAATAGATTTCTCCTTTTTTCCCCGGCTGACAGGCAGGACAGAGTGCGGACATCTTGCCATGGTGACGTCTGTGCACCTGCACTGTCAGTCCCAGACGGCTTTAGGAGGCGTTGCTAGGAGCCGTCCGGCTGCGGCAGGGACTGACAGAGCAGGCGCTCTGTCCTGCTGTCAGCCAGAGAAGAAAGGAGAAATCTATTTAATAAGGTAGTAATTCTGGCGACTAGCGCTACTAAGCAGCTAGTCGCCAGATGGGGAGTTATTTAAGATAAACTTGTTGTGCGGTGGTAGTTCCTCTTTAAATCAATGTATATTTTCATGTGTCCCCTCTGGGACAGTTGGTTTGCTCCAGAACTGCACCTTTTTGGCTTGATGAACAAGTCAATACATGTATTGTTTTATATTAAAACTTGGTGCTTCTCTGTAGTTCACTAGAACAGGGGTTGCCAATATCTACTTCACCATCTGTTATTGGACTACAACTCTCATTCATGATTGGCCTGTTCAAGATAATGGGATGTGAAATCCCATAATAGCTTTACAGCCACAAGTTACCCACTCCTAAATTAGAGTTCACAGTGTGCTCTGTGGAAAATCTATACCACATGTTGTCATTTGTGATCTATGTAAAGTAAGAGTTTACTATTTAACCCTTTGAGTGCCAGAGATGAACAACAGATTTCCAATGCGTTGTTTACCTCTCTGGCATTTTAATGGTTAAGGCCACTAACAATAAATCTTGAAAGCTTATGTATAGTTAAGGTAAGTCACATGTATTTTGTTAAAATCCCTAATGTTCATTATAGTGTCAGGTGGCACAATGGACACATGATAGTGTATCAATATTTACCTGAGAATGTGACTGACAGTTTCTGCAAGAATCCCCCCCAGGAGTAGGAATGGCTACTGTTGATGAGAAAATGGGGATAATTGTGCTTTTGAAGCACTACCAGTAAATAGTGCAGGACTTTAATGTGGATGTGTAGGATTGGGCTGCGTGTGAGTCAGTATATGTGAATGTGTGGTCTCAGCGATACATATAATGTGCTCCTGCTTTGACACGATTCTGTATAATGAAGCTGGTTTTGTGGCAGTGCGTGTGTCTGTTAGTGTAACTAGGGACATGACTGACAAATACACAGCACCGGCCACACTGAAAACACGTTACCAGTTATAGTAATACATATAAGACACCATGCTGTACTCAAGAATTGAATGCTAGAGATGTAACTAATGCATTGCAAAGCAATGCATTTGAGATATATTTTGTATCTAGTGGATCTGGGAGGAAAAAGGTTTAGATCCCCATGCTGAAGCAACTGGGAATATTCAAATTCACATATATATGAGCAGTCAGAGACAGAATTTCAATTAATCGTATTAGGCAGTTGCCTAGAGTGATTCACTTACAGAAGAACCATGATAACCGACAGCCATGTCCACAGATCAAGGCTACAACCATTACAAAGAGATGATCATGACCATAACATTCACCTTCACACATAAATAACAGACAGCCTTCCCCTTCCATATTATTGTTTATTGGCTTCAGAAGCTGCTAGTCTGACACTTCTAAAGGACATCACATCTATCTCTTCTGCAACAACTTATATTAAAACAAAAATAAATAATAAAAGCTCGTATAGGGGGTACTTTGGACTTCAATTCTTTGAACTCATTTCCCATAAATACGTTTAACCAGCCACCAAAGTCAGTAATTTTAGTTAATTTAAAGTTTGGCCACCCCAACAGTGTTGGCATAAAGCCCTGGATTGGCTTTGATGAATGTTACTGTCCCTGAATGGGAAATATTCATACCTACCAGATTCAGGAAGATAGGGGATCTACTACTCTCAGTAGGTGCATGTTAGGTGTCTAGGTTGGTATATTTGAGTAAGATAAGATGACTGCAGTATGTCTGACTGTGGGTTAGTATTTGTGTGTGTGTGGTGTGTGATCCATATAATGGTACTGTGCTTCTGCATTGACACAATACTATATAATAAAGCTGTTTTTTCTGTACATCTGTTAGGGTGATGTGTCAGCTAAACTGACACACACATTATAAGTGACATCGACAGAAACACACACAGCATTATGCCATGCTCATTATATTACAGTTATATACATACTCTTTCTTGAGCAGATGGGACCAGGGGCCGGAATGTTCTGAGTCATGAATATAGTAGGGGTGTAGACACTGGTATGTTATGGCACACCTAGTGTGTTTAACCTAGGAGTACCTGTGATGAAAATCCAGCCCTGTGCCTAGGATCATCCAATGTATAATTCTGCTCATTCACAACACTGAGGAATACCTTTAAACATCCCCTAAGCCTGAGATGAGTCCAAAGCAGGTAATGGTATGTGTCTGGTACATAGGAATAGGTCAGAAACATGCTAATATCAGAAGCAGATTCAAATATCAAGCATGAAGAAATAGCTGAGATCAGCAGTAATATTCACCCACAATACTAAACATCTTGACTGGACAAAGAACAGGGGCAAAATCGGTATTTTTTGGCCATATGTAGGTTACCGATTTTTTTATTTCCTGTTCTAGAAGATCCCTGAGGTGGAGACATCTTTCTTAGGGTAGAAGTGTCTTTCTGACCACTGACTGAACTGCATAGAATTATCATAACTTGGAGATTAATTATTCATGCGGTGCCATGTTTGCCATTGATTAATGTGTACTGGATGGGAGATTAACCAAAACACTTGCAGAACACATTATTATGTCTATATAAGTTTAAAGTATGGTACCTATTCATTTTTTCTTTTCCTGTAAACTATAAAATGTGATTATTCACCTTGCCAAACCAGAAGAAGAAATGAATCTTGCTAGTTGTACAATCCCCACTGAACACACACTTTTCACTTGAAAAGGTCTCTTTCCTGTTTAGTAAATCCCTGCCATAGGATTTTAACAAGATTCAGTACAAGGGATTATGTAATGCAAGGGTTATGTAATACAGAAGCATACAATAGGGATAGGCTAAGCCAATATATAATAAAGTGAGAGGGATCTTGTATAATGAACTACTAAGATTCTTCAATATGACTATCAGGGCAATATGTACAGATTTGCTACTTTATATTCGATAAGGAGCTCTTACCTATACGTTGCTGCTACACACTGCACTTTATTTTGTGTGTGTTCATGTATGACTGTATGTATGTTAGTTCCCACATACTAAAAGCGGAGTGATATATATTGAGTTTACATCTTTGGTATATTAAATCACTACATTTGTGTGCACTTCAATGAAGTCTTTCCACCTATGCACTTTATATGTGATCTGGGGCTTGATCTTATTTTGTCCAGTAAAACCTTCAGTAATGGAAAAATAAATAGCAAATGGAAATCGTGCATTATTTCGGGAGGTATTCTATTACTTTACTCACAGATTTAACTACATGCGCTGACCACACAAATCCATGTTGACTTCCAGGCATAGTATTGTCATCTTCATGTAATAAATAAGGCATGCCTTGCAGATATAACATGTCTCTGCCCAGAAAAAGAGAAAGCTGTAGCAATTCTTGTTATCTAGCAAATTATATATACATACAATTCAAAAGGTCAATGCCAGTATCTCAGTAGTATCCCTGGATATGTCCTTTTACATGTGTTAAAATTGAATGTCACTGCACAGCGTCCATCTTTCCATTGCATAGCTTACTAAACACTATCTATCATCTTTGATTTACAGCACCTTGGCCTTAAACATAGTAGATGAACCTGTGTGGGCGAACTCACCACAAGAAACTACCACAGCCACACAGAAACCAGTGCGAGGCAGTATGTGGGTGAAGCACCTGCCAGATTGAGGAAATTGAATGGCACTAGCCTCTGCTCAGACATGGATGCCACCACCACCACTTTCTTCACTGCTGAATGCACCCCACAGAGCAGTACAGCCCATATGACACTTACCCCCACACCAAATTCAAGCTCCTGTGACAGTTTACCTAAGTTTCAGCATCATCTACAGGCACAAGGCTTCAAACATGCAGCAGGCCTCTGTTTTCTGTGTTTGCTACCTGTAGTCTCCTCCTACCTACTTCCTTCTACCTACTTCCTCGCTCTGAGCTGATCCACCCACCTACTTCCTGTTGAGGGGTTTAAATGGCAGACTGAGTCCTGACTCAGTTGCCCTTGTGTTGTATATAGCAGTTCTGTTACCTTGGGCTCCGTGTATGACCTGGCTAGTCTTCCATCCATTCTAGTGCTGACCTGTGGCTCTGTCTGACTATTCTTTTGCCTAACCCCTAATAGTGGACATCCATTCTGGTGCAGACTTGTGGCTCTGGCTGACTACCTGAACTGTGTATGCCCCGGCTTGTCTGACTACCCCCTCTGGTGCTGACTTGTGGCTCTGTCTGACTATTCTTTCTTCTTTTCCCTGGGTGATCAGATACCCAATCTAGTGTGGGCCTGGGGCTCTGGTAGACTTGCATATCTGACTGCAGGCGTGAGTCAGTTTTCACCTTACTTCTACTGACTGCAGGCGTGAGTCAGTATTCGCTCCTACTGACTGCAGGCGTGAGTCAGTATTCACCCTTACTGGCTCCAGGTGTGAGTCAGTGGTATTTCCTTCTGACTGCAGGCTGAGTCAGACCTCATTCCCCATCGGATCCTGGGTTCCTGTTCCTGATTCCAGCTGAGACTTCCAGTGGCTAAGGCCTAGTCTCCAGCACAGTGGTTTAGCATTGCAACCTATTATTTCTACTAGCAGGCTTACTGTCTATTACCCTATGCTTAATCCTATTGTATATATTGTATATATATCCTCTTTATGTCATTTGTTAATAAACTGCATTAACTAAACCGTACTGACTCCTGAACTTCTCTGTGTAACCGTGACAGCTCCATACCATGGTATCTTTTTAAAAGGTCGCACACAAAAGAGTGTGCAACCACATGACACAGTAACCATGTCGCCATAAAATAAAAATGGTGACATAAGAACCTCGCACTGCATGACAGCTCAAGTTTCTCATGTAGCATACTGAAAGGTCACATCCCAGTCTCGCCTAGTGCTGCCCAGCTAGAACTATACTGTATAGCCAAAAAACAACGAATAAGCATATGCTATTTTGCATGCAACCCTTTAAAACTAAACCCCGTGCCACCACTAGAGCACTAAACCTTCCTGCAGCCACATTCCAAGTAGAAAACAACATAACCACAATGGCCACAATATAATCTGTGGCCCTGGAACCAGCCACACGTTTGCCTAGTGAGTTAAACACAGATGCCACAGCCACAAACACTCTTCATGTCACCAAGCCAACTGACTCCCATCGCATATATCATTGGTGGCAATTCGTGAGGAGATCATAGATGTGGTGGGCACACTTGTAATGTATCCATCTAAAACCTCCTGGTTCTGTGTCCATAGTAGTCTCTCAGAAGTCTCTCCAGCTGTTTTCCCAACAGTAACAGCATCAGCAGCACCATCATCATCAGAAACAGTGACATCAGCACCAGTATTACCAATATAATTGCTCTCTTTTTGCATGAAAATATGGTATCTATATGTCTATGTGTGTTTTTGTTTGTATATATATATATATATATCTCAATAGATACAACAATATAGGGAGAGCGCTGCAGTTCACTACTTAATAATCAAACATTTATTAAAAAACATATATAAAATTAAAACATAACGTTGATACACATTATGAGAATATTGCTATGCATACATAAATATATTAGTTAATGAAATAGTCCGTGTGTAATTATATATCCGGTTTACACTTATATTGTCCAGCTGACATGTATTAGCGGGCAGATGTATTGCGTGGCTATTCCGATTGGAGTTTTAGATGTACAATACTGTATCTTTACTCCTTACAATCTGCGTGTCCTTCCCGTCTGTGTCTTCTTAGCCCTCTATTGATATTAAATAGGTATTACCTGGGGCTTGATATTGCGGGCTGAGGACTTCGGTCACCTTTAGTTCTCACCTCCCATCTTTATGTCAGTGCTGTCTGGTTATAACACTGTTACTTATGTTGGTTAAATTCTATCAGGTTTCTGAAGTTGGTTGTTTCAGACAGAGGACTCCAATCACCTCTATTCTGTCCTCGCAGCTTTGTTGCTATAGTCCGATCGCTTCAATCAGGAACCTGAGTATAGAGGCTTTCCAGCTGTCTCCTTTATCTCCTTTGTATATACTGGCAGATATAAACTTTTTCCCAACTTATTTACTCATATGGTGTAATCAACGTCTTACAACAGAGTTCTCCAATACGTTTTGTACTATTCTTAGTACTTCATCAGGAACTGATTGATTAGTTGACAGAAATAACAGGTCAACATTTCAAACCAAAATGATAACCTGTTACTTTTGCCAACTAATTAATTAAATTGTTTCAAAAAGTTCCACGGGTGCTGGCCATTTTTGTCTATTGTTGCATGCTATTTGGGGAATGTGCACTTGGGTCTTATAGTTACTATAGAGTGAGTGCTTTCCACCATTTTGATCTTGGTTATATTTTTGCAGGAAGAAGGCCTCTTCAGCAAGCCTCCAAAAACTTTGATCCTGAGCCTTTTGTTTCCTTTCTACCAGCAGATTTGGTAATTTCATCAACCCATCTTACCTTTGGTCTTTTTCTTGGGCATTTAGCATCAAGTGAAATCCATTCCAAAATGTGTTTGTTCCATCTACCATCAGCTCTTCTTGGTATCCCCTATGCAACAATCTGCCTGACTCCTTCCAGTGTCTCTGCATTTCCCACTGTATCCTGCTCCAATGCCTGTGGCAAAAGGGCCACTTCAAATAGTTATCGGGTAATGTCTTCTAAAAGACTCTGTCAGCAACAAGTCGTGAAGTATAGCACATGCTATACTATAGACAATGTCACACACATTAAGAGGAGTCATAGTAGAGTCCCCCAGTTTTATCTGGTTTTGAGAAGGCCAGAGTTATGTTCAGTCATGTTCCTTGTCCTTGTGTAAGCCTCATTGTACCCATGCTGAGATGGCATTTGGGGAATTTGCAACAGGAGTGAACAGCCATGGCCTTCATCTATATATTGCATCCCATAGAAGATAAAATAAGAATCATATAGAATCATTAACAGTAGTTTATATTAACATTGATTACTTATTCAACAGACATGCTCCAGTAAGGGTCCTATTCCCAAAATCCCTGAATACAGAAGATTGCCTAAATATGTGTTTCACAGGGAAGTCTGCTTGTTTGCATCACAGACTATCTGGGTGTTGATGGAATGGATATGCTTCCTGTTAATGAACATAATACCTCACCTGCTTTGACCCCTTGCCTCTGCATCTGAGTGGAGGGGGGCTGAATGCCTCCTGGTCTTCCACTTCTGAGCACCCAACACCCTGGAACAAACAGGGTGGAGCATCCCTGATACGTAACCCTCAGTGAACTAAAAGAATCCGGAGCTGATCCTCCTGCTCGTAGATTTGGAGAAGGAGTTCTTGGTATTACTGCAACTGGAGCATCCAGGATTCCACCTGCAGGCAGAAGTTCACCTTCTTTCACAGGATCCACAGGCTTCCCGCTGTTTGATCACACACTTTCTCAGCAAATGCACTGGTAACATGGCACCAATAGCATGTACTTTGTTTACCAGGTGTTTTAAATATGGAGAATGGTCAGTTGGATGTTGTTGATTGGTTATTACTGTCATTCACATATATGACATTATTTAGTGTAGAGCATGATATTGTTGCATCTTTATTGGTGATAATGGTATCCTCGACAGACTTTATCCTTCTAATAAGTTGAGCAAACCTCCCCTTTAATACATATGCTGTACTCAGAGCAACCCTGCAGAACGCATTTTCCATATATGTCCCCAGGTGAAATTAAGGTCCTTAGCAATGCATTACACACTCCTTTGGTCAACATTATATTTTGTTTATTTCTGCATTGTGAAAAAAGACTGATCAGCAAATGTAAATGGCAGGGGCACCATTCTTCCAGTGATATGTAAAAAGCTCAGGTTTCCATAAAATCCGCTTGGGAAGATTTAGAGAGAAACTCATAGTAATGAAGCTTGTCTTTGAATTCTTCTGAGGCCAAAATTCAATTCCACTTGAATTAAAATTCTGCCAGTAAAAGTGTATGAGTATTTTTCCTACTTCTGCCATCACATGCTGACCAGTATGTATTATGAATTTCAGTTTGACATACAAACAAAAACAGCACAAAACTGCATTGCAAATGGCTATTCTGTTATTATATAATAGCAGAATGGCCATTGCAAGGCTGATTTGTCTGGCCAGATAGGCCTTCCCAGACTTGACAGTTAAGAGGTACCGAGCCTAGATTAAAGTCCCATGAAGCCTATAAAGGCCTAAACACCACAGTCCACCACAATCCCAATGTGCAACCAAGCACCCTCACATTCACACAAGTCCCTCTTAATCACTCCAATGCCAGATACATTAAACACATTGCTGTGCAATGTGTTACCTGACCAACATCTGAGCCATTATCAGGCCAAAAATTACACATACACTACCCCATTAGTCTGCACTAGTCTAACAGGGCTCAACAATAACCTCCCAATTACTGGATTGCAATTCATTCATTCCTTTGCCTCAGCAATTGAGGGGTTGGTAAAATAAAAAAAATTAACTTAAGGCCAAAATGGCATTAAATAAATATTTGGGGGATAACAAGCACCCCATGTCTATATTCTGAACAGATCAGTATGGGGAATGCACAAAAAATAAAGGGGGTCCTGGGTCCCCCAATCACCTTTATTTCATTAAAAGGAGTACACTTTAAAGCAATAGTAATGTTTCACAAAAAGAGAAGATCCATTTCATCTTCATAGTATTTGGACCATGGAGAGTGTTATTTCAATAGTGTCAGAATTATAGTTCAAGAGTAATTGAATGATAAAGTATCCTCCTCCCGCACCTTTTACTAATGTCACATTGCTCACTTCAGAGCGGCAAGACTGTCCGGATGGATCGCAAAGAGGGACAATCCAGAGATCATAAGGAAAAACCTGAAAAACCTGTCAAGGGGGGCAGGGTTTTCCTTATGATCACAGTTAGAAGATTGTCCCTTGCTGTGATCTGTCCAGTCAAGAGACCAGATTCCACATCTGAGGGGAGTCGGCTTACACTGGGTAAAAGGGGCGGGAGGTGGATACTTTATCATTTAATTACTCTTGAACTACAGCTCTGACAGTATTGAAATAACACTCTCCATGGCCCAAATACTATGAAGAGTAATCTGAGCTGCTCTTTTTGTGAAATGTTACTATCCCTTTAATTCCCTCCTTTAACAAATTAAGCTAAAAAAATGTGTACATTCACCCCACTTTCTTAAGTTGAAAATAAAAAGAAACACATTAATATAATAAGTATACTTACCCATAAACATGCATTAAAAATGAAACCTAATGAAGAAAAAAATAAGTAAATTAATTAAAATCAATATGGGCCCAGGAATCCCATCCTATATAATAATTCGCTAAAATGTGTGTAACGCCACAGTCATGCGCAGTAGAGATTGCTGCGCATTCTGTATCAGCCGCGGTGCGGACAGTGTCTAATGCGCATGACTGCCCCGCGACTGGCTGGCAGTGGCACTATGGCCCGTGTAACTGGCTCTTCAACTAGTATTAAATAATATAATTGCTATGTACGCTTAATGGAACTCTACCACCAAAAAATAAATAGGTTAGTGTAACTTTAGCTAGCATGTATAAACATGAATTGCTTATTTGTTACATTACCAAAATATAATCTTAAGTTTGTTTTTAATTCTCAGGTAAATGTTCTTGTTTATATGGTATTTATTTAATGTTATTTTGTTGTCTTTATTGAAAGAAAAGAGCTAACATCAGTTAATTGATTGTGATCAATGCATATTGCTCTTGTAGACAAAAAAAGAGGATTTTAGTGTACTTACCATTAAATCCTTAGTCCATGTGGAACTCACGAACCATGGGGTAAAAGTCTTCTTCACCAGGTGGGTAGCACACTTCAAAAAACGTCCCTTTCTCCTTCCCACCTGCTAAGTTCAGTTTTAATGTGTAGCAAAACCAGCAGAAAAGCTAAACAGAAGTGAAAGATGAAAAGGGAATGCCCTGAACAGAGAATCCACCCTGTCTGGAACTCAACCAAATATGTTTTTTCTTTGGCAGGGAGTCCTGTGTTCCACATGGACTAAGAGAAAAGGATAATGGTAAGAACACTAAAATCTCTTTTCTCTGTCATCCAGTGCAGAATGCAGGAACCATGGGGATATACCAAAGTTATACACCAAGATTCCAGGGAGGGAAATGGAGGGGAAAAAACCTCCAATGGAGACCAGGATCCATTGGGCTAAATTGAACCTTGAGTGTCAATGGACACCAAACTTGTACAGCAAATAACAGGAAATCTAACCAGAAACCATCAGTGTATTGATCTCAGAAAAAGCAAAGAGGGCATTTACACAGACACCACAGCCTGTAAGATCTTCCAGTGAAAACTGGGTTCAGCCAAAACCAGCACATTAACACAGTAGTGTTTGACAAAGGTGTGCAGAGACGATCACGTTGACACCTTACACAGTTGCTCAGTAGTGGACTAATTCTTGTAAGCCCAAGACGTACACACCTACCTCAAGGAATGTGCTATGACCAGAAATGGTACAGTTTCTTCCTGATAACATACGCCTGTTGAATGGACACCTTAACCAAACAACAAATCAGATTTCCTAAAAGATTGAGTGCAATGAACATAGTACTTCAAGCAGCTGACTACATCCAACAGATGAAGATCCTGCTCCTGTCTGTTAGAAGAAGCATGACAGCATGAAGGAGGAACAATTACCTGGTCAATGTGAAAATCAGAAACAACCTTAAGCAGAAAATCCATAGCGGTTTGCAAAGCCACCTTGACTGGGTGAAAACAACAGAAAGGGAGGAGTATGAGACAAAACCTGAAGTTAGGCTACCCGCTGAACAGACACAATAGCTGGAAGAAAAGCTGTCATGAGCATTAAGAAACATAGAAACACCAAAGACATAAGTTCAAAAGGAGGCTTCTGAGGTACTCCCAAAATAATGTTCAAATCGCACACAATAGAGAGATCACAAAAGACATGGTAAGAATGTCAAATTGGTATAATTAGGGCAAAAAAGTGTGAAAAGTAGTACAAAAGAGTGTATATACTTATCACTGAAACCCGAAAAGTATGACCTTCATTCGAACCTTTCTCCCACTGTGATTGCTTTTTCATTACTTTATGGGTGTTCACTGATAAGTATATGCACTCCTTTATACTACTTTTTGCACTTTGTTGCCCTCATATTAGATTAGGGATTAGATTGTATAACATTGGCACTTTATAGCATTAAATTACCAGTGGGAGATTAGACTTGTACTATTGATATGTCCCCTATTTGTTTTTAAATATGTTTTAATGACTCCTAGATACATTCCCTAATTGTCTAAATAAAGATTTAGTATTTTTTGTTATGTACTGGGTTGTGTGCCTCATTAATAGGTTGGTTTTGCTTAGGGGTTTTCTTCCTCTCCCTTATTAGTAGTTTCTGTCCTTGACTACACTAGAGTGCACCAGACTATTTAGTCTCTATTGCCCAATCTTGTTATTTGGCTAGTGCTGGCCTCTTTCTTTGATTCAAAGTCCCTGGGTTGTCAAGGGTCTAAGGGCAGAACCCCAGTCCAGCAGGCTGGCTTCCATGGTGACCACGACCCACTCGGGAATGGCATCCCAGCATCAGATGGGACCAGTGAAGCCACCTGAAAAGGTCCTCCTTTGTCTATGGGACCGAGACATGACACAGGACAGTTCAAACTGATGCCTGGACCAATTCCTTAGACTGTTCAGTTGTAATTGCCATTTGTGGAATTGATGAAACAGAACTGCCTTCATGGCAGAGACCGGGTAACTCAGCACTTTCATGTACTCCCACTCCATCGCAGACAGCCAAAATACTGCCTTGGACTGGATCTTGTTGTCTGGAAAAAAAACACCTACACTTAGAAGGTATTGAATCTCATGTTGAAAAATGAAGGACCTTTGAGGGAACCAGAGAAGATTTCTCGAAACTGAGTACCCAGCCATACTTCTACAGAATGGAGATGGACTTGTGAATCTAAGTGAGCAAGAGCATCCTTCAAGTCTAAGGAGGCAAGAAACTCAGTCCCCTGAGGACATACCTGCAAAGACTCCATCTTGAACCTTATGGCCAGCACAAAACAGTTGAGGTATTTTAAGACCAGAATGGGACAGCACAAGCTATGTGTTTTTGGTACCATGAAAAGATCTCAATAAAATCAGGAAGCATTCAACACAACTGGTGACGAGGAAAGTACTTGAAGTGTATCCGATACCCTTCCAACATTTTTCACAAAACCCAGTGATCCATCACTGAAATGACCCAAATGCAGTGGAAAAAGTGGAGGTGACCTCCTACTGGCAGAGACAGACCAGGACCCTGATGAAATGCAGTCTTTTAACTTTAAAGTGGTGCAGTGAAAAACTGCCAGCTCCAGTATTGGAGAGGTCCCGTGGTGGGTCCTACATAGAGCTTGTAGCCTCCAAGGTGCAACCGGAGGCAAGATAGGTCCCGTTCTCTGTTTGAGTCCAAAATGACTGCTACGCAGGCACGGTCAAATTCAGTAACATTAAGGAATAAATGTAAAAAGGTCTAAAATAATGTGAAAACGTGAGGAAATCATTAGAAAAACCCATTGTCTTAAGGGTATAGCCCCCCAAATGGGAGAAAAGTGACCAGACAAGAAGGAAGAAAGTTCAAAGGTTAATAGCCCCACAAAGTTCTAGAGAAGCACTAAATCCACACCCATTCTTATCACACCAGCCAAATATTAAAATACACAGTTAATGTAGAAAATAGAGAGTGCAATCTAGGTAACAATCCATAAGGACAAATGAATGCCAGAGAACAGAGACAAAATTATAGGACCAAAGCACTCAAAGGGTTACTTGATTGTAATATCCTGTTTTCAGACTCCCTTTAGAAATTAATCAAAAAAGGTTCTAAGCAGCTGTAGGGAAAGGGTGTAACAACAAGCCAACCTCCAAAGGTTTGTGATCCAGGAAAATAAACCTGTATACTGGACATCATTAACCCCTTAACCAACAGCAGTGACACATATGCTAAGAAATAAAAATAAAAAACTCTAAACTAAGAGAGATGCGCACATGCTACCTCTTAGCAGGTGGGATAAAGTGGAAGGGAGGGTGGTTCTCCATCTTTTTGACGTGCCCTGACTTGGATTAGGAGACTTTACCCCATGGTCAGTCCCAGCCAGGTCTAGAAAGCGTTGCTACGAGCCATTTGGCTCCGACTGGGACTGACAGCGCAGGTGCGCGGACGTCACAATGGAAAGATGTCCTCGCTCCGTCCTGCTGTCGCCCATGGAAGAGAGGAGAAATCTATTAAACAACGTAATTATTCTGGCAACTAGGGCTACTAAGCAGCTAGTCACCAGATGGGAACTTAGTGAAGGTAAACATTGTGTGGAGTGGTAGTTCCCCTTTAAGTGTGTATAGCCCCCAGTTCATTTTTAGCTGTTAGTGTACCTTTAAAAAAAAAAAAAGTGAAGTCCAAAGCCCCCATATTAATGATATTAGAGGTCCAGCAGTGTCTGTGACACCCTGGCCCTCCAAATCAATCACCAAAAGAAATAAGAAAAATAATTTCAAAAATCACTAAAATATCATTGTCACACCTCAGATTAAAGTTAAAAAAATTTAACAGAAAACTGCCAGTAATCCTGCTGCCACCAAGCCGTTATGACAAAGGGAAAAAAAATGGATTTTATATAGTCAATTTCTGTTTAATTATTTTTTTACCATTGGGAGGTGAAGTTATGCAAGGCAAAGAATATACTCTAGAGTGTCCTTACTTCCCAGCCAATCATGTATAAGCAGGGGGAGACATGTGAAATACATGACCCATTCATCTTCTTGGATAAAGGAAGGGTCATGTATTGAGCATGAGTGACACCTTGTCTTCATTCCTGATTGGCTGGGAAGTGAAGATACTCCATGGCACGTTTTGTGCCATATTTAACCATGCCTTCCAAACAATCAGCATATGTGAAAAATGTAAACAAGTAATGCCAATCCCAGTCTATTTTTCTCTCTCATAATGGCCTGGCACTGGTCCAACTACAACTGGAGTTAGCAGCTGTGAGTGTGGAGGTGGGCTTTTTTATTTTTCCTGTAGGTGAATAATGTGGAGGACCAGAGCAGCACAGACACCACTGGACCTCTGACATCAAAGCCAGTATATGATTTGGACATATACACACCAAGGGAGGTGGAAGAGGTCCAGGTTTTCCAGTTATTTGTTGTTTTGTTTTAATTAATATGAGGACTTCAGACACAATTTTTTACACATTCATACAATGAAAAATAATAAGGGGGGTGACTGGACCCCTCCATTGCCTATGTGGCTAATTGTAGCCTCTATAGCAATGGAGGGTTAATCTCTTTTGGGAAATATCTGCCAAATCAGAAAATACACGTTCAATATTTATTTCCAGCTGGAATGGAATCTAGGCCTGAGAGAGAACTGCTCACGCTCCCACATTGGAAGCATCCTCCTCAGAAACCAAGAATATTGGTATATCAGAACTGATGACAAAGACAGCTATAGTTCCTTGAAGGCTGGCAAAGATTCAGAAGACCTCTTGGTGGAGCCTTTCCTTTCTTGGAAAAGAGATCAGTGCCACAATTCAAACAAAGAATCTATAGTTATTTGCAAATCTCAGGAAAGCTCTACATTGGTTTTAGTTCATACGAAGAAAGAGAGGTCTTAGCAGGGTCAATTTCTAGTCCTAAAGAGGAAATTACAGTATTTTTTACCTCATAATGCTCTCATAGTGTTGAGATACATGATGGGAGTCACCTGCCAATATAATATGGAGTTCCTTCCCCTGTTACCTCACACACGGCAACCACATCCCACTGATTGATTGTTCTCATCCCTTCTCTGGAAGTGCTTCAATGAGGGTGCAACTATACATATGAAAGTCTTTTTGTATGAAATAGAGATGAATGTACAATGGCAATCAGGCACTAGAATCGTTGTTAAGTCCATATGCTAACCTAACACCAATTTACTAAGCTATGTATGCCAGAATGTCTCCTCTTAATGCTGCTTGCACCAAGGAGGATGCAATGAGGCAGTCTGTGGACATTTGGGGGATGTTCCTTTAGTCAGAGCAAGGCTCTAAACCATGTTTTAACATAGCTTAGACAACTTGGTCTCTACCATTGACACTTTCCCTCCCAATGCTTTGGGGCAGTTGTAGTGGGCCTGTGGGTATTAAAGGGAAACTAACATTCTACAATAATTTGGGTGATTTTGAAAGAGCTTTCAAAAATCACCTATGTTTATATTACCTTTATTTTCTTTAACCACTTTGCTGCCAAGATTCTGCCACTCCCCATGTTTGGTGATTCCTGTGAAAAGCCCACACACTATACATCTTTATTTCAGCAGATCTGAGCTTTCAATTGATACCACTGGTTTGTGGATAGCACCTAACATAAGCAAAATGTTTTACACAGAATGAAAAAAAAAAATGTTTTTCATTGAATGACAAACAACTGTCTTGGGGGGCCAAGATGGTGATATGGCATATCAAAATTATGCACTAAGATGTCTTCATGATCATATCCTTGTGACTCCTCCACCAATCCGCCACAATCCACAGACATTGCCATGAGTCTGCCTTGCTTTCGACAGGTTTACAATTTTGCACTCTTTACATCAGCAGTGATTCATTTGCAAATGGAAATGCAGGTTAATGAGACTTGTTGAATTCATGTGGATCATATGTTAATGTGGTTGTTCCTCATGCACTAAGCTCCAAAAGCAGCCTATGTTGTCGGAGGTCATAGTCCCAACATCACCAAGCTGAGATTGATGATGTCAAGATATTCCTAAAGCCCACTCTGGAGCTAGAGTACAGTTTGCTCTCTAAAGAGCGGAGTCAGCAGCTGGCTTCCTTTAACCCTTTCATTGCCAAAGGAATATGGATTGCACAACCCTGTGGCACTGAAAGGATTAAAAAAATAAATAAACATTACCAGCATTAAATTATTGTTGAGAAAATGACAGAGAAGCTATTTATCACAGCTTCTCTGC
Organism: Rhinophrynus dorsalis; assembly: GCA_037306005.1. NCBI lineage: Eukaryota > Metazoa > Chordata > Amphibia > Anura > Rhinophrynidae > Rhinophrynus > Rhinophrynus dorsalis. The sequence goes on along the minus strand of CM074718.1, from coordinate 466,932,576 downwards.
CCTTCTGTACTCACTTAACCAGCTGCCGAACAGCTGATTCTGGTAAACACAGGACTCATAAGGATTTCTGCAACAGTTTGTGTTGCAATTCCTGCGTTTACCTGAATCAGCTGAATGGTAGATAGTCCATTCAACTGGATCAGCCAGTACAGAAGGGCAAATAAACTGTGATATATGGCTTTTCTGCAATTCTCTCAATAAGACTTCAGTGTTTGTTCATGTTGGAACCCTTTCAGTGGCACAGGGGTGTGAAATCAACATCTTTATGGCACTGAAAGTGTTAAAGGGATAGCAATGTTTCACAAAAACAGCAGCTCTAATTAATCTTCATAGTATTTGAGCCATAGGGAGTGTTATTTCAATACCGTCAAGAGTAATTGAATGATAAAGTATCCCCCTCCTGCCCCTTTTACCTAGTATAAGCCACCTCCCCCAGATGTGGAATCTGGTCCACAGACCAGAAAGCTCACAGCAAGGCACAGTCTTCTTACTGTGAGAACAATGAAAGCCCTGCATTGACAGGTTTTTCACTTATGTTAATTGAATTATCCCTCTCTGCAATACACTTGGACACCACCTTTGTGTTCGGAGGCGAGCAGTGTTACATCAGTAAAAGAGGCAGGAGGGGGATACTTTATCATTCAATTGCTCTTGAACTACAACTCTGACAGTATTGAAATAATACTCTCCATGGCCCAAATACTATGAATATTAATTGGAGCTGCTTTTATTTTGAAACATTACTATGCCTTTAAGGGAGTAATTCTGATTGTGATGTTAAAGGGATAGTAATGTCCCACAAAAAATATTTTGCAAATTGTAGTCCTTAAAAAGTTGACCAAAGAGCAAAAAAATGTATCTCTCAAACTGCTACAATATGCAAAATACAATTAAGATAAGAAGCCTACAACATGCATATCAATCAGTGCTGTAGGGACACTGCAAAATTGTATAGCTTTCTTTGTTTTTAAAGTCCCTGGCAGATCCAGTGAGCTCAATGTCAAGAACATGAAAGTGTAAAAATGGAGAAAAAACTAATAAAAAGTATAAATAATTTGACTTAATTATGCACTTGCAGAATATGTGAAGTTAAATATAGGTTGATTGTTTGTACAAGTAAGACAAGACATTTATATTTCATTTTCACCCTTCTACCAATCATCAGAACATCTGGGCAGACCAACTGTTGATGAAAAATCAATGATCCAAATAAGTCTTATCTCTCAAACCTTTACGGTTTAAGAGATATTCACAAGCAAAGTACCCCCCCCCCCTCGTTCAGCCAGATCAGAAGGGAGGTGCCCCGGTAGACTGCAGAGAGGGACAATCTTCAATTAAGATAAGGGAAAAAGCTGAAAAACTTGTCAAGGGGGGAAGGGCTTTCATTGTTTTCATACAAAGAAGACTGTCCCCTGCTGTTATCTGTCTGGTCTTACAACCAGATTCACATCTGAGAAGAGATGGCTTACACTAGGAAAAAGGGGTGGGAGGGGGAAACTTTGCTTGTGAATATCTCTCAAACCATAAAGGTTTGAGAGATAAGACTTATATCGTTCTTCATGTTTTTTTAATGCCTACAAAATAAAATAAAGATAAAACGAAGTATTACTATCCCTTTAAGTAACACTAAGGGGAACGTATTTCATTAAAAAAATTGCAGATTTCTAGCCTTCTTCAGATAAGTATAACGGCACCACAAAGCCCATTGGTAGTGGTCCCACCAAAAGAATTCTACATCTACTTCTGCAATATATGGGTCCAAGTATTTCTGGTGATACAGAGGGTAGAATGGATGAATGTTGGTCCCAAACATAAACAATCAGTAAGAAGCTTGTTCTACACATTACTCTGCTCATATTAGTTGACTGGTTTTTCAGGACCACATGACCCCTTTCATTATTCCCACAGAAAGTAAAATTTCTATTCTCATGAAGCCAACAACCACTTACTAGAAGCTTTGGATTGCCAAGAAGTCTATTAATATGATTCCAACAGTAATAAACAATAATTTATTAGCATAATAAACATATAAAGGACTTCCTAAGCATGTAGCGGTTGCATGAAAAGGCTCTCTCTATACAAGACCATACACATATGCCTGATGAAAAGAGTCTAATAAGGTGAGGTCCTTTCAAATACTTAAGAAAAATACAGTAAAACTGTAACCAGAGCTGGCAGGTCATTGCAGTTTTTCCTGTTCAGAAAACTAGCTCCAAAAAAGCCCCACTTAAAGCTCCCAGGAAGTGCTGCATCAGCCATATAGTCCAGCAACAGGCTATCTCAAAATATTGAGGGGCAGAGGCAATTAGCTCCTCAGATGCATAGATTGTTGAAAAGGTTTGATTATGGCCTCCAGACACCCTCAAAAATAGAAAACGTCCCATAATATGGCAAAACGTCTTATAGCACAACAGTGACAGCTCTCATTCTCAAGAGGTTCTGCAGAAACAACAGACTGTACACTGCCTTGTTATTTATGAGAAAATGTTCTGATAAAAAATGGATGGATTGGGGTAGGCTAATGAGTGTATGTGTGTGTGTGCATAAGTGTGTGCATGCATGTTTGTATATTTGTGCATGTGAGTATGCATGCATGCATGTGTGTGGATTAAGTTAATATGCTCTTCCCTATATTTGATATGGATTGATACATTCTGATGAAAACTTGCCTGTCTATATACAGAAGATGTAGCCATATATAATACACATACACATACATTCAAGGATATCTAGATCTCTCATATCTAGCTGTTTATTTTTCTTGTACTTTCTATATGTGGCTGATAATAAAATGTATCTTATTAGTGGAATCATTGTTAAAACTATATCACGTACCTAGAGATGTCTCCAGCACTTTGCCTTTCCAACTGCTGGAAAGTTGTCTAGCTTCCAAGGTTTGAGAGGATCTTCATATAAGAATTCGGGGTCTTAAACTAATCCAGAATGCTTTTCAAGTCTGTAACAATTTCCCTGCTGTAGCAGTCTAGACCAGTGATTCCCAACACTATCCTCCAGGACACCTAACAGGTCATGCCTTTAGGATTGTGCTGTTTGAGTGCATGTAAATTTATCAGAGGTTCAGTCGTTTAAATTACTCATCTCTGCACAACCAGGAAAATCCTAAAGATGTGTCCTGATTTGGGTCTGTGAGGACAGGGCTAGGAACCATTGATCTAAGGTGATAGCAAGGGGTAGGCAAACTTTGGCTCGCCAGTTGTTGGATGCTACAGTTCCTATCATACCCAACCAGCAGTTGTGTGGTTGGGAATATTAGTAGCTGTTGCCTCCAAAATGTGGAGAGCCAAAGGTTGACAACCACAATGTAGACTAAACTGTTGCTTTTAACTCTGTTGGACAAAGCTCTATTAGTTATCTCCATTTTTTTCTATCTTGTTGACTACATCTGCTCCTGTTAAAAAAAAAAAAAAAAATCAGCATAAGCATCAATAGTATGAGCCCCCGTTATACCAACTTTCCTGAGAATCCTAATTTTGCAGGTAGGTATAAATATTTGTATCCATTACTGTGGTAGCTAGCAGCACTTTTAGTCTGTATAAGGGAATTATTTCATCTATTTATCCTGAAAGAGCTGAAAAGAACTATTCTATGTAGTCTGTATGTATTCTAATCAAGAAGCACATTCATTATGTATTAATTTTATTTATCCCTTTTTATTACATAAAAACAGGTCTGTACTAGCAAATTGATTCCATACCATGTCTAAACTAGGGGCATCAAAACTTGGGGGAACAGAAAAGGCAGAATTCACAGTCATTTATAATGTTCACTCAGTCCAGTAGGTGTTACATGAAATTGAACACAATGTATCAGCCACACCATCCCTGCCCTCAGCCAGCAACTCCCAAATACTCAATATTTTTGGAGATGACGATAATTATATAATTGATGCAATAAGTTTCATCATCTCTGTCCAAGTGTACCTTTACTTCTTGATGTAATTATTAGATTTATGGCCCTAGATGAGCACACAGTGTGTATCTCAAACCCTGTCCAAAAGGCAGGCTCACCAGGTGTACAGTGCGGCAGAATCCTGTGATCTTCAGCTCACAGGTGGAAAACACCAGCACAATGAATAAATGTATGTAATAGTAGTAACATAATAATAAGCTTTATCCAGTCTAGCCTGGACTTTACACCTAACTTGTTGTACTTTTGGCTGTGCCATATCCCAGAGAATCTGCCAGTGTCTATAGAGAAAAACATACAGTGCAGCTAAGAGCTTTAAAGTACATAATATGGGCACAGGCTCAGAGCAACTGGACAGAATGACTAAAACAAAACCTCTTGCCACACACAACCTACTAGTAGGGTGGAAGACAAGAAGAATTATTCACATGACTTTACTAGGGTTTTGAACAAGGTGGTATAAGGTTGACTCTTCACCCCTATAACACCTTATGCAGGACTGTATATGGAACATTGGTACACTAATACAAGGCAGATTAATCTTAGGATCTCCAGCTGATTTTGGACTACAACTCCCACCATCCCCAGCCAGCCACCAATTGCTATTGAACTAAAAGTACCATTGTTGTCAAACAATGGGTGATTGTTTTTAGACTACATCTCCCATCATCTGTCCTTAGGCCAGATAAAGATTATGGAAATAGTGACCAAGCAACAACTGGAGAATCAAATGTTGTCCTCCTCTTCTCTAGGGCTATAATAGTTCCTGTAAACCACACAGTACGTATCTTCAGTAGGAAGCCAGTATTAAAACTATGAGGTAGCAACATGTAGACTAAGGTTATATATGCATACTAAGGTTGTATATGCAGCAGGGTTTCAGACCCATTAAAAGAGTTGCAGATGCCTGTGTGTGATGCAGTACTGCAGGGAAATATTTTGCATTCATCTGACAGTGAAATCAAGTATTATTTCTACAGATGGTCTCTCTGACCTCTAGTACAGAGATTGATTAGCTTTCCTGCTTCCATAGTCTTTCAAAAGAACTCAACTGCTCTCACATGTCACATCCAAACCTGAAATCACATGTTCGAGAGGATAGAACACCACAAAAGGCATGTAGCAATTGCAATATTGCCACAGGGTTCAGTACTGGGCCCACTGCCTTTTAATTTGTTTATTAATGATCTAGAAGTGGGAATAGAAAGTAGTGTTTCAATCTTTCCTGAAGACACTAAGCTGTGCAGGGAAATACATACAGATAAATGTAAGGTTATGCATTAGGGCTGTAGAAATAAACATGCTGCATATACTTTAAATGGGAAACAACTTGGGGAATCCTCATTAGAAAAAGATTTAGGAGTACTGATAGTTGATAGACTTCACAGCAGTGTGCAGTCCCTCAGCTGCTGCAAGAGCAAATAGGGTACTAGTCTGCATAAAAAGAGGTGTAGATGCAAGGGATGCTAATATTATGCTACCTCTGTATAAATCCTTGGTTAGGCCTCATCTAGAATATAGAGTACAATTTTGGGAGCCAATTCTTAAAAAAGTAATTGTTGCAGTGGAAAGGGTGCAGAGACGTGCAACAAAAATGATAAAGGGATTGGAGGATCTGAGTTATAAAGATAGACTAGCCAAATTGGGTTTGTTAACATTAGAGAAGACATGTCTAAGGGGTGATATGATTACCATTCTAGGTCAATACAAAGAACTATCCAATTAATTATTCACACAAGAAGCTGAGCTAAGAACAAGAGGTCATCCATTAAGACTAAAGGAAAGTCATTTTTGACTAAAGTAAAGGCAGGGACTCTTTACAGTAAGGGTGGTAAATCTATGGAATTCTTTGTCTCAGGATGTTGTACTTGCAGATAATTAAACTGCTTTCAAAAAAGCAATGGATGCCTATCTAGCACAACTATAATAGTGACTGAAAATCTAATGTAAAAGTGATCGTGGAGAGTGCTTATAAAAGGAAACTGGATGCCCTTCTCTTCTCCTGTCCCTTTCACACACACACACACAATCACAACCTCACCATCCTCTTTCTCTCTCTCTCTCATCCCATAAGCCCCCCCACACACACACACAAACACACACCCACACCTCACTTCAGAACAGACTGCATTTTCTGCCTTTCACCCCAACTCGTGGCTTGGAATCAAAGCTGGGGTTGATACATTATTGGTTATTAATTTAATATTTAATAGTGTTTTTATAGCAGATATACAACATGTAGCGCATTTACGAACACCATAAGTGCCTAATCTGTTTGGTCGGTATAACTATAGGCTATCATTATAAAATAAATTCATCATGTAGTAGCAAAGTAGATCACATAAATCCCAACAAACAACACAAAGGCCTCCTGTGTTTGATTAATAGTAAGGAACCCATTGTAGGAGATCCATTGATCAAACACAAGAGGTCCTTGTGCTTATACTTTTGTCCACTGGTCAAACAGAGTAGTGAGACATCAATTAAAGGAGGCCCTATAGATATCTAATGAAATTGCTTACCTCTCAACATTTCAAATGGCCAAAGAGGGGCACTTGTTTTAGGTGGTGTGGGTGGGGGCGTGACGGGTGGACTGGGCATTACCGAGAATTTTTAGGTAATTTTGTGTGAATGAATATATGATTTAGAACAAAGTATTGTATTTACACAGACTGCTTTTGAACACATATACTGAAGTTGAATCAAGCATTAATGTGAGTTGTAATGTGAAGCAGTTTGATACTCTAATATATACTCTACAGGGTTTGATCTCCTAAAAAGAGGGATAACAGGGTAAGAATGAGGATCAGAGGGATTTGGGCCTTAAAGAGGTACACTTAGGAAGTATGCACAAGGAGGAGAAATCATAACCAGATAATAGATTTGTTGTACAAAAACAAAATACTAGATAATCACAGTTTATACATACAGTGTAATATGCTGCCAATATTCACTATATACTGCACACATAGCTCACACCATTAGATTCCCCAGCAATCAAGGGGTTAGTTACCTCCCCAGGGATTCCTGAGACTCACTCAATACCAATGTCTCTTTTTCCCCTAAGCAGTGCTGGGCTGTCGATCTGCACAAAATGCGGAAGAATCACACGTACTGTTGCGATTGGCCCTGGCCAGTAAAGCAGTGCAAACCTCTATGCTTTGGCTGGCATACCTCGTTTGTGGATCTGCCATAAAGAGAAAGCTTCCATTTCAGGATATGCATCAATCAAACATGGATGACCCATGTGCATTTGTCTGTCCTGCTGTGTTTGATCAGTAGACATCTTGCCACCATGTTGAGAAAATAAATCGATCTAACACAGTAGCTCTCACAGCTCATTCTCATGAGTAAGGATTTTTTTATGTGTAACAACTGCACATTACTTGAAACATAATTTGATCTGTAAACATATTAGGAATTGGAGCACCTTTATTTTGCACTTAAAAAGAAACAACCACAACAACTACATATGTGTAAAATTTGATTTCAATCCGTTCAGTAAATTCAGCTGCAGGATATTAACATGTGAAAAGTGTTTTGTTTTGTGTTTTCTTATTATTCCTTTCAGTACCAGTGAGGTATCCATGCATTGCAACACAATGTGCTGGATATCTCTCTGACACGCAAAGGGTTAAAAAAAAAAACAAAAAAAGAAACACTGAATGCATTTGTATGAATTTTACGAGGTTTCTAGAGAATGACCTGAAATCGAAAAATGTCAGGAAAATTAGACATTCTCTTAAAAGTTTAATTATTTTGAAAAGTGCATTTCACAAAAATGTTCCATTGAGCTTGAAATGGTAGAGCTATAGCGCAGTTATACTAAAAATTGTCTTTAAAAATATTGATTTTAAGACATATTTTGAACATATTAGCCCATAAATATTGAAATGATTCTATATTCAGAGTAGTTGTATCTTTGTCCATTGGTCTCTGCTGGATAGCCATTCCACATTCCACATGTCCACTGTATAGAGACACTAACCTTTCTTAGCCTACAGCTATAATTCATATCTTGTAATACTTGTCTTAACTCTTTATGGATTAATAAATTGTCAGTATGTGATTAAATGTTGGTGTATAAAAAATAGTTTTTTTCAATGCAATGATATTTTAAGCACTATTTTTGTGGTGCTCTAGTACTTTTCTCTAATACATGATTAATTTTAATGTACTTCAGTATACAAATATAAGAGCACACATTTCAAAATAATTTTGTGAAAGTGGCATGATTTCATAGTTAATCAATCAAACATCTTAATCAATCAATTATCCCAAAAACAATGTATTATCAATGTATATATAAATACAGAATATATGTATACTGTACAGATAGATAGATAGATAGATAGATAGATAGATAGATAGATACACATATAACATTTAAAAATTCTAAATGCTATTTATTTTTATATTTTTTACTATATATTTAGAACTAGCTCATGAAATTGACATTAACTATCTTGAAAAATGACATTCAACCTAAGGTAAATATTTTGATGCTGTCACCTTGAATTTAATGCTTTGAGTGTCAGAGGGGTACACAATGCATTGCAACCCCTCTGGCACTCAAAGGGTTAAATTAGCTTGTTTGAAACTGCCTGTAATGTTAATTTAGGCAGAAGTCCACCAGGAGATGCACAGCTTAGGAAATAATGAAAAAGTGAGCCTATCACTGCAGCACATATACTAATAGCATATGAAATGTGACTACAGATCTTAATTAGCGTATAGTAACATGTGGTATCACTCATAGGGCTAGATCCAATTCCCACTGGTAAAACCAATGGTAGGGCAAAAATGAACACAGAACGGTATAATAACAGTGGTACTGTCGGAATTCAATTACCCTAACAATAACCACGATGAGCGTTGGGACACAGAGCCTTACTTGTGGCCCAACATTCGTTGTGTTTTTTTTAGTCCCATAACTCACACTAAAAAGCGTGATAAATGGAACATCAAAGGAAATCAGCTAATGCTCGATGTTTGACATACTATCAAACAATGAGAGTGAGCTACAAATACACAGTGACCCTTCCAAACTTTAACCCTCTTACCCTATACTACCCCTAACATTAACAATAAAGTGTGCCCATACCAGGCTTTAAAACTGTCCTGTCACCTATAGCTGGAACACTTGCCTGTAATCCTGATGCCCAGCGGGGTCTTCTGCACCCTTGTCTTTCTCTTTAATTCTTCATCTGTAAGCTTCTATCTTCTTCATCTGTCATCCTCTTCTTCCTTCTTCTTAATCTGTTATCTTCATCTGTCATCTCCGTCTTCATCTGTGCTCTTCTTCTTTCTTCTTCTTCTTTCAACTTAGTGTTTCACCTATAAAGAAAAAATATAGTTAATAAAATCAGTCATTAAAGTTACGCTACCGCTGGCAGTGGCGGCAGCAGGAAAAAAGAGCAAAAAACCCTCCCTTCTAGTACGTTTCAGGCCTTTGCTTGATGCGAACTGAGGTAAATTTGAACAGGGACTATCTGTTCAAAATTTCTCCCACTCTCCCACTGGCTGGGATGTGGGGTTATGCAGGGCATAGAAGGCCTCAACGGCCCAAAAAGTACAAAAGGGGGGGTTGCCCTTTTATTTCTGCCGACGCCACTGCCAGCAGCAGTGTAACTTAAATGATAGATTGAGTTTTTACAGGTGTAACACTAAGCTGAAAGAAGATTAAAGAAGCGCACAGATGAAGAAAAGAATAAAAAAGACAAACGCAGATGAAGAAGAAGAAAGAAGAAGATAGAAGCCTACAGCAGAAGAAGGCCAGAATTCAGAAGACGCCACTGGACATCAGGATTACAGGTAAGTGTTAATTTTAATTGTATGGTGTTAGTTTTGCATACCCCGCTGGCACTCAAACGATTAATTTTTCTGCCTTAATACATTTTTTGGATATTGTGGATTTATAGATATGGGGCTTAGGGCCACATATCAGTACACCCAACAGTCACTAGTGTAGGGATCCCTACTTTAGAATGTATTTAAATCTTTTTTCACACTTCACTTACACGTTGGTAATTTGTGAAGATAATAATAAAGAGACAGTAACAAGTGGTTACAAAAGAAAGAGAAGGCCATTTGTGGCCTTTTTATGATATTTTCCTTTTAATCATGGAAGGATTTTTTATTTTTTACCCACTTGGGGCTAAATTGGAAATGGCTTCAGTGTTTTTTTTTTTACCTTCCTCTGGATCAACAGGGGTATTTTGGCATGGGCTGGACTTAAAAGGATAGTAATGTTTCATAATAAAAGCAGCTCTAATTAATCATCATAGTATTTGGACTTTGGAGATTCTGTCAGAGTTGTAGTTCAAGAGTAATTCAATGACAAAGTGTCCCCCTCCCGCCCCTTTTACTGATGTAACACTGCTCAGCCAGAGCAGAAGGGAGGTGCCAAGGTAGATTGCAAAGAGGGACAATCTTCAATTAAGATAAGGGACAAACCTGAAAAACTTATCAAGGGGGGCAGGGCTTTCATTGTTCTCATAGGAAGAAGACTGTCCCCTGCTGTTATCTGTCTGGTCTATGGACTACATTCCAAATCTGAGAAGAGATGGCTTACACTAGGTAAAAGGGGCAGGAGGGGAAACTTTGCTTGTAAATATCTCTCATACCATAAAGGTTTGAGAGATAAGACATATCGTTCTTCATGTTTTTTTAATGCCTACAAAATAAAATAAAGATAAAACGAAGTATTAATATCCCTTTAATGGACACATGTCTTTTTTCAGCCTCATCAACTATGTTACGATTACTATGTTACTATGATGGAGATGAGGATAGAGAAATCCTAGCTCCAGGATAAATTTAGGTTCAAGGTTTTTCTTTAAACCCATAAGCCCTTAGCACATTTACACTTTCTCATCGAACAAAATATCAGTCACATTGAATCTCCAAAAGCCATTTCCTGTTCTCTACCCCAGGAAGCTGCTACTTTTTACTTGAATTTTTTGACAAAGAATGAGATATGAGTGAGTTATATACGTCTTTGACAAACATACCCATTTGCCCTCTGAAAAGACCCTGCTATCAAATCATCACATTGAAATATTTAAAAGAGTCAAAAAACCTAATGAGCTGAGATAAAATAAACAATGTTCACATGTCCTTTTTAAAGCACAAAAGCTAGTATCTTCTTTCAATAATGGAGGGTTTATAAAAGCTTTATATTTGCATTAAGTGTTTTACCCTTGGCGTGCAGACATTGCTAATGAAAACACCATACAAGTCTGAAAATGGAGTATTTTTTATTTGTATTTTCCTTTTAACATGAAATTGTGCAATAATACTTATGATAGCTGCATATATTAAACATGATGTTTCATGTGAATCTGTGACTTTGGCCAACCAGAAATTAATGATGTTTAAAACGTTGGGCTATTATTGCCATCTGGTGGACAACAACAGCAGTTGCAATGGGAAGCAATTCATCAATTTATTTTAGATTATTGGCCTGATCTGTCAGGAACTTCTGCTGAGTTCATAGGGACTTAATAACAAAAAACAAGCGGATAATATGTTTGCAAAGGCATAATATGCAAAGTCAAATTGCCTATAATTTTTATTATTTATTTCATCTTCAGCTATGTTTTTTTATACTTTTATGTCCCTGATCTTGAACTCCCTGGACCTCAGTTTCCAGATAGCTTTCTGTAGGGTCTGCGAAAGCAGAGGCATTTATAAATGGTTGCAGTCTCCCTGCATCTCTGAGTGATCTGTATGTTATAATGGAAGAAATTGCTACATTGTTTCACTGTCTTTTTTACATTGTTGCATTTCATGGTCCTACACTGAGCTCTCTCCAGAAACATATTTGGATAGCTCAGTGTCAGGGACATTAAAGTGTAAAATTATAGCTGAAGATAAAAACAATAAAATGTACAAACATTTTGACTTTACATATTGTGCACTTACAACATTCAAGTTAAAAAGGAGGTTGATTGTCACATTAACATTCAAAATGCATTTCAACAGTTTCAAGGAGAAACTATCACTTAGCTAGTGACCCATCACATATCTGCTCCCCTCGGAGAGAAAAGATGTACAGATGAAATTGGGGATGCTGTATGAGCCCTGGCAGACCAAAGGTGAAGCAGATCAAAAATCTGAAAATGGAACCCCTGGGGCTTCCTTGTCAGTCATAAAGGGATAGTAATGTTTCATAATAAAAGCAGCTCTAATTAATCATCATAGTATTTGGACTTTGGAGAGTGTTATTTCAATTCTGTCAGAGTTGTAGATCAAGAGTAATTCAATGACAAAGTATCCCCCTCCTGCCCCTTTTACTGATGTAACACTGCTCAGCCAGAGCAGAAGGGAGGTGCCAAGGTAGATTGCAGAGAGGGACAATCTTCAATTAAGATAAGGGAAAAACCTGAAAAACTTGTGAAGGGGGGGAGGGCTTTCATTGTTCTCATAAGAACAAGATTGTCCCCTGCTGTTATCTCTCTGGTCTATGGACTACATTCAAAATCTGAGAAAAGATGGCTTACACTAGGTAAAAAGGGCGGGAGGGGAAACTTTGCATGTGAATATCTCTCAAACCATAAAGGTTTGAGAGATAAGACTTATATCATTCTTCATGTTTTTTTTAATGCCTACAAAATAAAATAGAGATAAAATGAAGTATTACTATCCCTTTAAGAGAAGAGACCGACCTGCAAAACTGAAACAGTGTCATGTGCTGGACGCTGAAGTTCCCCATACAGCCTCTGATTCAGTTTGATGGTATGAAAACAATTCAGATGCAACCAATGCTACATTAGTATGGGTTTTCTAATACAGAAAATAAAAAACATAAGGAATGTAATAAAATCTGCAAACAAAAGGCTAGCTAAAATTGAAAATGAGAAAAGTATTGTAAATAGAGCAAGAAAAATTTTAAACAATTCTACAAGTACATAAATGGCACAAAGATTAAGGTTGCTATTGGGCCTTCTAAAACAGAAACAGGGAAAGTAATTAATGAGGATTAGGCTATGACTAACACCTTAAACACATTATTTTTTTATGTATGTACAAATGATGCAACAATGGTAGGCTGTGGACAAACAGGGAACCACAGATTTTCATCCATCGTGTACATGGCTTACAGAGGACAAAGTCCAAAAGTGACTGGAAAGGTTATGATGAATAAAGCAGCTGGACTTGATGGCATACACCCAAGGGTACTTAAGAAACTTAGTTCAGTAATAGCAAGATACTGTACATGGATATAGAACTGATCAAATGAGAGATTGCAGAGATTTGTACATGGAATCTTTTCAAGGTCTAAAGCTGTATACGGGGATCCACAGATTTCAGCAAGCAAGCATTTGTTTTTTTTAATACATCATGATGACAATGGATATGTCATCTGTATGAACAGGGCAGACCCAGCTCTAAGTTACATATTTTCCATTTGTTTTCTATATAGTTTTGAAACTGAGTTATTTGACAATCCCAATTCAATCTTGTCACTAAGGACATCCATGCAAGGAAAATGATGTAAAATTGGATACGGATCGACAGTGACCCCAATACATATGATTGCTTTAGTGCATACCGACACATACACTTGCCATAAATAACATATTCATGAGAGTAAACCTGAATGCCATCCCTACCACATGCACTGGAAAATGAAATTCAATTTCTCAGATTTTATTTGTGTCTTTTTACGACAAGCAGATAGGAAGACCCGAAAAAATCCACCCACTCCCACACCACCTTCCCCTTGGCACATGTTATCTAAATAAATATGAGAGCTTTTGTTGTAGATGGCTTAGTATAGTGGTCACTGCACATTTATGTGTCGCGGAACCAATTTCAATGTGTTACAAGTTTCCAAATACTTTTATTAACCCTTTGAGTGCCAAAGGGGTACACAACGCATTACCTTGCGTACCCCTCTGCCACTCAAAGGATTAACTTCTTTGATACCCATAAGGATGAACAATGGATTGCATTTCCCCTCTGGTCCACAAGGTGTTAAGCACCAGAGGGGGTATGCAATGCGTAACGATACAACGTGTTGCAGACCCCTCTGTTTCTTAAAGATTTTTGTTAGATTGTTTTTGATGCATAGGTGTGTCCCATACATTTACATTTTTCAATGGCTTGTCACGACTTTAAAAAAGTTGGGAACCACTGGCTTTTTACATGATAAGTGGGCACCGTACTAATAAGCTGCTTCTGGCACCTTTTTTAGCACAGAAATATATTTACACACCCACTCATGTATTTTGTATGTAACTTTGCTCTCCCCATTAATCTGTACAGCAGAACATAAAGTAATCCTTTGAGAACCAGAGGGTTGTGAAACCCATTGCAAAGCAATGCATTGTGTACTCCTCTGGTCCTCAGAGAGTTAAAGTACAAATTACGGTATGCCCATACCATATAGAACTATTGTTCCCTTCCGTTTGTACTCTTCATTTCACCTCAAATTCTCATCACTTTTTTCTCATCTGCCTGATCTCCAATTTCTTCTGCTACTCCTGCCCCCCCCTCCTCTAGCCCCTCTATTCCTCTATTCCTCCTGTCTCCCCCACCTCTTGTTATTTCAGCCGATTAAGTACATACAGTTTATAAATCAGGCAAATGTTCCCTAATAAGCCTGCACATAATAGACTCAGCTAGTTTTTAATATTTCTCTTAACTGGACCCATATGGAAATAAAGCTAGAGGGCCTTATATATTTATATTTTATGATTTTGACATATTTTACAAGTGTTTTTTATCGGATCACCAAATTTATTAACCCCTTCTAGTGCCAAAATAATACTATATAACTAAAGTAAGACTTTTCCAGAAAGCCATGTTTAATCAGTATATGAATAATTAAACTACAGAACACAACTTATTTCACTTATTTGTAGAATATAAATCTGACATGCTTCCAGTGGAAACACTGTAATGTGAGAGAGTTCCTGTCCTAAAAAACCTACATTGTAATGGGACATAGATTGTAGCCACTGATTAACAATGGGGGTGGGGGTGCAGAGGATCTGAGATACTTCAATACAATGTGATCATTCAAAAATACCATAGGCAGCGGATAGGAGTGCCACCTTTTCTTCAAAAAAATGCCGGCCATGGCATTCCCTCCATAGACTTAACATTGGACAGAAGCCAATTTTTTACCGGCCTGCCAGTAAAATACCAGCTGGGTGGCAACCCTAGCAGTGGAACAGGGCTGACCACCAGTGCAATGGTTCCACCGAAGTTATGAGCACTAAGAGCCAATATTTCCTCTAATCCAAGGATTTGCAATTTCCACACCTCCCAAGTGTCCCTCTTTAGGAGGGACAGTCCCTCTTTTAGACCCAAATCTCTCTGTCCCGCTTTCCCACCCTTATGTCTCTGTTTTTAGGAAATCAGACTGTGTGGTGTGTATATAAGTGTAAACCTCACATTATTGTTTGTGTAAACATCAGTAGATGTGTTTATAAATTAGTCTGTGTAAATAAAATACTTTAGTATTCTTATAAGTCATTTATTAGGTTACACAAGAAAGTGTCAATAAGTCATGAAACAGCCTAAAAATTCTCTTTAATGCCCAGCCCACCAGCCACACCCCTAGCCAGACACCCTAAAACACAAGTGTCCCTCTTTGGCAGTTTGAAATGTTGGAAGGTATGAATTTCTGGTCTACAGCCGTGGCTGTTCTACAGTCCCCATCATCCTCAGCTGCTCAACAGCCAACTTAGGATGATGGGAGTTGTAGTCCAACAGCAGCTAGAGTCCTGTAGGTTGCCCACCCCTGCCCTAAGCTGCAACATGATAGTCAGCAGGGAGCTGTTTAGTCTGTTTGCTCTCTTCCACTAAACCAAAAATCCATTCCTTGTCCTCTCATAAATAGCCATATTATTGTTATATTTAGTGTAGAAAGTTCAAAGATATTCCTTGGCTCTATATAAGGCGGGGGCACAAGCAAAGTGACATACATGTATATCCCAACTGTTCCTTATTACCTTATTGCTTTTTACCTTATAAATCCATGAGAACATATCATACCTTTTTAACCCTTTGAGTGCCAGTTTTAAAGCTACAAGTGCTTTATGCTGGGACTTGTAGTCCTGTTTAGCAAGCAGTACTTTGTCCCCTCCCAAGATTATTGCAATCTAGACACTATCAGCTTCTGAGAGTTTTAGCTACTTAGTGTCTTCAGGGCCTAGACACAGAAAAAGAAACGAGAGAGCTCCGATAGATTTGTTTTTCCTGTAACAGAGAGAATCAGGCACATGAGTAATCATACGCAGATATGAGATGTTATTTACAGGTCAGGACACTATAATGCTGTGTTATTGTGTATATGACCTCTGGTGTCTGTAAGGGCTGTGAGTGATGAATCTGTATACAAAGAGAATGTGTTTTAGTGGTTATACTAATATGTATACGTAGCTTGAATGTATGTATGTACAGGTTTAGAACATCATCTAAGAATGATAGTGCTGCAAAATGCCATATTTCATAATGCTATACACTCTCCATGGCTAAATAGGAACCAGTGCACCACTTCAGTGTATTCTTTTCAAGCACATGTGGGCAGCAGCTATGACTTAAAGGGATAGTAATACTTAGTTTTATCTTTATTTTATTTTGTAGGCATTAAAAAAACATGAAAAACGATATGTCTTATCTCTCAAACCTTTATGGTTTAAGAGATATTCACAAGCAAAGTACCCCCCCCCCCGTTCAGCCAGAGCAGAAGGGAGGTGCCCAGGTAGACTGCACAGAGGGACAATCTTCAATTAAGATAATGGAAAAAGCTGAAAAACTTGTCAAGGGGGGAAGGGCTTTCATTGTTCTCATACAAAGAAGATTGTCCCTTGCTGTTATCTGTCTGGTCTTACAACCAGATTCACATCTGAGAAGAGATGGCTTACACTAGGAAAAAGGGGCGGAAGGGGGCAACTTTGCTTGTGAATATCTCTTAAACCATAAAGGTTTGAGAGATAAGACATATATCATTCTTCATGTTTTTTTAATGCCTACAAAATAAAGTTAAAATGAAGTATTACTATCCCTTTAATGACTTGTGAAATGTTATAGGGCACATACACCTACAGACAGATATAAGTGGAGAAATGACTCTATTCATGAGTCCTTACAATCTAAAGCAGTTATTCCCAAACTTGGGGTATAAGCCCTGCATGTCACTTCTTTGAGGAGGGAAGCAAGGTTTTTTTTCAGAGTCAAACGTACATGTTGCTATGCAATACACAGTATATATAAAAGGATAATGGTTAAAAGTTTGGGCAAGGCTGGTTCAAAGAACGGATGTGAACAATAAAGGGCCAGATTCTTTTGCAGGTGCTAATTTTATCTCTGCTTTATTTCCAGGTTTCCCCATAGACTTCAATAGGAACATTTTTGATAAAACGGGAGGTAACATTTATCTCAGGCAATAGAATCCTGCCCAAAGTCTTTTTTGTACTTGTATTGTTTACATTTGGAAGGTAGCTTATATATATATTGGTCTGTAGAAATGTCTACTGCAAAGAAAAGAATGTATAATTAATTGGTTTCTTCAATATAATAATAATAAATAATATTAAAAATGATATAAAATGCAAACTAATAGTAATATAAATTGTTGAAGGGGTTACATTTAGTTTGATTAAAAAAATGATGGTGTGGGCATCAACTTTTGGTGAAAACCAATATAGGATTGTCGTGTGTAAAAGTCTGGGAACCACTAATCTAAATGACCTAAGAATGTTTGAAATATTTCCCCTCCTTGAATTGGACACTAGGTAGTGAAATATTCTAAGCAATAAGCTATTAATCCAACTGATGCATGTGTATGTTTGTTCTTACGTCCCTATTATTTTCAATAAAATACTTCAGGTATTGTTCACACTTACAACATTGTTACAGAAACTTTTCTGCAACACAAAATAAACAGTGTTTTCTGAAGGTTAGTTCATTTGAGCGACATTTTCAGCAGCATCATTTTCAATGGCTGCAACAAGGTCGCCAGTGTATTTTCGTGGTGTATCCTTGCCTGTCTTCATTGAAAATTGAGAGTATAAGTAATTGATAAATATAAAATAGTAACATGCAGAAAATACTAGCATATTCCCCAGAGTGTCTTCCATTTACATGGTGATCCATTTAGGCCATTTGGTGCACAAAGAAAGTCTGCTTGGGGCAGAAACAGAAATTAAGTGAAGGATGACCACTACTGCAATTGTGTCTCCTTCCCTCCTTTTCCATACCTGTGATTGACCCTCCAGCAGTGAAGGGAAAATTAGCTGTAACCCCCGCCTCATTGGGTTTTGCTCCATTACCCTCTTTGATCATGGAAACCTAATTCCATAGCCTGAAAGTTTTTTAATTGTAAACCCAGAAAAGAATGAGATTTCATCATAACTCAACGCCAGGGGCAGATAACCTACCACAGTGAGTTTTGAATGAAGGCTGCAAAGGTTTTAGCATGTTTACAGTTATTGAAGCACAATATGTCAGGCAATGTATGGTATACTGGACAGTAACACAGAAGGGCTTAGGTGAGGGGTAGTCAATTGTCGGACGTCCAGTTGGCTGGAGTTATAGACCCCTAGCAGCTGGAGGTCCAACAGTTGACTACCCCTGTGTTAGGTGTTAGTATACACACATTACATGCACCCAGACCTTGAAAACCACAAGGCTTATGAATTATAAATATTGATGCACGAAGGAGAATGTACAGATTTGATTTAGGGCATAAAAATAGCATTTATTAACTCCTATATACAAAGTTAGATATGGGTTTAAATGGACACTTTGCCCTTCTTGTTCTAAAGGGCTGGCAGTGTAAAAGTGTATGGGCATTTGGGGGGTAGGTGCTATTTCTCTGCTCCATTTAATACAATATGTGCTAATAGTACAGAGGAAATGAGAGGAAGATTGGTGCTTTTTAGTACAACTACTATAGAGGGGGCCTTAAGGGCTTGTTGTGAGTCATAAAACTGGAGTTATGCTGGAGTAAACCAACTACACCATGGGGACAAATAGAAATGCCAAATTTCCCATTGTTGTTACATTATATGAGCGTGGATTTAGAGAGATCCCATTTTTCTTGATTATAGACATATAGAGATTTGGGGGTGAGTAGAGAATGTGCACGGATTTCCCATAGAATTTTTTATTCTAATTTCCCATGCTCTTGAGCAGAGCTTGAATGCTAGTGAGGCCTCCAATGCATTGTGAAGCAATGGGTTAAAAGCCCGATTTTATTCAACAGGAATTTTTATTTGCCCTCTATGGTGCAGTTGGTTTACTCCAGAATAGTACCAGTCTACTTTTATAAATGGGGCCAGTATGTACTAATGTATCTTTACATAGGCACATGTGCTTGAGTAGGAAACCCAGCAGTTTCCCAGCACTGTGTTTGCCAGCATGTGACCATGCTGAAAATCTATATAATAGTCCTCTCCAACCTAACACACAGCACACCCAACTGCAAAAGCCAGATTTACAGTTCCTCAACGCACATCAGTCTGACACAAAAGATCCTCTATTCATAAACAACTAGGACACAAATCCTTCACATAAACACATGCCATTTTTATTCAACCCTGATAAACACACAAACTTTCACTCTCACAAATTTAACATACACCCCTTTTCCTCAATAAACCTAGGATGAAGTTTCACTACCAATAATCCTGGTATCTTTAACCCACATTCACACCTGATGGCTCTTTTGCCCATATATACCTTATACAAACTTCAACTTAACATACGGCATATTCACCCACACTAACCTGGCATATACTTACATAGTAATATGAACGTAAAATCAAATATCTCTGCAGTCAAGGAGTGGGCAACCTGTGGGCCACCTGTTGTTAAGGATTACAATTCCCATCATCTTGATGGGAATTGTAGTCCTGAACAGCTGTAGTGTATGGCAGATTGGTGTTGGTTTCAGACTGAATCAGTTTGCCCACCCCATAGTATACAGCTTGTTTATCTATACTGACCAGACATACACTCATCCATTACTATATATCTGCCAAAAACCTTGTGACACATAGCCCCTTCACTCACAAAGATCTAACAGATCCACCAAAACCCTGCAAAAAGAACTATCTGGGGAGTAAAGCCCAGCTATATATCATGTATATATACCAGTATGTTGTATGGTATAAAGGAGTAGTCATTTTGTGTTCTGTTTAATAGTTGTTTTATTTCTGTATTTGCAGAATGAAGTTAAAACTAGTTAATACTTTCAGATTCCTACTAGAGTGTCCACACTGTTGTATGTGCTTAATTGAGAGAGAGTGTGTGTATGTGTGTGTGACTAATAGCTGTTGTGTTTTCAGTTTGGTTGGCTGGAGAAAAATCTCACCGAATATGCTAACATACGAGAGCCACGCAGTGTGAAGAAGAGTGCCTTTGGAGGGTGTGAACCTCAATAGGAGAAAGATTGCAAATGTAGACAGGTCTTTTAGTAGCTTAGGAGAGATACAGATCTTTGCATACTTTCTAGGAGCTAGGTGGGGATAATGAGAATTTTAGTGCTGAACAGCTTGAGGGGGTCAGGGGACTGAGCTGGCTTGCAGGGTGTTGGGCTGACTAGGGGTCAGGATGGCACTCTGGGTGGAGTTTACTGAAAGGGGCTTGACGGTGTGCTCTGCAATTTCGGCGGGGTCGGACTCAGTGGTACATGCGGTGGGTCCAGGGTCACACCTGTCTGTTTCTGAGGCTCAGCTGACTAGTGGCCCTTCTGCAAGTCTGCTTCCTGAGGGTTAGCATACGGGTTAGCATATTTAGGCTGGGTGGGTATCACGGTCCCCGTGATTCCCTGTCAATCTCTGACTGTGTACATTTGCATTGGAGGAGTCTGATTGGCCTGCCCAGGGTGTGCCTTTATATGCTGGGGTTTGGGCACTTGTCAATTGCCCTTTCGTGGTGTTATGTTGCTGCGCCTAGTTGCTGATCTCCAGTGTTTCCTGTGTACCGACCCGGCTAGTCTGACTCTCCTCCTGTTCCTGCTCCGTGATCTGACCCGGCTCTGGCTGACGACCCTGCACCGTGATCTGACCCGGCTCTGGCTGACGACCCTGCACCGTGATCTGACCCGGCTCTGGCTGACGACCCTGCACCGTGATCTGACCCGGCTCTGGCTGACGACCCTGCTCCGTGATTCGACCCGGCTCTGGCTCCTGATCCTGCTCCGTGATTGATCCACTCTCCGGTGGTGTTCCTGCGACTCTGTCATCCGGTTCCGGCTACTGCTCCTGTCTGGTTGCCGCTCCAGTGTCCTCCGGTCGCGCTGGCGACATTCTGAACTGTTCTCAGTTTCCTCTCGCTCTTGTAGCTGTAGCCGAGGTTGCCTGCCTTGTACTCGCTGAGCATTGCTCTTTCAAATGTACCAGATTAACCCTTGCACTGCCGGTAGTCTCCGATTATGTGCCACTTGTTATATTGCCAAGCTTCTATTGATTCTCTGAGCCTTTACACTTTGAGCCTCCGCTTGACGCGATACCAGTCCTTGCAGAGCTCCGCTTGTCCGGTGCTCGGGGTGCACCGTGATCACGCCGGTTGACACTGGTAGTCCGTTCGCTCTTGCAATAAGGATTCTGGGTGACACCGGAAGGGTGTCTGGGCAGTATCTCAGTTGCTCAAAGTGCACAATTCCAACTGCACTACTCTGTGCATCGGCTCTTCTTAAGCTTGGGCAAATCCGTTCTACTGTGTCCTCCCAAGGGCTGGCATACTTTCCGTGGCAGACGCAGGGTTACTCCTACTCACTCAGGGCGATTCCTATTCTGGTTACATCAGATTGGCAGTAGCATTCCTCATAGCCCACGGTGGTGGTACGGGCTCAGCTCAGAGCAACAGGGGCTCATCCTGCTTCTGCTTTGAGAGTGATACAGCGCTGATCCTGTGTTCCTGTGCTACATTTAGAGACTGTTATATCTCCTGGGCGTTGGCCAATCTAGCCTGAGCCTCACCAGTTGCTCAAGTTAACCCTCTATGTAGCTCCTGTCTGTAGCTATATCCATCTTCTGTTTATATTGCCTGTATTTGTTTGCATTATTCTTACCTATACTGGCCCCTAGGGGCACTGTTTATCATTCTGTTTCAATAAACTGTGTTTTTACGTTCCAACCTGGTCTGAGTGTCAGAAAAACCGTAACAGTGGGTCCTCTTGGGTTTCATCTTAAAACAGAGGTGAAGGATAAGATTTGGAAGAGTGAGTTTGTAGAAATGTACTCACTTCTTCTGCTGGAAGAGGCTCCATTTGACAATGATGACAAAAAGAAAGATGTAAAAGAGGGTAATCGCTATTGGAAAATCCCAAAGGTTTTCAGGAATTGGGTGAGGCTGTTATCAATTTTTGCTAGCATTATTGGTGTGCTCTGAAAGCATGCGTCCGTGGTAAGAAGTATATCATGATTGGAAAGCAGTGAGATTCCTGGAAGAGGGTTTTTAAACAGGCATTTGGATTCCCTTCCTGTAGCACTCGCCTGAGGGATGGTTGCTTCAGTCATCACTGAAGTTGCCGTACATGGTTGTGGAGAAGCTTGCCAAGGAGGTGGTGCTGGGCATAATTGCAGGGCCCTTTGCAAAGCTTCCTTTACCAAATTTATGGATGTATACTTTGGGGGTAGTCCCAAAGAAGGAAAATGGGAAATTATTTTCCTACAGTCAACAAGGTGGTGCAGCTGGTCCGCAATGCAGGGAGAGGGGCGTTGTTGGTTATTGAGTCAGCTTTTCATTTCCTGCCGGTGCACCTAGCGTTTTATCACTTGTTGCCAATTTGGAGGAGCTTTCTACTTGGAATTCTGCTTGCCTAGGGACTGCTCAATACCCTGTTTATGTTTCGACACAGTTCCATTTTGGAGTGGGTAGTACAAAAGGAAGCTGCTTTTGATTCCATTCTGCACTAGCTGGGTGACTTTTTATATGCATCAGACATGGTGATCTGGATGTCTATGGTAGGCTTCTACAAACTCTCCACTTGGTGTAGGAAGGCTTTGGTGCTTCAAAATGCATTGGAGACATTTCTAACATTTAAGGGGTTATCGTCCCAGTTAAATCAGTGTGGATTTAATGAAGTTGTTTTTGTCACCTATGGTGCTGTTGGTATGCTCCATAACTGCACCTCTTTAAACTCTTGCCTAAGGTCCCTACGACCAAATGAACAAAGTAAAAGAGGAACAATTATGAGGCAAACAAAGTGCACCACTAAGAAGGAATAACAATTCTTATTGTTTAACCCTTTGATTGCCAGAGAGGTACGCAATGCATTGCAAAGCATACCCCCTCTGGCACTCAAAGGGTTAAATAAGGCTTTTAACATGTTGCATGCTAGATAAATCTTTATGACATGCAAATCAATCAATGGGAATTGTATGTCTGCCCCATGGTGCTGCTAATGTAACCTAGAATTGTTCTTCTTTGTCTGTGCATGAGACACGAAGGCCCATATTGAGAAAAGTGGAGTAAACCAACTCCATAGCTGGGAACTTGGCAGGTTTCAACCGGAGACTCCGGATTTAGAGCACTGTCTCCGAGTCTGAGGATGAAATCTTTAAATCTCCGAGTAGATGGATGAATGTAACTAATACCATCATCATGCAGCATGTGTCACTTTTGCAAAGCTTCAAATTACTGTACTAATAAAAAAAATATATTAGCGAGTATCAACTGAGTGACTTGTGGCTTGCCTGCTTCGCATCCGGCATAATCTCCACAACACCTGACCTTTACCAATATGTGACCCCCTCAGCCCCCATCTGACCAACGAGTCAGCTAATTGTTTGCATTACTGGGAAGAAGAGCGAGAACAACATGATGACCATACCTGGGAACTCTCCGGTTTTGCCTTCCTGTAGCACTCGCCTGAGGGAGGGTTGCTTCAGTCATCACTGAAGTTGCCGTTGTGGAGAAGCTTGCCAAGGAGGTGGTGCTGGGCATAATTGCAGGGCCCTTTGCAAAGCTTCCTTTACCAAATTTATGGGTGTATACTTTGGGGGTAGTCTCAAAGAAGGAAGTGTAGTCTACAGTTCTCCATAAACAGTAATGGTAATTTTACTTCCTAGTGGAGATTTTTCATATGTTCACTTTTGATTATCTAGCTTAACTCTTGTTTTACTCAGCAGGAAAATCTTTACAGTTTTCCATAATTAAACACCGCTATACCTTGCAGTGCAACTTACTGGTATCTGAATTCATCTAGTGTATATGTGGGTGCCTTCTCCGATGTGGTTATAATATAACTAATTATTCCATGCCCTCCAACCTTTCACAGATAAAGAGGTACAATAAAATCTGTCTCATTTAAATGTAAATGGCAAAACAATCACATTATAGCTGACATTACAGTTCTCACTCATGCAATCATATGTATGCACAGAGATCTGCGCAGCACCACCTCTCCACCCCAGTCCAGCCAGACCCAGTATTGGCTGGTAAGTTAAAGACAGTCCTTCTATAATAATTGGCATTGCAGAGCCGGAGGATCAAATGATCATGGTTTGGGGAAGTTGAGGCTTTGAGCAAGCTGAAAATAGACAGTGGGACAACCTGTTTTCTGGTGGGTGACTTACTGACCAGAGTTCCTTTAAGCGAGGCAGAATGCATATTAAATGCAAACAGTTATATATTCACTGTATAAATATAATTTATATATCTATTATGCAACAGAAAATGGACCAAAAGTACTGGCACTGTTCATTAATTATTTATCACTGATGAAGAACAGTATCAGTGAATCAGTATTTTTAGTCCATTTTCTTTAGCTGCACAGTAGATAAATAAATTATATTTATAGTGTTGTGTATATATGTGAGTGACCCTGAACTGTCTGCATTTGACATGTCTAGCTTAAAGGAACAAACCAGTAAGTACTAGCCACCAGACAGCCAGGGCCCTGTTAAAAACAAGTTGTTCACATGGTTATCTCCAATTTGCTCAATTATATCATAGGTTTAATATAAAAAAAATACATGATGAAGTCACATCTCAAACCCTTGAAGACCAAGTTTGCTTGTGCAGACCTGGAATTCTGGATGGTATATAGACTATGGGGCATGCCGCGTATGACTTTAAACACAGTAGCAAAGGTGTTTTTTGTTGTTTTTTTTCCCCTGGAAATCCCAGGGTGAGCTATTTCTGAAAGCTCCCAGGTATGCCAACTGCACCATAGGGGACAAATAAAAATTCCTGTTGAATTAAATCGGGCTTTTACCCTGTGAATGCTAGGGAAGTCTCCAAGGCACTGTGAGGCAATGCATTTGAGACCTCTGGCATTCAAGGGTTTAAAAAGCTCTATTCAAGTGCATGGGAATTTAGAAATTTGTATTTGTCCCCTGTGGTGCAGTTGTAGAGGCAATGCACTGGAGACTTCTTTAGGACTCAAGGGGTTAAAATACTCTATTCAATTGCATGGGAATTTAAAGCGGAACTACCACCTCCACTAAAGTCACCCTGCAATACTTAGGCAGGTGGCGACTAGCTTACTAATCATTATTTTACCTCTCAAAAGTGCCCACGAATAAAGTTATCCTTAAAGGAGCAGTAAACTGTTTTTATGAAAACACGTATTTTATAGAGCTTTTCCTGCTGAATAAAACAAGGTCACTTCCACTGCTGCCTGATGTTTTGTTCAAAATTGATAGCAGCTCAAATAACCAGGAAGTTAAAGGGATAGTAACACTTCGTTTTAACTTTATTTTATTTTGTAGGCATTAAAAAAACATGAAGAATGATATAAGTCTTATCTCTCAAACCTTTATGGTTTATGAGATATTCACAAGCAAAGTTCCCCTCCCCGCCCCTTTTACCTAGTGTAAGCCATCTCTTCTCAGATGTGAGTCTGGTTGTATGACAGTACAGATAACAGAAGGGGACAATTTTCTTTGTATGAAAACAATGAAAGCCCTTCCCCCCTTGACAAGTTTTTCAGCTTTTTCCATTATCTTAATTGAAGATTGTCCCTCTCTGCAGTCTACCTGGGCATCTCCCTTCTGATCTGTTTGAACAGGGGGGGGATACTTTGTTTGTGAATATCTCTTAAACCATAAAGGTTTCAGAGATAAGACTTATATCATTCTTCATGTTTTTTTAATGCCTACAAAATAAAATAAAGTTAAAATGAAGTATTACTATCCCTTTAACTTACTGTGTTTACTTCCTGATAGTTCTAACTGACAGGAAGTGACTGGCAGTTTCTATCACATTCTATGGAGAACTGTATGTCTCTGACTTTCCTCTCCATTAGAATCTAACAGAAAAACTAATTAGAATTTGACCACTAGAGGGCACTGTTAATGCAAAAAAACATGGGTTTAAGCTGTAATAGCTCTAGAAATATAAATCTCTCGGCAGTGGGAGTACCCTTATTTTACTCAGTAGGAAAATCCCTACAATATATACATTTTCATAAAAAAAGTTTACTGCTCCTTTAAGGTTCCGAGACTGACAGCCAGGTACTGCAGTCTGTGCGCCTGTGCCGTAAGTCTCTTCCGGAGCCGTCCGGGCCAGTGCAATGCCTGTGAAGGGTGAAGAGGACTGACAGCGCAGGTGGCAATCAAGATGTCCACGGTGATGCCTGGCTTCCGGTCTCAGAAGCTTAAAGATAACTTTATTTGTCGGCACATTTAAGAGGTAAAATAATGATTAGTAAGCTAGTCGCCACCTGCCTAAGTATTGCAGAACGACTTTAGTGGAGGTGGTAGTTCCGCTTTAAGAATTTTTTTTGTCGCCTATGGTGCAATTGGTTTACTCCAGAGTAACTCCACCATCCTGAAACATAAAAGGCCAGAATGTTTGTCCAATGCAGTCATGCACAGTAGAGGCTGCCCGGACTGCTGCTGGACTATGAATCTCATAATCTTGAAGTTGGCAGTAGGTGTCTGAGGAGAGACAAAGGTTCTACACCTCTGCTTCACAATGTGTTGGGCATTCCATTGGTTAACCCTTTCAGTGCCAGAGGGGTACGCAACACATTGCAAAGCAATGCATTGCGTACCCCTCTGGCACTGAAAGGGTTAAGATATCCTTCTAATGTGAGTTTTGGAAGTGTTTGTTTTCTATGGTGCAGTTATTCTGCTTCAAAATTACTCCTCTTTCCTGTGTGCACATAAGTGGGGGTGTAGGTCATCAGAATGTGACTTAAATGACTTTGAGCGTATACCTTCAACAGCAGTCCTGTGGCTAATGCAAGAGACTGCAGGAGAGTAACAAGAATTTTGCAGTCTAATAGATAGGCCACAATCAGTGAAAGAAGAGAGCAGTTGTGTGCAAGGAGTATATCAGTTTGTACAAATAATTAGATCCTGTGACAGATGCACCCTAATATCAGTGGAGCAACATCAGACTGCCAAACCCTACCTGAACATTGTTTCTGATCAGGTGTTTCCTATCATTAACACATTTTATTTACTCTCAAACTGTTACTTCAGTATGACAATTTGCCATGTCACAAGTAGGGTTAGGCGAAAATTCCAACAAATTTTTCAACTATGTTTCCTGTGGTGCAACTTTTCCCAGCACAATATTACTTCTTCTGAGGGCTGTAGTAGAGAAATAAGTAGCTGAAAGTCAAAATTGTGAGTCCTACAGCAACATATACCTTGAAAAAATGTGTCCTTTGCCAACAACACTAACTTTCTTCTTAACAAACACTGGCACATAATTCATGATGATGTCAGGTAATAAAAATAAATAAAGTACAACCTACAAATCGGCAGATGTGTCTGGTAGCGGTGGTGGACTGGCATGGTGTGTTTGATGTGTGTATGTGTATATATATATATATATATATATATATTCATACAGTAGTTTTTACCATTATCATGTTTGCATCAAATGTAAGCTATCCTTCTCAGATTACTGATACTCATTACTTATTGGGCATAGAAGTGGTCCAAAGTGTGGTAGATGGTAGCAACCCTTCTTTACATTCCTCCTCATCTGTGCTGCTGTTAATACATTTGGCCTTTCTTTATCTGTCATAGCTTTTGAATCCTGAGTTAAGTATCCATACGGTGTACTTCATGGACTGTGGGGTTCCTGAGTGGCTGCTTCTACTACTGGGGCTAGATGTTGATGCAAGTCTACCGAAACTACTACTAGGTGTCAAATGTGCAGAACTTCCAGCAGCTAAGGTTGTGGATGTTAATAACCTGCGTTGCTGTTTTTGTTACTGCTGGTTACTCAACACAATTGTGTGTGGCTGAGTGGGACTTGGTCTTGGAAATGGTGATGATGCTGATGATGACTGACAGGATGACTCTGTGCTTTTTTTACCATCTTTGCTTGTCCAGGGTCAGAGTTTCCAATGGTTTTCTCAAATAGTTTATAGACAGGCACAGTGCTCCTTTTCAGTGGTGGAAGATTGAGCCTTTGCCTTTCTGCTAACTTTCTGCCCATGTCATCATGTATCTGAACAAGAGGAGAATGCTGGAGGGGTATATTCTAGATCATCATCATCAGTCATCATTAGGTCATCCTCATCCTCAGCATCACCTCTCCACTTCTTGCCCACTACCCTTATATTCCTCAAATTTTTTTTTACTGTTACTTTCATAAAGTTTGCTACTATTTGGAGGACAGGTGTTTTAGTGATTGTTGGTCTCACTGTCAGATGCAGCAGTTGGTTCAGCTGCTACACCTTCCTCCGTTATGCCATAATCAACACAACACTTCAGTGTTATATTAATAGGTTTTTATAGTATTGGCACTGTGGTGGTGGTGTTGGAACTTTTGGTGAGACATTGACAAACTGCATCCACCCTGGTAGAAGAGGGATCTTCATCATTTATTGCACACGTTGCAGAAACCATTGCTGCAGTCAGTTTTTGAACTGCCACGTTACTCCCACGTCCCTACACACTGCTCCTCCTTTCCCCCTGCCCCTTGTGCGTTTGCTGGACATTATTAAACTACAGTGTGTGTTTTTAGTCTCTACAGTACACAACTGATGGAGTGTGATGTCTTGCTTTAGCCCGCAACAAAATTCTCAATGTCATCTGCTGTCTATCAAGTCTGCCTCGGCCACACAGCTCATGTCAGTCTCCCAGTCAGCTGTCTGTCACCTAATATATTTATTAGATTTTGATTCTGACTTTATTTTTTTTATTATTTTTTTAAGTTATCCACCCAATCTTATCACGGCTTTTCCAAAAAAAAAATAATAATTATAACCAAAAAACAAAATCAACAGCTTCTTTCCCCAGCCTTCCCCAGCACAGAGACAATAACTGCAAGATCAGCAAGCCAAACTGGACCCCACCTGCCTGTGTCTTGCCAGTCATTCACACTGAATTTTGGAGTATTTGGGGTCAACCTCTTTCCTCCCTTCTTCTCCCCCAAAGTGCCTCCAGACTCCCCTAATACGGAGATCAAATGTCCAACCTAAAAGACTCCCTAAAATAAGCTTCAATTCCCCTTTATTTGCCTGTCTTCTCTAGCTAAGAAACGTGCTGCTTTCTCCTCTCATAAACACAAAATAGCATGCTGTGAGAGCCTGACAGCCTTTTATATGCCTGCAGGAAAAGTAGAGTAAACTTTCATTTCGTGGGGAAAACATTTTCTTCCCATTGATTTCAAAGCAATGAGCTAGGTGAAAAAAGCAGGAAAACATCACTTTTCACAGTCACTAGTCACAAGGGCAGATGGTTGGGGAATGGTTACAAGAGCATAAGGGTAATTTTCCCATACTTCACTGGCCTTACAAGTACTGAATCTCAACTCGACCAAAATCCAGGCACCGTCTTGTATATGTCAGCTTACATTAAATATTTTGGGCTGTTTTTGTTCTTTCTCTGTGTTACATTTTTAAGGTTTATTATGTAACCTGCTAAGGACCAAAGCTGTGTGCAACTCATTGCAAAGCAGTGTGTGTCACATCTCACTGGTCTTTAACCCTTTGAGTGCCGGAGCGGTACACAATGCATTGCAGAGTGAGATGTATTGTAGCCCTCTGGCACTCAAAGGGTTAAAGAATGAAATGTGAGGTCCATCCCACCCATCCTCTCCTAACAAGGTCTTGGTCTATTGAAATAACACAAATGAGTTGTTTACACTTCTTTGATGTCTCTTATTCTGATGTTTGCTATAGTTCTGGAGATGAAGGGGTTAATTCAATTTTCCCACGAGAGTTGTGATGCTGCGGGATAAGGGGGCTTGTCAGTTCGTGCCCCAGGAGCTGTGGAGAGGAATGTGATGGGAGGAGGGCGTTCCGTCTGTGACACTAGGCTCGCTCTTCCGCTCCCGGCTGTGTGCTTTTGGGCTGACATTCAGCTTGTTTTATGAGCTGGGAATTCCCAGTCTGTGAGCCGTAAACATCTCTGTCAGTGCGCCTCGATTTCAAACTAGACATTTCTCTGATAGTCCAGCACTGTATTTCAATATTTTATGCTACTTCCATCATACATTGAGTTGAAGACAATTGCAGTTTTGGCAGTTTTAGCAGTGTTTTCTTTTCTGCATTTGTACATTAACCCCTTAAGGATCCACAACATGCTATGACAGTCTTGGGTAAACTTGCGTTGAGGACACCTGACGGTCATAGTACATCATGGAATTCTGGGGTCCTTGCAGGACTACACACTGCTCGGAGACCCCTGAATGCATTTAGCAAAAAAAAATTAAAAAATGCTCTGTGGTCCTTAACTGATGGCTGCACAGTCTTTAAGGGGTTAAGAGCTATATGGAATAGCAAAATTGGAGCAAAACAGCTGCACCTTATGTGGGACATAATAGCAGTCCCAATCATTTAAAGAAGAAATTTCACCCCAAGACACTGTATCTTATATGATTAATCTGCTAAAATGGTATATAGATTGGTGTTTTGTTTTTTTAAAAAGTACATACCTTATTAGATTTTCGCTATAACATTTAGACGAGATGTAGGCACTTCTGCATTCTGCCGGACAAAATCAATCCAGCAAAGATCTTCTGGACTTCCCAGTCATCAAGTTCTCTTCCCACCTCCATCCCAGCTCTCCATGGGAGCGAGTTTACGCTTCCCTTCATAGTGATGTGCAGCACGTATATTGTAACACAAAGCTCTGTATAATGACATATATTATATAGGAATAAGTAATCTTATATAATAAACAAATAGATAGATCCCAGAAGTAAACCCAAAAGGAAATACTTAAAGTATATATATATATATATATATATATATATATATATATATAGATAGATTCAGTAGTGGCCAAAAGTTTTGAGACTGACGTAAATATTAATTTTCACAAAGTCTGCTGCATCAGTTTAGATGATGGCAATTTGCATATACTCCAGAATGTTATGAAGAGTGATCAGATGAATTGCAATCAATTGCAAGGTCCCTCTTTGCCATGAAAAAAGGAACTTAATCCCTGCATTTCAGCCCTGCCCCAAAAGGACCAGCTGACATCATGTCAGTGATTCTGTCATTAACACAAGTGAGAGTGTTGATGTGGACAAGGCTGGAGATCACTTTGTTATGCTGACTGAGTTAGAATAATAGACCGGAAGATTTAAAAGGTGGTGCTTGATATCATTGTTCTTACTGTGAACCATGGTTACCTGCAAGGAAATATGTGCTGTCATCATTGCTTTGCACAAAAAGGGCTTCACAGGCAAGGATATTGCTGCTAGTAAGGTTGCACCTAAATCAACCATTTATCGGATCATCAAGAACTTGAAGGAGAGAGGTTCAATTGTTGTGACAAATGCGTCAGGGTGCCCAAGAAAGTCCAGCAAGCACCAGGACCGTCTCCTAAAGTTGATTCAGCTGCGTGATCAGGACGCCGCCGGTGCAGAGTTTGCTCATGAATGGCAGCAGGCAGGTGTGAGTGCATCTGCACAAACAATGAGGCAAAGACTTTTGGAGGATGGCCTGGTGTCAAGAAGGGTAGAAAACAAGCCACTTCTCTCCAGGACAAACATCAGGGACAGATTGATATTCTGCAAAAGGTACAGGGATTGGACTGCTGAGGACTGGGGTAAAGTCATTTTCTCTGATGAATCCCCTTTCCGATTGTTTGGGGCATCTGGAAAAGGGATTATCCGGAGAAGACAAGGTGAGCGCTACCAACAGTCCTGTGTCATGCCAACAGTAAAGCATCCTGAGGCCATTCATGTGTGGGGTTACTTCTCAGCCAAGGGAGTGGGTTCACTCACAATTTTGCCTAAGAACACAGCCATGTATAAAGAATGGTACCACACATCCTTCACGAGCAACTTCTCCCAACCTTCCAAGAACAGTTTGGTAACAAACTATGCCTTTTCCAGCATGATGGAGCACCTTGCCATAAGGCAAAATTGATAACTAAGTTGCTCAGGGAACAAAACATCAAAATGTTGGCCAGAAAACTCCCCAGACCTTAATCCCATTAAGAACTTGTGGTCAATCCTCAAGAGGCAGGTGGACAAACAAAAACCCACAAATTCTGACAAACTCCAAGCATTGATTATATACTTCAGTACATAGTAACATCTGACAATAATATCTAAGAACACTGAAGCAGCAAACTTTGTGAAGATCAATACTTGTGTGATTCTCAAAACTTTTGACCACTACTATAAATAACAGTGAAAAAAAATGCACTCACAATGTTGCTGCTATGGTTGCTGCTATTGTTATTCAAATTATGTGATATTAATAATATCACATAATCCTTTTCTCTTAGTCCATATAGGTTACTGGTAACTTTGGGAAGGCGATCACCCCTTTAATAGGCAGGAACAATTCTTAAAAAGAAGTGCAGGGTGGAACCTTCCTCCTCTCCTAGCTGGTACCCAGACAATCTCCTCCAGTAAGATTTGAAATTCTAACTAATGACTAGGTAGCAAGAAGGGAAAAGAAGACTCCTGTGAGCATGAACCCGAAAGGCCTCCCACGTTCACTCACAGGAGAACCAAGCATGGTCCCTTGACAGGGTGGGAGACCAGTAACCTATATGGACTAAGAGAAAAGGATTTAAGAGGTAAGACTAAAATCCTCTTTTCTCTGTCGTCCAATATAGGTTACAGGTAACTTTGGGATGTCCAAACATTGAGTTTCCCAGAGGTGGGAATGAAGGCAACGACCAGGCGCAGGTCCCCAAAGTCACCAGAGCATATATGAGCTAAACAGATCATAAAACAGCCCTACAATGAACAAAGTGTCAACAGACACCAAACTGGAGTAGAACATACCAGGCACCTTAACACAGCACACAGAACTAGAGCCATCTGGGCTCAACAGTTAAGGAGTACTAAAGGTAAGGAAGAAGACCCTAGACAGACAAGACTGCCTCCAGGATCTTCCTACCTAGGCTGGCGTTGGCCGATGCCAGAACATCAACACTGTAGTGTTTAGAGAAGGTGTGCACAGACGACCAAGTGGTCGCCTTGCACAACTGATCAGCCGAGGATTGATTCTTATAGGCCCAGGAGGCCCCAACAGACCTGCTGGAATGAGCCATGACCCGAAAATGGCACAAGCTTCTTCCTCAGTTTGTAGGCCCTATGAACAGTAGACTTAATCCAGGAAGCTATGGTAAACTTGGATACTGGTCTACCTGCCCTGGGACCCTCAGGAATGATGATGAGAGTGTCAGACTAACGAATGGACTCAGTACGGTGCACTTCCATCCATTCTCCCCCCTGCGTCGATATACTTCTCTGCCTAGTAGTAAACAGGACAGCCAGGATGTCGACCTGCAGGGAGTTACCCTCTGTCTATAACTTGGCCTTGCATTAGGAGCTAGGTAGCTGGCAGCCGCTTCAACCCTGCCTCTTCAGATTCCACATCTGCTTGAGTCCATCCAGATCAGGAGAACTGAGCCTTCCCACCTGCCCCGCCAGGTCCGCTTTTCATCCTGCCTCACACTCCCCTCACCCTCAACCTTAATAGACCTCTAGCCAAGCATTCCTACGAATTGATCGCTGCCTGCTTTTTTTGCGCATTCACCCATCTCTCTTTAAGCATCTCGATCCACTTACAGGTAGGTGCCTTCATACCCAGTGCTATGAGTCTTTAGCCGAGGTACTGTCATATACTTGTTAGTTCACTGCTCCACAAAATATCACTTCAATTTACCTATTTCACCCCACTAATATGTTGCAGTCAAACTTCACTTTACTCATCCCTCTCTTCCTCCCGGTCAGCCTCCTGTCAGAGGCTCCAGCACCTCTCTATTTAATCCTGGCAGCCTCCCGTCAGAGGCCCGACACTTCCGGATACACTCCGTCACATGTACCTTCTTCCCCCACCTTTCATCTAACATTCAGTCCTCCCATCAGAGGATTAGATGTCACCAACGTATCCCCGGGATCAGCAGGTTATTAGGGCCAGCTTCTCATCCCGGTGTCACCTGACCCTTCCCATCAGAAGGGTCTAGTACCTCCTACTTGTCTCTGATTCCCTCCCTTATGTAATCCCCCGCTTCCTTACAGTCCCTTCCCCTCACCTTTCCTGTAACCTCCATCCATTCTACCCTGGCGTTGATATCCTTCTCTACCTAGTAGTGAACAGGACAGCCAGGATGTCAACCTGCATGGAGTTGCCCTCTGTCTACAGCTCGACCTCACATCAGGCGCTACGTACCTCCTACCTTGTCTCTGATTCACTCCCTCTATGTAACTCCCCTTCCTTACAGTCCCTTCCCCTCGCCTTTCCTGTCACCTCTCCATTCTTCCCCCGTGTCCATATCCTTCTCTGCCTGGTGGTGAACAGGACAACCAGGTTGTCACCCTGCAGCCAACATTCCCCAATTTTTCAATTTTCATACCCTCATGGAACTATACCCACCAATCTCGGCAGCAGTCATCTGGGGCCTCAAATGGTCTAACCAAGCAGTTACTTTCCATACCCCTGACGCATCCACTTCCATTCTCCTTAACGAGGCAGGTCACCATCCCCCCCAATCATGATCTTCCTACAGATGCTCACTTGGTTATCACTGTACCATAAGTTTACTATTATCAGCTCTACTACCCCCCACCCCCGTTCCAGCACCCTAGCAGCTAACTCTCTCTCCCACGCTAATTTGCGGGCATTCTTTGAGCTAGCCCCCCAAGCAAGCCACTCCCTCCTTCAATCAACTAATACTCGTTTGACTCTCCACTCTCCAGCCATCTGCATTATGACCCTTGCACTAGCCCCCAACACCAAGCAGACCTATTATCACGGTGCCCATGATTCGTGCTGCTCTGTGCCTGTCACTTGCTGAGTATTCGTGATTGGCTGTCTGTCATTAGCCCTCCTCACACAGCCTTTTTAAACCCAGGTTGAGCACTTACAGGTGGCCCTTTCGTGGTGTTTCTGACTCTGCCTGACCTGCTTGTCAGATCTCTGGGCCTGTTTCCAGTGTTCCTGTATGCTACATTCCGGTGTTCCAGTGTTCCTGTACTTTAACGTTCCGGTGTTCCAGTGTTCCTGTACGTTAATGTTCCGGTGCTCCAGCGTTCCAGTGTTCCTGTATGCTAACCTGCAGGTTAACCTGTACGAGTTCCTGAGTCTCACGCTCCAGCTGTCGCTCCGGCAACATTGTTCTCCTCGCTATTGCATACACATTGTTGGTTCCAGCGTGCGGACGCTGGTTTACTCCACTAAACCTGGTTGCAATATACATTGTTGGTTCCAGCGTGTGGACGCTGGTTTACTCCACTAAACCTGGTTGCAATATACATTGTTGGTTCCAGCGTGCGGACGCTGGTTTACTCCACTAAACCTGGTTGCGATACACATTGTAGGTTCTGGCGTGCAGACGCTGGTTTACTCCACTAACTAGTTGCAAGATACATTGTTGGTTCCAGCGTGCGGATGCTGGGTTGCTCCACTAAACCCGGTTGCAATACACATTGTTGGTTCCAGCGTGCGGACGCTGGTTTACTCCACTAAACCTGGTTGCGATATACATTGTTGGTCCCAGCTTGCGGACGCTGGTTTACTCCACTAAACTGGTTGTGAGATACTTTGTTGTCTCCAGCGTGCAGACGCTGGTTTGTTCCACTAAACCTGGTTGTGATATACATTGTTGGTTCCAGCATGCGGACACTGGTTTGCTCCACTAAACCTGGTTGCGATATACATTGTGGGTTCCAGCGTGCGGACGCTGGTTTGCTCCATTAAACCTGGTGGCACTATTTACCATTAGTCCCAACGTGCGGACGTTGGTTTGCTCCTGAACATCCTGTACTGTGGTCAGTCGCTGTCCACTTCCTTGCAGTTGTCTGATTATCCCTGGCAATAAACTTCTGCGGAGTAAGACCTCTATACTTACGCTCTCTGCTGTCTTAGTCACCTGACAGCTGGTCTACTTGCTCAGGCTGCCCTGCCCAGTATTGGTGAGGCCGGTAGAACCTTGACGATACCATCCTGTAGGTTGCCTCACCTGGTATTGGCAGGGCCGGTAGAGCCTACTACAGTACTCCTTTGGGCTGGCCTGCCCGGTATTGGTAAGGCCGGTAGAACCTTGTAATTCACCATCTTTAAGGTTGCCTTACCCGGTATTGGCAGGGCCGGTAGAGCCTACATTCAGCATTCCATTGGGCTGCCTTGCCCGGTATTGGTAAGGCCGGTAGAACCGGTATACGTCATCTCACGGTTGCCTTACCCGGTATAGGCAAGGCCGGTAGAGCCTATTGTATGTTCTATTACTGTTGTATTGTTATGTATGTTTACCCTACGGGGACTGCCTTTAACTTTTAATAAAGTTAAGTTATTTTACCAAACCATAAGTCTGAGAGTCTTCAAAAACCGTGACACCTATTCAAGAGCATGGTCATCGTTTCATCTATTCCTGCTACTCTCAAACTCCTAACATATATTCCATTCCTGCCATTCTAGCATACACTTCTCACTGTCATCAATCCTTGGCCATTCTCCATTTACAATCAAATTACATCTTACTGGTATCCATCATCACCTAGCATTTATTCAGACATCTCATCCATCCTTCTCTTCATCCTATCAAGTCAATTATTTTTCAAGGTCTACTAATTTCCCGACCCCCTTCCAGGATATACCTACCTATCTCAGGCGTCCTTTTTTCGGCTGCTATTTGATGCTATCTCGGCCAACCCTTTTGTCCCAGATACAAGTAGCATTCTTTTGGCTGCCATCAACCTGGGCTTTTAAGGTAACTGAGGCCTAGTGAATTCCTATCCGCCACTACCTCTTCAAATTACCCTAAGGAAGCGGATTTACATATCCACCCTGATCACATTACCTTTCACTTGCATCAATCAAAGACCGATCAACCAGAATAGGTGTTTTAATTCCTTTCTACCCTATGCACAATGAATAGGGCCCATTCCAATCTCTCACACGTCTATCAAATCTGATTTCATTAACCCTAAGGCCAACCCGCTACTGAATGTCCTCTACCCACTTAAAGGCATAGTAATACTTCGTTTTATCTTTATTTTATTTTGTAGGCATTAAAAAAACATGAAGAATGATTTAAGTCTTATCTCTCAAACCTTTATGGTTTGAGATATATTCACAAGCAAAGTTTCCCCCTCCCGACCCTTTTACCTAGTGTAAGCCACCTCTTCTCAGATGTGGAATGCAGTCCATAGACCAGACAGATAACAGCAAGGGACAATATTCTTCCTATCAGAACAATGAAAACCCTGCCCCCCTTGACAAGTTTTTCAGGTTTTTCCCTTATCTTAATTGAAGATTGTCCTTCTCTGCAGTCTACCTGGGCACCTCCCTTCTGTTCTGGCTGAGCAGTGTTACATCAGTAAAAGGGGTTGGAGGGGGACACTTTGTCATTGAATTACTCTTGAACTATAACTCTGACAGTATTGAAATAACACTCTCCAAAGTCTACATACTATGATGATTAATTAGAGCTGCTTTTATTATGAAACATTACTATCCCTTTAAGAATTTATCAGAATGGTCAGAATCATCTTCTCACATCTGGGGGTCGATACTCTGTCAAATTCTGGCCATTCTTTCGCATAGGAGCTGCTTCAGCAGCTTCATACGACAACATTCCTCCACATATTATCTAAGACTGGGGCTTTGGAAATCCCAGTGCTTCTCCCGTTATATCCCCGACCTGCAACATGAAATCCGCTAAGCTTTCTCATCCTTGTCCGAATGAACCTTCTCAATAAATCTATTGCAAGCCTATCTTGTCTCTTCTCTTTTGGCCCCTAATCAGGCCGGCCACTCTGTCATCGATCCTAGGTCCACAGGGACCTAGGTTATGCCACAACGTTCCATTACACCAATTTCACCGTAAGCCCCAACTACAAGTGTACAGTGGGGCATCAGGTATTAATACACCTTTCAGCCGCCCCTTCCTCGAGGCATCTAGGGAATTGTTCCCTCCTCTAACCACCCTCAGTTCAATTTATTTTCTACTGCTCTCAACTCTTAGCTAGGCCGGCCCTCTAATCAGGCCGGCCACTCAGACATCGATCCTAGGTCCACAGGGACCTAGGTTATACCACAACTTTCCATTACACCAATTTCACCGTGAGCCCCAACCATAAATATAAATAGATAGATAGATAGATAGATAGATAGATAGATAGATAGATATAAACATACTCTGTGTCATAACGGGGCCCAACTGATCTAGTAACCTCTAAAACAAAATAGTATACAGTGTGCAATATCGTTACTATCCCTTAGCTTGCTAGTGGTACAAGCTCCAAGTAAAATTAAATACAGAAATATAGGGAGAGCGCTATGGTACACTGCTAGTGTAAACACGTTTATTAAAAATATTATATATATTAAAATCAATACATAATATTGGCATACAATATACAAATTAAACTAAATATATATCTACACATAATAAAGCTCCAGAACATACAATAACTGTGCACAATAATAAAAGTCTGTGTCCAATACATAAAAGTCGATGTTGGCAATGCTTGTCAGCAATGGTGGATAGTCTATATCATATCCATTAAAGTTGTATTAACCCGACAATATAACGTAATAAGCGGACAGATATGTTCCACAGCTGTGTGTGCTAAGATAGTATATCCGGCTAGTATTATAATCCAACGAGCTGTAATATCTACGCAGCAGGTGTATTGCACGACTACATCAATAGGAGTTATAGTTGTTAAAGAGTGATGTATAAACTCCTAATAGATCTTGGATGTCCTCCCCTGTCTATATGTTATTATCCCTTACTTGTCAATAGGTACGTATTACCTGGGGCTTGGTGTTGCAGGCAGAGAACTCCAGTCGCCTTGTATCAGCCTCCCGTCTTTATTTATACATTGTTCAAATGCAACTATGTTGCTGTAGCCTGATGTATTCAGGATCATAAGATGTAGTCGAACGGGCAAAGGTCACCATTCACCTCCGCTAAGACCTCCCGTCTCTCTCTCAGCACTGTCCAAGCACTGTCATGCCGCTACTGCTGATTCGTTCAATCAGGATCAAGGATATATGAGGTAATCTATTTCCACCTCACTAGAAACTTGAAATACCAACTTTTATCAAACTGTTTCACTCTTTTAGTGACATCAGCATCATACAACAGAGTTCTTCAACGCGTTTCGTACTGTTCCTAGTACTTCATCAGGGAGCATCATGGAAATATATTCGACTTTCTCTTATATATCGCCATCTTTACGTCTTATTAGCGCTCTTTTTTAATTGATGATTTGACATGCGCAATGTACATCAAGTTAACATTGCTCTTCCTCCTGTGTACTACTAAACTACATAGGATTAACCCTATCGTAATAACATGCAATCTATCTATAGTATTGGCAATCTAAAAAATATATAGATCTATGCTATACATAATTAGGAATATAGACAAAAAAAATATAAAAAATATTATGCTAACAAAAAATAATATAAATAAAAAATGCTAAATAAAACAAATAAAAATGAATATAAAAATGATAAAAAATATAGAAAAAATTAATAAATAAACATAATATAGAAATAAAAATAATGACCATAATTGTCATTATTTTTATCATACCTAAAGATTTGCTAGTGAACAAATCAAAAAGATATGGAAACAGAAAATCTAAAGAACAAAGAGAGCGCCAATACATACAATAAGAAATAATTTATAAACAATTTATTAACAATGACTTGCAAATCACAAATTATAATATTGATTTACATAAAAGAGTCTCCGATTGCATTGGTACAAACTTTAAAAATCTATAGTGATATCACTAGATAAAAAATATGTTCAATATGCTCATGATTAGTGTTCAGATCTCTGAAGTATTCCTCTATGCAACCTTCATAAACAATGATCCGATATTGACCGTGCAGGTATGGGAAAGATTACAGAAACACCACCCGCTAGCACACACGTCTGCTCTACTATCAAATACAATATAACTGTTACACCTGCCTGGTCAATATCGGATCATTGTTTATGAATGGTGCATAGAGGAAAGAGTGCTGAGATCAGTACACTAATCGTGAGCATATTGAACATATTTTTGATTTGCATATCATCATTTATAAATTGTTTCTTATTGTATGGAGATTATTGGCACTCTACTTTTTGTTTCTTCATATATATTTGCCTGGGTGCACATCAAATTAAATGATAGACATGGTTCACTCGGTGATAGATGGCACTCACAAGGTCTTTTTCAAACAGCATAGATGTTTATTGAATTGATGTTTCGGCCGCGAAAAATGACAATGGGCATTAAATGAGCAATTGAATAGTGAGTAGACTGACTATGAAACTGTCAATTTCGCACTGACAGGATCTGCTAATGAAAAGGCAAATATGAAAAAGCTGGTCATAAAACAGTTAACCCTTTGAGTACCAGAGGAGTACGCAACACATTGCTTTCAAAAGTGTTGTGCACCCCCTCTGGCACTCAAAGGGTTAATTTGAAAGAATGAAAAGAATAAACAAGTTAATTCAAATTATGCAGATTAATAATCTGTTAACTGTGGAACAAATAATCCAGTTATGAAACAGTTTGGTATAAGATATAGAAATAAATGTTGTGTTTGTGTTCTTTGTAACACATTTATTATTCATATATTTTCAGATCTGAACAAATGTCCCACATTAAAATGGCAATGTGGTCACATTAAGAAAAGGGCCGGATTTCCATCTCAGTATTTCTACATTTCTACTTAGTACATCAGGATCAATATGTTCTAAACTGCAAATTGCAACTGACCCTTGTACCACCAATTCCAACAACCACGAAAAGAAGAAGTCATAGCACTGATGTGCAACAGTGTTAGTATATAGACGCAAGTCTTAGTGAAAACAATTCTAATAAAATAGATTTGTGTTCAGTTAGGCCTAGATTACATTGCAATTGATGAGTGCTATCAATGTTTTATATAACAGATCCCCATTGCAGAATATGGAGAAATTTATAGATAAAACCAAATTATAAAACAATCAACTGCAATGGAATACAAACCATACCTGAGAATAATTATTATTGTAGTATTGAGTAATAATTTGTTTATTAACCCCAGGAGAATCAGAGGGATGCATTAAAACCCCCTCTGGACCTCCAGGAATAAATCTTTATGAAGTGTGCCCTCCTCTCTGTGATAAGACTAAAGTGATACCAAGCAAAATCTAAGTTCCAGATACTAACAACACAAAGAGCAGAGGTCAATGCCAAGCCAAGCTCGGCGCAGGTGCATTCTCAGAAGCTTTACCCTGGAAACAGACATAATAGTCAATATTTCTCCAAA
Organism: Rhinophrynus dorsalis; assembly: GCA_037306005.1. Classification (NCBI taxonomy): domain Eukaryota; kingdom Metazoa; phylum Chordata; class Amphibia; order Anura; family Rhinophrynidae; genus Rhinophrynus; species Rhinophrynus dorsalis. Next base: position 466,891,034 of record CM074718.1, on the reverse strand, counting down.
CTTGAAAATTAGAGAGTTCCGCAATGAGGCTTTTTAGCAAATAATTGAAGTAAAGACAACAAGTATAAAATAGGGGGTGAACAAACAAGTGGATTGCATCTCTACAGCTCACAATTTAGTTTTGTGCATTAAGCCACCTGAGTCTAAAAGCTAGAGAGGTGGGGAGGGGGCAGCACACCTGCTGCTCTCAGGCACTCAGAACACAGTTGGCTCAGTCACAAGGACACAATATGTGATGCATCCACAAGAGGGAGCATAAAAGGCATTAACAGGTGAAGGATGAGGCTTACCTATGCAACACTCTCCCCATGATCATCTTTATACAATGAGGGGGGGCATTGTATGTTGATGACAGTACATATATTAACCTTGAGATACTACTGTAGCTGTAGAATATTAGTTGAAATAAAGGTCAATTGTAAAAGTTCTGCATAATCAATTTGGAGGTTGAGCAGACTTTGTAGAGCAGCCCAAAGCACCCATAAAGGATGCGACCTTGTACATGCCGTTGATATGAGCACTGAATACCACTCTATTATAATGTCTATAATCAAGGGGTTAACAGCCCCATTTAATCAATGGGAATTTGAGGATTTCTTTATTTATTCTTGTGGCAGAATGTCGCTGCAATTGACTAACACTGTGGGTTCTTTGCTGCTGAAGAAATGAAACAGCAGAAAAACAGGCAGAAAAACAGTGCAGCTGAGCATTATTCAGTATAACAAGAACAGAACAGCGACAAGGAGCATCAGAGCACTGCCCAAGCATGTACCCACCTGAATGGAACAGCCCAGGGACATACAGCAGAAAAACTCACAGTTTGTCTTAGCAAGAACCTTCTTTGTTGAAAAAGCACACAATTGTTTAAAGGGATAGTAGTAATACTTTGTTTTATCTTTATTTTATTTTGTAGGCATTAAAAAACATGAAGAAAGATATGTCTTCTCTCTCAAACCTTTATGGTTTGAGAGATATTCACAAGCAAAGTTTCCCCTCCCCGCCCCTTTTACCTAGTGTAAGCCATCTCCCCTCAGATGTGGAATGCAGTCCATAGACCAGACAGATAACAGCAGGGGACAATCTTCTTCCTATGAGAACAATGAAGGCCCTGTCCCCCTTGACAAGTTTTTCAGGTTTTTCCCTTATCTTAATTGAAGATTGTCCCTCTCTGCAATCTGCCTGGACCCACCCTGCTGCTCTGAGCTGAGAAGGGTTATTTCAGTAAAAGGGGCGGGAGGGGGATACTTTATCATTCAATTACTCTTGAACTACAACTCTGACAGAATTGAAATAACAATCTCCAAAGTCCAAATACTATGATGATTAATTAGAGCTGCTTTTATTATGAACCATTACTATCCTTTTAAGTTAATAATTGCATCAACTTTCTAAACACAATAAATTAACCAATGAGAAGTAGGGAACACATAAAAATTACAACACAGAAACAATAGGTATAGGAAGCTGTTTACACAATCATTTTCTTGCTCTTCTTCACAGGTGTCAATGAATAGCCACACTACTTGCTGTCTCCACATGACTCCTTCAGTACATTGTTCATGTCTCGGATTAATGATTGCCCCCTAAGGATCCTGTCCTCTCAATCAGCTCTGTTACGAGGTCCTAAATCCTGAGCTTCTCCATCCCCCAAATCCATAGTCAGTGTGTCTTTAACAAGCTCACTACAGACATACAAGTACTCGAGGACAGCCAAGGAAAACAGTTTGCCCCAAGTGTGTCCAGAGGCACCGGGTTGACCATCAGGTCTGGTTGCAGCATTCTAAATAAAGTCAAGGTCACAGCACAGGACATATGGGGTTCATCCTCCCCTTTTCTCCACTGGACCAAGCAATCAAGATACCACCCCTCCAGCCATGATATAACAATCCATAGCAGATCCTGGGTCCTGGCAGCTAATAGGGACAAAGGAGATCCTGTTCTCTGGTTTCACAAGGTAGGCCATTGAAGACTCCATGCCAGAGTCATGGGAAACCAGTCACTCCCCTCAAGTGCTATTCTCCACGACTGAGGCAAAAAGAAATAACAGGGTATGAAGACCTTTGTATGCCTTCCCAAGGTATCATCCAACAAGTAGTCCTGAGGCCCCATGAATCCCCAATTCAAGGAAAGACACTGTGGTGCCTATCTCCACTGTGCCAGAGATAGCTAACATGCAGCAGGGGTTCATCGATCTGGTTGCTCTCATGTTGCATACTCTCCTGTTCTACATTCAGATCAATGATATGGTGATCCATATCATTACTCCTCACTTTCTACGTGGTATAGGTGCCACTGATTCTCAGAGAAGATGAGTTCCAGTGCTGTGCATAGCTGCCTGTCCCATGGCTCTCCACCAGGGATGCTGCCTCTACCATCATCAACAGATGCACCCCTGATGTCAAGGTTGAGATTCTGGCTGATCTCAGGGTCCTGCGTGGACTGTTGAGAACCAGTGCTATCCATCTTGCACCCCCCCCCTTTCAGGGTACCATTTACACTGGAATCACTCTCTTGGTGCTTTTTCTCCACCCTTATCAGCAGGACTCCCTGGTAGCAAGTTGGGGACCCAGACTGGCTGTCTGGCATCCTTCCTTGGTCACCATAGCACTGTCCTGCTCATAACCTGTAGGCTTTCTTTCCTGTTGGTCTGCTGGGATATCTGTCTCTCCATCAGACCTGGTCAGCTTCCAGATCCCTTCCCCCAAACCCCCTTGTTTTTTCATTCGCACCTATGATTGCACTGTTGCTATTGGACCTGGACCTTTCCTGTACTGTACTCCACCATCATTTCTCCCAAAGTGAATAATAATCCAAACGTAGGTCCATCTGCTTCCCAGTTAGCAGACTCCTTGTACTGCTGGACCACTGGATACTGAGGGGATTTGAACCCTGTGGATGAGTCCAACCACTGGAGGGAAGGTGTGCTTCCCTAAGCAAAGCACAGAAGTCCTTTTCTGGCTTGGCCTCAACACAAGCTAAGCCCTCCAGGGGAGTAGTGCCTCTTCCTGAAGGGCTCCAAACCAATCATTTCAAACCACCTATGGAACAAGATTAACTACCTAGAGGTGAGGTCACCCATGTGGGAAGCCACCCAGACTAGAGGGCTCTCAGGAGCCAGAGAGTCCAGGTAAGGCTCTTGTGGAATATAATCATCCTCTTCTTTCTCTCTGCTTTCTGGGTTCATGCTGGTGCCATTATTTCCAGCTGTCTTTCAATAGTCCTCCTGGGTAGCTGCTTCTCCCATCATGTCTGTCATTTCCTGCACCCAATACTGCACAGTTTTGTCAGTCACATACATTACGGCTCCTGTTCCGCTACACTATCTGGTCACTGCATGATCCCATTGTTGCTATGAATTGTGACAGACTGTCCCTATGCTTGACAAGGAACTCTACTGCAAGCTCTTTGTCTCCAGTGAAACGAAGCAGATCAGGTAGAATAATGGTCCAACTTGACTTTATTCATCAAAACAGTAACAGGAAAAGAATCTGGTGTAAGAGAGTACTGCCTAAGCACATGCTCATCCTGCTCGCACTACAACATTCATACAACTCAAACATAGTCAAAGTGTATGTCAGCACATCCTATATAATAATTCGCTAAGTTGTGTGTAACGCCGGACATCCGCAGTAGACACTGCTGCGCGTGCGGCAGTCATGCACAGTACAGACTGCCCGCGCCGCGGCTGATACAGAGCTGGGCGCTCCGAAGAAGCGTCCAGATCTGTATCAGCAATGGCGCGGGCAGTCTCTGCTGCGCGTGACTGTCCCGTGACCGGCTGCCAGAGGCACTGTGGCCCGTGTAACGGGCTGTTCAACTAGTACTTTTATATTTTTTTTACTTGATAATTGCACCAACTTCCAAAACACATTCAATTAACCAACACAAAACAGGGAAGGAAGAACAGTTATCACATAGTAACAATGTGATTTGATTATGAAGTTGGTTTTACAAATATTGTCTTTCTAAAAAACAGGCATAGTATTTACTCTTCTGTACAGGGGCAATGAATAGCCAGACTACTGGCTGTCTCTTCATGACTTTTTCAGTCTAATTTTTATTGTCTGTATTTAAGCCCCCCTACTGATCCTGCCCTCATAATTAGCTCTGTTACAGGTCTTAAATCGCTGAGCTTGTCCATTCTCCTAGATCCATGATTACTGTGTCCTGGAAATTGTCCAATGGTTCAATAAACCAGCTGACATGGGCACAATGGAAGTCTATAAAGAATCAGTCACCAAGTCATTTCTTCTCAATTTCCTGTAGTATATTTGGTTTGCACCAAAATTGTTCCACTTTCCCTTCGTACGTCAGACTCACTGTTATACATTCATTTGCGCACCTTGGGGCTTTTTGTCTATTCTGTATGCCTTATAGATTGAGTAGAGCCACACAAACCAAACATCGTACCCTAGCTCCAACTGCATGCATCTTGGCATAATACATATAGATTAAAGGGATAGTAATGTTTCAAAATAAAAGCAGTTCCAATTAATCTTCATATTTGGGGCATGGAGAGTGTTATTTCAATACTGTCAGACTTGTAGTTAAAGAGTAATTGAATGATAAAGTTTTCCCCTCCTGCCCCTTTTACCTAGCGTAAGCCACCTCCCCTCAGATGTGGAATCTGGTCCATAGACCAGACAGCTCACAGCAAGGAACAATCTTCTGACTGTGAGAACAATGAAAACCCTGCCCCCCCGTGACAGGTTTTTCAGCTTTTTCCCTTATCTTAATTGAAGATTGTCCCTCTCTGCAATCTGCCTGGACCCACCCTGCTGCTCTGAGCTGAGCAGGTTTATTTCAGTAAAAGAGGCGGAAGGGGGATACTTTATCATTCAATTACTCTTGAACTACAACTCTGACAGAATTGAAATAACACTCTCCAAGGCCCAAATACTATGATGATTAATTAGAGCTGCTTTTATTATGAAATATTACTATCCCTTTAAAGGGACAGTAATGTCAGAAAAAAGTATTAACTATATGGTAGATACAATTAAACAATAGTAATTGCACTTATTCGTATCTCTCAAACCGTTACGGTTTAAGAGATATAGGAAAATAAAGTTCTCCACTCCTTTCCCTTTCTGCTTGACGAGCTGTAAAACTGTCAGAAGCAGATTCTGGTTCCTGGCTCTTCAGCAACACAGACATAGTGATATCTAAAAATAAATACTTTTTCGGAACCAACAGCCACCCCTAACTTAGAACATTCCCTCTGAATGAGGTATACAATAGGTAAACTGTGGCCCTTGTGGCCCACGCAGGTAAAGATAAAACGTTCCAAGAATTATCTGTTTCTACACCAAATGTGTGGTGTATGTGCAACGTCTGATACCATCTGAGTTTAGATCAGCTGGCTCTCATCAAGATATCCCTGATGGAACACAGTAGCTAGGTTATCAGCAAGTTATTTTGCAACTCAGGGTCTGAGCTGTTTTAAATTCACCTTACTTATTGTATTGTTATTGGATTATAATTTATTTTCTTTAATAAAGTTATTTTTTTATTATTATTTTTGTAACATCTAGAGTGCACCCATTCAACATTTCTTCTTTCTATCTCTCTCTCAAGTCTTTAGTCTATAACTATATGTTGGGGTAGCATATAGTATAACCACATCCCCCTTTTTCAACTTAGAGGGTTAAAATATCCATCCTTTAAATAGCAAATCTGATACATGGCAGAAGGTGCTGTTTCATTCACTTTAGTGGTGCCCACTCATTGTCACAACCTATGAAGGGAATTAAAAACATTCAAAATAATTAAAGGGATATTATCACCACAAATCTAATAAATGTTATGCACTCCTAACATCATTTTCTTGGAAATATGTATGAGAAAGTCCTAAAATCTTTCAAAATAAAAGGTAAAAGTGTTCACTTATGTTCACTTTTTATCAGACCTGTTGAAAAAAGTAAAAAAAATCCATAAACAGAATTAATTGTTTTGAGATTAGAACCCACCTAGTTCAGTTCATTGTAACTCTTGTCTATTGCTTATTTGTTTACCTAAATCATTGCCATTATCCCTTGTATGAAGAAAGAGGGGTCAAATTGTTATGCATTGCTGCCTACAGATGAATAGGAAAAGCATGTTTAAAATTTTGGGGGGTTTAGAAATACTTTTTTTACAAATGATGATGTTTAAAAGGGAATGTATGACCTCTATTCAGTTTTAGGATATATCTATTATAGAAACATAGAATAAGAACCACTCAGCCCATCTAGTCTACCCATTTTCCTAATGTAAAAACCTCAAACCTTATTTGGTCCTTGGCCTTGTCTTATGTTTCTGACAGCCCTATGCCTATCCCATGCAAACTTCAATTTTGTCACTGTATTAACTTCTATCACTTCTGCTGGTAGACTATTCCACTTATCTACTACCCTCTCAGTGAAGTAAATCTTTTTTACGTTCCATCTAAACCTGTGTCCTTCTAGTTTTAGACTATGACCTCTTGACCTAACATTTTTTACTCCTTTAAAAGAAAACCAATGTCAAAATGTTAGCAAGGCTGGTATATATTCAAACAGACCACATCACTTTTTATGCTAGTCAACACCATGAAAGATTATTCAACTCTTTGAGTCCAGAGGGGTGTCCAAAATATTTTTTGCAATTCATTGGACACCCCTCTGGAGCTCAAAGTTTTGAAAAATGGTCAAAGGAGAATGTAGCCAAAATGTATTAACACCAAAATAAACCATATCTTCAAAAAAGACAATGTGAGGTAATGAAATTACTGTAAAAAATTGCTTAGATGTCTGTATAAATAGTTACATATACATAATTTTGTTCTTTTCAAAGTGTTTCTTTCCATTGTTTTCTGACAAAACGGAGCCAGTACTGACAATTTTCAGAACTGGCATTTAATGCTTTAGAATGTTCCAGTCTAAAAAAGTGACTCTAAATTCAGATCGGAGGTTCCAATTTGCCACAAATACGGAGGCAGTCAATCTTTGGCCCTCCAACTGTTGGGAATGAAGGGCTGTATGTTCAAAAGAAAAGTGGAGGATTCTGGGTCAAACTATTTGAACGATAGGGGAGAAATAAAAATACCCATTTAAATCAATTGGAATTTTTTTAACTTTACTTCTCCATTATAGTGCAAACGGTTTGCCGCAGACCTCCTCCACTTTTCTTTGGAACATTCAGCCCTAAAAAGCCTATCATTCCCTGCCAGTGAAAGGCTAACTGGGGAAACTGGAGCTGTAGTCTCCCCAAGTTGGAGACCCAAATATGGTCTATCTGTGCCCCAGAATGCAAAAGAAAGCTAAGGAAAAAATAGGGCAAGATACAGCACATAGGCCTCCAGACCCCATGCATCTAAGACCAAGATTACATTGCAGTTGAAAAGTTTATCAGTTGTTTTATCCCATTCAAGTCTATGGAGAAATGTGTAGATAAAAGCCTTGATAAAGTTATCAATATCAACCTAATCCAGGTCTAAGTTCGCTGTGCTCCTGTCTGTTATTAGCTTCCTCTAAATTCAGAGGTTCATTGCTGTTGCAGTAACTGCAATGGATAGATGGATACAGCTTTGGTTTGCACTAATTACCTGTTAGCTGCTATTTACCTTGGTGCACTTTTTAAAATGGTTACTGGTAACAAGTAATGATGGTAACATCCTCATAAGGGTTAACTGTGTCCCCTGCCTCCTGTATTAGCACCTTTGTGCCCTGGGGTGAAGGAGCACACTTGTTTACATGAAAGTAATTCCAGGATTATTACAAACTGGGGCAATAAGCAGTCAGTGCTCTTGTTAATGAGGCGGGTGAGTTAATGACCCATTTCATTGCTAACAACTTTTCTAAACACGTTCCGAGTCACCCAGCACTTCTAAGTAGCCTGAAGCATCAGTCAATAACACATTTCATTACACAGAGGGCGAATGCTTTGTAGTTAGGAGTGTGGGGGAGATAAGAATCTGCACCTGCTCACGTATGGGCATTAACACTTTAAACCTTTGAGTACCAGAGGGGTATGCAACACATTGAAGAGCATTGCGTACCCCTCTAGCACTCAAAGGGTTAAAGAAGAGAAGGTTGTTCAACCCATTGTGAAAATGGAAAAAAATCATTTTGAGTAGAGGAATCTTCTGTTTAACTAGTTCACCACCATTGGGCTCTCCAAAGCAATTTTTTGCAGCATCAAAAGAATTAACCCATTGTATTCTAGAGACATCTTCAAAGTATTGTTTCCCAGGTAACTGAAGATGCTCTAGCACCAAGGGATTAAGCTTTTTGCCATCTGGACAGTGTTTTAAAAAGGGTAGAATGACTTGAGGTGAACCTGTCATCTACAAGTGGTTCTTAAACCTGTCCCTGAAGACAGCTAATATTCCAGGACTTAAAGGGATAGTAATACTTAAAATGTAAAAAAAGTATGTTGTAGGGTTTATCCCCCTGAGTAAAACAAGGGCACTCCCACTGCTGAGAGGTGTTTCATTCAAAAGTTATTAATTTTCAAAGTTGAATTTTTTAGGTGCAATATCACAGTGGCCTGAAATTTTACAGTGGCGCTGTTGCTACACGATCCTATGGACAGGTCTGGTCAGTTGACCATAAATCTCCATAGGATGGTGTAGCAACAGCGCCACTGTACAATTTCAGGCCACTGTGATATTGCACCTAAAAAATTCAACTTTGAAAATTCATAACTTTTGAATGAAACACCTCTCAGCAGTGGGAGTGCCCTTGTTTTACTCAGGGGGATAAACCCTACAACATATTTTTTTTTACATTTTAAGTATTACTATCCCTTTAAAGGAGCAGTAAACTTCTTTTTCTGAAAATATCAATGTTATAGAGCTTTTCCCACTGCTGTCAGTTGTTTTATTCAAACATTAACAGTTCAAATAATCAGGAAATTAATTTACTGTGTTTACTTCCTGATAGTTCTAACTGACAGGAAGTGACTCAACAGTCTCTATCATATTCTTTGGAGAACTGTAAGTCACTGACTTTCCTTTCCATTAAAATGTAACAGAAAAACTAATTGTAATTTGATCACTAGAGGGCACTGCTAATGTAAATAAACATGGGTTTAAGATATTCATCTGTCAGCAATGGGAGCACCCTTATTGTACTCGACAGGAAATGCCCTACATTATATACTTTTTTCATTAAAAAAAGTTTACTACTCCTTTAACGGGAACTATACCTTTAGAATAATTGACTCTTAATTTGTTTAACAATAGTAACCAGCTATAACTATACAACATTTTTTTGCTTTGGACGGCTTTGTAGTGAATAGCTGGACACATACTTTTCACTATCTAAAACTATTGAATAATTCTAAAGAACCGTAGGTAGGTCTTTTCTCTTTGGGTTAGACCATTAAGGCTGTTGATACATCCATGCAATAGACCTAAACTAAATACAGAAAATTTCAAGTGCAATTAAAAAAATATATAGATATGTAACATAGTAACATAGTAAATTAGGTTGAAAAAGAGACACAAGTCCATCAAGTTCAACCTTCGCCTCATACCTCAGTAACTGAGAATTTTATAGCTTTCCTGCTACCAATTAAATTAGTCTTTATCAGACCTTCCTGATCAGCCTACTGATAAACAGTATAACTCTGTATGTTCCCTTTTGAAAGAAATGTATCTAATCTTCTCTTAAATGTATCCATTGTATCTGCCATAACTACCTCCCTGGGCAATGAATTCCACAATTTGACAGACCTTACCTCTGCTGAAGTTATTCTGCTATATAAAGGAGTTCTACCTACGTAAGTTTTTCTGTTAAATGAATAGCCACTTATTACTAATGATATAGTTCCCTTTAAAATTAATCAGAGGCTCAGTCATTACTGATTCACTTAACTGTGCTATAGGAAGAAATACTTCAGTCCAAGACTTTTAGTGGACAGGTTTGATAACCACTGATTTAGGGTAATAATCAGTGGCCACTGTTTAAAAGTTTATGAGAAATATAGATCTGTACGTTGAAAGAGATACACTAATATAACACTTGTTTACCTCTGCATGAAACACAAAGCTAGCTTGTTTGATAAGTACACATTACAGCGGAGTGTTGTACCAGTTAATACATAGAAACTCTTGTAAACAAACCTGAACAGGAGTCTCAACCTCAGTTCCCATTATCTCCTTCATCTCACTCTCTTTCTCTATCCTCAAAGAATGTTTTATCCAGCCTGGCTACTGTTTAAAGCAAAAATATAGTGATATCCCTATAGTGATATTGATACAAAAAACATACTTGTATCAGTAACCTTTTAAGGACCAGAAAAGTGTGCAACATAAGGTGTTGCACACCCCTCTAGTCTTTAAAGGGTTAAAATATTTCATATGGTTCCAAAACATGTTTTCAAATGCCACTTAACAGGCCAGGATTTTAGGATTCCCCCTTAACCCCAGGTGATGGAATCACAATTACTGAGGCTCTGATAATACTTTAAACCAATGGTTCTCAATCTTTTTTTGTTCAGGGCACCCCTAACACGTAGTCTAGAACATTCAGGGCACCCCTAACATATGTAATGTACTTTATCAAGGGCATAATGAAGGTACAATGCATAAATATACAGTTATTATTAGGTCTTACAATCATAATAACACAATTAAATATATTGTGCATAACAATTTCTATAAATCTTTATTTAAAAGTCCATTTTTGTTAGTCTTCATAGAAAACATGGGGCACCCTAAGTTGATGTCTATGGCACACCAAAGTGCCACGGCACCCTGGTTGAGAATCACTGCTTTAAACCAACTTGTTGGTTGTACTTGAGAATTATTAATATGTAAAATAATATATATTGTAGGAATTATCCTCCTGTGTGTAACAGGGGTACTCCCACTGTTTAATTGTGTTTTATTCAAGTGTTATTGCAACCCTAACCTGATATTTTAGGTACAGTATCTCAGTGGCCTGACATATTATAGTGGTTCTGTTGTTACACCATCGTATGGAGGTTTACGGTCTGACAACAGCTGCAATTTTGTCCTATAATAAATATAAAACAAGGCTTATACTATCAATAGAAGTCTCCTGATTTCACTTATTAGGGAAAGCCGTTTAATATTTATATTTTCTTAGTGTTACTATTGCTTTAAAATTATTACTGATGCTTTAAGAGACTTATGTGAGTAGTAAGTGTGGCTGTTAGCCCACTAAAAGAACTTCCCATATTATTTTTGTGTTTTTGACTGAATCATTTATTATTACCTGTTGGGAGTCTTTACCATTTTATGTATAGCCAGCTATGATAAAATATTCATTTGTTTATTAAGAGGCTAAAAACACGTAGAGAGACATGTGGGAGAACGAAGTTGGGCCTCTATACCAGAAGCTGCATCCACTGATATTTAAGTAAACCCTTGAGTAACACACTATTTTATAGTCCCACTACCCAGTGCTAAACATGTGGTGAGCTGACATTCTGTTCTGTTTTTGTTCAGAGCTGTACTAGAGACCTGACCTGACCTGACATGGCGAGGCTGTAACCATTCAAAGTAACATTTAAAAATAGATATGTTTTATTTTAATATTTCTTTTTACAGCAGCATATGTTCATTTTTCTTTTTACTTAGCAGATAATTTATCTTTAATGATGATTTGGTATCAGCTGTTTCAGTTCTCCACTGATATACTTTCAGATGTTATCTCCCTATACCTTCAGTTTGCAAAAAGACTCTGTAACTCAACTGTGTCTGCAAAAGATTGCAAGTGTTCTGTCTGAGTGGGTCTTTATTTGAACTTTCTCTCTATTATATAATAGACTAGTTGAAGAGCCCGTTACACGGGCCACAGTGCCACTGCCAGCCAGTCGCTGGATAGTCATGTGCAGTAGAGACAGCCCGCACCGCAGCTGATACAGGAGCGTCCAACTCTGTATCAGCCGCAGTGCGGGCAGTCTCTACTGTGCATGACTGCGGCGTTACACACCTTTTAGCGAATTATTATATAGGATAATAGATAATAAAATATCTATTATCCTCTGATGCTCCTGCTCTCATACTTGGGGACTTCAACTGTCACACTGATGATCCTTCCCTCTCTTGGGCCTCACGCCTCCTTCAACGAACCTCATCTTTCACCCTTCAACAATGGACTGAGTCTAGCACACACAAAGACGGTCACCCCCTTGACTTGGTTTTCTCAAAGAACTGCTCTTTCCTAGATTTCTCCATATCTCCTTTCCCACTCTCCGACTACCATCTCATAACCTTCTCTACAACCCTTTCCCTCATTCCCCCACCAACTACGGCACCCTTCGCTCACTAGACATTTCTGCCTTATCTTCTGCATTGCACTCAAACCTCTCCACCTTCAACACTCTTTCTGAATTGGACAGACTTGCAGAATACTACAACAACCTCCTCTCTTCATCACTTAATCTGTATGACCCCGTCCAGGCCCGTCACAAACTCCCCTCAAACCCAGCACTTGACTCAACTCACAAACACGCTTTCTCCGCTCCTGTACCTGCACCTCTGAACGCCTGTGGAGGAAGTCCCGCTCTGACGCAGACTTTATCCACTACACATTCCTCCTGTCCTGCTTCAACACTGCTTTATCCTCTGCCAAACAACACTCATATTCCTCACTAATCAATACTCTTCGGTATCTTCAATTCCCTCCTTTGCCCCTCACCTCCATCATTCCCCCTCCCCTCCCTAACTCCGCTTTGCAGAATCTTTCACACAAAAGATTAACACAATCAAACAATCCCACCTTCCCAGCTTTCACAACTGTATTTTCCTGATCCTCCATCCTACTTATTTGATTCCTTTACTTCAGTCACAGAAGCAGAGGTCTCCCTTCTGCTGTCCACATCACCACTCACCACCTGCTCCCTTGATCCTACACCATCCCACCTCCTCAAGAAAAGTTCATTAGACCCCCACCTCCCCATCCAACTACCGCCCCATATCCCCCTTGCCCTTTGCCTCTAAGCTCCTTGAGAGCCTAGCCTACTCTCGTCTACTTACCTTCCTCAATTCCCATAAAACTCTGGACCCTCTGCAGTCTGGCTCTCGGCCCACTTTCTCTACAGAAACTGCCCTTCTCAAAGTACAAACGATCTCCACACTACAAAAACCAAAGGCCATTTCTCTCTTCTTATCCTTCTAGACCTTTCGGCAGCATTCGACACAGTCGACCATACCCTTCTATCCCAGATTCTCCAATCACTTGGTGTCTGCGGCCTGGCACATTCCTGGCTTCTATCCTATTTCTCTCAACGGTCTTTCTCTGTGACATACGCTAACACCTCCTCACCTCCGATCCCCCTCTCAGTAGGTGTACCCCAAGGCTCTGTTCTGGGACCTCTTCTCTTTTCTCTATATACACTCTCCCTGGGGCAACTGATAAAATCCTTTGGCTTTAACTACCATCACTATGCAGACGATACACAAATATATCTCTCTGCACCCTCAATATCACCTGAAATACAGCAGCGGGTCTCAGATTGCCTTACTGCTGTCTCTTCTTGGATGGCTCATCATCTCTTAAAACTTAACATGTCCAAGACTGAGCTCCTTATCTTCCCTCCTAAATCCTGCACAACACCTCCATTCTCTATAACTATGGAAGACTCCACAATTTACCCTGTAGACAAGGCCCGCTGCCTCGGGATAACTTTGGACTCTTCTCTTTCCTTCTCCACCCACATTAACAACGTTACCAAAACCTGTCACTTCTTTCTTCGGAATATAGCAAAAATCCGGCCATTCCTCTCTCACTCTACAACAGAAACCCTCATGCATGCTCTTATCCTTTCTCGCCTGGACTACTGCAACTCTTTACTTATTGGTCTTCCTACTAACCACTTCGCTCCGCTTCAATCAGTTCTTAATTCAGCCACCAGAATACTCTTCCTCTCCTCCAGTACAGTACTCACCCCACCCCTCTTAAAATCACTGTCACTGTCACTTCCCATAAAGAAGCGTATCACATTCAAAATCCTGCTCATTACCTTCAAGGCCCTCCATCACGTGTCCCCACCTTATATTTCATCTTTGATATCCCACCATATTCCTGCACATCCACTACGCAGCACACATGGTGGGCGACTCTCTGCCCCTTTAACCACTAACGCTGTTTCACGATAGAAAGCTTTCTCACTTGCTGCCTCCTACCTCTGGAACTCCCTACCACCCAGTATTCGTCAAGCATCAACCCTCAACAACTTTAAATCAAAACTAAAAGAGCACCTTTTATCTCTAGCAACAGCGTAATATGGAAACATTATCAAACATTATCATCATAAGCCAAACACTGCACTTCCTCCTCTACCAGCTTGTATCTGTATGTCACCCATCCTATACTTAGACTGTAAACTCTACGGGGCAGGGACCTCTTATCCTAATGTATACTCACATGTTGTTCCCCTTATGACTGCCTATACAAGCACTTGATCAACGCACTTATTGTACCCCTTCTATATTACATGTAATATGTAAAGTGCCAAGTACACCGGTTGGCACTATATAAATAAAAATATACAATACAATATATTAGCTGAAATGCTGATGAACATAGTGAGTATGAGAAACAGACAGGGGAATGAATGAATCTGCTAGCACTGCCCAACTGATCTGCTTATTCCTGAGCATAAACATACTGTACCTGCCACTGTGTTTATGTACAATAACTTTAGTGCATAATGGTGTATGCAGCTATGCAAGCATTAAGAGATTTAATGCAAGCAAGCCAGAAAAGCTCTCCTATAACACGTGCAGGAAAATTGAACCAGCTTCCTCTGTGCCTTATTAGGACATAGGGTTAAACAAGGTGCAGAGGAATGGAACACCAGAATGGCCCATACACTTGCAAACTGCTAACCCTTTGGCGTAAGCAAATTTTGGCATATAGCATTTCCCTTTCACCTATTATAAAGTGACTTGTCCCCTTGATTCAAGTTTGCATATTTGAAAAGTCATTAAAAACTGCCTATGTGTCACGTTACAGCACAACAGAAAAGAATGTCTTTATTGCTCCGTAGCGTATAAGTGGGGGTAGTCTCACTGGTGCCAATACAGAAGCAGAACCTTTGCTGCCTCTATTGCAAATCATATGTATGCCCAGAAGATGGTTACTTTAATACTTAGCTTTTATTGATTTATTAAAACATGATTGTTGCACGGCTTGTCTCAAACATTCTGAAGAGCCAAACCAATTTCTTGTATACTTAAAATCCCAGACAGTGTCAAAAGACAATTGGCAATATCCTTTTAAAAACCAATAATATAATAAATTGGGTTGCTGGGAAATAATGACTGCCCAATGTTATCTCTCTAATCAATCATGGCAGGTGTTATCATTGATATTATGACAACACGGGGTCTCTCTAATTCCTGCAAACAGAGACCAAACAAGGATGATTAAATATCAGCATATAAAAGAAATAATATGAAGTTTCCCTAGTCCAGAAAGTAAATAGAAAATTTGTAAGGGCTGTCCAGATCAGACGTGTTCACACTATAAAAAGTATTATATCAAAACACATACTCAACAGTTCAAATAACCCCAACAACATTTGTCGCTAGTGATGGAGTGGCAGTCATAAGTAGCAAATGAATAACAATTCATTGTTAACAGTAGATGTTTAGAATTATATGATGGTAGTGATGTTCTATACCATCACTGTGAGATAAAAACCTGACTGATATATTATACTATATAAACTACAAAGATAGAATAAGAAATCCCTAGTCTAGTAGATATATACTAAATCCCTATGTCACATCAAAAGAAGAAGGACAAGTAGATAATGACTAGATGTAATATAGGATAGTTCCTAAGTGTGTCTCTGAAGTCTGTCCAAACCAGCAGCGAAGGGTTGTTTCTTAATAGCTTTTGCTTATGCTGTTAACTCCTTTGCCTTCATTGTGCAGCAGAAACTGGACAAGTATGGTTTCATAAACGTGAGACAGGGAAATGTAGTAAAGACAAACTACTCTAATCAATACAATGTAAATCGCTGAGTCACATTATGAGAGTAAGAGCAAGTAGATAGTAGAGAGATGCATTTGGTTAATGTACATGTACATCACTAGGTGTACAGTAATGTGACTGCAGATATTTTTAAGCACAAGTGAACTCCTCAAGCACACTACTGGGTTTTTAAACCTTATATTCTTGTTTTCTGAAACATGGCTTCAGTGTAGTTACGTTAATACCTTTTACTAAATAACAGCTAACCTTGGGAAGAAAAATGACAACCAATGTAGAATACATGCAGCAATTAAATAACCACTCACATTATACTGAGAGACTCATCAAATAACATAATTTATAGGTCACACCCACATTTTAAGGTTTAAAAATCCGGTAGCAGTCTGACGCTTGGTAAGACCAGAGCCCCTGAGGAAGGGAATGGGGAAACATGTTGGGTATATGCTTGAGGGGTTCACTTGTGCTTAATAATGTCTGCAGTCACACTACTGTACACCTATGAAACATGCACACATGTACATTAACCAACTACATCTCTCTACTATCCACTAGCTCTTACTTGCGCTTATGCTTAAGGTGTGACTCAGGAATTTACATTGTATTAATTAGACTAGGGTTTCCTTACTCTATTTCTCTGTCTCACATTTATGAAACCATACTTGTCTGGTTTTTGCTCCATAGTGATGGCAAAGGCCACATATTGCTGTAGCCATTTTATAATTAACAACACAAGCAAAAAGAGACAATCCTTTGCAGCCAGTTTGGACAAGCTTCAGAAGCATATAATTATAAACTATCCTATACTATATCTAATTACTATCTACCTATCCTCCTTACTTACACATATATACCAGACTAGGGCTTTCCTATTCGTGTCTTTTTAGTTGATATATATAAAAGAGAAAGCCTCATTCCATAATTTATGTTTCCTCAGGAGACACACACACTCAGGGGTGGCAGTAAGGAGGAGTTACTGCTCCCATTGGGTGATTCAATGGGGGTGTGATTTTCACAGGACTATCCAGCCTGCCCACCACTATCCAACTGAGGAAAAAAACAAAATGGCTGCCACTTGCTCCTACACCACAGACACACACACACACATACCCCACTCACACAGCACTAAACTCACACACACACACACACACACACACACACACCACCAAATAAGCACACAATGCACCACACCGCAGCAGGACCTGTAGTACAGCCACTGAAGGGAAGCTGCAGCACCAGGGGAACAAAATGGTACTCAAAGGGTTAAGGTAGACCCTCATTGCTGAATTTTTTCTTGAATGTCATCATTTGCCATGCAAGACACAGGACAGGCAGCCATCAGGTACACACTTAACCCACTGACTGCCACAGGGTTGCGTATCAAGTTGTACCCCTAAGGGAGTGTGTTCAAACCCCTCACACTGTAAACATGCATTTCCTTGCCACTTCTCCTCCTTCCCCAGCCTATTACTAACACTTTTTCACATTTATGTTAAGCCCCACTGTAACGGAAGCTGGGAAGGGACCGCGTCACCTTCCTTCGTCGTTCCTGGTCTCTCCTTCTCGACGCAGATAAGCGCCGTCAGGTGCACCGGTTGGAGTATGAACAGTCACTGGAAACAGCCACAGGATCGCTGGAAGCAGGGAAGAGTCCACGTCGCCGCCTGACAGTCCACGAAGTTAGGTCGCAGGAAACTGGCAGCAGGCGGTCGGCGATTCAGGATACTTGGCGCAGATGGGTATCAGAGTGGATACTTTAGACCATAAGCAATACAAGACTCCAGGACTCCTTGTTCACTCCAAAACAGAACTCATTTTATTGTCACAAACCACAGACATTTATATACAGTACAGTACATTGGATCACATGGGGAACCTGATACAATAGGGAACTTGATTAAATCAAACACATCAGACAAAAGGCAAGGGCTGACACCATGAGAGCATTCACAGAGGTAATCAACTCACAACATAATACAAAGGGCTGGCAACAGAGTTTCAGGCTATACAATAGGTGACTCACAGACTGAGGGGTGTGAATGGATTAACACACACAGCAGGGGGGTCTCAGGACAGTTCTCACTCCAAGGACTTGAGTGGCCAGAATATTCATTTCCTGAACAATGGCCAGGGGTTGAATAATTAAGCAAAAGGCTTGGGAGTCTGCAATACATAATGAAATAATTAACCCATCACTGCCTATTCCCTTGGAGTAAACCCTCAACATACTACATACAATAACTAAAACGTTCGCCATACATTAAACATACTATGTGATCCAAAGTCTATGAATTTAAGTCTTTCTCTTAGGGAATAGCTGGCCAGTTTGTACGCCAAGGCACAGCACAGAGTCCAAACAGTAATAAATGTCCATAGTCTTTGAATAAATAGTTTGAGGTCCAGACAAGGGCTCAGTAACGGGTAGGATCCGTTACATTTCTCCCCCTTTTTGTACCAAGCCAGCGGGGACAGTAGTAAACGCTGACTTGGAGCTGTAGGAGACCATTGAGGTTGTGAGCCACTTGTCTGGACAGTTCATTAGTCTGGAGGCCTTAGTCCTAGGCCAGTCTTAAAGGAGGAGCCCCTTGTCCTGGGCCAGGGAAACAATGACTCAGCCTGGTGTCCTGTGCCAGGAGAAAATGCAAGCCCCTTGTCCACGCCTGGAAATAGAAAGCAGGTCTCTTGTCCTGGACCAGGGGTACAGTCTCGGTTCTTAATCCTGGGCCAGGGAAATTGGTGCCTGGTTGTCCTGGCAATCATCAAATTGGGTGGCCTCTCCTGGGCCATGCTCCATGCAGAGCTGGGGTTCAATGTTCCTGGGTCTGGGGCCAGGGGCTCAGGGTCCAAAGCCGGTCTATAAGGGGGATCTTCCTGGGGCAATTGTGTCTCTGGCTTCTGTGCATCAGAGTGTGGGGAGAGAGGCATATCTCCCCCTTTTAGTTGGGCCACTGCCCCAGAGGAACAGGAGAGGATGTTTGTCCCACTCTCCTGGGCTGTGGCAACGTTCTGGGACACATTCCCACCCCCCAGGCAGAGCTCAGGAAATTCAGGGGCCCCAGCAACATCCCTGATGAGGACGGTGGTCCCACTCACCAGATCAGGGCCCAAAGGGGAATTGTTGGGGAGTGCCTTCTTGGGGCTTCTGGTGAGCTTGCTCCCACTCACCAGTGTCAGGGCAAAACAAGGGGTGGTGTGCTCACTCCTACACACCACAGCAGGGGGTTCACAGGACCCGGTGAATTTGCTCCCATCCACCAAGCCAGGGGTCACAGGGAAAGGGAACACAATCGTTGGGCTGGGGATGAGGACTGTTGATCCACTAATCCCAGCCAAGGTTTCACATGACCTGGTGCGCTCGCTCCCACGCACCAAGCCAGGGGTTACAGGGGGACTGGAGAGCTCGCTCCTACTCTCCAGCATGAGGAACTTGGGGCAACATCCAGGGTTTCCAGGGGCAGTAGCAGCACTGCAGAGTGGCAGCCTGCTGTACTCCTCTTCTTCTTGGCCCCCCACATCAGGGCCATCTCTTGTCTTCTTGAGGAGGGCAGTCTCAATCCTCCTCGCAATCTTAGTCACATACCTGGAGAAGACACTCTTCCCCTTCTCCAGGGCAGTAGCAACAGGGGACGGACTGGGGCTTCTGGTGGGGACCTGCATCTCCTTCACCACAGCAGGGGTTTCCCAGACCCTGGTGAGCTCGCTCCCACTCACCAGGTCAGGGTTTACAGGGGGGCTGATGGGGCACTCTTCTCCACCCATCAGTTCACACAACATATCCTCAGGAGGGCCAGCAGCACTGCTCTCTTCCAGTCCGCTGGGGTCCTCCTCTTGTAGGCCATCACTTTCCAATGCCTTCTCTGCCTTGAGGGAGACCGCAGTCCCATCCCTCAAGGCGGCATCCTCTGTGGCCCTGGAGAGCACATACCGCTCCACTTCCAGGGCGTTTTCCAACCCCACAGGGAGCATCATCTTGGGGCTGCTGGTGAGCTCTTCCACACTCACTACAGCAGGGGGGTCATAGGGACTGATGGGCTCTCTCCCACCCATCAGCTGGGACATACAATCGCTGCTGGTGGGGACCTGCATCTCATCCACCGCAGCTGGAAAGACAGGGGAAGGGGCAACATACCTATCAGGGGAGACATCTGTCCCATCCCCTGATGCCGAGGCATCTTCTTCACTAAGGAGGAACGCATTCCCACTCCTCAGCTCAGGGAAAATACAGTTCAGGGGCAAAGGGGTATCAGGAAGGACGATTTTCCCACTTCCTGATGCAGGGGCAACAACAGGGGCACTGGTGAGGAACGAATTCCCACTCACCAGTGTGGAGTGAACAGGGGTAACACAATCCTGGCCCTCAAAGTCGCTGAAGTCCTCCTCAGATGCTTTACCCCCCCATTCTTCTTCCTCTTTTTGGAATTCCCGGACCTCTCGAATGAACCCAGCATATAGTTGCTCCAGGTCCCATTCACATCCTGCCAGAATATCCAAATTTCCCTGGCAGTCCGCAGGAATGTATCCACCAAAACGGTCCTCTCTTTTGTCCCGGATCTCCCAGTATCTGCTGGAGTCAGGGAACCCAAAAGTAGAGTCCATGTGGTAGGCGTTCCATACCAGCCCTTGGATGTCCCATCGCCAGTCAAAAAGGCCCTCGGATCCATATTCCTGGTCCAGGTATTTAACAAAGTCCCAGTACTCCTCCTGTACTCTGAGCTCCTCTGTAATGCACGCATCCAACTCTGGAACGAAGTCATAGATAACATCGCCCAGCCGGGTCCACCACTGTATTCGGATGGCGCTGTAGCGATCCTCATATGCTCCAAGAGTGTCTGCCAGCACTGCTTTGTCTGCCATGTCTCAATTTCTGCACCCGATATGAAGGAGAAATCCCACCGCTATGCCACCAATGTAACGGAAGCTGGGAAGGGACCGCGTCACCTTCCTTCGTCGTTCCTGGGTCTCTCCTTCTCGACGCAGATAAGCGCCGTCAGGTGCACCGGTTGGAGTATGAACAGTCACTGGAAACAGCCACAGGATCGCTGGAAGCAGGGAAGAGTCCACGTCGCCGCCTGACAGTCCACGAAGTTAGGTCGCAGGAAACTGGCAGCAGGCGGTCGGCGATTCAGGATACTTGGCGCAGATGGGTATCAGAGTGGATACTTTAGACCATAAGCAATACAAGACTCCAGGACTCCTTGTTCACTCCAAAACAGAACTCATTTTATTGTCACAAACCACAGACATTTATATACAGTACAGTACATTGGATCACATGGGGAACCTGATACAATAGGGAACTTGATTAAATCAAACACATCAGACAAAAGGCAAGGGCTGACACCATGAGAGCATTCACAGAGGTAATCAACTCACAACATAATACAAAGGGCTGGCAACAGAGTTTCAGGCTATACAATAGGTGACTCACAGACTGAGGGGTGTGAATGGATTAACACACACAGCAGGGGGGTCTCAGGACAGTTCTCACTCCAAGGACTTGAGTGGCCAGAATATTCATTTCCTGAACAATGGCCAGGGGTTGAATAATTAAGCAAAAGGCTTGGGAGTCTGCAATACATAATGAAATAATTAACCCATCACTGCCTATTCCCTTGGAGTAAACCCTCAACATACTACATACAATAACTAAAACGTTCGCCATACATTAAACATACTATGTGATCCAAAGTCTATGAATTTAAGTCTTTCTCTTAGGGAATAGCTGGCCAGTTTGTACGCCAAGGCACCGCACAGAGTCCAAACAGTAATAAATGTCCATAGTCTTTGAATAAATAGTTTGAGGTCCAGACAAGGGCTCAGTAACGGGTAGGATCCGTTACACCCACCCCTACTTTTAATTAAGCCCCACCCACTTGTAACCCAGATTGCCCCATTGCTCTCTCCACATCAGCACCACATAAGGGACTTCACATGTAAAAGTTCCCAGGTATGAATACACTTCCCACTGCCCACCCTGCCCACCACTATCCAACTGAGAAAAATAAAATGGCTACCACTTGCTCCTACATCACAGACACAAATGCCCCACTCACACAGCACCAGCACAATTATTTCTTGACTGCCATCATTTGCCATGCAATACACAGGACAGGCAGCCATCAGGTACACACTTAACCCATTGACTGCCACAGGGTTGTGTATCAAGTTGTATCCCTCAGAGAGTGTGTTCAAACCCCTCACACTGTAAACTTGCATTTCCCTCCCACTTCTCCTCTTTCCCCAGCCTATTACCAACAGTTTTCCACATTTATGTTAAGCCCCGCCCACTTTTAATCCAAATTTCCCCATTGGCCTCTCCACATCAGCACCACATGAGTCCCCTCCAGGGACGCCACAAGTCAAAGTCCCCAGGTATAAATACACTTCCCACTGCTATTTAACTCTGACATGCCTCTCTATACCTTAACCCTTTGAGTGCCAGAGGGGTGCACAACGCATTGCAATGCCAACCAGCAAGAGCCGGAACCTCCATACATGGGAAGCGCCTATCACTGTGTCAGTGTCCCCTCTGTGTGTATGTCTGTTGCATGTCTGTGTATCTGTTGCGTGTCTGTTCCATGTCGGTTCTGTGTGTGTGTGTGTCTGTTGCATGTCTGTGTGTGTGTGTGCATGCGTATGTATGTCGGTTGCGTGCATGTGTCTGTAGCATATGTGTGTGTGTGTGTGTATCGTCTACGCATATGATTGTTGCATGTATGTGTGCACGTATGTCTGTTGCGTGTGTGTATGTCTGCTGCATGTGTGTAAGCATGTCTGTTGCACGCATGTGTGTCTGCACATATATGTTGCGCGTGTGTGTACATCTCTGTTACATATGTGTGTCCATGTGTGCATCTCCGGTGTGTCTGTGTGTGTGCATGTCTTTTGCATGTTTCTACCACTTTCTGTGTGTATGTGTCTGTCTGTGTGTTGCATATGTCTGTGTTTATCAGTGTGTGTGCATTTCACACACGTGCGTACAATGGTCATAACATGACGGGCAATGCTGTCCCACATTGCTTATATATATATATATATATATATGGCTTAAAATTTGAAGTCCTTTGCTGCTACCCAGACCTGAAAAGTTACTCGCCACTGCAAGTCAACACATACCCACCAGGGCTGAATTTCTACTCGCCAGGGCTAAATTTTCACTTGCCATTGGCTAGTTGCGAGGGAAAATTTTGAGCCCTGTATATATATATATATATATATATATATATATATATATATATATATATTATACTGTATCTGTCCGGTTTCTATCTCACAGTGACTTCATATAATTCTAAACATCTTCTGTTAACGATAGAAACACAGAAACATAGAATTTGACGGCAGATAAGAACCATTCAACCCATCTAGTCTGCCCATTTTCCTACTGTAAAAAAAAAAAATCAGACCTTTTATGGTCCTTGGTCTTTTCTTATGTTAAGGACCACCTTATGCCTATCCCATGCATGCTTAAATTCTGTCACTGTATTAACTTCTACCACTTCTGCTGGTAGGGTATTCCACTTGTCTACTACCCTCTCAGTGAAGTAAAACTTTCTTACATTACGTCTAAACCTGTGTCCCTCTAGTTTTAGACTATGGCCTCTTGTCCTAACGTTTTTACTCTTTTGAAATATACTCCCATCCTGTACTTTGTTGAATCCCTTCATGTATTTGAATGTATCTATCATATCCCCTCTCTCTCTTCTCTCCTCCAAGCTATACATATTCAGATCATTTAGTCTATCCTGACATTTCTTTTCCTGTAGACCAGTCACCATTTTAGTAGCCCTTCTATGAATTTTTTAGAGTATCAATATCTTTCTGGAGATGGGGTCTCCAGTACTGTACACAATATTCTAGGTGAGGTCTAACTAGAGATCTGTAGAGTGGCATGATGAAGTATTATTCGTTTCCTACTTATGACCGTTACAGCCAATCCATCACTAGTGACTAGAGACAGGTGTCTTTGAGCTGTTATACTTTATCGTGATGCGATAATTTTTTCAGTGTAGATACATCTGATCCAGACAGTCCTTTGGGATATGTAACTTAGGAATTTACCATTTACTTTCTGGATTGTGTAAAGCTCATATTATTTCCTCTGTCTGCTAATATTTAATTATCACTGTTTGGTCTCTGCTCACAGGAATTAGAGAGACCCTCAACACTTCAATTCTAGCGTTGGTAGCTTAAGACATGCGTTAGAGGACACTGCACCAGCTCTTTTTGGTGATAAAGTGGGGTTCCTTAATGCATGTTACTGTCCAACGCGTGGAATTGAATCACGCATTCACAATAGTTTTCAGTAATTTTTCACAGCACAAGTAATTGGGTGGCTTACTGTGCTTGAAAAACTATAATTGCCTGTTTTGTTTAGTTTTTACCAGAGAAAATTGGATCGAGCCCCAGAGCAGTGCTCTCCATAAGGTGCGCAAGATTGTTTCTGTCTGAAGACCTTCTATTGTAGACTCCCAGCAGAAAAATTACTTTTTTGATAGATCAGTTGAGAAGCAGAATGTTTTGTCATTCTGCAGTTAGAGGACAATCACATCAATGTGAAAAATGGAAGAAAATAACTTAAAGGACAAAAAAACTTTTGACATAAAAAACTATAATGTAGGGTTTTTCCTATTAAGTAAAACAAGGGTACTCCCAATACTGGGAAATGTTTACTTCCAAAGTTATTGAAGTTTAACCTAAGCATTTTTTTATATTACCAGTGCCCTTTGTTGTCCAGGCAGTTCACCTAGTGCTCTGGCAGCTATTCTAGTGAGTTGTCGCCTGCAGTTATATATATATATATATATATATATATATATATATATATATATATATATATATATATAACATGACAGTAACAGCTTTTTCACTTAGTATCAGTTTGAACATTTATAACATTTGAATAAAACAGCTGACAGTGGTGGAAATGGCCTTATTTTACTCAACAGAAAAAACCCTATAACAAGGGTATCCAAGATTTTTAAGTCGTGGCCTACATAATCAGAAAGCCATAAGTATGAGTGCCATATTAATATTGATAATGAAGGTGAAATATGTACAGTCATGTTTTCAACACAGTAACATACATAGTAACAGTAGATAAGGCTGAAAAAAGACATGCGTCCATCAAGTCCAGCCCATGCCAATAACACCCCTGTTGATCCAGAGGAAGGCAAAAAAAAGCCCTCTGGAGCAATTTCCAATGTAGTCCCAAGTGTGTGTGTGTGTGGGGGGGGGGTGGAATTATTCCTTCCTGACTCCAACTGGTAGTCAAATAGTTCCCCGGATCAATATCCTATTTGCTTTGAAGCCATCTGTCATAATTGTCAATATTGTTCTGTGCTAGATAGGCATCCATTGCTTTTTTGAATGCAGTTGCATTATCTGCAAGCACAACATCCCGAGGCAAAGAATTTCATATCCTTACCGCCCTTACTGTAAAGAATCCCTGCCTATGTTTTAGTCGAAAGCGCCTTTTATCAAGTCTTAATGGATGACCTCTTGTTCTTAGCTCAGCTCCTTGCACAAATAATTCATTGGATAGTTCTTTGTATTGACCTTGAATGTATTTGTAAATGGTAATCATATCACCCCTTAGATGTCTCTTCTCTAATGTAAACAAACCCAGTTTGGCTAGTCTCTCTTTGTAAATCAGATCTTCCAATCCCTTTATCAGTTCAGTAATGTCTTTTTTTAGAACAGGCGCCCAAAATTGTAATCCATATTCTAGATGAGGCCTAACCAAGGATTTATACAGAGGTAGGAAAATATTAGCATCCCTTGCTTCTACACCTCTTTTTATGCAGGCCAGTACTCTTTTTGCTCTTGCAGCAGCTGAGTGACTCTGCACACTGCCGTGAAGTCTATTGTCTATCAGTACTCCTAAATCTTTCTCTACATGGATTTATTTATTATTAGGTTAATGGCAATACTTTAACAGACATCTATTCTTGAACTGTACGGTACAGGCAAGCAGGAAATGAGGTCTTACTTGCCTACTAGTTCATGTGTGCTAGATAAGTTCGTAGAAAGAAAAAAAAATATCTATATATTTTATTTATTTATTTTTTTTTTAATCTCAGGTGGGTCACGCCCTGGGGTCAGGAAAGCTGCATTTAACCCACAGGCCGCATGTTGGATGCCCATACCCTATAACATATAGGTTTTCTGTTTGAAGAGCTGTTAGGTACACAGAGAACTAATGAAAACTAGCATTTATAATTTATTATGTATGTATGTAGCAGGGTGCCATTTTTGGCTACCTCTTACCTTCTTGGGGACCCCTGTGTGTCATCTTCAGTTGATGCTAAATTGACTGGCAGGTATCGGCAGTGTCTCAGCTAGATCTGGTGGGGCTGCCATATTTATGTGTTATCTCGCAGTGTGCAATTGTATACCTGGATTCTTCAATACAGGAGCCCAGAGGGACTCCTATATTTTGCCCAGGCTTTAGGAAGCCTGAAGGGTATATTGGGAGACGTGAAGGAGGTCCTCATTCATGGGCGTCCGGAGGAGGGGGTTTACCCCCTCCATATAAACTAAGGGGCTGTTTTATTTATTTTTATAGTTAACTCTTAACCTCAGACTGCCTCGTTTTGGAATTCTCACTGTTAATGTGTATAGAATACAACTATTGAATTATAATATGCTGTTTGATTATTTCTGTTGTTATTGTCCTTACAATTATTAGGAAAAGTTAAAATAAAGCATTACTATTCCTGTAAACCCCTGAATGCTATAAATGTGACCAAAGCATTGCTTTATAATGCATTGCAGACCTGTCTAGCATCCAGAGCTTAAAGCAAACACACACATTCATTTTTAGTTCAAAATTTCTGCATCAAAAGGAGATCTGGCAAAAACTGTGTCTTTTTCAACCTTACCAGTTATGTAATCAAAGAGACTGAACATGATGGCAGTGGGAACAGCTCCATCAACCACAATGAGGCTAATGTGCTAAGAGAAATTCTGGAGCAAACCAGTTGCACTACATGGACACATACACATTTCGATTGAATTAAATGGGGCATATAGCTCCTTGAATGGTAGAGTGGTCTACAGTGCTTCATTCAGTGAGCTGGAGATCTCACAAGCATTCAAGGGATTAAAAGGCCCAATTAAATACATGGGAATTTTGGAAAACATTGTATTTGTCCCCTTTAGTGCAGCTGGCTTGCTCTGACATATTTCCATTTCCTCTTGGTACATGAGCCTTAATGGTCAGCAATGACTGCAAAATACAGCCCAGATGAAATAGGCCTGATATACACAATAGGATTTATATAGAGGTGGAATCAAAGTGCACTAAACACAGTTTTAATGTTTAGTTACCCCATAAAATAAAAATAACCCCCCTCCCCCCCAAAAAAAACAAAACAAAAAAAAACGACTTCATATTTGATATCCCGGTGCATCAATGATACTAAAACATTTCTACACCATGGAATTATCTACTGTATTCATTGCCTAATGCAGGTCCTAGTAAAACTGTATCCCATTGGTATGGGTTGACTATGGATCTACTTACCACAGAGAGAGTCAGTAGAATGGCTAGCAGTGGAACAAGGCTGGGGAAGCAGACAGTGTATGTGTGTAGCATGTGACTACCAGTGGACAAGGTTGAGATTTCAGATAGTGTATGGTGGATATGTGGCTTCCAGTGAGAGTGTGGTACAAGATTAGGATATTAGATAAAGTATGTGTGATTCTGTGACTCCCAGTAGTCAGTAGAACAAAGTTGAGGTGTCATAAACTCCCTGTGTGTTTCTGTGGCTATCAGTGTAGCAAGGCTGGGAAAGCAGACAGTGTATGTGTGGTTCTGTGGCTACCACTGGACAGTGAAGCAAGAATGGGGAAGACATTGTAGGTGTGATTTTATGGCAACCAGGGAGAGATATGAAAAAGACCGGAATGTGAAACAGTGAATGTGTGTATCTACAGCTACCAGTGGGAAGTAAAATAAAGTCAGTGTATACGGGTTCTATAACTATCATCAAACAGTGGGAAAAGGTTGGGTAACAAATAATGTACTTGTGAGCTCCAGATGACCAGCCAACAAATTTCAAAGCAATGCACTGGATACCTCTTTGGCACACATGCTTCATTTTTGTTTTTAATTCACAATCCCCATCTCTGTGCAACTCAATGTTTCAGGTTGAGTGGGTGAAATAAGGAAAAGCTTTATTTGTTTTCTCAACAAGGCAACATCAAGAAGGGAATCCAGCTGCACAGAAACCCCACCTTCTTGCACTCTATTGCCCTCTATCAGGCCTGAGAAGTATTAGCATTCCTACTAAGGAGATTGTATTTCATTCTTCCACAGCTGTTGGAGTACGACTACTTTCTTCAGCTGTTGGCCAGTGAGAATGATGGAAATTGTAGGCCAACAACAGCTGTAACAGGGGCCACAGGTGGTTAACTACTGATCTATAAACAGCTGATTCTATGTATTGTTAATATATACTTATTTTATTTATTGGAAACCCTCCATGGAAAATCATGGGGTTGCCCTGCTCCAGGATTGTTCATCTTTAGTTTCCTCAATACAGCCTGTGGTCTCCGCTAAAGTGTCTGTTGCAAACCCCCCCACACCCCCTTCCCACCTTACCTGTGGTCATCAGTGGAGTTCTGCGGGGACCATGGTTTCGTTCGTTTTGGTAACAAGGAGGAGTTGATGAGTAACATCAGCTGATCGTAATGTGAAAGATCAAAAGTAAAAATGAATAATTTGTAACAAATAACTATTTTGCAGGGGTATGTTAACCCCTTGAGGACTAGAGTGGTGTGAAATGCATTGTGCTCCCCTTGGCCCCTCAAAGTGTTAATCAGTTTAAACATTTAAGCTCTAGAACATAGTTGAGGGTGCCTGAAGCCTTGCAGCTGTTGGATTACAACTCCCATCATCCTTAGCTGGCCATTTAATGGTTGCATGTTGTACACCCCAGCTCTAGAATGTACTTAAATTGTCATGATATATTAACTGTAAAAAAGTTGAGCCCAATGCTTAGGGCACAAAAGTGCATTCAGTCATTGTTCGCCAACAGCTATTTTGTGCTTTTGAAGTTACCAGTGGGAACCTTCTAATAGCTAGAAACAAAAATAAACACTGGGTTAAACAAACTGACAAGCATCCTTTCCATATCTAAATACAGCAAAAAATTGTTTTAAAAAAACAAGGGACATGGTGTAAGAGTGGTGGGACACTGCCCTCTGCTGGCAAATTTATCACACATATATATATATATATATATATATATATATATATATATATATATATATATATTTGCACAGACAAAGGGGGAGATTCACTAAGCGGTGATGGAGATGACTTCCCTAGTTTATCACTTCTCCAATTCCTATGTTATTTTAACAGATGAGAGTTGGTACCGTGTTAACCATAGAAATACAGGAGGCAAATATAGTCATAGCCTATGCACTAAGATTTTTTCATCTTTGGAGATCTTAGTGCATAGGCTGTAATGAATCTCCCCGAATGACTGCTTTAATGATTGGTTTGTTGAATTGTCAGAGATAAGTCCTTTCAGCTCCAAAAATGTAGGCAATGCATTGCAAAGTACTAAGTTACTCAATTCTCCATCAGTGAAAGTGTGTGTGAGCATGTGTGAGAGTGTTTGTGTGTATATGTGTGTGAGCAAGTGAGTGTGAGAATGTTTGAGCAAGAGCGTGTGTGAGAGGGAGCACGTGTATTGCCTATAGCATTTTGCGTATAGTGCATTGTATATTGCATATTGCGTATAGTAGTTTGCCTACTGCATTTCTCCTATTGCAATTGGGCATTGAGCATTTTGCATATAGCTTTTGGCGTATTGCGTACAGTGTTTGGTGTCTAGCATTTGGCGTTTATCATTTAGCGTTTGCCATATTGAGTTTGACATATAGTGTTTTCGCGTATCGCATAAAGCATTTGGCACATAGTGTTTTGCTTTTGGCATTTTGCATATAGCATTTAGCATATTGTATTTGGCATATAGCTTTTGGCATAGTGTTTTGTGTATAGCATCTTTTGTTTAGTGTATTGGGTATAGCATATGGCGTATAGATTTTGGCATATAGCTTCTGGCATATCACATCTGGCGTATAATGTTTGGCTCATTGCGTATAGTGTCTGGCGCATTGCGTTCAGTGTTTTGAGAATAGCGTATGGCTTTTTGCATATCCTGTTTAGTGTATTGTTGTAACGGTTTGTTTGACACACAGACACAGTAGGTTTGGATAAAACACAGTTTTATTAAACAATTAAGATTACAATAACCCTCACAGGTCCTGTAATATACACTTAATATAGTACAGCCACAAGACATGTTGTATATAGGTAAGCCCACACAGGTCCAGTATAAGGATAGAGTCCTTAACACATTATACTGACACAGGTCAGGCGGATCTTGAAAGAGTTCCAGTGTATCGGTACTGCATGGGTTAATAGCAGTCAGCGAGTGTAAACAGTCCCATGTGAGGTAAGGCCTGTTAAGAAGCTCACCTAGGGTAGAGAGCTTAAATATGAGTAATGCCCAAGAATAAGTATAACAGGTAATGGTGAACTGCCTTAGCAGTAACGGAGGCTGAGCAACTTGAGCACTGCTAGAGCAGTAACAGAGACTAGGCCACGTGAACACTGCCGTAGCAGTAATAGAGACTGAGTGACACGGACACTGCCGTAGCAGAAACGGAGACCAGGCAACTAGAGCACTGCCGTAGCAGTAACGGAGACCGAGCCACGAGAGAGCTGCCGTAGCAGTAGTGGATACCAGGCAACTGGAGACTGCTGTAGCATAAACGGAGACTAAGCCCTTGCATACTGATGTGGCATAAACGGAGACTGAGCAACTGAGGTTCTGTCATGGCAATAACAGACTCTGAGCCACAGGGACACTGCCGTAGCAGTAACAGAGACTAGGCCACTTGCACTCTGCCGTAGCAGTAATGGAGACTGAGCAACTGAGCATTGCCGTGACAGTAACGGAACTGAGCAACTGAGCAACTCACCCTGGGAGGCAACCAACCGGGAGTGGATAGTAAGACAAGCCAATAGGAATGTCGCCGGGGTGACACAGAGGCAACCGAGACCAAAACTGCACAGCTGTCATAGACAGCAAGAGAGGATCACCGCCCTCAACCGGAGACCGGTAAGGGTGGGCAGGGATGCAGCAGCCCAACCGGGTGGGTTCAAACGGAGCAGGAACGTCAGCCAATCCAAGTCGGTACACTGAGCAGGAACGTCAGCCAAGCCGGGTTGGTACACGGAGCAGGAACTTCAGCCAAGCCAGGTCGGTACACAGAGCAGGAACGTCAGCCAAGCCAGGTTGGTACACACAGCAGGAACGTCAGCCAAACCGGGTCAGTACACAGGAGATGAGAAGCAGAATGGTCAGGCAGTCCGGGTCGGTACACAAGCAGGAGACGAGATGCAGAGTAGTTAGGCAGGCAGGGTCGATACACTGAGAGCAAACAGAAATCAGGAACAAGCGCTGGTACTGGAACACCACGAAAGGGCACCGGAGAAGTGCCAGAACCCAGTATTTAAAGGTAATACTGGGCCGGGACAATCACAGTATAGCAAATAGGAGTAGAGCAGGAATGTAGACTGACAGAATGTCGCTGAAAGAGCACGGGCACCGTGATAATTGTGTATAGTGTTTGGTGTATTGAGTACAGCGTTTTGCATCTAGCACTTGGAGTTTTGTATATAGTGTTTGGTGCATAGCTTTTGGAATATAGCATATAACACTTGGCGAATAGCATTTGTGAGGCAATGAGGTGAAGGGGAAACTGAATCGATGAGTTGAATGGGAGGGAGGGGGTGTGTAATGTGGTGGTAGGTGAAGTCATTGCAGAGATTTTCACAGGAGTGGAGATATGCATAACTCCTTACTGCTGCCCCTGGGTGTGTTTGTTTCCCGAGTGAAACATAATTAAGTCACATAATGCTTACTCTATTATACATATGAATTACCTTGAGAAAGGTCCGAGTTGGGGCCCAAAACATTAATGGAATAAACCAGCATCTTTCTTCACTGTGAAAAGACCTGTAAGTGCAATTCTTTCTGTGGACTATATATACAGTATATATACAGTAATGTGCAAAAGTTTTAGGCAGGTGTGAAAAAAATTCTGTAAAGGAAGAATACTTTCAAAAATAGTCATGTTAATAGTTTATATTTATCAATTAACAAAATACATAGTGAGTGAACAGAAGAAAAATCTAAATAAAATCAATATTTGTTGTGACCACCCTTTACCGTCAAAACAGCATCAATTCTTCTAGGCACACTTGCACAAAGTCAGGGATTTTGTAGGCATATAGTTAGGTGTATGATTAAATAATCATACCAAACAGGTGCTAATGAGCATCAATGTAATATGTAGATTGAAGCACAATCATTAACTGAATCAAAAACAGCTTAGTAGGACGACTAAAACTGGGTGAAGAACAGCCAAACTCAACTAACAAGATGAGGTTGATGAAGACAGTTTAATGTCAAAAGTCATACACCATGGCAAGATTTAGCACAACAACAAAACACAAGGTAACCATATTGCATCAGCAAGGTCTATCCCAGGCAGAAATTTCAAGGCAGGCAGGTTTCCAGATGTGCTGTCCAAGCTCTTTTGAAGAAGCACAAAGAAACAGGCAATGTTGAGGGCCGTAAACACAGTGGTCAACCAAGGAAACTTAGTGCAGCAGATGAAAGACACATTATTCTTCCTTCCCTTCACAATCGGAAGATGTCCAGAAGTGCCATCAACTCAGAATTGGCAGAAACAGTGGGACCCTGGAACACCCATCTACTGGAAAACCATGGTCAGAAGTGGTCTTCATGGAAGACTAGCAGCCATACCTCCAACATGGAAACAAGGCCAATCGACTCAACCATGCACAAAAACACAGGAACTGGGGTGCAGAAAAATAGCAGCAGGTGCTCTGGACTAATGAGTCAAAATTTTAAATATTGTGCAGCAGCAGAAGGCAGTTTGTTTACCAAAGAGCTGGAGAGTGGTACAAGAATGAGTGTCTGCAGGCAACAGTGAAACATGGTGGAGGTTGAAAGTTTGGGGTTGCATTTCTGCAAATGGAGTTGGGGATTTTGTCAGAATAAATGGTATCCTCAATGCTGAGACATACAGTCAAATACTTATCCATCATGCAGTACCATCAAGGGGGCATCTGATTGGCCTCAAATGTATTCTGCAGCATGACAACAACCCCAAACATACAGCCAAAGTCATTAAGAACTATCTTCAGCATAAAGGAGAACAAGGAGTCCTGGAAGTGATAGTATGGCCCCCACAGTGCGTTGAACTCAACATAAATGAGTCTGTCTGGGATTACATGAAGAGATAAAAGCAACTGAGGCTGCCTAAATCCACAGAAGAACTGTGGTTAGCTCTCCAAGACATTTGGAACAACCTACCTGCCAAGTTCCTTAAAAAATTGTGTGCAAGTGTACCTAAAAGAACTGATGCTGTTTTGAAGGCAAAGGGTGGTCACACCAAATTTGATTTTGATTTTTCTTCTGTTACTCACTATGCATTTTTTTAAAATAATAAATCTTTATTGAGTCAATAAACAAGTAAATACAGAAAGTAGAAGAGGCATACACTGGAGAACAGTATTGTGTACATAATCATACAAAAATACATACAGAGTAGTGTGGTTAACACAGTACTAAATATATCTGTATCTAGAACTGGAGTCATGGAGTACAGTAGGGCTGTTGTGTACCATAAAACGCCTGCTTCTGATAGCTAACCCTATTTATATTAACAAAGAGAGTAGTAGAAATAGAGAGTGATTAGAGAGAGAACAAGTAGAGGAGACAGAGAAACGGAATAAAGAAGAAGAGGAAGAGAAGAGACAGAAAGGAAACTATCAGAAGAGAAGGGGGAAAGAAAGGGAAAGGGAGAGAAATGAGGGAGAGAGACTAGAGGGATTAGGATACATCAGCTACTATTTACAAGCATGGAAGAGTTCTGTAAATTTAAGTTTAGATTTAAATCCCCATCCGAAAAACAATGCTCGAGGGAAAGCATCAAGTATAGCAGGATCCTTATTTCTGTGGAGCAGTGTCAGTCTAGTCAGTAGAAGCTGGTCCCCAACTAAAGATCGTCAGTTTGAGAATAGGGGGAACAGACTGATTCCACTCTGCAGTATAAATGATTTTGCCGCATTGAGCATGGTGAGTAACAGAATTTTTTTTAAAAGTAGGTAGGTCCTTAAAAAAAGTATGTGAAGAGGGTCCCTGATTAGTAGTCCCCGGGGAAATCTCAGTATGAGATATCTATTTGTCTCAGTAATGCAAAATCGCAGAACAGGACCACCAAATGTGAGTATAAGTACCTTTGTCTAGGATGCATCTCCAACACTGGGGGCTATGCACGGGCCAAAATTTGTGAAGCCTGTCAGGCATGTAATACCATCTAAAAAGCAGCTTAAATATCACGGTGTCCATGCTCTTTTTGTTTTTGTTTTTCTGTCAGTCTAGTCTGTGCCTTGCACCCATTGGCTACTGTGTGTTAGTCCCGGCCAGTGTGACCTTTATATACTGGGCTAGGGGCACCCCTCCGGTGCCCTTTCGTGGTGTTCCTGTGCCAGTGCGTTATCTACTCGGTGTTTCCCAGTGTGCTGACTCGGCCTGCCTGACTACTCTGCATATTGTCTGATGCCCTTGTGTTCTGACCCGGATTGTCTGACTATTCTCTGAGGTTCCTGCTCCGTGATTCGACCCGGCTTGGCTGACGTTCCTGCTCCGTGACTCTGACCCGATTTGGCTGATGTTCCTGCTCCATGATTCGACCCGGCTTGGCTGACGTTCCTGCTCCGTGATCCAACCCAGCTTGGCTGATGTTCCTGCTCCGTGATCTTTCCCGGCTTGTTGGCGTTCCTGTACTGTGTCGCCTAGGCGACATTCTGACTGTCTGACAGTGGGTCATTTCCTTGCAGAGTATCAGAGGCCAATCTCCGTTACTGCTACGGCAGGTTCCATTAGGCCTAGTCTCCATTATTGCCTCTGCTCAAAGTAAGTGTCTGCCTCCGTTACCACTCCGGCTGTTGAGCCACCGGTTGCCTCCGGTTAAACTGTGCAGAGTGCAGTTGTTGTCTCCATTACTGCTATGGCAGGTTCCATTGGGCCTAGTCTCCGTTATTGCCTCTGCTCTAGGCAAGTGTCTGCCTCCGTTACCATTCCGGCTATTGAGCCACCGGTTGCCTCCGGTTAAACTGTGCAGAGTGCAGTGTTGTCTCCGTTACTGCTACGGCAGTTTATCCTGGGCCTAGTCTCCGTTATTGCCTCTACTCAGAACAAGTGTTGCCTCCGTTACTGCTCCCGCAGTACCTCACGTTACTCTGTTTCCAGTATTGCCTACAGTTCATGCCAGGACTGCTTATCTGGCTATTGGCGTTATCTACTCCTCAGCTGTTTATATGCAGAGAGACCCATCACTGATCTCTTTGCACATGGGACTGTTTACACTCTGAAGTTCATTAACCCATTCAAGACCTTGTTCCTGGGAAACCATTACTGTGCCTGACCTGTGTCAGTATAGACTGTTGTGTCTTATTGTTTATGCTGGACCTGTGTAGGCTGATATTTATATAACCTGTCGTGTGTCTGTACTAGTCTGCTATATACTACAGGACCCGTGAAGGTTATTCATTTTAATAAAACTGTGTTTTATCCTAAACCTGTGTCTGTGTGTCAAACAAACCATTACAGTACGAAAGGGCCATGACCTCAGACAGTAAAGGTGAAGGAAATTCACAGAACATCCACTGGAGGATGGATGTACATGAGCAGAGTTTGGACCAGTTGGCACTGGCTATACAAACTATTCTTGAGCGCATGGTGCATCTTGATAAACCAGTCCAAAATCCGGTGGTCTCCCCAGTTTTGACACCAGAGAGTCAATCAGTGGCCGCGGTGGCCTCAGTTAAGGGGTTAACGGCTTCTGCCCCGTTACCTCTTAGATACGATGGTGAACCCACCCTGTGCAGAGGGTTTATTAATCAATTGGAGATATTTCTGGAATTAACCCCTCATGCGTTTCCGAATGACCGTAGTAAGGTCGGGTTCATGATTTAACTATTAACGGGCAGAGCCTTGGCATGGGCTAATCCCTTGTGGGAGAATGCTAAACCTTGCACCAGGAACTTCAGTGAGTTTCTACGAACCTTCCGGAGAGTATTTGAAGTTCCTGGGAGTTTTGCCTCTGCTGCCAAATGATTGATGGAAATACAACAGGGCAATCGTACTGTGGGCGAGTATGCCATAGAATTCCATACACTGGCAGCAGAGGTGGGCTGGAATAATGAGGCACTGGTGGCAGCCTTTGCCCAAGGACTGGCTGACCATATTAAGGATGAAACGGCAGCTAGTGAACTACCCAGTATATTGGACGAGTATATGACTATGCCATTTTAATTGATTCTCGTATTTGTGAGAGATTTATGGCCAAAGACCGTAGGTTACGGCAAACAAACTGTGGGCATGGCAGTTCTTTGAGCCCACCCTCACCTCCCATTCCTCCTGAGTGCAAACTAGAACCCTGTGAACCGATGCAACTAGGGTTCACCAAATTAACAAAGGAGGAACGTGCACACAGAAGGAGGCAGGGGTTATGTCTATACTGTGGCAAGGCTGGCCATTTATTACGTACTTGTCCTGTGCGTCCGGGAAACAAACGCACCTAGGGTACCTTGAGGGACAGGCCCTAGGTGGTGTTCAGTAGTCCTTAGATCCAATCTTACAGAAATCCACGATCCAGGTGGTGTTTTCTTGGGCAGAACACTCTGTGGAGGTTCTGGCCCTGGTTGATTCTGGCACGGCCGGTTATTTCATGGATGATTCTTTTGCTGCATTACATAAGATCCCGTTGGTTAAAAGAAAATCTCCATTAGCCATTGAGGCCATTGATGGCAGACCACTAGTGCCAGCTCAGATAACTATGGAGACCGTTCCAATTTCTATATCTATTGGGGCCCTCCATACAGAGGAACAACAATTTCAGATTATCCGTTCTCCTCATCATGCGGTCATTCTGGGGTTTCCCTGGTTACACTTGCATAATCCCCAGTTTGACTGGCAGAGTTGCAAAATCACATCTTGGTCCGAATATTGTATGAAGCATTGTGTGACTCAGCCGGTTAAGATTTTGTGTGCCTCTCCCTCTGTACCAGCCGAATACCATCAATTCAGTGACGTTTTCAGTAAGGGAGAGGCTAGCACATTGCCCCAGCATAGGGCATATGATTGTGCCATTGATTTGCCCCCTGGGGTTGTGCCCTCTAGGGGCTATGGAGGAATACATTGAGGACGCCCTTAATAGATGGATTATTCGGAAGTCTACCTCACCTGCTGGTGCTGGGTTCTTTTTCGTAAACAAAGAAGAGTGGCAAGTTGAGACCTTGCATTGATTACAGGGGATTAAATAAACTTATGTCCAAGAACGCATACCCCATACCACTCATTACTGAGCTATCTGATAGGTTAAAAGGTTCCTCCATTTTTTACGAAATTAGACCTACGTGCTGCCTATAACCTGATCAGAATAAGAGAGGGGGATGAGTGGAAAACAGCATTTAATACTAGATCTGGGCATTATGAATACCTAGTTATGTCATTTGGTCTTTGTAATGCACCAGCAGTGTTTCAAGAATTCATCCTCTGTGATTTACTACAGTCCTGTGTAGTGGTTTACCTTGATGACATACTCATACACTCTGCCACTCTGTCCCAACACATCAAGGATGTGTCCAAGGTCTTGCTTCGTTTACGCAAGAATAAGTTATATTGTAAAATGGAGAAGTGTGAGTTTCACAGGTCCCAAGTGCCTTTTTTGGGTTTTGTGATATCTAAGGAGGGTATTGCCATGGACCAGGAGAAACTCGCAGCAGTCTTGCAGTGGCCAAGACCCATAGGGTTAAAAGCAATTCAGCGCTTTCTTCGGTTCGCTAATTATTACAGGAAGTTTATCCATAACTTCTCTACCATTGTTAAACCGCACAAGGGCGCTAATCCCTCCCAATGGTCTGATGCTGCTGAGCTTGCTTTCCAGACACTAAAATCCACTTTTGCATTTTCCCCGGTATTATCCCACCCTAACCCCTCCCTTCCTTTCACGTTGGAGGTTGAGGCTTCTGAAATTGGGGTTGGGGGAGTACTATCACAACGGCCAGTGGCTGTGGGTGCTCTGAGACCATGTGGGTTCTTCTCTAAAAAGCTGTCCAGTGCCCAGAGTCATTATGAAATTGGCGACAGAGAACTCTTGGCTATCATTTTGGCTCTGAAGAATGGCGCCACCTGCTGGAAGGTACCAGAACTTCTGTACTAATTCTTACAGATCACAAAAACCTAACTTATCTCTCGGAGGCTAAAAGATTGTCTTCTCGTCAGGCCAGGTGGGCTCTGTTCCTATCTCATTTTAATTTTGTTGTATCCTATTTGCTGGGCTCCAAGAATGTTAGGGCTGATGCCCTGTCTAGACAATTTGGGCCAGAGATGGAGAAGGATGAGGTTCCCGTACCTATCATTCAGCCTGATCGCATCCTGGTCACCCTACGCACTAGTATCACTTCACCACTGGGGGAAGAGATTCTGGCTACCCAGGCTATGGCACCTCCAGAAACCCCAGTGGGCAAGTGTTTTGTGGCTGAGCCATTTCGTAGACGGTTGCTCGAGACATACCACTCTTCTAAGGCTGCTGGACATATTGGGAGGGATCAACTAATATGGTCTCTCTCACAAGTTTTCTGGTGGCCTTCCCTACGGGCTGATTGCTCCACTTTTACAGCAGCCTGTACCACCTGTGCCCGTGCCAAGACCCCTAGACACCTCCCGGTGGGCCTACTTCATCCAGTGCCTAATGGTGAACGTCCTTGGTCCCACGTGTCCATTGATTTCCTGGGAGAGCTGCCAGTGTCTACCGGTTACTCATTCCTGGCCTTCCCTCTGCCCAGAAGTTGGCTGTTGTCTTCGCTAAGGAAGTGTTCCAATTGCATGGGGTACCCAGAGTCCTGGTGTCTGACCGTGGGAGTCAATTTGTGTCCAGATTATGGAGAGCATTTTGTAACCAGATGGGCATTCAGCTGTCCTTTTCTTCTGCCTACCATCCCCAGACCAATGGAGCTGCTGAACGTGCCAATCAGGATTTGGAACAGTTCCTGCACTGTTTTGTCACCAATCATCATGATAATTGGGCAGACCTGTTGCCGTGGGCAGAGTTCGCCAGGAACTGTGAGGTTAATTCATCGTCCGGGAGCTCCCCGTTTCTCATTAATTACGGGTTCCAGCCATGCTTGCTCCCGGACTCATTACAGTCACAACAGATTCCAGCTCTGGATGAGCACATAGAGCAGCTCCGCTCCACATGGGCACAGGTTCAGAGGGCCCTCAGTCAGTCGTTCCAGCGTCATCAGCACCATGCTAACCGTAGAAGGCTGCCGCGGTCTCCTTTCAGGTTGGGGACAGGGTATGGCTCTCTTCCAGAAATCTTAATTTGCAAGTTCCGTCTAATAAGTTGGCTCCCCAGTTCATTGGTCCTTTCAGGGTGATTCGTAAAATTAACCCTGTGTCGTATGCATTGGAGCTGCCAGCATCTATGTGCATTCACAATGTGTTCCATGCATCCTTGCTGAAACCTCTGGTATGCAATCGCTACACTACCACTCCTGTGGTGCCCGGTGCTGTGGAGGTTCAGGGCCAGGAAGAGTATGAGGTTCAAAGCATAATTGACTCTCGCAGATTTAGATGAAAATTGCAATATTTGGTCCAT
Source organism: Rhinophrynus dorsalis (assembly GCA_037306005.1). Taxonomy (NCBI): domain Eukaryota; kingdom Metazoa; phylum Chordata; class Amphibia; order Anura; family Rhinophrynidae; genus Rhinophrynus; species Rhinophrynus dorsalis. The sequence continues at coordinate 466,851,315 of CM074718.1, read as the reverse complement.
TGGAAGGGCTATGGCCCTGAGGAACGTTCTTGGGTTGTTCAGAGCAACCTTCTTGCCCCAAGACTTCTGCTCAATTTTGACTCTAAATATCCTCAGAAGCCAGGCCCCTCTTCCAGGAGAGGGGGTCTTTGAGAGGGGGGTACTATCACGGTGCCTGTGCTCTTTTTGTTTTTCTGTCAGTCTCGTCTGTGCCTTGCTCCCATTGGCTACCGTGTGTTAGTCCTGCCCAGTGTGACCTTTACGTACTGGGCAAGGGGCACCCCTCCGGTGCCCTTTCGTGGTGTTCCTGTGCCAGTGCGTTATCTGCTCAGTGTTTCCCAGTGTACCGACTCCGCCTGCCTGACTACTCTGCACATTGACTGTTGCCCTTGTGTTCTGGCCCGGATTGCCTGACTATTCTCTGAGGTTCCTGCTCTGTGATTCGACCCGGCTTGGCTGACGTTCCTGCTCCGTGACTCTGACCCGGTTTGGCTGATGTTACTGCTCCGTGATTCGATCCGGCTTGGCTGACGTTCCTGCTCTGTGATCCAACCTGGCTTGGCTGACGTTCCTGCTCCGTGATCCATCCCGGCTTGTTGGCGTTCCTGTACTGTGTTGCCTAGGTGACATTCTGACTGTCTGGCAGTGGGTAATTTCCTTGCAGAGTATCAGCGGCCAATCTCCGTTACTGCTACGGCAGGTTCCATTAGGCCTAGTCTCCGTTATTGCCTCTGCTCAAAGCAAGTGTCTGCCTCAATTACCACTCCGGCTGTTGAGCCACCGGTAGCCTCCGGTTAAGCTGTGCAGAGTGCAGGTGTTGTCTCCGTTACTGCTACAGCAGGTTCCATTGGGCCTAGTCTCCGTTATTGCCTCTGCTCAAAGCAAGTGTCTGCCTCCGTTACCACTCCGGCTGTTGAGCCACGGGTTGCCTCCGGTTAAACTGTGCAGAGTGCAAGTGTTGTCTCCGTTACTGCTACGGCAGGTTCCATTGGGCCTAGTCTCCATTATTGCTCTAGGCAAGTGTCTGCCTCCGTTACCACTCCGGCTATTGAGCCACCGGTTGCCTCCAGTTAAACTGTGCAGAGTGCAGTGTTGTCTCCGTTACTGCTATGGCAGTTTATCCTGGGCCTAGTCTCCATTATTGCCTCTGCTCAGAACAAGTGTTGCCTCCGTTACTGCTCCCGCAGTACCTCACGTTCATCATGGTGCCCGTGATTGCTGCCTTTTTCTGTCAGTTACATGAAGGGGCTTTCCATTGGCTGCCTACCTACAGCCCGCCCTGTATTGCCTATTTGGACTGAGCTTGGGCACCCTTTGGTTGCCCTTTCGTGTTGTCTCTGTGTCTCCTGCACCTGCATTGTGTTCCTGAGCTTCCTGGGCCGTGTTACCACTTTGCTCTCCTGTGATCGCCTGACAACTTCCTCGGTTCCAGCTTCCGTTCCTTATCCGGTTGGGGTTGCTGTTCCTGCTGCTGTTCCTGCTGCTATTCCTGATCCGGTTGCCTACCATGGCGATTCAGTTCCTGTCCTGACCGGCTGTGTTCCTGCTCCTGGATTGCCTGCAGAGCGTCTCTTTCTCCTGCTGTCACTTGGGTGACATTTTCACTCTCTTGGAGGTGCACTCCAGTACGCAGGTACTGGTTCGCTCCATCTATAGCCAGCTGCTTGTTGCACCGGTAGAGGTTATGTTACTCCAGTACGCAGGTACTGGTTTGCTCCATTTAACCGACTGCTTGTTCAGTCCTAACAGCACCGGTAGAGGTTGTGTCACTCCAGTACGCGGGTACTGGTTTGCTCCACGTTAACCGGCTGCTTGTTCAGTTCCAAACAGCACCTGTAGAGATTGTGTCACTCCAGTAAGTGGGTACTGGTTCGCTCCACGTTAAACGGCTGCTTGTTCAGTCCCTAACAGCACCGGTAGAGATTGTGTCACTCCAGTACGCGGGTACTGGTTCACTCCACGTTAACCGGCTGCTTGCTCAGTCCCTAAACAGCACCGGTCGAGATTATGTCTCTCCAGTACGCGGGTACTGGTTCGCTCCATGTACGACTGGCTGCTGTTTGCACCGGTAGAGGTTATGTAACCCCAGTACGCGGGTACTGGTTCGCTCCACGTAAACCGGCTGCTTGTTCAATCCTAGACACCACCGGTAGAGATTCTGTCAATCCAGTACGCGGGTACTGGTTAGCTCCATATTGAACCGGCTGCTTGTTCAGTCCTAGACAGCACCGGTGGTAGTTGTGTCTCTCCAGTACGCGGGTACTGGTTCACTCCATTCGCACCGATGGCTTGTTGTGCTCAGTTAGCACCGGTAGAGATTGTGTTCCTCCAGTACGCGGGTACTGGCTCGCTTCTAGTACACTGGCTGCTTGTTGCACCGATAGAGGTTATATCACTCCAGTACGCGGGTACTGGTTCACTCCATGTAAACCGACTGCTTGTTGCACCGGTAGAGTTTGTCACTCCCGTACGCTGGTACTGGTTTGCTCCATTGTTGCATTGGGAGCTTATTACAGCTTGACAGCCCAGCAGGCCTCTGTTGTCCATCATATGCGACTGGTTGTTACATCTTAGGCCAGTCGCTGAGGTCATCTTTGCCTGTGTTCCAGTCTTGCAGTCTAAGGCTGCCTTGCCCGGTATTTTGGTAAGGCCAGTAGAACCTACCCTATCCTGGGCAGTCTAAGGTTGCCTTACCCGGTATTGGCAAGGCCGGTAGAGCCTCTATACTCATTGTACCAGTCTCAAGGCTGCCTTGCCCGGTATATTGGCAGGACCAGTAGAGCCTTTTCTCCTCGTGATACTAGCCACCCAGGCTGCCTTGCCCGGTATATTGGTAAGGCTGGTAGAACCAATTCCATCCTGTACCAAACTATGGTTGCCTTACCCGGTATTGGCAAGGCCGGTAGAGCCTGTCCTACATTCTGTTACCACTGCGCCCTATTATTGTGTATAAATGTCGAATGTGAATGCTACCCGCAAGGGTTCCCGTTAAACTTTTCAATAAAGTTGTGTTTTTATCTTAACTCTGTGTCTGAGAGTCATAACAAACCGTGACAACGTTACTCTGTTTCCAGTATTGCCTACAGCTCATGCCAGGACTGCTCATCTGGCTATTGGCGTTATCTACGCCTCAGCTGTTTATATGCAGAGAGACCCATCACTGTGTCAGTATAGACTGTTGTGTCTTATTGTTTATGCTGGACCTGTGTAGGCTGATATTTATATAACCTGTCGTGTGTCTGTACTAGTCTGCTATATACTACAGGACCTGTGAAGGTTATTCATTTTAATAAAACTGTGTTTTATCCTAAATCTGTGTCTGTGTGTCAAACAAACCGTTACATTAAATTCATCTCCAGCATCTCGGAGGAAATGGAGGATTTGGAGGTCAAACACCAAATAGATCACCAGTCATCTTCTCCAACGCATACATCCAGCTTCCTTTCCCAAGGCTGGAACAATTATTCAAAAAGTGCAGGGTGGAGCCTTCCCCTCCTCCTAGCAGGCTACCTAGTCACTCCCCTCTCCAGATAGATTTGACACATAAACCTACTGAGCTAGATAGCAAGAAGAAGAAGAAAAACTCCTGTGAGCATGGACCCAATCGGACTCCCACGTCCTGCCACAGGAGACTTAACACGGTCCTTTAAGCTATACGGACTAAGAGAAAAGGATTTAACAGTTAAGAGTAAAATCCTTTCTTGTCAAAGTTTGCTTCAGCCGAAGCCAGGATGTCTACACTGTAGTGTTTGGCAAAGGTGTGACCAAGTGTCTGCCTTGCATAGCTGTTCAACAGAGATCTGATTCTTGTAGGCCCAAGAAGCCCCAACAGACCTGGTGCAAAAGGGAACAGGTTTCCCTCTGAACTCAAAAGCCTTGCTGATGGTAGACTTAATCCAGGATGCAATAGTCATCTTAGACGTAGCCAAACCAGCCCTAGGACCCACAAGGATGACAAACAAGGCATCCGTCTTGCAGAATGGACTCAGTACTGTGCACAGAGAATTTAAGGCAGTTTACCACATCTAACAAAAGAGATTCCTCTCCTCGTCAGATTTAGGGTCAGGACAAAAGGAAGGCACAACAATCTCCTGATTGATGTGCAACTCAGAGACCATCATAGGAAGAAATTCCTGCGAGGTACAGAAAACAGCCTTGTCCTTGTGAAGCACCAGGAAAGGCGGTTTGTAGGACAAAGCCTGCAACTCAGCAATTCTGCATACAGGGTATCCATTTGAAATGTTGCACGCTTAAGAGCGTGTGACCTTTTAACTAATTCACCACGTCGCCATGGTCAAAATGGCGACATGACAGTCTCGCACAATAGCGCACTGTCATGCCCGCTTTAATTACCAGTATTATCTGCAGTACATGGAGGCGCTCCAGCTGCAGTATTGTCTGCATGACAGAATCAAGTAATCCACACTGTATTATCCAGTCTTCCTATGTTACCTCCGTATTTATAGATACATTGTAACTTATATCCGCTCACTTCTCTTACTGTCGTCTGTCATCTGAATGTAGCTAAACTTCGGGCAATATAGCGAAACAGGTAGAGTCAATCATATATAGAGTAGTCCTCATTTATGTGTGCTGAATAATACAGTATGGATTACTAGATTCTGTCATGCAGATGATACTTGCCACGTGACACCCCAGTAAGGTCATTGTACCTCATGTACTTGCATAACTTTGTGTATTGGATTTTAAAGTGTGTGTTTTCTTGTACTCTTGGGTTAAAATATTTAACTGTATGTGACCCTGTTGATTCAGTACCATGGTTGAATCAGTAAGTCACAAGTTGGACAGCACCAGTATGTCTGCACATATCCAGGACAAGCATAGTCCTTGAATGCATGCCCTACTGAGTGGCTGATTTCAATATACCAAGGAAGTGTAGCTTCAGGAGTGTGATGATAACTGCTGTGCACTGTGTTTGAGTGGCATTTCCCAGGTATTCTAGCAGGTATGGGCACATACCTAACAGTGCTCTGTCACCCCATTTTCGTGTTAATGCTGAATAAAGGTGAGTTGCATGGGTCTTCTGCAAGATCTTTGTGATTTCATCTGGTATAAAATAACATATAGTACAGTCCCTCGTCAGGTGCAGGGGCATATGAAATTCATGCTGTGTGAGAAAATCAACATGTACTTTGTGCAATTGCACCTATGATAGGCTAGAACTTTCAGGCAGGGACCTCCCGCCCAATGTTTCAATCTACAAAGCACCTGTAACCCTGTATTGTTTAAAACCTTAAAATTGTAAAGCGCTGCGTACACTTGTGGCATATATATAAACATATTCATTCATTCAAGTGAGTCAGTAATGCAAATTATGGGATTATCAAACAACTTTAAAGCAGCAGTCACATCTTACATAACAAGTAACAGACCTTAATAATTCCTGTCATGATGATCTAAGTATCAAGGACTTTGGGGGGGGGGGGGGGGGGGGAGTTTCTCCACTGCGTAGATGTGTTTATTATTTTTCAGTTATCTGTCATTAACTATGGCAACTTGTAATCCACACTGTATTATTCAACACACATAAAGGAAGACGAATAAAAGAAAGAGAGATACTTAGCTAAAAAAATCCTGGGAAAGGAGGCAGGAAAAGCAGGCCAGGAAAACTGAATACATTCATGCTGGAGGTCTGGGTCAGGGTCTGCTCTGGAACAGTTCTTGGGCCTAGATGGCCTGGCTGGAATCTCTCCTGCTCCATTCCAAGACTGCCTCTCAAGGGCTCACTACACACCTCTTTTATTGTTTGCAAGCCCTCACCATCACACACTCCTCCTCCCTTCCCCTAGAAGCAAGGGAGACAAAAAGAGCTGGTCCTTTCTTTGCCATTTTCCCACCCAAACAGACCAGGTAGAGGACAAAAAAGACAAAGGGAAAATGGTGTAGGCCTGTAAAAAGAAAAATGTTTATAAAAATGAAGTGTAAGTTAGGACATAACCATGTAATGGTCGCAGTTTTGCTGCAAATTTTGCTACAACTTACCTGTGTCCGTAACAATCTGTTTGTGTATCATCACCTATCCAATACATATAATAGAAATGTGAAACAAAATATTACAACGTGGTGATACCAAGAAACCTTTATAATAATTATTTGGATCGTATCTGATCAAAATTTGGAATAGCAGTTGTGTACAAATGTGAGAGATTCCTGTTTTCTCGGGTGAAGGATTAGTAAAACATAATAACATGTAAGAAAAAGAAATACAATACATAGCGTGACCGGTTTAAAACAATTATACTTAAGAGAATTATTAAATAAAAGGTGATCATAAAAAGTTCCAAAAGTTCCATATAGGATCAATAAGACATAGAGGATTACTCTTGTCAAGTTTTAAAATAGAAGAATCTTCTATCTCAGAATCAAACTCCTACAGTAGAATTAAAGCTGAATCCTTAGGGAATAACCCACTTCAAACGAGAGGCGCTTGACTAGCTAATTGCCAGACAGCTACATTCGCGTGTGGGGATATTTTTAAGCTGCCCTCACTCAGCTGTTCCCTTCATTCCACAAATCCCTTTATACGTTATACACTGTGTGGGTTCATAAGGGGTAGGGAATACCCACAGGTCTAAGAAAGCATGGGGGGAATCCCAACCGCCCTCACTCGGTCACCGTAAGGTTCTCCGTGATACACAGTTTTCTTCAGAGTTAGTCCAAAATCTCCTTTCCAATAGTGATGTCAATACTTCCCAGTAGGACAATGGTGTATATACAATTATATATATGTATGTAGCTTAGTGCAAGAGCAAAGGTATTAGATCAGAAGCTGGATTTAAAATAAAGAAAGATCTTTTATTCTGATCAAAAAATATTTAGTTGTTTAAAAGAACAGTATTATAATACATTAAAAAAAATCCATATAGATACGCTAACATAAAACCAAATAGCTCAACGTGTTTCATAAGTATTATTTGTCAGGAGCTTGTAAAATAACGGCAAAAGTAGCATGGCTAATGACCTTACCCAGTTCAGGGGCAAAAAGTGGTTTACCCATGAATGGTAAGGAGAAAATGGACTTCTAAGAAGAATGACATGCCAGAACAGAGTGTTTGGAAGCCCACCGAGAAACTTAACTGTATCGAAGGCTCTCTCATAAATGTAAGTAACAGCTTCGATAATCCAGTAGATTATATGAACAAGCTCTCCCCTGGAAGACTTCAGCTGGATTGCTTCCATTAAGCAATCGCCCCAAATGACCATGGCCTTTGCAACCTAGGCAGTGGCCAAGGCTAGAAGCAAAGCAGCCCTGTGGTAGAAAAGTTCATTTTGAGAAGAGATATTTATCTACTTGATCCTAAAATGTGCCTGAATCAGCTACTGATAGAGAAGTGTTGAGAGGTGAAAAAATAGGATGTTCATGAACTTACCATTAAATCGTTTTTTCTTAATTCATATAAAACACAGGAACCATAGGGGTTGCGCTTCCTCCCTACAGAGGGCAGGTCACTTAAAATTCAGGGCCTTTGGGACAGAGACTCCCCCTCCTCCTCCAGCTCAACCCCCACCTTAATATTCCAGATTCATGCCTAGCAAAGTGGCAAAGAAAGTGCGCAAAGTAGGGTAAAAAAAAGAAGAAAATCCCCTAAACACAGGCCCCAAGAGGACTTATCTGTCCAGGATGGAAGTCCTGTGTTCCATATGAACTACAAGTTCATATCAGTATTTGAAACCATTGAAGGAGTGTCAGGTAGATGGCTCAAATCTACAGGATGTTGATTGATAGGAGACTCATCTCCAGTCAATCATTCCTGAGCTGTCAGGGGACCTAGTGTTGCACCATAGTCACTCAGGTTAGTGTCTGTCATTACCATATTCCATTCTGGAATCACAAAAGGACATTCTTAAAGGGATAGTAATACTTCGTTTTAACTTTATTTTATTTTGTAGGCATTAAAAAAACATGAAGAATGATAAGTCTTATCGCTCAAACCTTTATGGTTTAAGAGATATTCACAAGCAAAGTTTCCCCCTCCCGCCCCTTTTTCCTAGTGTAAGCCATCTCTTCTCAGATGTGAATCTGGTTGTAAGACCAGACAGGTAACAGCAGGGGACAATCTTCTTTGTATGAAAACAATGAAAGTCCTTCCCCCCTTGACAAGTTTTTCAGCTTTTTCCCTTATCTTATTTGAAGATTGTCCCTCTCTACAGTCTACCTGGGCACTTCCCTTCTGATCTGGATGAACGGGGGGGGGGATACTTTGCTTGTGAATATCTCTTAAACCATAAAGGTTTGAGAAATAAGACTTATATCGTTCTTCATGTTTTTTTATGCCTACAAAATAAAATAAAGATAAAACGAAGTATTACTATCCCTTTAAGTCAAATGAGGATAATGAAGCCATTAATGTAGATACTCCCTTGTTCTAGCAGACAGGGTCCTAGAGCGAGACAGATGAGAGCCCTGTCAGGACCAGCTTCTGAGAATATCCGGTTGGAGTTCGTGTGGAACTGGGCATAAGGAACTGCTTCCGGGGTAGTTACCAGACTTTCCAGGATCCTCATGTAATCCCTTATTGTCACTGAGGGCCATACTAGAGCCCGAGACATGTCCTGAAACAGTATCTGGATCTTGTCTTCCAGTAAGAACACTTGCCCTTGAAGGGTGCCGAGCTTCATTCCCAGGAAGAACAGGGTCCGGGATGGAATCCGAAAGCACTTCTTGAGACTGAGGACACAGTGGTGATGTACTAGGATGCGGGAAGACTCTTGGACAGGGATCACCAGAATTTTTTCTAAAGGAGCTTTGATCAGAAGATTGACCAAGTATGGAGTCAGGGAGATTCCCTACAAGTGGCTGCATGCTGCCAGAGCTGCCATGATCTTTCTGAAGATTCTTGGAACTTAGGCTAAGCCAAAAAGACAGTGTAATGAACCAGTAATGACTGCATATGAAGGCAAAAAAGGAAACATCAGTGGTCTGGATGAATAGAGACAGTCCTGAAGGTCCAGGGAAGCCAGAAATTCCCCTGGACACATCCGAAATGACAGAGTACAAAGATTCCATCTTAATGGCGGAGGCATTTTGTAATGGTCATTCAGAACCTGTCGATCATTCCCGAATAGAGCCTCTCTGACCTTGGTCACTGGAAGATTCCCCTTCTTATACCCTGCCTGAACATCTGTCCGACGCACATTCTTCGAGCCATAGTGTGCTACAATTGCTGACTCTAGTGTTCGTCTTCTGACATTCGACCCCTGGCCTCACTGCAGCAGTTCTTGACCTAGATCTTTGGTTCTCCAACCTCCAGCTGTGTACAACTCTGTGCTCTGGTTCTCCGGCTTCTGGCTGTATACGACTGCCCACTCTGGTTCTCCGACCTACAGCTGTGTACTACTACCCGCTCTGGTTCTCCAACCTCCGGCTGCCTGCTCTGGTTCTCTGCCTCAGAGCTGTCTTTGATGTCTCAGGCTGTACGGCATCAGCGGAAGCAGCACTCCTGGAGCACCAACAGCAGCTTTTTGCAAGGGTGTCAACGAACGAATGAAGGATGCCCTTACCTGTCGCTATTTACTAATGCGACATGAGAATCTTGCGCTTATATGTAGCGCAACATTCTCATGTTGCCCTTTTAAAAACCACACTGCATGCTTAATGCCTTCCGCAGTATGAATGAAAGGTTTTCATGAGATATGTTGTGTCCCCATACATCTTGTTATTACAAATTATGTACGTGTCCGTATCTCTTATAAGGGATTGTTAGTTTAACCTCCAGTTTGCTAGCAAAACTGAATTACTGTGTCACGAAATGATGCACGTCTAAAAAGTGTGTCACCAACATGAAAAGTTTGGAAAGCTCTGATCTAAAGTTTGAAGAACTTTTTTCTTTAGAGTTAGATGAATTAGGATACAAGGAAGGGAGTTCCACTTCTTGGTTTATGTGGAAAGCCCAAACTACTTTAGGTTGGAATTCTGGAACGATTCCAGGATCACTGAATCTTGATGAAAGATAAGGCGAGGAGAGAGACAAGAAAAAGCACTAAGTTCTGAAACCCTTCTTGAAGATAAAATTGATGTGAAGAAGACTCTTACAGATGTTGATAACAAAGGCTCAGATGGAGAGGACTGAAGAACCTCCAACAATAAATTCAAATCCCATGGTGGAATGGGATGTCTACAAGGGGGACTATTTTGGTGACCCCTTGAAGGTCCGTTTGAATTTCTAGGAGAGAAGCAGTGTCACGGTACCCGCAAGGAAACACAGGACAAGTACTTAGGTAACACCAACTTTATTAAGGCAGCAACAATACAGAGATATCACAAGACAGTGTACAATATACGAGAGTAAAGAGAAGCGAACAACGGAGCAAGAGACAACTACCAGGAATAGAAGCCTGCTACCGTGCGATTCTCTGTCAACAGGATCCCAGCAATGGAACTAGGATTATCTGCGGTGCCACAGGTCTGCACCTGTGAAGCCGGCAACTGGAATCTGCAGTACCACAAGTCCGCACCTGGGTGAAGCCAGAAAGAGACGTGGAGGGCACAAGTCCTAGGTCCGCACCTGGGAACACCGGCAACTGGGAAGGCACCAGGGAAGCGTCTGCCAGAGCCTCAAGCCTACACCAGGTTGGATGTCTAACTGGACAGATGGCCACTCGCAAGGGAGTTAGAGAGAGCCACAGGTCAGCGCTAGATAGGGTGGTCAGAGAAGCCAGAAGTCAAGCACAGAGCGGGTCGTCAGCCAGAGCCACAGGTTTGCACCAGATACGATGTCCGCTGAAGCATTAGTATGCTGGAGACAGAGCCCCAGGTCAACACCAGGACGGGTAGTCAGACAACCCAGAAGTCACTCACGGAGAGAATAATCAGCCAAAGCCAGGAGTCATACACGGAACGGGAAGTCTGCCAGAGCCGCAGGTCTGCACCAGAATGGATGTTTTACAAGCCAAGGGTCATACACAGAGCGGGTAATCAGACAGAGCCACAGGTCAGCACCAGGTCAGTTAGTCAGACAAGCCAGATCATACACAGAGCCCCAACTCAAGAACTGCACTGGACACCAACGAAAAGGCAAGTAAGCCCTGTATCCAGGGAGTATAAATAGTAAAAATAAGAGGAAGGAGGAGGAGCAGCCAACAGGAGGCTGTCTCTTTAAATGGAGTGCACGTCCATGCTTTTGGATGTGCACCCAGAATGACGTCACCCGCTGCCGTAGCCTAGCAACAGAGATGGCTGAGCCGCACCGGAATAACCAGCGGCTGAGCCGCCAAGCAGAAGAGGAACTGCCTCAACGGAGGCACAGTGTGGAGTGGACAATGCGGCTGGAGCCGCTGAGGACCAATGCGGTTGGCTCGAGCAGCCGCCGTAAGATGTATCCTGACAAGCAGTCTCTTCGACAATTGTTGGAACATGGAAAGAAGAGGGATAGATCTTTCCTGGCACAGAATGAGAAAAAGATTATTCAGACAGGATATGTTTTAGATGATACCGTTTGCAAGCCCCAAGCAAGGTTTGATTCACAAGAGAACTGAAGCCTATGCTGTGTATGTTGCGGTGGAGAATTGGGCCTTGAGAGATGTCTGAAATCTGAGTTTGATGCCATGGCTCTGTCCATGACATGTCTTTGAGCTGGTGAAACCAAGAACTCCAGGGGGCAAAATGAAGCTATGAAGATGGTGTGTATTATCTTCCTTATTTTGTGATGAATTCTGTGAATTCATAGCTATTGGAAGGAAGACATACACTAGACTGTAATTCCATGTCATTGTTAGTGCATCCACTGCTATTGCTAGTGGATCCCTTGCTGTTACACAGAATGTAAGAAGTTTTCTGTTTCTGCCATAATGTCTATGTCTGGAACTCTCCACTGGTGAGTAATCTGAAGGAATATTTCCTGATTTAGTTCCCATTCACATTCACCTAAGACTATAGTCTGATGGCTAAGGTAAACTGCCTTCCAATTGTCTACTCCAGGAATAAATGGCTCACAATGCTGGAACATGGTTCTCTCCCAAGAGAAGTATTTCTTTACTCCATCCAGGCAGTATTGCTTTTGGTCCCTCCTTGATGGTTTATGTATGCTACTGCAGTGGCAATGTCTGACTGATTCCGAATAGGAAGATTTTTTAGAACGGTCCATGCCACTAGTGCATTGCAAATAGCACGCAACTTCAAGATGTTAAATGGAGAGATGTTTGTACAACACTCCCCATATGAACAGACTGCCATCTGTTGTGACTATCTCCCACTCTGTTATGGAGAAATGTTAATTTGAACTTATGAGACACCACTGGAGAGATTGTTTTGTGGACTGAGATATATTCATCATAAGATGAAGACTATTTGGATTTTTGGACCAATTAGATCCAGTTGACGAGGTCTCAAGTGAAATTGCTTCTATTGTTGAAACCAATTTTCCCACATTCTTCATGCAGTGTCTGACACAATCTTCTTGTCTTGAGGTGAAAATGCCTTTTGAAGGATAGTATTGAATCTCAGGCCTAGAAACAGGATCTGCTGAGATGTAACGAGCTCAGATTTGTTCAGGTTGATTATCCAACCTTGATACTCCATAGTTGACAAAGGAAGATGTTGTTGAATTAGCTCCTGAGATTGAGCATTTAGCAACAGATCATACATGTAAGGAGTCAGATTTACTAGCATGGATCTGAGACAATCCAACAGTTTGGTAAAAACTCTTGGAGCTGCTGCTATGCCAAAAGGCATAGCCACAATTTGAAAGTGTTTGTTTTGGTAAGTAATCTTGAGATATTCCCAGTGTTTGGGCCAAACAGGGATGTGTAGGTAGGCATATTTGATGTCCAAAGATATGAGAAACTCTTCTGGTTCCATGGCTGCTATCACTGACTTGACGTATTTCATCTTGAACCTGGGAATGCTGAGAACCTGGTTCAGTATTTCAGGTCCAAGATAGGATGGAAACCTCTGTCTTTTTTTGGTACCATAAAAAGATTGGAATAAAAACCTTTGAACAATTAGTCTTTTGGCACTGAAACTATTACACCATTGTCTTGGAACTGATGGCTAGCCTGATGGAAGGCTTCCTGTAACCTCTTTTCTTTTGGTACCCTAGACATGAAAAAATTTGTTATGAAAGACATTTTGTGTTCTTCTTGATTGAGTTGTAGAACCCACTCATCTGAAATTGACATCCTCCATTGATGTGTAAAGTGATGGAGTCTTCCCCCATGCTGTCGAGGAGTCTGAAGCCTTGGGCACATTTTTCTTGTGTGTTCAGGTAGGTTTTGCTCTATGGAAATGACTGATTAAAATTTTGTCTGGAGGAAGTTTTATCTCTGTAAGTAAAAGTCCTTTTCTTGTTGACAAGCCTTTTAGATTTATTCAGAGGCAAAAAGGTTCTTTTACCTCCAGTGACATGGCTGACAGTTTTGTCTAACTCTGGCCCAAAAGGAGGGATCATTTGAAGAGTAAGAAAATTAGAACTTTTTTGGAATAGAATCTACATTCCAAATCTTTAACCATAAAGCACAACATGCTGTAACAGTTGAAGCTGAACATCTAGATTCCAATTTAGCTATCTGTAAGGCAGCTTCCCTAATATAGGAGGTGGACTCTTGGAGGTAGCCTATGATAGGAAATATACCAGCATGAGGCACATTGCACTGCAAAGTTTAAAAAATGTGAGCTTGCCAGGCCTCAGCAGCTCTGCATGTCCAGGTTGAAGCAAAGGAAGCTCAAAGGGTTGCTCCTAATCCAGAAAACATCAGTTTGTTCAAGGTGTCAACCTTTTTTCAGCAGCATCTTTATGTGCTGCTGTATATTGAACAGGAATAGTGGCTTGTTTGAATAATCTGGAAACAGTAGAGTCAACTGTTGGAGGTGTTGACAAAGGTCAACTTTGACTTTAGAAAAGGGGTAAGCCTTTGCAAAGTTTTTGGGAATTACCACACACTTATCTGGGGTTTCCCCACTCATCCATGACTATTTGATCAACCTCTTTATAGTCAGGAAAAATAACAGTAGATTTCTTTTTATGTTTAAAAAGAGATTTGGCAGAGGACTTAGAGGCTTGGTCATCAGAAACTTCCAAGACATCCAGGATAGCTTTGATATAAGAGTCCACGGATTCTGAATCTGAGTCATCCACAATAGAACCCTGCCCAAAGAATGTGAGGGATCAAAACTGTCATTAGCCAATTCACAATCATTGTTAGATGAATCTGAGGTTGAATAAGTAAGATTTTTTTTGGTTCTTGGCCTTAACGGGTACACGAGATGCTTCTGTAAACCATTTGTCCAAAATCCTCTCTAATTTGGAAAGAGAACCTGGTAAGGACTTGGCCCACTCTGGTTCAAGAATAGGGGGAGCATCAGTAGATGTGGAAGCTCTGTTAGCCTAAGTCATCTAGAACACACAGAGATATTGTTTGTGACTTTGCATTGCATTTTTTTACATGTAGAAAAAAGATTTCAGTCTTACCTATTAAATCCTTTTCTTTTAGTCTATATAATTCACAGGTACCATGGGGAGGTGACAGCTCATCTCAGCAGGCTGGAACAATTCTAGAAGTGCAGGGGTGGAGCCTCCCCCTCCTCCATAGCAGGCTACCTAGCCACTCACCTGCCAGATAGATGTGAGACAATAACCTATCTAGCTAGATAAGCAAGAAGGGAGAAAATATCCTGTGAGCAATGAACCCAAAAGAACTCCCACATCCAGCCACAGGAGACCCAGCATGGTCCCAGTCACTGGGTGGGAGACCTGTGAGTTATACTGACTAAGCGAAAAGGATTTAACAGGTAAGACTAAAACCCTCTTTTCTCTGTTGTCCAATATAACTCACAGGTACCATGGGGATGTACCAAGATTGAGCTCCCAGGGTGGGAAGAAGGAAAGGTCCATGCACCGGTCCACATGATAACAGAGTTCCCTTGGACTATCCAGGCCACTGAACAGCCCAAACTAACAAAGTGTCAACAGACACTGAATAACAAGTCACACAGCACACAAGAACAAGAGCCAACAGGGCTCAACGGTTAAAAAGCTATAAGACACAAGAAATAAAGAAGCAAGCACATCAACATGGTAGTGTTTGGTAAAGGTGTGCACAGAATACCAAGTGGCCTCCTTGCACAGCTGTTCAGCAGAGGCCTGATTCTTGTAGGCCCAGGAGGCTCCAATAGACCTGGTGTAGTGTGCTGTAATGTGGAAGGGAACAGGTTTCTCTCTGAGCTCGTAAGTCTTGTGGATTGTAGACTTAATCCAGGATACAAAAGTCACCTTGGACGCAGCCAAACCTGCCCTGGGACCCTCAGGGATGACTGACAAGGCATCAGTCTTACTGATGGACTCAGTGTGGTGCATGCAGAACCTGAGGCAACACACTACATCCAATAAGTGGAGATCCCTCTCCTTGTAAGATTTAGGGTCAGGACAAAAGGAAGGTACAACAATCTCCTGATTGATGTGGAACTCAGAGACCAGCTTAGGAAGAAATTCCTAGGAGGTATGGAGAACAGCCTTATCCTTGTGAAGCACCAGGAAAGGCTATTTGCAGGACAAGGCCTGCAACTCAGCATCTCTTTGAACAGAGACTACGGCCAAAAGAAATGCAATTTTCCACGTCAGAAGACGAGGAGGAATGGCTGCCAAGGACTGAAAAGGAGGCCGCTGCAAGACACCCAAAATCAGATTAAGGTCCCATTGAGAAGTGGGGGCCTTGCAAGCAGGGAAAGCATGAGCTACACCCTGAAAGAAGGTTGGGGTGCTGTTCAGTGTCACTTAGGGGTTCAGTGTAGTTGGAATGCGGAGAAGACTCTAAAACCCATCAACATTCTGGAGCTCAGAGCAATTCATCATGCTCTGGTCTACTGGCCCTCTCCACTGAGGGACTGTCCAGTCCATGTCCAGTCAAACAATGCCATGGCTGTATCTTCAACAAGCAAGGAGGCACAAGAAGCACTTCCACTTGGTTAAAGGTCAAGGCCTGGGCAGAAGAAAACATTCCTGCCATCTCTGCTGTGCACATTCCGGGTGTTGAAAATGTTCTGGCAGACTTTCTCAGTTGCCAAACAGTGGACCACAGGGAGTGGCAGCATCATCCGAAGGTCTTTGACCTGTTAGTCCAGAAGTGGGGTCATCCCTGCATAGACTTGATGGCCACCAGGGACAACAGGAAGGTTCAGCTCTTCTGCTCTCGCTGGGGGGATCCTTTGGCATTTGCAGTGGACTCCTTGTCCATTCCTTGGTTTTTCCTCCTCTTCCTCTCAACCCCAGAGTGTTGAGAAAGATTTGAAAGGACAGTGCGTCAGTCATACTGATTGGCCCTCATTGGACCAGGCTACCTTGGTTTCCAGAGCTGTTAGCACTGAACCCAGTAGGGAAAGTGCCATAAATCCTTCAACAGTGCCCAAACCAGCAGTGAAAGGGTAAATTTACCACAGAAAACCCATTGCTCCAAAACCCCACAGACATACAGATAAATCCAATGAGTGCAGGAGTATGCAGTAGGAACTCCAAGAGAGACCCCTGTGCGGAGGGAAAGCATGGGACATGTGGACCTCAGCCCTTAAAGAGTTGCTAACCTTTTTTGAAGGTCTTACGTCTTCAGATGACCATTGCTAAAGAAGAAGACCCAGTGGGCAACTCCTAGGGAAAACACATGCTACACAAGCTTTTCTCTCTCAGGGCTGATAGGTCCACAACAGCACCTGGAAAATGAGCTATCCACTTGGGAATTGTCAGTAATGGTAATCCGCCTAATGGTGGTATTCCATATCTAACAGAAAAATAATAAAGTTAAAACTATAGCAGAACTGTTCTAACCCCTTGATTCATCAAGGAACAGATCTTACTGGAGGGAATTGGCTGAGAAGCAGGTAAGGAGAGGAGGAAGACTTCATCCAGCCATTTCTTTCCACAACTGTTCCTGCCTACTTAAAGGGACAGACGCCTTCCCAAAGTTACCAGTAACCTATATTGGACGACAGAGAATTTAGCGACTTTTTACTTAATAAGTCAGCAGACCAAATCTAGCAGCCACAGACAAGGCAGAAGCCTTAGCTTCAAGCCTGACAGTGTTAAAGAGGGCATCAATCACATAGTTCTGAGCTTCAAACATGTTTGCTCCTTAGGGGCACCCTTGCGGACAGCTACAGTAAGCTGTTCAGTCCAAACAACAATGGCTCTGGTAAACCTAAACAGAAGCAAAGGTAGGTCTCAAAGAGGCACCTATAGCAGCAAAAGTAGACTTCAGGATAGCTTCAAGCTTCCTATCAGTTAAATCCTTAAGCACCGTGGTTTCAGCCAAGGGCAAAGCAGTGGATTCAGACAATCTAGAAATAGGGGGATCCACCTAAGGAGGTATAGCCCACTGATCCAAGAAAATGGGGTTAACAGGAATTTTAAAGGGAGCCAGAACCGCCTTAATGAGGGTCAGCCTAAAAGTGGTCACCATAGGTATGGTATGAAGCCCCTCCTGCACACTCACCATCTTCAGACTCCTCATGTGGAGGAATCGGAGAGATCAGGAATGCCAGGGGCGTTAAGGGTCACAAACCTGAAGGAATTGGGGGGGCTTCCAAGACTGAAGAACACCCTGAAGAGACAGAGGAAGCTGTGCCATAGAGGACTTTAATTCCTTGACCTAAATTGCCTCTTTTTCATGGCTGGAGGGCCCTGGCGGAGACACAAGGGCCACACCACATGAGGGGCATAAGTGACCTGAAGCCCCGCTTGTAATGCGGAACAGTAAGCAAGGGGGATGGGGGTCAAAGACGACACGGAGTCCTTCTCCTTAGGTCTAGCCCCATGTCCCTTTTGATCCACCATGCTAACAGAAGAAAATGTTCTACAGTGATAGGGAGCCCAAATGCTGTAACCCAGATTAAGAAATCATCCCAGAAAGTCTAAAAATGTACTTTTCTGGCAAGCGAAGGGTTAACCTAAGGAGGTCCGAATTCAGATCCAATCAGAGAAGAGCCCGCAAAACAGGTGTTATGAGAAATGTAGTTTCTTTCCTAAAAGTACCCCAAAGCAGAGTCTGAATCCCCCAGGGACCCAAAACACTGTACATGTGAATCAGATTGTAGGACAAGGGAAGACAAGAAGATTGAGCCATCTCTCAACTCGGTACATAGAGCGGTTGCAGAGAAATGTCCCAAAGCGGTCTGTCCCATAGAAGTGAATCGAGCATTGCGGCTATGCGTTACAACACATGGAATTCAAAGAAAATTACTAAACTAAAAAGTGTAAAAAAGTGTCAAAACACATAAAGAACACTTAAAAGACGTGAATAAATACATAAATCCCATAGGAAATTGAGAACAGTACCCAAATTTGCTTGAGCATGGCAGAGAAGGCAGGGAAGGGGTTAAGTACCACAAAACAGCACAAAATGCTCCAAACTCCGAGAACCGATAATTAAAATACCAAGCATGAGTACAGGAATAATAATGAACTCCAGAAAGAGCCCTGTGTGGAGTGGAACAGTGGGACAAGAGGACCATGGCACTCAAAGGGTTGCTCACCTTTTTTGCAGGACTTCTGTCTTCAGGTTACCATTGAGAGGAAAGAAGCCACTAAGAGACTCCTTGAAGAGAGAGACATAGGTTGCATGATTCTCTCCTATGCTGCAAGGATCCACAGACAGCACCTGTTTACTGGGCAATCCACCAGGGGAAGCCAGGAACAGTAATCCACCTAATGGGGGACTTTGGGCACCCCGTACCTAAGAAGAAACAATAATAGAACTAAAACTAAGCAGAACTGTTCACAGCCTTCTCACCAGGTTCATGGAACAAATCTACCTGGTGGGGAGGTGGCTAGGTAGCCTGCTATGAAAAAGGGTGAGGCTCCACCCCTGAACTTCTTCTAGAACTGTTCCAGTCTACTGGGTGGAGCTGTAGCCTCCACATGGTACCTGTGAATTATATTGGAAGACGGAGAAATTACTTTTCTACATCACACTAAAAATGACATGACAAATACCCTATCAACTAAGTCTGTGACAGCAGAGGGATCCAATGCAGGAGGTGCAGGGGGGAGAGGAAGGACTGTCAATTTAGGCATCAACCTTAGGAGGTGTAGCCCACTGAGCCAAGGCCACATCAGAAAAAGGATAGAGCTTAAACAGTCTCTCAGACAGAGACAAACTCATGACAGGAGTCTTCCACTCATCCTGGATAGTCTGGTCAAGAGTGGGGTGAGGCAGAAAAAATGTGCAAAACATCTTGCGTCCCTGAAGGACAGCAGAAGCATACCGAGGTTCCGAAGTAATAGGAACGAGCACAGTGTTCAGAACGCCCTTAATGACACCCTCAGCAGAGGGTCCAGGGTCAAGTTCAACGGAGGCACCACCAAGGTGGAAGGAAGCCCCAAGTGAACACAGAGTCCTATGAAACTATGAACAGCGGTTCCTTCACAGAGGAATTAAACAAGTCAGGAATGCCAGGTGCCATAGGGGCCACATGCCTGAGGGAAGTGGAGGAGATCCAAGACTGAATAACCCCCTTAAAGTGAAAGAGGAATCTGCACCATAGAGGACCTAGAGTCCCTGATCCAATGTGGCTCTTGTTTGTGGCTGGGAGACCCTTGCGTAGGCGCAGGGGCCACAGTGCATGAAGGGCATAATTGTCCTGAATAAGCCATTTGACATGAGGAACAATAATCAATTGGGGTAAAGGATGCCCCAGAAACAGCATCCCTAGGTCTAGCTCCAAGTCCCAACGTGTCTGACATCCTCACAGATATAAAAGTCTGAAAGTATAAGGAAAACCCAAATACAGTGTGTAAGATTAAGTATTTCACCCCAGAAATAGTGAAAATGCACTTAACTGGCAGGCAAAGTGTTAATCTGCTGAGGAGAGAAGGAGTCCAAGCCCTGCGTAGGATACTCATGAAGGGAAAGAAGATAATGGCGTCTGCAATGGCAGCCAATCAAACTAGTGCATAAAACGGGCGCTCATGGGAAATGTAGTTTCCCTTCAAGTACCCCAAAAACAGTGCTCAAATCCCCCAAAACACTCAGAATGTTAACTGGATGATAGAACAAGGGTAGACAAACAAAATGAGCAGTCTATGAAGTCACTACGTTGAGCGTTGCAGAGATATGGCCCAAACTGTAAAGTCCCATAGAGGTGAATGGAGCATGGCGTCTATGCGGTAAAGCGCACCTTTAACTCAAATAAGTCATATTTCAGAATGTGGGTGAACAGTGGTAAAACACATCAGAAAACATTAAAATAAATGAACACTGAACCCAGTAGGAAGGTGCTAGAAAACCCCTCAAAAGTGCCCAACAGCAACAAAGGGTAAATGTACCACAGAAACCCAGTTGCTCCAAATCCCAACAGACATACAGATAAACCCAATGAGTGCAATGAGGCGGTGTAGCCCACTGAGCCAAAGCTGTGTCAGCAAAGGGGTACAGCTTAGAGAATCTCTTGGAAAGAGCGAGACACTTGTCAGGAGACTTCCACTCATCCAGGACATTTTGATCCAGAGTGGGATTAGGCAGAAAACAGTACAGGACTTCTTTTGCCTGGAAAAGATGTCAGAAGTAGACCGAGACTCTACAGGGTTAACAGGAATGTTAAGAGTAGACAAAACCGCCTTAACGAGACCCTCAGCAGAGAGGGTTCAGGGTCAGCCTCAAAGGGGTCTCCATTAAACTGGGAAGAAGCCCCTTCTGAACACACACCATCCTCAGACTCCTCAAATGACTCCTCCTTAGAGGAATCAGATAAATTGGGAATGCCAGGTGCCTTAGAGGCCACAAACCGGAAGGAAGTGTGTGGGGGAGGGGTTCCAGGACTGGAGGACTCCCTGGAGAGAAATAGGAAACTGTGCCATAGAAGAGTTTAAAGGGATAGTAATACTTGAAAATAATTTTATTTTATATTGTAGCCCTTAAGACTTATATCATTTTTCATGTTTTTTTATCTCCCAAACCTTTGTGGTTTGGGAGATATTTACATGTAAAATACAGTAAAATTCTCTTTTCCTGGCTGTTTCCGCCAAGTCTGCCATCTAGTGGACAGATTTGGATCTCGGTCCACAGAGCAACCGGCAGCTCTTTAGCAGTGCCAAGATCACGATCTTTGTACACAGTTCCAATTAAGTAGTTCTTTTCAAAGTGTGCCTGGCTTGAAAGCACACTTTGTAGACCATTCCAATTAAGAAGTTCTTTTTAAAGATGGTGATCTCAGCACTTCTGGAGAGGCACAGCCGGTCCCGAGACCAGATTCCAAATCTGAAGGGTGGAGCAATGACGTCACTCCAGGGGAAACTTTACTTCTGAATATCTCCCAAACCATAAAGGTTTGGGAGATAAGACTTATATCATTTTTCATGTTTTTTGAAGGGCTACAATATAAAATTAACTTATTTTCAAGTATTACTATCCCTTTAAGTCCCACAGCACGAGGAGCATAAGTGCCCTGAGTACTCTTCTCTTGGTAGAACCGCATGAGGAACAATTAGCAAGGGGGGTTAATGACTCCCCTGAATCCTTATCCTTAGGCCTAGCCCCATGTCCCTTATGATCAGACATCCTAACAGGAGAAAAGTGTCTACAGTAGTGGAGAACCCAAATACTGTCATCCAGATTAAAATGTTCACCTCGGAAAGCCTAAAAGGTACTTATCTGTCAAGCAAAGTGTTAACCTGTGGAGGAGAGTAGAGGAATCCAAGCCCTGCGTAGGATACTCATGTAAAAAGAGAAAGAAAATGGCGATTGATTCAGAGCCAATCAGAAAACAGCCGCTAAAACGGGCATCTATGATACATTTAGTTTTCCCCTGTATGTGTATCAAATGCAGAACTCGGACCCCCCAAGACACTGAGGAAAGAAACCGGAGTGTAGGGCAAGGGTAAACAAGAAGAATGAGCTGTCTCAACTTGATACATGGGGGGGGGCTGCAGAGATATGTGCCAAAGCAGCCCTTCCCATAGAGATTAATGCGGCGTTGCAGTAAAGTGTGCCTTAAAGGCATGGAATTCCAATAAAAAGTAAAAAAACAAACGTTTGAAAAGTGCCAAAACTCATACAGAACTACAAATAAAGTCTACAAAACACATTAACCCAAAGGGAAAATGAAATAAATGATCCCCAACTCAGAATAACGTGATAAGGAAGGTGTTAAGTATTACCACAGAGCTCAAAATGCTCCAAAGACCCCAGGAATAGAAGTATAAAGTACCCAACATGAGTTATGAGTAACTCCAGAAGGACTCCTGTGAGGAAGGGATCAGTGGGACAAGTGGACCATGACACTCAAAGGGTTGCTTGCCTTTTTTTTTTACACCCCATATCTAAGAAAAAATAATAAAATAACTAAAAGCTAAGCAGAACTGTTCTCAGCCTTCTTACTATGTGATGGAACAAATCTTATCTGGAAAGGGAAGTGGCTAGGTAGCTTGCTATGGAGGAGGGGGAGGCTCCGCCCTGCACTTCTTGAAGAATTGTTCCAGCTTACTGGGAGTAGTTATCGCCTCCCCATGTTACCTGTAAGCTATATTGGATGACAGAAAAAAACATTAACCTTCCATGGATTTTTGTTCATTTCAGAAATGTTTTCATCTATAGTTGGTATAAATTTTAAACAAATTATATAGATGTGATTCTCTGCATTAGTCCTTAGGACACATAAATTGTGCTTTCCCAATAGCCCTGCCTTATAACAGGTGGATAATCAGCAATAATCAGGGATATACTAAAAGCCAGACATGTTGGTGTGACCTGAGGACTGGACTTGAGATACAGACTATGTTGTCAAACTTGTGTAATTTTGGAACTTCACATAGAATTCAAAATGTAATTTGATCAGAACTTTGTAATGTGGTATTAGATAGCACCACTGTATAAATGTACATGACCACTATTAATACAAACAAGTCTCAGAATCAGATATCAATAAATCAATAATTTATTCATCTAAAAAAAGTGTGTAAAAGTATAGACCTTTTGTTCACAAGGTATATATGAAGCACATTTATATCGAAGAACTAGTTTCTTTATCTCTTAACGTCATGTTTTATTTTTATTTTATTTTTTTTATTATCAAAGTCTTTTATTCTGTGAGGTACCAGAGGTGGGATTAAAATTTATTTTGCAACTCCAAAAAGTTTTTTCCTTCCTTGTTTCTGCTGGGTATTAATTTTTCCCATCTTTCAAACTGTACGGCTATTTATAGATATTTGTAAATGTGTATATATATTTATATATATTTATATATTATATATAAAATGGAAAAAAGAACACAGGCAGTAAAGTTTTTTTTGTTTGTTTTTGTTTGTTTTTTTAAAAATGAAAGAAAAATTTAGGTTCATTGAGAAATGTACAACTTTTACATTTGTTTTTAAAAGATTGAGATATATATATATATATATATATATATATATATATATGTATATATATATATATATATATATATATATATATATATATATATATTTTATGTACAAACACATTTTGTAATCATTGCGTATCAGACATTGGTTTATTTTTTTCTCTCCTCCCATAATTATAACTTTTAAAATTCAAGGTATCTGAAAATTTAGGGAATAACAGAACATGTAAGCAAATACCCAGAACTAGAGTGTGATAATCTAGCTCTGTCCTGTTACTATTAATTCTGCTCCTCTGTTTTCTTCTAAAACTGCCATAATTTAATGAAGAAAACAAACAAGCATTATGCAGTCCCTTCTTTACAAAACAAATGATATAAAACACATATATATATATAAATATGTATATAGGATATGTTGTAGTTGCACTGTGAATTTGGGAAACAGCTGCCTGCGTGTTTCTTCTTTGTGTTCGATTGCTAACAAGTTCATAAAGAAGGAAGCTGAAAAATATCAATTATGAGGCATGAAAACTGTGCAACTTATTTGCGCCATCAGCTAATCTCCAGATATGAGCAGATAACACTTGCAGCATTACAGATGTTCATCTGTTTTAGCTGCCATTGGGAAAATGATATTGACGTATTACTTTAGTTCTAGGGAAGTCAATGTTTTGGACCTCAAGCTGTTGGAGACTACAACTCTGATTATCCTCAATCAACCATCAGCTTGCAGAGGATGACAGAAGTGGTAATCCCCAACAATCGGAGGGCTAAAGATCAGCTACACCTGCCACAGTTCTTGAACACATTTCTTTTTGATTTGCAAACACTGCACTAGTTACAGAGTAGAGCTGGGACAAAAATACATGGGCCTGTATGTGTGTAACCATTGGTCTGCTCCTGGGCTGAGTGGAATGTTTTAGCACCAGATGAGTTTGTCATTTCACTCCAGTAAAGGAAATTCTTATAACGTTAGATAGAGATACAGCCAGATGATTACTTAAGGATTCACCTTCACCCAAATTTACACATGCCTTCTCAGAGACTAGGAGCATGCTAAATTTGAAAAATGGAAGATATTAGGACATAAGGGATAGTGTGGACATCTAATGTCAACTGAACAATTTGTATTTGTGATGTCATAATGGGAAATAAAATTAAAAGAGAATTATGAATTTGAATGCAAATGTTTAAAATTGTTAAATTAGTTCACTTTAAGTGAAAATCATGGCTTTGAATTATGTGTAGGTTGCTTTGTCAGTAACAAATCATACAGGAGAAGACAATTAACTACAAAGGTTTTAGGACATGTATGCACCTTCACTGTACTGCTTTGATGTGTGTGTGATGTGTACTGCAGATTCTGCATGACTATGCTTCATGTTTGAGATTTGGCTTGTATGTAACACATACATTTCATTGTCTTATAATGCCCCTCTGTGATATGTTCAGCAGCAGTGTGTGTTGGGCTGGCACATTGCAGCATGTTCTGGCCTCTCAGTGGTCAGAGTGCATACTGAGCCTACTCTGCTTCTTGCTGTTCAGCAGTTCTAGCATGGCTGTTGTTAGCTCTATGCAGAGGTCACCTGTTCTGAGCTGCCCATCACACTTCCTGTATTCCAGCATACTGATGCGATCTTGTTTCCCTATAGACTGCACAGTCAGCCTCTGTGTTTTGGGGAATACTTTTTGTCTAGGTTAATGTTTTCGTTATTTAATCTTTGTGTTGCACAGAAAAAAACGTACTCATACAAGTTGTGCCTTTTACAGGCGAATAAAAAGTAACACATCAAGGTTGTGGTACTGTCAGTTTTGACAGAGCTGAAGCAGTCTAGTGTGGTGATCACATGTTGGGCATTCTGGGTGCTGGCTGTAGGTATTCATATGTACTCTGCTCAAGGCCAGGTGAAATTATTCAAAGAATGTCCATCACCATGTTGTACATCTGTGTGAGCACTGTGAAGTGAACTGGCAGGCAAGAGGTTCGGTCTTGAGTGGCTGGGTTACAAGTCAACCAGGAAAGAGCATTATATTGCTCCAGCACAAACCTAGAAAACAAAAGAATGTTATTAGAATAAAAAGTCAACAGCAAGTAAAAAAACAAGTAAAAGCCACACAGAAACAGATGTACTAAGAACTGGAGCAAATAAATGGCATCAAAGGAAACAAGTAAAAAAAATTCCTTAAATCACCTTTGATTCAAAAGAAAATTTCAAAGCAAATGTATTGGAAACGTCTTGACTAAGGAAGTCAGATTTAAATCAATGAATATGTTTATTTGTCCCTTACAGGGAAGCTGGGTTACTCCAGAGTTCCTTTAGTTCACCTTATTACATCAGCCTTGCATCAGTCAGGAGATGAGGATACCAATCTTCTCTCATAGCTCTCCCTAAACATAAAAATCTTAAATCTGGGAGAAAGTGTGCCATTACCTTAAAACGTCTGATGTGGTCTTTGAGTCAAGAGGATGGGGAACACGCTGGGATGGGCGCATAGGAACAAGTTCATCGCTGTGAGATACAGAGATGTGATGGTGCAGAGAGGCCTGTTTTAGAAGGAGAGAAATGTTATTAGGAGGTGATAATGAGATTATAAATCAACATGCTGATTCTTTTCGCATTGCAGTTCAGGAAGTAGCAACCGAAGTGGAAAGGCTTAAACAATAATGGGGGGATGGTGTAAGCCAGTGGTTCTCAACTCCGGTCCTCGGGACCCACTAACAGGCCAGGACTTAGGGATTTCTCTGCTAGAGTACAGGTGTGGTGATCAGAGGCTCATTCACATTGATTAACTCACCTGTGCTCTAACAAGGAAGTCATGAAATCCTGGCCTGTTTGTGGGTCCCGAGGACCGGAGTTGAGAACCACTGGTGTAAGCTGTGGTCCTACACACACTTTCATCAGTGGCAGGGGAGGCATCTTTATTTAGCGCTGAATGTCATGTTTATGAAGGCAGACATGACGGCTGCTGCCAGTTTTTCCGAACAGAAGCAGGCAGAGTGCACAAACTTACTTAATCCTTTTAGGACCAGATGGGTGTGCAGTGCACTACAAAGCAATGCACTGCACAT